>CM053747.1:16261168-16294243 GCA_028658305.1 Pachyuromys duprasi | reverse complement strand
GTCTGTGGATTTCACCCGCTCTCCTCGCACTTCTTTGTAGTGATCTGGAATAGCCACAGCACCCAGTCCGCACAGCGTTTTGGTCTTTTCAACCTCTGAACATTTTTGGCCTGGAGCTCATGGACCTCTGCCTTCCCAGGGCTGGATCCCAGGTGTGGCCACCCCACCCAGCTTGACCTATGCCTATTTGCCTAATTTAACTCCATCACTGCACGTACAGCATGTGCACACACAATTAGGAAGCCCGTTCCAACCTTCCACCATTTTTGCTAACAAGCACTTTTACACGCTGAACACTCACCAGCCTTACCTGGTGTTTTTCCCATCTGTGACAGCAGTGTCATCCAAGGAGAAGCACACAGGGGGTAGGGGTGCAGGGTGGGGGGCAACAAGGGGTAGGGGTACAGGGTGGGGGTGCTTAGATGTCAGCTCAAGGCCACACGACACCATCGGGACCTCAGAATGACAGTTCCCTCAATCAGCTCCTTAACAAGTGACCCGCCAGATAACTCCTCGCTTGGAAATGACTGTTTTTTCATACATTCTATGCTTTTATTATTTATACATTAATTATATAAAATAATGGGTTCTATTCTGACATTTCTGACATGTACATGCTGTATTTTGATCGAAGTCAGCCCTGTTATCCTCCCTTGCCCCTTTCCTCTTGCCTCTGCCTCATTCCAACAGACCTTTCTTCTTTCGTGCGTGTGTGTCTGTGTTTACCCCTTCTATGTCAAAATATTTTTAATTTTAATATTATCGTGTGTGCATGATATATGTGTGGGCTCACACATATGCTATGGAAAGACTGTGGCGGTCAGCCAGGGATAGTGGCACCGACCTCTAATCCCAGCACGCTGGCGGCACAGGCAGGTGGAGCTCTGTGAGTTCAAGTCAGCGTGGCCTACATGTCTAGTTCAGTTCTGGAAAATACGGAGGTACACAGTGAGGCGCTGTCTCAAATAAAACCAAAATCAAACAACAACAGAACCAAAGCGGAACCGTGGCTCAGAGGACAGCTTTGTGCAGCTGGTCCTCTTCTTCCACTTAGACGGGGCTCTCCTGCAGGCGCCTTTTCTAGCCTCTCTTCAACTTCCATGTCTTTGTGTGACTGTGCTGTGAGTGTGCTTGGGGGGAGTGGATGTGTGTGTGGATGTATGTAAGTGTGTGTGTGTGTGTGTAGATGTGTGGGTATGGATGTGTGTATGGATGTGTGTGGATGTGTGTGTATGTGTGTAAGTGTGTGTGTGTATGTGTGTGGATGTATGTGTGTAAGTGTGTGTGTGTATGTGTGTGGATGTATGTGTGTAAGTGTGTGTGTGGATGCATGTAAGTAAGTGTGTGTGTATGTGTGTGTAGATGTGTGGGTGTGGATGTGTGTATGGATGTGTGTGGATGTGTGTGTGTGAATGTATATGTGTGTGGATGTGTCTGTGTGAATGTGCGTGTGTGGATGTGTGTGTGTAGATGTGTGAATGTGTGTGTGAATGTGTTTGTGTGTGCATCCCAGTGACTCTCCTTAGACTTGCTCACAGGAGCAGGGTCGGCTTACAACTTTAGAAATGGTCTCTCCATCCTCCATCAACTGTTAACTACCTGCAGGCCCTCTACGATTGTAGAGATTTTTTTTTTCACTTGTGTGTGTGTGAGTTTATATGTATGTAAGTGCAGGGGCCTCCAGAGGCCAGCAGGGAGCGTCCGCTGACCTGGAGCTAGAGTTATAGGCAGTTATGAGTTGCTGAGAATGAGTCCTGGGAACCAGACCTGTTCCCTTGCAAGAGCAGTATACAATGATAACCACTGGGGTATCTTTCTGGCCCCTGGAATTATGTTCTTTTTCTCAGAAATTCCTCTTTTTGTTTTTTATAGGACCTCACACTTTAGCCCAGGCTGATCCAGGATGCCCTTATGTAGCAGATCGGTCTCAAACTCACTGCAAGCCTCCTGTCCCAGGCTTGTCAGTGCTTGGTTTACAGGTGTGCTCTACCTGGATCTGTTAAATTTATTTACTTATTTGTGACTGGGATGTGTAGGTCAGAGGGCAGCCTTAGGGAGTGGGTTCTTTCCTTCCACCTTGTGGGTCCCAGGAAGGTGCTCAGGTTCTCAAGTGCCAGAAAGCGCAATTACCTTCTGAGCTGTCTTGAAGACGTATTGCCAGGCTTTATTCTCTGGACTTACTTTGTTGTTTTGGTTTGTTTTTTGTTTCGTTCCTAGAGACAGGGTTTCTCTGTGTAGCCTTGGTTATCCTGGAACATACTATACAGATCTGGTGGAGCTTGAACTCACGGGTACACGGCTTCTGCCTCTCAAGCGCTGGGATTAAAGAACTGAGCCACCCTTCAGGCTCAGCTTTGTTCTTTGGAATCCTGAGGACGATCTGACCCCTCTTCCCTGGCACTTCATTATTTGTGAATGAAACAGAGTCTCACGTCTTGAACTTGCTGCGGAGCTGAGGTCCATCATGAACTCCTGACCCTCCGTCCTCCGAGGCCTAGGATGACAGGTGTGCACGCAGTTTATGCTGACCTGGGTTCGGGCTCCAGGGCTTCCTACGCATTGGCAAGCACTCCCTCAACAGAGCCACATCCCCAACCCTCGCACAAACCCGCAGACCTTCTCGTTTGAAAGAACAGGAAAGACCTGCAGCAGCGGAAGAAGATGGCTCTGCCCCGCCCCTCTGGGTCCCTCTCGGCCTAAATTAACACACACACACACACACACACACCCCTCCCCGTACCGTCAAGGCTCCCCACCTTACAGGTGGCTGTTATCTGGCACACGTAGGTGTCAAATCCGACCCCCCAACCCACTGCTGGGGCTGGAACCAGAGCGGCTCTGGTGCTAAGCAAACCGTCCACCGCTGACCCCGCCACCCTTGCCCTTCTCACCCATTTGAAAGATCGGTTAGAGACATCACACCAGACTAGGGAGCCCGGCTCAGCCCAGGGCTCAACCTCCCCGGGACTGGTCCCCGCCACCAGAGGTCCCGGGACACCCTCATCTCCCGGGACTCTGAACCCCGGAGGCGAGACGCCAGGTAGTGGCTGAGGCAGGATTGGGGCGGGGAAACCGAGGCACCCGCCCTCGGCAGCCTTGAACTTTCTAAGGCTGGCGGGGAGCTACTGTAGGCAAAGGCTGGCCGCCGCCGCCCGTCCACCACTAGTGCAGCCCCGAGCGACCCGCGCACGGATCCCTATCTCAGTTGGGTAGGCGCGGCTTGGCGTGGACCCTGGACCCACGGCCAAGGTGAGACCCGCCAGGCCAGGCCCTTAGCTCTGCCTTCCACGGGGGAGGGGTCTCTGTCTGTTCAGGTCACCCGCTTCCTTCCTGTTGGCCTCCGCGGTGAGGTGCGAGCGAGAGGGAGTGCACAGCGAGCCCTGCGCTGGGTGGCCTGGGCAGAGTTGCTGACCTTCTCTGAGCCTTTATGCAAAGCCCTGAAAGGGGTTCCAGAATTCGCGCTTGCACGGACTGGAGGGACTGGTGGTGAGTGTGGAAGAAGCGAGCCTTGGGAGAGCGGGGCGGGCGGCGTGTGAAGCCCTGGAGGGAGGTGAGGGCGTGAGAAGCTGGCCACGCCTACCACAGTGCTGGACTCGCAGCAGCTGCTGAGGGTGCTGGGGTCAAAAGGCTGCAACCACGTGGTATGTCCCTTCTGGGAGTTCCCTAGGCTGAAAGGGGGGAGCTGGGAGGCCAGGGAAGAGTGTGGACAGAACTTCCTGGAAAAGGCAGTCACCCTGTTGTTTATGGGATGAGAGGGACAAGGAGACAGTCCCACACTCAGATGACTCCAGACACACAATTCACATTAGGGATACAGCAGGACTTCCACACAAAGCAAAGACGGAGACAGGGGTGTGTTACTTGGATACCATAGAGGAATTCAGACCTGTGGTTCCAGAGCTTGGAGGCCAGTGGCTCGGGTTCAAGGTCATCCTTGCCTACATAGGAAGTTTGAGGTCAGCCTGGGCTTCTTGAGACAGTGTCTCAAAACAAACAAACAGAAAGAAAGAAAAAAGAATTGGAGTGTATGTCACAGACAAGACACTGAAATTGCTCTGGACCAGAACTCCCATGCAAGGGCCCAGGCACTCACTTGGTCTGACTGAGCGGCACACAAACAGCCAGTTACAGGCAGACAGGCATGTAAGAGCACAGGGTGAGGCCCACCCAGAGCAGCCTCCGTGGAGGGCACAAACATCAAGAGCCAGGACAGACAGATGCTCAGCACGCATACCATCAGACTGGCGTGCAGCCCTGAGACACTTCTCACCATGGCCCAGCCCAGCTTGGATGGCCCCTCACCCCAGCCCCATGTCCAGTTCTGGGGAAGTCCAGGGCTCACATGACCCCGGGGGGAGGGCTTCTGGACAGTCCTCGGAGAAAATGCATCATCTTTCCTAATGAGGCACTTCCGCCCCAGGGAATAAAGACTCGGCGCTTGCGGTTCTCTTCCAGGAGTTTAATTGCCTCTTGCAGCTTCACTGACCACCCGCCCAGTGCTTCTTCCAGGGTGAGTGCCCAGCCCCAGAGGAGGAAGGTACTGGAAGAGGCCTGTGCAGCCACTCTGCCCTCGCTTCTCAGCTCCTTGGCCAGGGCCAGTTGCTAATGGTGTGTCTGTGGAACTGATAGCTATAGAAGGCTAGCATGTGATTGTGTGTGTCTGTGTGTGCATGTCTGTATCAAGACCAGTCTCGCATAGCCCAGCTGGCTTTAAACTTACTGTTTCCACTTCCCAAACTTCCCATGTAGCTGAGGCTGGCCTTGAACTTCTGATCCTGTTGCTCCACTTCCCTGTGCCTGAGTTTACAGGCATGTACCATCACACCAGGCTCTGCTGGCTCCTCTTTGCCTGGGCCAGGGAATGCGGGTTCTCAGGGGCTCAGTCTCTGACCTCACCTGGGGACTCCAGATTCTGTCTTTTCCCTTGCAGATGGACGCATGGGCGGTGCTGCTGGTCCTGCAGACCATGTCGCTCCCACTCCTAGCTCACTCTACAGCCCACACTTCCACTCTGAGATTTGTGGCTGTGGGTGACTGGGGAGGGGTCCCCAATGCCCCATTCCATACCGCCCGGGAAATGGCCAATGCTAAAGAGATGGCCAGAACCGTGCAGATTATGGGTGCCGACTTTATCCTGTCCCTGGGGGACAACTTCTACTTCACTGGAGTGCATGATGCCAATGACAAGAGGTTCCAGGTATGTGCTCAACATGGTCAGAGGTGACAGTGAACAGTCACTCTACCCTGGGGCCTTCCTCCGGGGAAGGCAGAGGGCAGAAGGCCCCACAGCTACCCTGGACACGCAGTGGCTCCCGTTGGTCTCTAAGCAACAGGGTGGCTGTTGACCTCAGAGGAGGGGTACCCTCTCTGTCCGCCACAGGAGACCTTCGAGGATGTGTTCTCTGACCGTGCCCTCCGCAACATTCCCTGGTACGTGCTGGCTGGAAACCATGACCACCTGGGCAACGTCTCAGCACAAATTGCCTACTCCAAGATCTCCAAGCGCTGGTGAGCCCTCCCTCTTTCCCTGAAGAGACTCTCACTGGGGGACAAAGGGACCCTTTGGCTTTTGGGAGAGTGTTTTTTTGATTGTCTATTTTTTGGCAGGGGGACGCGGGGGGGAAGGGCACAGCACATAGTCGCAGGCCAGAGGACAACTTGTGCAAATCAGCTCTCCCCTTCTACCGTGCTGCTTTTAGGGCTGGAGTTTAGTTCAGCGGGTGGCAGACACTTTACTCACGGAACCATGACACTGCCCTCAGAACCTCTGTTTTGTTTTGTTTCGTTGAAACAGGGTGTTGAGTAGCCCATGCTGGCCTCAAACTGGCTTTGTAGCCAAAGACAGTCTTGAACTCCTGATCCTGCTGTTTGCAAACTCCCAAGGGACAGGATTTCAAAATATGCACCACCACACTCAGCTATTTGTTTTTTTTGAGATGAGATCTTGCTGTGTAGTCTAGGCTGATGCCAAAATTAAGAGATGTGTGCCCCTGTGGCCAGCCAAAGAAGCCTTTCCAGGCTTTGGAGCATGCTCAGCCAGGAAAGCACTTACTAAGCAAACACAAGGATCCGAGTTCAATGTGCAGAGTCTGTGTTAAAAGCCGAGTGGGGAGCCTGGTGGGGTGTGGTGGTGCAATTCTGTAATCCCAGTGCTGGGGGTGGGCAGAGGCAGGAGGATCCCGGGGCTCAGTGGCCAGGCAGCCTAGCTGAATCTCTGAGCCCCACAGCTCAGGGAGACACGCCATTACAGAAGCAGGGTTGCGGGGGAAGTGGTGAAATGGCTCAGTGGGTAAAAAGCAGCTGCCTTAGAAACCTGAGGACCCGAGCCACGATCTGGGAACCTGGCGTGAAAAGAGAACCGATTACCAAAAATTGTCCTCCGACTGCCACACACTTCCCAGTAAGAAACAATAGAGACAAATAAACAACCACCACCAAAACCCAGAAAAAAAGGAAGTGGGGTGGTAAAGGAGAAGGGGAGATCAGGGCTGCTTGCTGGTGTCTAGGCTACCCAGAAAAAAAGGGGGGCTCCAGGATCAAGGAGAGACGGTGCCTCAAAGGGACAAGGTGGGACAATGGGGAACACTCAGCCCCCTGCTGTGGCTTCCCTGACCACACAGAGAAATATAGCAAAAAAAAAAAAAAACCTCAAGATAAATGGCCCTTGAGGAACTTTGAGGAACGGCATCTGAAACTGACCCCGACTTCTGTGCATGTGTGCAAACGTGAGTCTATGTGAGCACACACACAAACAAAAGTTTTTTTAAAGAGGTCCTTTGCCTCTGCCTTTGTACCCCAGTGCCCACCTGGCAGCTCACAAGCACCTGTAACTCCAGTCCCAAGGAATCTTTTTTTTCTAGCCTCCACCAGGCACCGCCTGCATATGGTACACGGACACACATTGAGGCATATTAAAAAATAAATAAAACCTAAAAAAAATGTTTTCAAGATTAAAAAGTAAATAAAAACAGGAGATCCTTTGGCCGGAACCAACCTTAGTGTATGTGTGTCCGCCTAAAATTTACCGGCAACTTCTGTTCTCTCCACAGGAACTACCCAAGCCCTTACTACCGTTTGCATTTCAAAATTCCGAGAACGAACATAACGGTGGCCATCTTCATGCTGGACACAGTGATGCTGTGTGGCAACTCGGATGACTTTGGCAGTCAGCAGCCCAAAATGCCCCGAGACCTAGGAGTGGCCCGCACTCAGCTGTCCTGGCTCAAAAAGCAGCTGGCGGCAGCCAAGGAGGACTACGTTTTGGTGGCTGGCCACTACCCGATCTGGTCCATTGCTGAGCACGGGCCCACCCGCTGCCTAGTCAAGAACCTGCGGCCGTTGCTGGCCACATACAGGGTCACTGCCTACCTGTGTGGGCACGACCACAACCTGCAGGTAAGGGCTCTGTGGGTAGGATGGGGAATCTGGCAGGGAGGGCTTTCTATCCTGCAAGGTGCCACGTGGCTAGACCATTCAGAGGGCCTCTGATGTCTCCATAAGAGTCAATACACTCCCTCAAGTTAGGATGCTGAGGGGGTGTGGCTCAGTAGCAGAATCCTGGACTTAAGGCCTCCGGTAAAGAGCTGGGAGTGTGGCTCAGTGGTAGTGCCCCTGCCTAGAGTCCCCTAGTGAGGGCCTGAGGCTGGGGCTCAGAAGTAGAGTGCTTGCCTACCAAGCAGGAAGCCAGGAATTCCATCCTCAGCACTGCCGGAAAAAAAAAAAAAAAAAAAAGAGGGCTTCCCTAAATGCCAAAGTAACTCCCTGTGCCTGTGACATAGGACTATACACTCCTGCAGATGGGCAAACTGAGGCAGAAAGAGGCTAGCCACCCCTTGCTCAAGGTTGCTCCTGGTCAGGGGTAGACCTCCTCCCACACTTAAGGCAGATATAGGTGAAGCCCCGGGCATCCCCTAGCCTGGATGGCCAAGCTTGCGTCTTCTTCCCCCAGTATCTTCAGGATGAGAATGGTGTGGGCTATGTGCTGAGTGGAGCCGGCAACTTCATGGACCCCTCCGTGCGACACCAACGCAAGGTCCCCAACGGCTACCTGCGCTTTCACTATGGCTCCGAGGACTCCCTGGGCGGCTTCACATACGTGGAGATAAACGCCAAAGAAATGAGTATCACCTATGTGGAGGCTTCCGGAAAATCACTCTTCAAGACCAGCCTCCCCAGGCGACCCAGACTCTGAACACCGGGCTTGTCCTCCGATGGGTCTAAGGCAGGGAACTTCTGCGAGCAAGGCGGGTGGGCCCGGACAGGTCCTTGCCCGCCCGCCCGCCCGCAGGAGCTTTTTCTCTGGCCCCTGGTGCTCCGCAGAGTGTGAAGGGGAACCTCAGAGGCTGGCATACGCGAAAGAAGTGTGCGCACCCCGACTGGGCCCCTCCCAAGCCGGGCTCACCCCTGCCTGAGGTTTGGGGCTAGAGCTCTTTCGGGGTGGGGCTTCTTCTAAATCAAGCATCTGTCACTGCTACTCAATAAAAGAAGCGTTGTCGAGGCTGCGCTTGTCTCCCAGGTGGGTGCGTGCGCACGTGCGGGTGAACGCAGCCCTGGTGTGCACGTGGAGGTTGACGGACAGCTTGGGGGAGTCTGCTGTCTCCTTCCACCGCGTGGACCCCAAGGATCAAACACGGGTCCCCACATGTAATGGCAAGTGCCTTCACCTGCTGAGCCGCCTCTCTGGCCCCCTTCCATCTCTCTTTGTTTAGTTTTTTTTCTGTTTTTGAGACAGAATTACTGTGTAGCCCTGGCTGACCTAGACTTACTCTGTAGACCTTGCTGGCCTTGAACTCACAGAGATCCACCTGCCTCTGCCTCCCTGAGTCGTGCCCTGCTGTTTTTTGTTTTTTTTTTCCAAGACATGATTTCTCTGTGTAGGCCTGGCTGCCCTGGAACTTGCTCTGCAGACCAGGCTGGCCTCAAACTCACAAATATCCACCTGCTTCTGCCTCCTGAGTGCTGGGAAAAAAGAAATGCACCACCACACTACACTTCTTTCATGTACACCAGAAAGGGAATCAGATTCCATTATAGATGGTTGTGAGCCACCATGCGGTTACTGAGTATTGAACTCTGGAAGAATAGCCAGTGCTCTTAACCACTGAGCCATCTGGCCTCATGTAGCACAGGCTAGCCTTGCACTCTAGGTCCTCCTGTTTCTGTCCCCTCCCCCACCACACACCTGCTGCCATTATAGGCAGCTGCCATCACGCCCGGGCTGCGATATGATTTTAAGTAAACATCACCATGTGAAGGCTGAGCTTGTGGTCCCAGACAAACAGGAGTGAAGCCGCAGGACCGGACCGCTTGGGTCTAGAGCCTCCGGGCCAGCCTGGCAGCATAGCAAGGTCCTGCTGAAAATGAACAGCTGGCTTGGTGCTGCTCGACTTCAGTTCCAGCAGGCAGAAGACAGAGATAGGCTTGTCTCTGTGAGTACAGGCCCCAGGATCCAATTAAAGTCCAGGCTGACCCTGAGCTCACTGAGTAGCCGAAGATGAGCTTGAATTCCTGACTGTCCTACTCCCATCTCACAAGGGCCAGAATAACAGCGTGAGCCACCATACAGGCTCCAGGTTTTAGGGCTGTGGAGCGTTAAGCTGAATGAAGGCTTTGAGTACACTAACCCCGAGATTCACCACGGAGCACCAGGCTCCATCTTCCCCTCAGCGCTGAGGAGGGGTCCAGGCTTTGGAACACCCTAAACAAGTGCCTTGCCACTGAGACTGCTCTGTTTTCTGTCTTTTCCTTTGCTCTCTGTCCTCAAGATGTGAGGTGTCCTTCAGAGCCTGGAACAGCAGGTGAGCACAGCCCCCTTCGAGGCCCTTTAACCCCGCCATAGTCCTTCATCACTTTGTCTCACGACATTAACTCATGGCCATTTCAGTGTGGGCTGGGGACATCCACACATTCAGAAATCTGAAGTTTAGGGGCTGGAGGGATGGCTCCGGGGTTAAGAGCTCTGGCTGTTCTTCTAGAGGACCTGGGTTCAATTCCCAGCACCCCCATGATAGCTCACAACTGTCTGTAACTCCAGTTCCAGGGGATCGGCACCTTCACACAGTTATACATGCAGACAAAATACCAACGTATAAAATAAAAATGAATACATCTTTAAAAAAAAATCTAAAGTTTATAGGAAAATGCAGCAGGGTTTGCTGACACACACTTATAATCCCAGCATACAGAAAGTTGTGGTTCAAGGATCAAGAAGTTCAAGGCTATCCTCTGATACATAGTAAGTTTTAGGTCAGCAGTCAGCCGGGGCTATTTGGGACCCTGTCTTAGAATATACATGAGCGCAGGAGTGGTGGCCCACACCTTTAATCCCAGCACTCAGGAGGCACAGGCAGGTGGATCTCTGTGAGTTCGAGGCCAGCCTGGTCTGTATAGCAATTCCAGGACAGCCAGGACTATGTAAAGAGCCCCTTTCTCAAAACATACACACACACACACACACACACACACACACACACACTAGCAAAAACACATGGCTTGGGATATAGAGCATTTGTTTAGTGCGCATGAAACTATGGGTTCTATCCGCAGAGCTACTTAGAACCAGGTGTGTGTGTGGGTAGGTACATCTGTCAGTCTAGGGAAAAACCAAACCAACAATGGTCCAACTAGGTAAAAGTGCCTGCTACTGCGCTGAAGAGATGGTTCAGTTGAGAGCACTCACTGGCTGCTCTTCCAGAGGACCCAAGTTCGATTTCCAGCACCTACAAGTTAGCTCACAGAAGCTTGTTACTCTAGTCCCGGGGGAACAACACTCTCTCTGGCCTCCACAGGCACCAGGCACGCCTGAGGTACACAGAAATACATACAGACAAACCACCCATGTGTATAAGATAAACAAAAGTGTGTAAAACCTGCTTATCCCAGTGCCAAAGATCCAAGTTCAGTCCCCAGGTCAGAAGGCGAGCACCGCCTCCTGCAAATTGTCATCCAGCCTCCACACTCACAGTGAAGCGTGCATGCCCCCTCCACAAAAATAAATACGTATAATACAGTTTTAAAGCAAAGGAAATATTAGAACAAAATCGAAATTTTAAAGGTGTGTGGTGTTCCCTTCTTCTCCAAGCCCAACCAGGTCTTCTTCCTGACAGGAAACTGATTTCCTCCCTGTTCACCTCACATTCATTCTCTCTTTTCCCTTCCCCTCCCTCTTTCTCTCCTTCCTTTCTCCTCCTTCCTACCCTCCATAGAAAAGAGGTCTCACTGTGTGTTTGTGCAGGCCCGGCTGGGCCTTCAGCTCCACCCTCCTGCCCCAGCCTCTCAAGCTTTGACTAGAAATGTGTGTCACGGTACCCAGATTCTTTCATACATTTTCTTATGAAAACCAAAGCAAAGCAGAATATGTTTTGTTTTTACCCACTGAACCATGCCTTCCTTGTTTTTTTTAAACTTCCTTTTTTTCAAAACCAATTTTTAAAAGTGTCATTCACACGCTTAATTCAAACTTGTTAAATGTACAGTTTTACTTGGTGTGTGTTTGTGTGTGTGTGTGTATATGTGTGTGTGCTGGGGTGGGCTCATAAATGTTGGCTAATGAGCCAGGACCTTGAGCACACTAAGTACCTAATGTATCCTGAGCCACATCCTTAGCCAGCTGGGCTAAGCTATTTGTTTATTTATTTATTTAAAATAGCTTTATTTGCATTGTGGTTTCTGATATATTTGTGTAGCCTGTCACCTTTCAAGTTTTTGCTGCTTTCCAAAAGCTCAGATCATAGACCTGTGGCAACCACACCTAATTTATGAGGTACTAGGGATAAGATCAAATCCAGAACTTTGTGCCAATTTGACCAACTGATCTTTACCAGTCCCTCTGATAAGTTTTGGCAAAGTGGTAAACCCACCACACATAACATTAAAGGAGGCATGGATCATCGATAGAGCCTCTGCCTAGAATCCCCCAGAGAGGGGCTGGGATGTGGCTCCGTAGTAGAGCACCTGTCTAGCATCTGTGAGTCCCTGAATGCCATCGCCAATACCAAACTCACACAAAAAAGCCCAGCGTTTTCATCAGCCAAAAAGGTCCGCAATTTAGTGTTTGCCCTTTTTATATCTGGAGATCTGCCCCGGCAGCGATGGGACAGCTCTGGAGCTCTTCCTTCGAGTGCAGAGACCAGAACCTGATCTTGACTTCTAACCCTCCATCTACGGAGGGTCTCCTGGGAGGCCTGCAGTTCATTTTGCCATTTTGCAATCTGCAAACAGTACTGCAGTGGCTGCCCTTGCGAGTTCACATCCTCTGTGTTCAGACTTGCTTCTGGACAAACTGGATTTGCTCCTGGGAGTACCACTGTCATTTTAACTTCTTTCTGATGGCGCTGGGAATAAACTCCAGAGCCTCGCCCAGGCAAGCAAGTCTCCACTCGTCAAATACTCTCCCCGCTCCACCTAGAATGGAAACGGAGCCTGGCCTGGTGGGACATACCTTTAACCCAGCATTCAAGAGACAGAGACAGGTGGTTCTCAGTGAGTTCAAGGCCAGCCTGGTTTACATAGTGATTTTTAGGGATATAGTGAGACCATGTCTCAAGAAGAAGAAGAAGAAGAAGAAGAAGAAGAAGAAGAAGAAGAAGAAGAAGAAGAAGAAGAAGAAGAAGAAGAAGAAAGTGGGGTTGGGGGGAAAGCAGAGATAGAGAGGAAAGAGAATAAACACAGAAAGCCAGCTGGCCGGCCACCTACAGAAAACCCAGTTCCCTTCCTTAGGGACTTGAGTAACATTTGCCTGCAGACAAATTTGCCTAAGCCATTGATGTGAGGCAAGTTACACAAACCACTCCCTTGGCAGTTTCAACTGTCACCCCAGGAGAGACAGGACAAGGATCCTGGGTCCTCTCTTGCCTGGCTGAGTCAAGGGGCAACCTGGAGCATTTCACTGATGATTCCTCCACAGAGAGGAGCATGGCACAAGAGCCACCACCACGCTGCTTTAGGTTGATCCTGTTGAACTTGAGACAGGCACAGTTACTGTAATGGTGAGGAAGAAAGGGATCTTGGGGCCGGCATGATGGCTGGGGGGTGGGGGGTAAAGATGCTGGCAGCGAAGCATGGCCACACACAGTGGAAAGAGGGAACTAACTCCCACAAATTGTATTCTGACCCTCACTTGCACACAACCCCTATCCCTACCGATAAAATATTTAGGGGTTTGTTTTGCTTGTCTAAAGAAAACCGTTTTTGCAGTTGCTCATCTCTACGGGTCAGCCTAACTGGATCTTTTTCTGTTTTCCTGGATATCCAACCTTCCACCGCTGTGTGCAGACCTCCTATGCTGAACCTACCTGCCTTCTTGGACCCTAAGACAAAAAGCATGGCTCTCTGTCTTACTTTCATCTGTCTTCCTCCTCCTGGCAGCTGCTGAAGGGAGCTTTCTTATAGCTTCCTCCATTATTTTTCTTTCAGACTCTGATGAAATGTTCCTTGAGTTGAGATAGATGATATGATATGATAGATAGAAAGATAGATAGATAGATAGATAGATAGATAGATAGATAGATAGATAGATAGATAGATAGGGTTTTTGTTGTTGTTGTTTTGAGGGTATTTGTTTTTCAAGACAGGGTTTCTCTGTGTAGCCCTGGCTTTCCTGGAACTAGCTCTGTAGACAAGACTGGCCTCAAACTCAGAGCCTCCGCCTGCCTTTGCCTCCCTAGTGGTGGGACTAAAGGTGTGCACTACCACTGCCTGAGACAGCAGCTTCTTTCCTGTGGAAGCTTATGCGTGTAACTCTAACAGCCAGGAGGCTAATGTAGGAAGACCATTGTGAGTTTGCAGCCAGCCCTGCAAAGGGAACTCCAGATTAGCCTGGGCTAGAGTGAGATCCTTGCATCAATGTCACATCAAGGAATGTAGAAAGAAACTAATCTTGACTAGTCTGACCAAGCTAAGCCCAAACTTGAATTCTCCATTTTTCTTCCATATCTTCCATCTGTCTGTAGTCTGTGGTTACTGGCCTGTCTGTGGCCTGCCTGTGGTGTGTATCTGATCTGTCCCTGTTGTCTATGCCTGTGTCTACTGTGCCTATCCCAAACTGTGCCTTTGTTCTGCACTTATTGAACAACACAGAAAACATGGCATGGAAGAGGAAGAAGGAATTCTTTATGAGATGGCTTACAGAGTGTGCAAATAAAGAAGTTGCTTTGCTAACACCAAATAACCCAGAAGAGCACAAAACACACTGATGTTATCAGTCCCTGTCCTCATGTTGTTCCCAACATATATGGATATTTCTTTTGTTTAAGGTTGCTTTCAACTCACTGGCTATTTCAGTAAATGATTACCACACCACACACACACACATATACACACCACACCCAAATACCACACACACACACTAAACACACTGTACCTACACATAATAGACACTACCCACACACACTTACACTATACATACTATACCAAAATCACACACACACACACACACATATCATACAAACATCACACACAAACACACATATGCCATACACACACCATACACAAACATGCCACAGGCACACATACACACCACATACATACACTCACACATACTCATACATCACTCAAAAATATACCATACACCACATACACACATATACCATATACAGCACCCCCACACACACCTCCACAACAACACATATACATATGCCACACACAGGCACCATACTACTCTAATGAGAGGCAGGGATGAAGACGCGATTTAAGATGAAAAGCTATACACTTAGGTTATAAAAGCTTATTACACGGGAAAAGGGGAAACAGAGTAGAGTTTACATTGTCTTAAGACGGGTTAACTGGAAATGGACCGGGTACACAGTAGGACAGCATTTTGACTATGTTTTGAACGATCTCAAGGCATGTTACTCACTTAGCCGAAAGGTCTGCAAAAATGTCAGCCCTTTGGAAGGAAAGAGGTATTTTCAGAAAATACACCGCCACAGACCCCATCTCAAAACAAAACAAGGAAGGGATCTGGCCACATGCCAAACCTGAGCTGATTCTGCTTGTCTCGCTGGAAGGCAGAGCGCCTCTGCGCTGGCCTCCCTCACCTGGGTTGGGGGGTTGGGCAGTGAAGTGGCTTAGCCAGGAAGGGCACGTGCTGCCAAGCCCGAAAACACACGCGCACAATAAGTTAATGTAAAAGAAAATTCAGTGGGCAGAGGGAGGCATGTCCATAACAACCTAGACTACATATGCCCCTGTTTTTAAAAGGAGAAATCACTTCTGACCCTGACCCATGAGGCAGAGGCCAGACTGGTCCGTGTTTCTTGTAGGACATTACGGAGGCCCAGATGGGTCTTAGTGTTGTGTCTGTCCTGGTTTGCTCTCTGTTGTGGGGATGAATCACTCTGACCAAAACCAACATGGGGAGGGGAGTGTTTATTTGGCTTATACAGTCCATCACTAAAGGAAGTCAGGGCAGAAACCCGGGACGGGAACTAAAGCAGAAGCCAGTAAGCAGTGCTGCATACCGGCTTGCTCTGCAGGGCTTTCTTGCCTACAGGCCAGTCTGACGGAGGCATTTTCTCAATTGAGGGTCCCTCTCTCCAGATGACCCTAGCTTGTGTCAAGCTGACAAAAGCAAAAAACAAGCAAACAAAACCCCACAAACCTACCCAGCATAGTCACGTTGCCAGTTAGCTGTGACTACAGTTCAGCCCTCAAGGTTGACCCCAACCATCGTGGAAACTCACAGCCACCAAGTCTCTTCCCACTGACTCAGAGGCTCCTGGCTGTCAGAGCTCTGAATCGGCGGCCACCTTCACCCGGTGTCCTTGTTCCCAGGGTCTGGAAAGGAGAAGTGACATATTGAATATCACATGGGAGAATGAGTGACGAGGCCAAGGGCCTGCAAACCAAGTTCCCTACTCCACTAAGCACCAAATGCTATAAAGATTTCTCAAAGCCATAGAGAAGGACATGGGAGGCCGCGCAGTGCCGCCCAGACAGGGCTTCTGTCCCCCTAAGGCAACATCAGCTAGCACTCGCTGACCTTGGGAAAAACACTGGTGCTTGTTTGCTGCACTGGGAACAAAACCCAGGGCCCTGTGCATGGTAGGTGAGCGCACAACCAAATAGACCCAGCTGGCCTCAAACTCACAGAGCTCTGCCTGCCTCTGCTTCCTGGGTGCTGGAATCAAAGGCTTATGCCACCATGCCCAGCCCAATTTATTACTGCTCTGTGTGTGTGTGTGTGCGCGCGCGCGCGTGCTCAAGTACACATATACCATGGCACACATGTGGAAGTCAGAGAACTACTTGCAGGAATTGGTTTTCTTCCACTATGATCTCTGAGGATTGAACTCATCACCAGGCTTGCAGGGAAATCATGTTTATGTGTGAGGCGTCTTACTACCTCATGGCTGGCTTTTTGTTATCACTGGGTAGCTCAGGCTTTTCTGGAGCCCACTGTGTGGTTAGGCTGGCTTCTGGCTTGTGGAGATCTTGCTTCTAGATCCTGAACCCTAACCCTAACCCTAACCCTAACACTTTGTTAGATTAACAGAGAGAGTCAAGTCACCATGCCTATCTTTGATTTTTTTTTTTTTAATTTGGGGTCAGGATCTAAATTGCCCAAGTTGACCTTGAACTTTTGAGCCTCTTGCTTCAGCCTCCACAGCAGCCACAACACTAAGCCAGGCTAAGACATTATCCTATTTTAATTCTATGATTTTATTTACTTTGACAGCGTCTCTATATATAAGCCATTCTGGCCTCTGACTCAAGGTAATCCTCCTGTTTCAGCCTCCTGAGATGGGTGTGTTCAACCATGCTGGGCTTTGACTCCGTCTAACCATAAGGTTAGAAGACCAGCCGTCATGTCTCTTGGGATATTCATTTCTCTTTTTTTTTTTTTTAAAGATTTGTTTATTATGTATACAATGTTCTGTCTTAGTGTAGACCTGCACACCAGAAGAGGGCACCAATCTCATTATGGATAGTTATGAGCCACCATGTGGTTGCTGGGAATTGAACTCATGACCTCTGCAGTAGCACCTAGTGTTCTTAACCTCTGAGCCATCTCCCCAGCCCCCTTCATTTCTCTTTTTACTGATGTGCTAAGAGCAACTTAAGAGAGGAAGGGTAGGGAATGGTACGCGTGTCTACTTTAACTATTTTATTGGGGTTCTTATGCCTCTTCCTTCTCCACCCCAATCCCTTCCAACACTCCAACACAGGTAGGAGAGAAAGAAGGTTAGTGGGCAGAGGGGGCGTTGGCTGCTCTGGCTGATTCAGGTCTTTGGGTCCCTTGGGACGATTACAATCTTTGTTTCTGGCTATTTCCAACTTCTTCTCATCAAACTGCATCAACAGCAACCAGGAGCAGCAGGGAGCAGCCTTCTTCCTCAGAGCCCCCTGCCCCCCATCCATCTCACTCCTAGCAATCAGGAGCAGCAGCCTTCTTCCTCAGAGCCCCCTGACCCCCCATCTCTCTCCTGGCTCTGGTGCTATTCCCTCCCGAGTCCTCAGAATTAAACTATCTGCAGCTGGCAAAGAGCCCCTCCCAGAACCCGCATGAGGCAAATAGTCTGCTGCTGTGGACAGTCTGAAGCAACCCCATATCCTTCACCTGGGATTGAAACAAAAACATGCTTACCTAACACAACTGAGTGTTTGAAGACACCAGAACATCCACCACGATGGTGCTGCCAGCATTCGGGGTCTGACCACCCGCTTGCATTAACCCAATCCAGACAGTCCTTCATACAGGTCCCAGAGGCTTGTCTTCCAGTCGATTCCCAATTCCATCTGGATCCTGGCTCTAGCTTGCACCAAGCTGACAAAAAGTAGCCAGGACAAGTACTGAAAACAAGGGTTTTGTAGCTGTGCCTTCACCATTCGTGGAAACAAGAGAGCAAGGCACAGGGTAACACACATGATGTGTACAAACTGATTTTATCCTCTGCATTTTGGGGTTTGTATTGTGTGTGTGTGTGTGTGTGAGAGAGAGAGAGAGAGAGTTAGGGTCTCACACTGTAGCCCAGGTTAGCTTTGAACTCATCATAGCCCAGGCTGGCCTAGAACTAGCAAAGATCTTGTCTCTGCTTCTGAGTGCTGGGATTTTAGGCTTGAACTACTACTCGGATTTGCGTTCTGTGTGAGCTGAAGCTGCCAACACAGAGAAATGGGCTTCAGGAAAGGCAGTTCCAAGAATGACACTGCCCCCTACAGGACATCTTGGAGATCCACCCACTCTACATAAATACCTCAAACTGTTTAAGGAAACACACTAAAGAAATGAATCTTGTTCAGGTCCCCAGGGACAAACACTTAACAGACTCAACAGTTAGCACACTTCCTTCATTCTCTTCAAAGCACGGGCAACATGCTACCGTGTGTGTGCAACTTGCACTAATCAGTTCTCTCCTACGTGTAACTTCCAGGTATCAAACTCAGGCTGGCAGGCTTGGGAGGAAGTGCCTTTACATGCTGAGCCATCTTGCTGGCCAGGCGCCTTTAATTAAGCGGAGGGAAAAAGGGAAGTACATGTTCAGCACCTATGTCTGTGAGACTGCATATGGAGGGCCACAGACCGGTTATATCTGAAGCACCTGGCCCAGGTGATGTTCTAGGACGCAGACGGTGACATAGGATGTTGTCAGGCCCCTAAAGGCCCCTAAGGGCAGACCAGTTGAATTGCCTGTGCAACAGCTTCTTTAACTGCTCTTCATCTTACTTGTTGAGGCAGGGTCTCTCTAAAACCCTGTACTCACTTCATCTAGCTAGCCAGCTTGTCCTAGGGATCCTCTGTCTCCACCTCCCGCAGGCTCAGAGTGCAGGAGGGTAGCCACACCCGTCATCTGTGTAGGTGCTGGGGCTTCAAACTCCTCAAGCTTGCCCGACAATCCTTTGCCTGCTGAGCCATCTCCTCAGCCTCCATTCCATGGTTATCATAGCCCAAACTTGGTCCCTGACGTCTTTCCTGTGAGTCTCCTCAGCCTTCCTCCTCTGGGAGGCAGCCCTCAGGCAATCTACGACTCTCTCCTCCACCCTGCCACCTCTGCTCATTCAACTCCTCCCGCAGCAGCAGCAGGCACACCCCAAGCTTCCTCTTCTCAGATCACCTGGTGACTCTGGCGCCATCAAATGCCCTGAGCCCCACCTGAACCTCTCTGCCTCACAGAGCCTCTCCACCACACTGCAGGGAATATGGACTTGTGCCTCCCACCTCCACTCCAGAAACAAAGTTTGGCATCGCACCTCCATTTCTAGATGTTTGAAGTTCTAGTAGTACTGCCCCACCTGAGGCCACGAGACATTCAACGACTGTGATGGCTTTCAAATTATCCTTCCGGCTCTGCTACCCCACCTCCTCTCCCTCCAGCAGCTAGGGCGGCTTTAAAGGTGTGGGTTTGAGTCGGGGGTGGGGTCTTTGTGGCCCAGACTGGCCTCACACCCAAGTTGTAGCTGTATCAGTCAGGGTTCTCTAGAGTTACAGGACTTATGGACTGAATCTCTGTCTGTCTCTCTCCCTCTCTGTGATATTTATTGGAATCACTTGCAGGCTACAGTCCAGCTAATTTAACAATGGCTGGCTGTGAACAGAAAATGTAAAAATCTAGTAGTTGCTCAGCCCCGCAAGGCTGGGTGTCTCACTGGTCTTCTGTACATGCTGGAATCCTGAAGCAGGCGCCAATGCCAGTAAAGGAATGGATGTGGTAGCAAGGTGAGGGCAAGCAGGCAGTGAGCAAAAGCTGCCTTCCTCCATAGCCTTATATAGACTTCCAGCAGAAGGTGTGGCCCATATTAAAGAGCACCTCAGCCGTCCTCTCCGAGAGGCAGCACTCAGGAAATCTATTCTCTCTCCCACTCTGTCACCTCTGCCTATTCAACTCTTCCCACCTCAAGATTTGGATTAAAAGCATGCCTCGAGATCCGAATTGAAGGCTTGTGTCATCCAGCCTCAAGATCTGAACCAAAGGCTTATGTCTTCCTGCCTCAAGGTCTGGATTAAGGGCCTATCTCTTTCTGCCTTAACGGTCAGGACCACTTCAAACCAATCAGAAAATCTCTCGCAGAAAATCTCTGGATTGTGGTACATTCCATATACAGTCGACAACCAAGAATGGCCATCACAGTAGCCAAGAATGACCTTGAATTTCTAATCCTCCTATCTTATCTCCACCTCCTTGGTGCTGGCATTGCAGGTGAGCCGGGGCAGGACTGGAGTATTTTATGTTTTACATTAGCACATATTAATCATACATAAGGTTTTTTTCATGTATGTATATAATGTACTTGGACCATATTCACCCCCCCTTCTTTCACTCCCGCTTACCGCATTTCCTTTTCCTAACTAGTCTCTTCTAGGTGTAAGATAGTTGAGTGGGCATGGAGGTTAGAAAAACCCAGGTGCACGTCCAGGGGGGGAGGAGCTGTAACTGGGGAGAGGACAGGAAGATGGTGGTCACAGGGACACTTAGCCAGGGACACTACAGCCTGACGCACCGCTAAGAGCAGCTCGAACCCTCGCACTCCCGGGAACTCGCGGGGTGCTCAACGGGAGCGCATGCGCCGCAGCAGATGTCACACGTTCGCAGAGACAAGCAGTTGAAGGAGGCGGTGTCTACACTAGCTTAAGGAGTGGGCGGGAAACCAAAGCGATATTTCCGCTTCCGTCAGGGGCCGGAAGTTAGCGTCTCCCGGGTGAAGCGGCCGTAGCTGCAAGGCAGAGCTGGTACAGGTAGGTGTGGGGTCTCGTGAGCGAGCGTTGGGCCGGGTCCTCTTGTCTAGATCACTCTCCGGACGTGAAGAGGCCCGGAGCATGGCTCTGAGGACGACCGTGTGGGGAGCCTGACCCCGGATCCCTACAGCCTGGCGAACGGACAGCGCCACCGAAGCCTGGGTGGGTGAGGCTGACGGGTTTTGCTCCTGGGTCGCGATCCCTTCCCGCCCCGGTCGCCTCGGGACACTGCGGCTCGTTCCCAGGCTGCGGTTTGCTGATGGGATCCTGGGGACACACAGACAGATTCAGGAAACTCACTGATTGGTTCAACAAGTAGTTTTTAAGTGCGTAAGGTAAAGCGGGCATGTGGGTGCTGGGGCTTGAGCAGTGGCCAGGTTTTTTCTTCGGAGATTGATGGACAGGGTTGCAGACGCCGGACGACCTATAAGGCGTTCAAGGTGATCGTGAGATAAGTTTGTTTTGGGTGCTGTATGTGTGTGTACAGGGGACAGCTTGCAGGAGGTGGTTCTCTCTTTTCCAGAGAGTCCAGAGACTTGAACTCAGGCTTGGCAACCAGCATCTTCTCCTGCTGAGCCATCTTGCTTGTCCTGTCTTGAAAGTTTTAGAAATCTTTTGTCAGTCTTTCTGTATGTGTATAATGTGTGTGTACAGAAATGAGTGGACAACTTGCGGATCACATTCTCTGTTTCCGCCTTTACGTGGGTTCCGGGGACCAAATTCAGCTTGTGGGGCTTGGCAGAAGTGCCTGTACCAACTGATTGAGGATCGACCGAGCTGACCTAGGCAAGGTCTGTGATTCCGTTGTAGGTGGTTGCCAGAGCCAGGCTTGGGAGGGGAAACAAACACAGCTGCCTGGGCAACTGACAGCTTGGGCTCAGGACCAGGCTACACTTGACCAACTCTTCCAGGTCTCCAGGGATCTGGCCTGCACGTTCCTCTTGTGCATTTCATACATTCTCCCCGTTGCTCCCAAAGCTTCAGCAGTCCTTCCTGAAGTAAAACTGGGAAAAGTCTTCATCTGCCTCAGACTCTTTGCAGATACATCTCTGTCTCCCTGGCTATCTTGGCACCAAAGCTGCCTTTTGTCATCCAGGGTTCATCTTAAATGACTCCAGAAGAAAAGCTTCCTCCAAATCCCCTTTCACCCAAAATAGCCCGGTCTCAGAAACTTGCATTTTACTCTAATAACCCCACAGCAATATTTAAGATTCATCCAGTTAGGCCTTTTCTTGTAAGGAGCCCGAAACATTAATACAGATATTTTGAAGATTTATTTATTTATATCTTATGTGTCCGGGATATCTGGATTCAGGATGTCTGTTTTGCCGCCCTGAAACCCACAGGTTGAGAACCTCTGCCCTAGGGCCTTACACATGCTAGGCTACTACCAGCTTAATTCATCCAGTTAAGAGTGTTCGTGTTGGGGCTGGAGAGATGGCTCAGAGGTTAAGAACACTTGCTGTTCTTCCAAAGGTCCTGAGTTCAATTCCCAGCAACCACATGGTGGCTCACAACCATCTATAGTAAGATCTGGTGTGCAGGCAGAATGTTACTGTATGAATAATAAAATAAATATTAAAAAAAAAAAGAGTGTTCGTGTTGCCCTGTGGTGGTGACACATGCCTTTAATTACGGTACTTGAGAGGCAGAGACAGGTGGATGCCGAACTCGGAACTCCGAGTTCAAGGCCAGCCTAGTCTACGGATTGAGTTTCAGAACAGCCAGAGATACACAGAGACTCATGTTAAAGCTGTAAATATTTCTTAGCAGGAATTCTTATTTATCTTCTGTGTGAATGCTATGCCTGCATGTATGTCTGTGTGCCTCCTTGCTTGGTTTTGTTTGAGACGGTAGTTTTGAACTAGTTTTGTTGCCCAGGCTGGCCTCCAGCTGTCAGTGCTCTGAAGCACTGGGGTTACAGTGTGGGGTGGCCTACCACACTCAGACTCTGTCTCACAGTGCGCACAGCTCAGACTAGACTAACTTGATAGGAATTTTCCACACTCCTGCCTGAGTCTCCTAGGTTCTAGAACTTCCTTCCTCCCTCCTTCCCTCCCTCCTTCCCTCCCTCTCTTCCTTCCTTCTTCCTTTCCTTTCCTTCCTTCCTTCCTTATTTTTTTCTTAATATGAGAGCCAGGTTGCAGTGGCCCTCACATGCCTTTAGTTCCAGGCAGAGGCAGGCAGATCTCTATGAGTTTGAGCCTAGCCTGGTCTATGTAGAGAATTCTAGATCAATCAAAGTTATACAGTGAGACCCTGTCTCGGTAAATAAATAAATAGCTGATTGTGGTGGAATATAACTTTAATCCCCACAGTTGGGAGGTAGAGGCAGGTCTACATAGTGAGTTCTAGACCAGCCTTGACCACGGTGAGACTGTCTCAAAAGGAGTGGGGGTTCACATAATGGTGGGCAAATGTCAGTGTAACTGCCCCCTCCATTCTTGGGCATCCCAGTAGACTTTTGGCCTCCCCTCCTGTCTTATGGGGTGTGGCCTAGAAACAGTGATTGGTTGTGGCATGGTGGGTATGGAGGTGCCCTGGGGGATCAGTGACTACAGAGGCAGATAGTGCAGTGCCAGGCAGGAGGTCAGTGGTAGCTGCTGCCGCCTCCCTGCCCACCTGCCAGCAAGCTGCCTGCCCTCTTGGTGCCCCTCACACTGAGACGTCATTTCTCCACACCCATCTCTTCTCATGTCTGGGGTATTTTCTGGGTCACTGTGGTAAAAGAACTGACAGAATTGACTTCAGGCGAGAAGGGCTTATGTGGACACAGCAGTGTGTCAGTGGCAGGGGCTTGAGGGGCTGAGTTTTGTGTGTCCAAAGCCGAGCAGTACAGAACAGTGAATGCTGTGCGCACTCGGCTGCCTTTGTTTGCTGTCTTGAACCCCAGCCCAAGAAATGCTGCTGCCCTTCCGTAGGGTGGGTCTTTGCACCGTTGCTAACCTAATCTAGATAACTGTCAGGCCCAGACTCTCCCAAGTGAGTCTAGGGTTCTGTCATACTGGTAATCAGTATTAACTGTCCCCTGTGTCGGGGCCGGTCACGGTAGCTCATGCTATAGTCTGAGCACCTGGGAGGTCGAAGTGGGAGGACCCAGAGTTCAAAGGCATCCTCTGCTCTTTGGGAAATGGAGGTCAGGCCTGAGCTATGTGAGACTTTGTCTTTTCTTCTCTTTCTTTTTTCTTCTTACTCTCCTTCCTTTTTTTTTTTTTTTTTTTTGTTCGTTTGTTTTTTAGGTCTCTCTATGTAGCCTTGGCTGTCTACAACTTGCTAAATAGACCAGGCTGACCTAGAACTTATAAAGATCCCACCTGCCTCTGCTCCTGGGTGATGGGAGCAAAAAGCCCATAAAGATATCAGTCATGTGGGCCTTGCCTCCCAACCTTTGATGTCCCTGTCACAGCTCTGGGCAGCACCTTAGGCTGTCTTGATTTGTTTTCCCTGTCTACTGCCCCCTACTCCCATCCCCCCCCCCCCCAAAAAAAAAAACCAAACACGATCCTGCTTGAGACTTTCTATTTGGGGTTAGGGGAGGCATACATCCTACATGTAGAAGTCAGAGAACAAATTTTGAGGAAGACTCCTCACCTCACCTTGTCTCTGTCCCTCCCTATACAGTCCAGGCTAACTAGCCAGCAGGCTCCCAGCAATTTTCCTGTCTCCTCCAGCATCTCCTTGTCAGAATGCCAGGGTTGCAGATTTGAGCCACTGTACCTGGCTTTTTATCCGTCTCTGGATTTGAAGTAGGGTTGTCAGGTTGGCACGGTTGGTACTTTTGCCCACTAAGCCACCTTCCTGCCCTTGACCTCATCTTAGTCACTCTTTGGATTTAACTCTTCCATCCCTTAACAGCATACATCGCTGCTCTCTGTCCCTGTTTCTTCTAGAGCCAGCTGTCCACCCCTACCTTCCCCTGAGATTGAGCACAGAGATCCTTGTGACCTAGCTAGAGTACACAGGAAGTTAGGAAACCAAGGTTAAAGGCTGTTCTCAGCCCTGCTGCCCAGAGTAGACAGAGACTTGTACGCAGGGCCAGGAGCCTGGGCTCCTCAGGGAGGAGGCTGGAAGACAGGTTGTATTCTTCCCTTCTGCGTAGGCTACTGCTGGCTGCCTCTGGCCTGCTTTAGAGGATGGAGGTCGAGAGTAGCCAGCTGCTACCAGCCTCTGACCCCTGTCCTCCTCTGTACCGCAGATTTCATCCCCTTGCAGCCATGGGACGAAGGAAGTCCAAGCGGAAGCCACCCCCCAAGAAGAAGATGACGGGCACCCTGGAGACGCAGTTCACTTGCCCCTTCTGCAACCATGAGAAGTCCTGTGACGTGAAAATGTGAGTAAGCACCGAGTCAGGGGAGGCCAGCCCCCTTCTGTGGGCCTCCAGGCCTCCCTGCGTGGGATCGCCCCCCTCAGGCTCAGGGCTCGCTTCTCATACAGCCCTCCATCTTGCCCCACTGCAGGGACCGTGCTCGAAACACTGGAGTCATCTCCTGTACCGTGTGCCTAGAGGAGTTCCAGACCCCCATCACATGTATCCTTGGAAAGCTGCCTGGTCGCTGGAGAGTAAGACGTGGGTGGGAGTGGGGGCTGTCCTGACCGTCGAAAGGGCTGGTGAGCAAAGACAAAGGGCTGCCAGCTGGTCCTGCTGCCCTGGCCACTGCCACCTAGGGGGGTGGACATTGTCTACTGAATTAACACTGAGTGCGAGGGGGGCAGGGTCCGATTGCCCCTGGTAGAGCAGGACTGTGCCCAGGAGAGGGCTTCATTGCCATAAGTCATCCTTGACTTGCGTCTCAGATTTGTCAGAACCGGTGGATGTGTACAGCGACTGGATAGACGCCTGCGAGGCGGCCAATCAGTAGCGATGTCAAGGACCTGCCCCTCCGCAGCCCCCGACCTGGGCACCAATCCAGAGACATTCCAGGGCTCCAGGGTGTAGGTCCAGGGCTGTGGTGGCCCTCCCTCTGTGTGTATGGAGTGGATATGAATGAGTAGCCGTGTGTGTGTGGCTGCAGATACGGCGGTAGGGGTGGCCCTGACTACTTGCAGGTGGGGTGGAGGTGAACCTTGCTGGGTCTCACCGCCCAGCCCCGGTGGCACCACAGAACCTCATGCCTCACATGACTCTGAAAGCCTCTGAGTTGCCCCTTCCTCAGCCCCACCCCTGCCCCCAAGCTTTAGGTTTCTGTCCTTCTGGTGACAGTTTCCTGACATCCCAGGCAGGGACTAGCTGAGGGACGTCCTTGGCCACCTCACCAGCACCTTGCCCTTGGGGAACTGGACTTTCTGTCCTTCCCAGCCTCCTTGTGCCTGTGGCCTAGGAGTCAAGGCTACTGACCTTCCAGGTGTTTGGCTGGGCTTTGCTGGGAAGCACCCTTTGCCTCTTGTTCTGCTTTTGTGGAAAAGATAGGGGCTGGCTGGTTGGGGTACAGCTGCCACTCACAAGCCTGTCAATAAAGCAGCCAGTACATACCCCTGGCCCTCTATGTTTTCTTGGGTCATGAGGGAGCCCCAGTGTCTTCTGGGGGGTGGGGTTTGGGACTGAGACACTCAGGAGGGATCTTGGTGACTCTTATGATATATGGTTTAGTCAGTTTCTCAAACTTTTTCAGTTATTTTCTTTGTGAGGGTGGGATAAGGTATCATACAATAGGCTGGCCTTGAACCTGCTATGATTCTGAGAGTGGTCTTCAATTCCTGATCCTCCTGTCTCCCAAGTGCTGAGATTATATGTGTCCACTACAACACCTAGTTCATTTGGTACTGGAGATCAAATCCAGGGCTTTGTGCTTGTTAAGACAAACACTTTCCCACCTGAGTTACGTTCTCAGCTCTTGGTAGACACAGTTTGTTGGTTGGTTGTTGTTGACACAAGATTATTGTATGGACCAGGCTGGCCTCATGCTCAGAGATGAGCTTGCTTCTGCCCAGGTGCTGAGATGAAAGGTGTGACTACCACACCCAGCCAGTGGCAGTGTTTGAGACAAGATCTCACGGTGCAGGCCAGAACACTCTCAGATTCATCCTTCTGCCCCAGTCTTCTAAGTGGCAGAATTCCAGAGGTGTGATGCCAATTCAAGCACTGGGTAATTGGACAGTTGTCGGCACACCCCCTGAACCATATGGGTCACACACACAATTATAATAATAACAAAATTGTTATAAAGTAGAAAAACTGGGCCAACAAGATGTCTCAGCTGGTAGTGTTTGCTGTGTAAGCTTGGCAGTCTTAAGTTCTGTCCTTACACCCCACATGGTGGGAAGGGCTCTACGCTCTGTGGCACCACACACTGAAGTTAAATTTTTGAGGGGAGGGGTGGAGGTTCAAGACAAGGTTTCTCTGTGTAGCCTTGGCTTACCTGGACTGACTTTATAGGCTCGAACTCACAGAGATCTGCCTGCCTTTGTGTCCCACAGTGCTGGGATTATAGGCATGCGCCACCACGCCCTGCTGGATATTAAATTTTGTACACATTTTTAAATAGGATTCTATGCGTATGAGTGTCTGTGTAGCATGTAAATGCAGTGTTGAGGCCAGAAGAGAGTAGTGGATTCCCTAGAACTGGACCTGCCATGTGAGTGCTGGGACCAAACCGGGTCTTCTGAAAGAGCAGTGAGTACTCTTAACTGCTGAGCCGCTTCTCCAGCCCTTGCGTTTTCATTCGCTTATTTTGTGTATGTGTGTGTGCACGTGTGTGTACATGAATGTGTCCCTGGAGATCAGCAAAGGATGTTGGATCTTTGAAGTTGTAGTTAAAGTCACGAGCTGCTTGACATAGCCACTGGGAACTGAACTCAGGTCCTCTATAAGAGCAGAAAGTGCTTGTAGCTACTGAGCCATCTTTCCAGCCCAAAATTAAAATTTTCTAAAAATAGAAAAGGTGGATAGCAACTGAGAAACACCGCCTGAAGTTGACATCTGGTACCCTTGTGTGTTCACAAAGACACAAAACTTCTAGACAGGTGACCCAAAGGAGGTGACCCAAAGGTTGTACCCACACTGGATATCTTGCTGTGTGTTGGCGGCCACCCTGTGAAACAGGTGCCAAGATAAGAGGCGAGGCTGATGCCCAAGTCCCTGCAGCCTTAAATGCACAGGAAGACCTTGAACCCAGGAAGCCTGGCTTCACAACCCACCATTTTAGTTCCTTGTAAGGCCAGGTCCTAGGTTGAGGTCTCAGTGGTTCAGGCTGCTTTGGGCCACTGGGAGAGTGTAATGGTCACAGAAGGGACATTTCCTAAGGATGGTGCAGACTCTTGTAAGGCTGGAGGCAGTGAGTGACAGAATGAACATTCTTAATGGCAAGCCTGTGAGAGCTCTGTGTGCCCTAAGAGGGTCTCAAGAGTGACAGGAGACCTGAACCAAATGACCTGGCCTCAGCACCTCAGCTTGGCCTTATGAGCCTTATCCTAAGGTTTAGGATGTAGAGAGCTCAGGAGGTGGCTGTCAGAGCACCTGACCTCCTGAGATGAAGTCCCTAGCATCCCTGTGTAACCCCAGCACTAGGGTAAGAGATGGACAAACATCTGGAGTCTGTGGGCCTGCCGGCCTCACCAAGACAGTGAGCTCTGGGTTCAGGGAGGACCCTGTCTGCAAAAATAAAGTGAAGGGTAACCAAGGGTGCCATGACTTCAGCGTCTGCCCTCATGCTCACGTGCACATGCCCACACACGTTTGTGTACACCACAGAGAAGAAACAACCTGGCATCAATTGGTTCTATGGCCACCCCAGGGTGGGTGACCAGCCAAGGCAGGCATTAAGCTGACCCAGGAGTGATGGCTTACTAGGCTGGGCTGCCAGATCGTTCTTAACCACTGATTCACACTGCGGTGGTGGAGGAGAGGTTCCTGCACTGGTACCCTCAGTAGAAGGGGTGCCCAGTGCCGACACCAGAACCCTGTGTCACTCACCTTCCTTACCTGACAGGCCAAGCCTGGGCTAGCTCATGCGCTCAACACAGCCTCCCCAGAGCAAAGGAGGCCAGGATGCCTGGTGGCTAGTTTTGAGGTCAGGGTCTATGTGTCTGCACATGCAGGATTCCTGGTATTTTCAAAGACACGGGCCTCAGCCTCTGTTCTTGGAGTGATGGTGTGAGAAAGAGGCTGCTTTGAGGCCCCTCCCCATTTTTTGAGTCCTGACCAGTTGACTAGTGGCTTTTGGGCCTTCTTCAAGAGAACAGGATCTTTGCTGAAGCAAGGTGATATCACAGTCCTGTCTAGACTTTCAGGATCCTAGGCCAGCCTTGGGACTCAGTTTTGGGTTTTGGGTTTTTTGTTGTTTTGTTTTTAAAAGTCATTTATTGCTGGGTGGTGGTGGTGCACATCTTTGATCCTAGCAAGAGGCAGAGGCAGGCGGATCTCTGTGAGTTCAAGGCCAGCTGGTCTACAGAGTGAGTTCTAGGACACCTAGGGCTACACAGAAAAACCCAGTCTCTGAAAAAAAAAAGTGTGGGTGGGTGCATACATGCTGTGGGAAGAGGTAGAAGACAGTTTAATGAGAGCTGGCTCTCTCCACCATGTAGGACCTGGGGTTCAAACCCAGAAGTTGTCAGACTTAACAGCAAACATCTTTACCAGTTGAGACATCTCACCACCCCATGGGATTCAGTTTTAAGAAAGACGGGTTGGAGAGATGGCTCCGAGGTTAAGAGCACTGGCTGCTCTTCCAGAGGTCCTGAGTTCAATTCCCAGCAACCACATGGTGGCTCGCGACCATCTATAATGAGACATGGTGCCCTCCTCTGACATGCAGGCATACATGCAGGCAGAACAGTATAGACATAGTTAATACTGAAAAAAGAAAAAAGAGAAGAGAGACCATGAACTTCAGGCATACAGAAAGCCATGTGCCAAGGTTAACTACTCAACTGGGAACCATTACCCGGACCAGTAGTACCAGTCCACTGCACTTGCACACAATCTGGGGCCCCTTTCCAGGACACTCCCGCATCATTTTGTTTAAATGTGGCATTGCAGTATGGCTGCCGTGTATAGTGGCGTAAGGTCAGCAGGTATATCTAAAAATTTTAAATTACATACTTACTTAAGGACAGGTATGTATTACAAGACTTGTGTGTAGAGGTCAGAGGACGTGGCAGAAACAGATTCCCTTCCACTAACAGGCTTTACTAGCTCTGAGCCATCTCACTGGCCCTGGTGTATGTGTCCTGGGGCCCCCGTATGCTCTCGACATTGATGGAGGTTAAGCCCCGCTCCTAACAGCTGGCCCCGAGACTCAGATGATGTCACAGCCATTTATTGTGCTCCAGTGAAATAGAAAAAGTGCCCAAGTTACAAACGCCGCTGTCACATCCACTAACGCCAGTCACTGCAAAACCAAACCGTGTGTGTCCACTGCGTTTCCAGGCATGCATTCTGCTCCCGTTGCGGGAATGGGGCAGGGGTCGGGCCAAGCCTGGGTTCTGGGGGCTTCGCTTGGAGGGTTTCTGGCTCTGGGAGGTACTCACGTGTGAGGGAGTAAAGGGAGCAGCCGAAACAGCTGTCCTCAGTGCGCCCTTTGGCGCTACTGGGGACACCCAGTTCTGTGTTGGGCCCTGCCAGAGCTACAGGGATGAAGGGCCCCCTTCTTCCCACTGCTCTCCTCGGTCTGATCTCCCCAAACTGTAACCCTATAGGCAGGTGCCAGGAGGCTGGGGGACGCCATGCAAGGAGGTGGGGTTGGCTGGGCCAGCTGGGTCCAGCCAAGAGCAGCAGCCAGCCCCTCGGGGGCCACTAGGCAGAGTTGTAGTAGTTGTGCGGGTGGTGATTGTGGGTGGGCTCGCCCAGCTCGGGGTACTCTGGAGTCAGGCAGTACTTGGGGTCATACACCTGGCGGGGCAGCCCGTACACCGTCATGCCCCTCTGCGAGGCCCCCTTGTTGCTGCCCATCTGCAGGCTGACGTTGAGTGTGTCACAGTGCTCCATGCCCAGTCCTGGCTCAAAGATCTGCCGCTTGGTGCCTGGTGCGGTCATGCCAGCCTGAGGGGGGGACAGCTGTCAGACCACAGTGGGAGCAGACCCCCCCCACCTCACCAGGTGTCCCACCGGCCACGCAAACCTGGCTGGCGCCCTTGTTGGTGCCCATCTGCAGACTTATGGTGGCCTGGTCCAGGGGCTGATCTGTACCCAGTTTGGGGTCGTAGAGGTGACGCCGGGTTCCATAGGCCGTCATGCCCTGCTGACTGGCAAACTTGTTGGTGCCCATCTAGGGAAGAGATTAATTAATCAATAAGGATTACAGAGTGTCCCCTTGAGCTACAAGAGCAGGAACCAGAAACAGAGTGGAAATATTGCACAAACTGGCTCTGAGATTCAAGGTGTGGCCCACCACTTGTCAACTGGAATCCTGGATGAAGGGAACTACAGCCATGTGTGGTGGCCCACAGCTGTAATCCCAAGAGGATCCAAAATTTAAGGTCAGGCCATGAGAGACCGATGGCTTAGTGGGCAAAGGTTCTTGCTTCCAAACCTAGTGACCTGTGTCTGGCTCCTGGGACCCACATTGGAAAAGAAGGCAGAGGCAGGTGGATCTCTGTGAGTTTGAAGCCAGCCTGGTCTAAGTGAGCTCCAGGCCAGCCAGAGATTGACAGTGAAATGTGGTCTCAAACAACAAAGCAAATGAAAAGAGAGGAGGCAGAGCGAGCTGGGGTCCCAGCTGCCCGATGCGGAGGCTGAGGAAGGCAGATGGTCAGGAAAAGGCCCGCCAGCCAACCAGCAGCCTGAGCAAGTTAGCAAGACCCTGTATCAGGATGAAAACTTACTCGGGAGACGGAGGCAGGGGTTGCAGAGAAGAAACTCAAGGCTAGCTTTGGCTGAAGGGTGAATTCAGGGCTCACCTGGGTTATAGGAGACCCTGTCTCAAGCACTTGCCTTCCTGGCACAAGGACCTGTTCTATCCTTCTCACCCACATGATGACTTAAAACCATCTGTGATTACATTTTTGAGGAATCTTATGTTGTCTTCTGGCCCTCACTGGTACCAGACACACACGGTGCACATACATGCATGCAGGCAAAACATTCAAAAACACCCAAAATCAATAGGAGCCTGTGGTGTCAGATCAGCTGGGGCTTGCGAATCAGCTGTGAGTGACGGGAGACCAGGGCCTGGAGAGACAGAACAGTGGCGAACTGCACTTACTGTTCCTGCAGAGCACCCTCTTTCCACTCCCAGCACCCACACAGTGGCTCCCAGACATCTGCAACTCTAATACCTCCCAGGTAGTGCACTCACATTGGGCCATACATACATGCTAATAAAACACGAACATAAGATAACTCAACCAGCATCCCTGAAGAAACCTTTGCTTTACTGGGACAATTGATGCTGGTTTGCCGGGGCTGAGCAATCAGCTGTTGTTTTATTAAGAAGCCACCAGCATCCTTGAGGTGAGATCTACGAGTATTTCCTCAAGGTTGGCACAGAAGAGCTCTGGTCCAGAAGGTCCAAGGCTGCATCTCAAGCTGGCAAATGAACTCAGTAATGTGCATGAGTCTCCCTGGTGATTCTGTTTTTGGTAGCATTAAAACTTCAAGATTAGGGGAGTTGGAGATTTAGCTCAGTGGTAGAGCACTTGCCTAGCAAGCACAAGGGGAAAGGAGGGAGGGCAAGCTGAGGCTGCTAGCACATGTCTGTAGTCCTAGCTGCTCAATGCGGAGGCTGAGGAAGGCAGATGGGTTTGGTCCTCAGCTCTGGAAAAACAAAAACAAACTTGAAGATTGAAGGCATCATGGAGAGCAACTGAGGCTTAGAACTGAGAGTCCAGGAGAGGCTATTGATGAAGGGGCAGCCTCAGCTGCAGTGGGAGTCATGGAGGGTTTGTACCCTGAGCCAGGCTCGTCCCTGAACGGAGATCAGAAGCTATTGGTGGTGATGGTGACCTCCAGGGTACTGGGGATGCCGGAACTGTGAGATAGCCACCACGGACAGCACAGGTGTGCAGAGCGGCCCTGGGCCTGTGTTGTAGGTGGCAGGGCCCGAGAAGTGGAGCTGCCCAAGCCCTTTGGAGCCCAGAAGATCCTGAGTCCCGGATGTCAGACATTTGAGCTATAAGATTTGGAGCTACGCTGATGAACTCCGATTTTGTCTAAGCATAACTGTTCATGCCTTTGTTCTCTTTCTTTTGGAGTATGAAAGTACTTCGTTTAGAAATTCTTCTGCTGATGCCCACATTTACGGATTTTTTTAAGTGATTTTTTTAAAGACTGTGAGAATTTTAAAGTTACACTGTTTTATGTTGTGATATTAACACGAAATCTTAAGAATAAAGATCAGGTGTATTCAGGGTGCCATAACAGTAAAAGAGGGCTTTGGTAATAAACAGGAAAGGAAAGGGGCTGGCTTAACAGTGACGTGTCTGTGTGTCAAGTTAATAAGAGGTCAGCTGTGCTGGTTAGTTTTGGTCCC
>CM053747.1:16134253-16251760 GCA_028658305.1 Pachyuromys duprasi | reverse complement strand
GCACTCAGGAGGCAGAGACAGGTGGATCACAGGGAGTTCCAGGCTCGCCAAGGCTACAGGGTTAGACGCTGTCTCAAAGCAGCAACAACAAATAGCAATGATAATAATAATAGTAATAGTAATAAGTTTGTTTTGAGACTGGGGGGACACACGTCAGCCATAAGGCTCCATGACAAACCCTTGCCCAGCACGAAGACTTCAAGCATAGCTGCTGTTGTTGGAAGAAAACAAGGGCAGACTGAAAACAGTTCCAGTTGCCGAACAGAACAATGAACAGAGGGCTGACAAGGTGACCTAGCAGTCAAAGGCACTTGCCACCAAGTCAAGTCTGACAATCTGAGTTTGATTTCCATGATGGAAGGAGACCTCCATGATGGAAGGAGAAATTTGAAAGTTGTTCTCTGACCTTAACAGGCAACCTGGGATGTGTGTGAACAACCTCTCCCCCCACAAATACATATGTTTATTATAACATTTTTGGGAGGGGAATGTCTCACGTGCCTCAGGCTGGTAGCAAACTTGCAGTGTAGCCAAGATGAACTTGAACCCCTGATTCTCCTTCCTCTACTCCACATAGTCATGCACAACCATGCCCAGGCACCTTTTCAGACTTTCTCCCACCACTGCCCTCTCTGTTCCCGCTCCTTTATATTTGGTTTTCTTCTGCTTTCGTGTCATATGTATCATCAAACAAACATGCAAAACTTCTCGGGCTGGAGGGGCGGCTCAGTGGCTAAGAGCACAAAATGTTTTCGCAGAGGACCCGACTTCTTATGGGAGTTCCCAGTTTCAGGTGGTTCACAACCTCCTGCAACTCCAGCTCCAGGGTATCTGAGGCCCTGGCCTGGCCTTTAATGGCGCTGCGTACACAGACACGGACACAGACAACCTTGCTTGAGACAAAGTCTCACTACATTCCCAGCTGGACTTGAACTTGGAATTTGACTCCCTCCACCTCCTATGTAGCTGGAATTGCAAGCATGCACCTCCTCACCTGCCGTTGACAGAACAGCCTTTCTGTCAGGCCCCCTGACTGTGGGCATACAGCCCACTCAGCCCTCCCAGGACCCTACAGCAGATGCTGCTGCTGCCGTGGACACACACTCTACAGATGGGGAAATGGAGGCCCAGGCAAGGGTGTGGAATCCCTCTCTCTATGACTGTCTCGGTCTTGTCGGTCTCACAGCAGAGTTTGAACTCAGCCCCTGTCCCTAATGCCGTGAGCTTCCAACAGGCTGTCTCGGCCTTTACGTTGATAGTTGGTGCTGGGTAATTCTCTACCATGGAGTTCTGCCCCAGGCCTTCTGACTTTCAGCATCTCAAGCATTTATGAGAGGCTAGGAGCACCTGCTGCCCCGTATTTTTTGAGACAGGCTTTCACAATGCAGCCCAGGCTGGCTCCCTGAATGCTAGGGTGACAGGTGTGCACCAACAGCCCTAGTATAACTTGACAAAAGGAAATTGTGTAGACATAGTCAAATGGACCTTGAGAATGGAGGGGATAGATACCTGGGTTGTTGCTGCTTGACAATCTGAGATGCAAGCAGGAAGATCAAGAGTTCACGGTCCTCCTCAACCACATAGTGAGTCTGACCCAGCCTGGACTACATGACATGAGATCGTGTCTCAGAAATAAAATAAAATGAGGTGCTGAGGATGTGGTTCAGCTGGTAGAGCGTTTGCCTGTCATGCATAAAGACCTGTCTCAAAATAAAATTCTTGGGTCCTATCCCCAGCCCTGCACACTCCAGTCACAGTGGAGTCTCTAATCACAGCAGTTGGGACATGGTAGAACAAGGATCAGAAATTCAAGGTCAGAGTCAACTTACATACTGAGTTTGAGAGGCTACATGAGAGAGAGCCTGTCTCGAAAAATTGATAAGTAAGATTAAAAAGAGAGAAACCCAGAAATAAAGAGAAATGGTTGGTCGTGGGGGTGCACAACTTTAATCTCAGCCCTCAGGAGGCAGGGTCCGCTGGATCTCTTGAGGCCAGCCGGGTCTACACAGTGTGATCCAGGCCAGCCAGGGCTACATAGTGAGACCCTGGATAGGAGGAAGAGAGGAAGAAGAGGAGAGAAAGAGGGAACGAAGGAGGGGAGAAAGGCAGAGTAAGACAGACAGAGACCGAGATGGACAGAACCAGAGGGCTAAGGAATACGTCAAATTTCACCAAGATGGCAACCCACGCCTCCCAACAGCCTTCTAAACGGGGTCCTGCAGGAGGAACAGAGAAGTGTGGGCGGCGGTCCGGGTCCCACAGCCTGAAGGCGGCGGGGTGGAATTTTGCATTCGTTCAGAGCCAGAAGCTACTTCCACCGAGCGGGCTGCGATCACGACAGCGCACGCAAGGTCCGTCGCCCCCTGGCGGCCAGGGCACGGGGCGGGGGCGGGGGTGACGTCAGCGCTGACTCAGTCGCGGGGCTCCCGGGTCCGCCGCGGCTTGGCCATTTATAGAATCCCCGCGAGCTCTGAAGTCAGAGCGCAGGCACGGCGGGCGGCCGGGGCGGCGGAGGGTGGGGAGGCCGGTACCCCAGGGGCGGTGCTCTGAGGGCCAGCCTTGGCGTCCTGATCCTGGAGCTCATCGCCGGTCCCATCCAGGTCCCCGACCACCCAACTACAGGCCCACAGCAGCTCCTGGGCCTCAGTTTCCTACTCTTGGGATCTTTCAAGTTTGCTGATGCACGGCTGTGATGCAGCACTGAGGAGTGGAAGCAGGAGCATCAGGGGTTCGGGTCAGCCAGGGCTACAGAGTTCCAGGCTAGCCTGGGATACATGAGAACCTGTCTCAAAAAAAAAAAAAAAAAAAAAAAGGGTTTCTGTTTAATGTTTTAAAAAATTTAAATAATCCAGACTGTGGTTGTGCACAGACTTCCAGGACACCCACGGCCACACAAAGAAACCCTGTCTTAAAAAGCAAGTAAATAAACAGGAAAGAAGGAAAGGAAAAACTGGTGTCTTCCCTAAGCTTCGGGGGGACTCCCTGAAACACTTGCCACGCATTCCAAGACATTTTGTGTGTTGGGCTGAGTCTGTAAACACCTCTACACCAGCTTCTCGGCAGTCCTCTCTTCCAGACTCCCCTTCTCCTGGCTCTCTCTCCAGGAAACAGATGGAAGGGGCTGAGGCAGAGGCGTAGCGGTGTGCCTAGCACGCCTGAGGTCTTATCCCAGCCCACCACCAAATTAAGGTTTTTTGTTTGGTTCTGTGCACAGAGAGGGCTTGCTAGGCACACAGAGAGCATTGGGTCTCATCCCTGGCACCCAACAAGCCAGGTTCGGTGTCAAAGGCCTATGATCCCAGCTCTAGGGATGAAGAGGCCTTATGATCGGTAAGTAGTTCAAGGCCAGCCTAGAGAATAGTTCCAAGCGAGCATGGGCTACATCAAACTCTGTCTCAAAAACAAACAAACAAAAACCCCACATAAATAAAAATAAAGAAGATTGGGGGTGAGGCTTAGTGGTAGAATACTTGTCTAGCATAGGTTTCTTCCCTAAGGGGAAGAGAGGTGGAAGGTCTGGGTCTCACGCTCACCCCTTTTGGCCTGGGGACTCTTTACTGTACACCCAGTGAGGGATAGCTCCCCAGCACCGTCGGGACCAAGGACAGTAGCAATGAGAGTGTTCTGTTTGCTCCCGTGTTGCGCTCGTTTTTAAACTCTATCTTATTTGGGGTGTTCAGGCCTCCATCTCCCTTCCGCCAACCCCCGCCAAGGTTAGCGGGGAGAGAGGGTGCAGACCCCTTTACTTCTCCAGGCTGCTTAGGGTCATTGGGTTATTCTGGGAGCTATACCAATCTCCAGCAACAGCAAACTCAGCAAGCAGTCTCCTTTGTCATTTCCCTCCAAAACACTACGCCACCTAGTGGCGTCCCTCCACGTCTCTCCAAACCTCCACCACCTCTCGCTGGGCTCTCACACTCACATCCCTCAGAGTCCTTAGACCACGCCCCTCTCCGTGCTGCACAAGGCAGGCCATTACCAGCTGGCAAAGACCAGGCCCCGCAGGAAGCAATTACCAGCTGTGGGCAAACGAAAGCCCAAACTAAAATCCCACACTTGGGATTAAAACAAAAACATATGTTCATAAGACAACTGAGTTTTTAAAGAAACCAAAGCTTCCATTACACTCCCATTTCTCCTCTCCCCAGAGAAACAACTGAAGGAGCACACAAAGGTCATGCATGACCCGTGGCTGGCATTTCTAGACCATCCTATGTCTGTTAGTCTCATGGGCAGCAGAGCCCTCCAGGAAATTATTGGGAGAAAGAAAATACCCGATTACTGGGTATAATGGTATGTGCCTGTAGTCCCAGCACTCAGAAGGCAGAGGCAGGTGGATCTCTGAGAGTTTAAGTCCACACTGGTCTCCATAGTTACAGGCCAGGTAGAGCTACACAGTGAGACCTTGTCTGAAATGAGAATTTATTTGTACTTAGGTTTTTGTTGTTGTTGTTTTAATTTCTGAGATAGTCCCCTGTAGCCAGGGCTGGCCTTCAGCTTTCTATGTAGTTGAGGATAACCTTCAGCTTCTGATCCTTCTGCCTCTCTCCTCTGAGTGCTGGGCTCACACACTTGCCTGTGTTTTCATTTTTAAATTATTTTGTATGCCACACAAACTCTCTCTCTCTCTCTCTGTGTATGTGTGTGTGTGTGTGTAAGTCAGGGAACAACTTATGGGAGTCAATTCTCTCCCATTATGTGGTCTAGGGGATCAAACTCAGGCCATCAGACTTGTTGGCATTTAATGTTTTTGTTTTGTTTTGTTTGAGACAAGATCTCATGTGTCCCAAGCTGGTTTTGAACTCCCTGAGTAGTCAAATCACCACACCCAGATTTTTTTTTCTTTTTTGCAAGATACGTGACTATCAGACTGAGAAAAGTGAGAATCTGTGACGATGGGAACATGGAGGAGATTATCTGCTGCTATTGATGGGTACGAGCAATAGTCAGAGACATGTGACAAAAGTCCTCAGCCTCAGCCCAGGCTGTCTTCTTTCTTAGTAATTTCAAGAAGTCCAAGTGTAGGTGTAAAGAATAGCAAGTGTATGTGGCCATGTCACCCTGTAAATCCATCAGCAAGGGATATAGGAGACAAACATGGGGCCAATGGATGCAGACACAGCTGCAGCCAGATGGAGACACCATCTGCAGCGAAAATGCAAAGCGCAGCTTTTTGTTCTTTGGGGTGCTGGGCTCTTTGGGGGTGAGCTGATTTGAATGAGAATGTTCCCCATAGGTTCATATATTTGAAGCTTGGTCCCTAGTTGTTGGACTGTTTGGGAAGGACTAGGAGGCGCGGCCTTGTTGGAGGAGGTGCGTCACTTGACATGGGCTTTGAGGCTGCAGAAGTCCATGTCAGGCCAAGACTGTCCCTCTGACCCCCAGCTGTGGATGTGAGCTCTTAGCTACTGCTCCAGGACCATGTCTGTCTGTCGGCCACCATGCTTCTGCCATGCTGGTCATGGACCCATCCTCTGAAACTGTAAGCAAGACCCCAGAGAGAAAAGCTTTCTTTCCTCTGCTGCTTTGGTCATGGTGTCTCTTCACAGCAGTAGAACACTGACTAAGACGGGTGTGCACCAGTATTTCCTGGCTGCATGGCCTTAGGTTGATTTTATTCTGGTTTGACTTTTTTTTTTTTAACTTTAAAAAAAAATACAGGTGTAGCCCAAGCTGATCAAGAACTCAATGTGGGGCCATCGAGATGACTCAGTGGTAAAAGGGTCTGAGCACCAAGCCTGAGGACCTTAGTCTTACCCTGAAAGCCCACAGGAGGAGACCAACTCATGCAGTGTCCTCTGCCCTCCGCATGCCACCAAGGCACACGTGACCCACCCAAACAAATAAACACATTCAAGCCGGGTTTTTTTTGTTTTTATTTTTTAGGAACACAACATATAGCTAAGGATGAACTTAAGCTTTGATCCTTTGCCTCAGTTTTCTGAGTGAGGTCCTTACAGATCCAGCACTACGCCCCTGGCTCTAGACAGCTGTCACCACTTTTCCGAAGCTCAATTTCCTTCTGTAATGGGTATAGGAATGGTTTTCTCAGGTTTGTTTAAAATGTTTTTTTTAAATCTATCTATCTATCTATCTATCTATCTATCTATCTATCTATCTATCTATCTATCTATCTATCTATCTATGTGGTAGTATGTGTGGAAATCCTAAGTCAACTTTCAGAAATGCTTCCCTCCTTCCATCACGGTAGTCCCAGGAATAGAATTCGGGTCATCAGGGTTCATGCGTTTACCTTCTGACTCACCTCCCTGGCCCTTCCAGGCTGGCTTAGTGGGTGCAAGAATTTATACCCACTAAGAATGAGGAGCTGAACTGAATCCCCCTAACCCACATGAAAAGTAGGTATGGCAGCCGAGTGTGGTGATGCACACATTTAATCCCAGCACTTGGGAGGCAGAGACAGGTGGATCTCTGTGAGTACAAGGCCAGCCTGCTCCATACACTGAGTTCCAGGACAGTGAGGGCTACTTAATCAAGAGACCCTGCCTCAAAACAAATACATAAAAAGCCAGACATGGCTCCCTGTGTCTGTAATCCCATTGTGGGACAGAAGCAGGAGCAGAGACATGAGGATCCTGGAAGCTGGCTGATTAAGCCAGTTCACCTACAACAATAGCCAGGTTCAGTGAGAGCCCTCCAGGGTAAGGAAATGAGACAGAGAGTGATAAAGATACCAATGTCCTCCTCTGGCCTTCCCCATGCACACACAGGGCACAGGCACCTTGATACACACACACACACACACACACACACGTATGCCATACACACATACGAGACAGGTAATTTTTGGAGAAGAGTTGTAACACCAGCTACAGAGTTCTCACATGCACTTATTCCCAGCTCCTCGTATTAACCTTTTTTAAAGTTGTGCATGCACGTGTGTTCCCATGTGTTCATGTGCACGTGAGTGAATTATATGTATACAGGGGTCCAGAGGTGTTGGATCCCCTGGAGCAGGAGTTACACGTGGTTGTGAGCTGCCACATGGGTGCTGGGTCTCTGGAGCAACAGTGAGTGTTCTTAACTGCTGAGCTAGCTTTCCAGCCCCCAGGGTTAGCCGTTATAAAAATAAACTAACTTTCTGGTTTGTTTGTCCAGCGAGTTGGTTGAGACAGGATCTCTTATGTGATCCAGGCTGGCCTCACACTCACAAGTCTCCTGCCTCAGCACCCTAACTCTGAGGACAAGCGCAGCTGAGAAAAACTTCTCTATCTGCTAAGCCACAGGCCTCAGGGTCTCGCGGTTTGTTTGCTTTTCTGGTCCTCCTCTCCCACTTGTGTCCTTTCTCTAGCCCAGGAGACCAGGCCCTGCTAGCCCTTCCCTGTGTTTAGTGTTACTGCATGGCTGTCCTCCTTCAGTCATTCGTGAGCCCGCTCCCCCGTGCTGACTCCTCGGCAGTGATTTGCCTATGGATGGTCTCATAATTGGGCCCGATTCAACTGAAGCATTTTTGGGAAGGATACCAGAATGGTGACAGCGTGTCTTCTGTGTGCGTCATACCCGGGGCATGTGATGTCACTATGACTCACGGCTGGTGGCGTGGGCCAGGATGACTGCCAGCACTCTCCACTATTTCCCTGGGGTTATTTTAAGGACTACACAATAAAGTGGGACACTCACAGCCTGAAATATACTATTGTGTTCTTTAGGATATACAACTGATACAGGCGCCATGCCCTGGGTGCCCAGTGAAAGTACTTGTTGAAATCAACTGCTCAGGGCTACAGTCCTCAGCCTCGGTTTGTTTTTAACTTTTTATATTGCATTTATTTACTTGTGTGTGTGTGTGTCCAAGCACAAGCCAGAACATACATGTGAAGACCAAAGGAAAACATGTAGGAGTCTGTTCTCCCCTCAGTGTGTGGGTTCTAGGAATAAGTCAGGTCTTGGGGCTCGGCTGTGAACGCCTTTACATGAGCCACATCCACCACATCACTGATCTGGGAATTATTTTATTTTTTTAATGTTTAATTTAATTTTTATTTTATGTGCATTAGTGTGAAGGTGTCGGGTCCCTTGGAATTGGCGCTATAGACAGTTGTGAGCTGCCATGTGGGTGTTGGGAATTGAACCCGGGTGCTTGGAAGAGCAGACAGTGCTTTTAACCACTGAGCCATCTCTCCAGTCCCCTTTATTTTCTTTTTAATAGTGGCAATGAGGACCGAATAGGGGCTTGTGAATGCTAAGCAAGCACTCTACCACCGAACTACGTACTGAGCCCCATGGCACCTTTTCACCTTAAAGCATTTAATCATTTAAAAATTTTATGTATATGAGTGTTTTGCCTGCACTTAGGTGTAGTATGTGACTTTAATGCCAGCAAGAGCAAGTTTAGTTGCTAGCACCCATGAGGCAGGCAGTTCACAGCCACCTGTAACTCCAGCTTCAGATCTGATGCACTCTCTGGCCTTTGCAGGCACTGCACACACACACACACACAGACACACACACACACACGAAAATAATTAAACTAGCTGGGCATGGTAGCACAGGCCTTTAATCTGAGTACTCCAAAGGCAGAAGTAGGCAGACCTCAGTAAATTCAAGGGCAGCCTGGTCTACAAAGTAAGTTCCAGGCTGGTCAGGGATTCATAGTCAATAATAATAATAGATCTTAAAAAAAAAAACAACTAACCATCAAAGGCAAAGACAAAGTAGTAGGGGTGTAACTGAAGCTGACCCCCGGACCCACCCAGCAAGAGCCCCTACGTGTACAGCAAGTAACTAAGGCAGAAGCGATAGTCCACAGGGTCGTAAAAACAAAGGCCCACCATCTCTCACTGGACAGCCTTAGCTAGGCATTAAAGGGCTGGCACAGAGAAACCAAGGCCTTAGATCTACCTGTGCCGTGGCTAGATGTATAAATCTGTTTTATGTTACTATGGTGAAAAGCCCGAGACTGGGTAGCTTTATGAAAAAAAAAAAAAAAAAGAGGACTCATTCCATTCAGTGTATGTTCTGGAGGTTCAAAGGCTCAACATTGGGTGATGCCTTCTGGCTGGTAGAGAGCCCAATAAGTGCAAAGCATCACAAGGCAAAAGATGGGGAATGGGATCATGTCCTATGGGTTCTCCCAACACACACACTTTTTCAAAGAGGGTTTCTCATTATGTAGCTCTAGCTGGACAGCAAAAGGTTGTGGACCTGGCTGGTCTTCTTCAGATGAAGCCACCAATACGCAGTAACTGGACTCCAGTCTAATGACTTTATGCAGTCCCAATCACCACTCAATGGCATCACCTTGACACACACCTGAGTTAAATTGTGTCCTTTTCATGGAGTCATGGTCTTCTAGCCCAGGTTCTGCCGTGTCAAGGATGACTCTCAACTGCTGATTCTCCCGCCTTCACCTCTCGAGTTCTAGGATAAGAACTATGGACTGGGCTTGCTCGCTTTCTTTTCCTTCCTTCTCTCCCTTCTCTTAGCTACAGATCCAGTTTGGGGCTAATCTGAGCTACATAAGACCTTGTCTTAAAAATAGTTAATCTAGCGGTGGTGCACGCCTGCAATCCTAGCACCCGGGGAGTCAGACACAGGTGAATCTCTGTGAGTTCAAGGACAGACTGGTCTACAGAGTCCAGGACAGCCAAGGTACACAGAGAAACCCTGTCTTGAAAAACAAAAAACAAACAAACTTCCCCACAAAACAAACAAAGTTAATCTAGTGGCCAAGCACAGTGGCATTTCACTTTAATCCTAGCACTTGGGAAGCAGAGGTTGGCAGATCTCTGTGAGCTCAAAGCCTGTCGGAACACAGTCCAAGAAGGGAGTCCTGTGAGAATTCTGAGTGCTTGTGAGAAAATTCTAGGAAAGCAAGACATGAGTCTTGTGACCTCAGTTTCTCAGGTATAGTGGATAGGAGAGAATTTACTTCAGCTCTGGGTATCCATGTGCCTCTACGGAAAAGCATATTTTTGTCACATGTGGCTTGTCCGTGTGATTGAACACCTTACTCATGTGATGAATCTTACCCTCAAAGTATAAATTGACTGATGCTCTGAATAAGACTGGCTACTGCATGAGACTTGAGTCGGCCTCATTTGGAGGCCCGGCTCTCCCAGGTTCACACCACAAACTAGAGCTGTAAACAAAAGCCACCCTAGTCTACATAAAGCGTTCAAGGCCAGCCAGGGCAAGCAATACAGACCTGTCTAAACAAAGCAAAAGGATCGGGGCTGTACCTGAATTGGGAGAATACCTGCCTACGATGTAAGGGGCTCTGGACCCTATCCCCGACACTACATAAACAATGCATGGCTGCACAGGCCTGTAATCCCACTGCCAAGGAGGCGAGAAGATCAGTTCAGAGTCAAATTCTGCTACACACAAGTTCAAAGCTAGTCTGGGCTCCACAAAACCTTGACGTAAAAATGATTACTTATGGGGTTAGCAAGATGGCTCAGCTGGTAAAGTGCTGCCAAGTCCAGTGGTCTGAGTTCAATCCCTGGTACCCACAGGCAGATTCTACCAAGTTATCTTATCACCACACACACACAACCAAAAATGTAAAAACTGCATTTAAAACAATGAAACCCAGCAGGCCATGGTGGCGCACCCCTTTAATCCAGGCACTCAGGGAGGCAGAGGCAGGTGGATTGCTATGAGTTCAAGGCCAGCCTGGTCTACAAAGTGAGTCCAGGACAGCCAGGGCTGACAGAGAAACCCTGTCTTGAAAAACACCAAAAACAAACAAAAAGCAACGTAACCCCTATCCTCAATCATTATATATAACTAGTATTATCTATACACAGGTACAATAGTTCCAAGACACAAGCCAATCACCTACGCGTACACTCCACGGGCCTCTCAGGCTTCAGTGTGGGTGGTCTGAAGAGCCAACCTAGACTCCCTGTTGGGGAGGGAGAGGGGGTTGCCAGGAATGCGTGTCCTTTCTCACAGTAGCCCTCGTTGTACTTATATGGCCATTTTACATAGATGGATTCAGACCTCAAAAAATTCTTATTAAAGGGGGTTAAACGGGCTTGCAGCCAAGCCTGATGACCCAGGTTTCGTCCCCAGAACCCACGCGGGGCAAGGACCACTCCTCCTAAGCGGTCCTCTGACCGCCACACGAAGGTGCTCACGTACATTTACGCACATACACACAAAAGAAACTTGAAGTCCTGTGAGAGCTGCTGGCAGTGCTGCCCACCTGAAGTTCCAGCTCCTCAGGAGGCTGAGCCCTGACGATCACTCGAGTCCAGGGTTCGGAGACCAGACTGAGTACCAGACAGCACGATCTTGGCTCAGACGCAACAAAACCCAACTGAAAAACTGACGGAGTTAAGAATAACAAATCCTGGGAGCTGGGTCTGCGGCTCAGCTGACGGCGGTCGACGGCTGGCTTAGCCCGCAGGAGGCCCTGGGTTCCGAGCCGGACGGGGTGCTTCCGGTCCGCAACGGCAATTTAACATCTCGGGTGGGAGAGCCGGCCCGGACGGGCTGAGCGCGCCTGAGCCCAGGGTGCCCGCCGCAGGCACCCGGGGAGCGCAGCCTTCGGGAGCTCGGCGAGGGGACAGGCTGCTGCCCCCGAGGCGGGACCGGCGTCCTCCTCCTTCCTATTGGCGAGGCTCTTCTCGAGGGCGGGACCGAGCGTCCCAGGCTTTTCCGATTTGCTGTCACCTTCGGCCCGTAACCGGAAGCCCTGTGGCTCAGCAGGAGGGCGTCCTGCGGACCCGCGGGGCCGGCTCGGGTCCCCGGCCCGCCGCGTGAGTAGGTGGGTCGCGCGTGGGAGGGCCGTGGGAGTGTCTGCGGGTCGGGGCGTCCACTCTCAGGCCCGCTCGAGCCGGGAGGACGACCTTCGGTTCGGCCTCAGAACAAGACAGCGTGACCTTTTGGGGTGCAGGCTTGGGGAGGTGTGCGGAAAGGTTCCCGGGGCGCCTCTGGCTTCAGATGTCCGGTCTCGCGGACGGGACAGCCGACTCGGGCCACACACTTCGCCGGCGAGGCAGGCCCTGGGACCGTCCAGTCTCCGAGAGACCCGGAACCTTGCCAGCCCGCACACGTACGAACACGCTACCCCGCGGTTCAGATTTATCTGTGTTTTGTAGAAACTGACTGTTCTCCTCATTTGATCGGTGTTGGGCACTCAACATGTACCAGGCACTGTGCATGCTGGTGGAGACACAGCAGTGAGAAAAGCAGAGTTTTGGAGTTATTATGTAAGAGGGCCAATTATTGAGCACATCACAGATGGAACGGGTAGCTTCGTGATTTCAAACAGTGATTGCTGCAAGCAGTTCTTTTCCCCCTCAGACAAGAGTCTGTATGTATCCCAAGCTGGGCTCGAACTCGTGGTCCTCTTGCCTTAGCCTCCTGAGTGCTGGATTGCAAGCATGCACCAAGACGGTAGTAGGCAGAGGGTAAAACATGTTCAAAGCCTGTGAAACGAACACACTTGTCTTTTTCAGAAGCAATGTGGCAGGAGCTACGAGGGATAGACGGAATACAGCCGGTAGAATCCGTCCAATATATATTTATTTATATAAATATATATATATATATATATATATTCTTTTAGTTATGGTGAGGGCATACATGCGATGGTGCATGGTGGAGATCAGATGACAATTTTGTGGAGTTTTATCCCTGCGCCTTATGTTGGCCCCGGGGTTTGAACTCAGGTTATTAGGCTTGCATTGTTGGCAGCAAGTACCTTTCCCAGCTGAATCCTCTCTCCTGGCTCTTACTGATTTATAGTTTAGACAGGACCTTACTGTAGTTCAGACTACGGTGGAACTAATTATCACCAGCTGGGCTGATTCAGGAGGCAATCCTCCTGCCTCAGACTCCCTAGTGCTGGCTTTACAGATACAACGCCTGTCTCAAGTCTGTGGGTTATTGTTTGTTTTGTTTTTTTAAAGACAGGGTCCCACTATGTAGCCCTGGCTGGCCTGGAATTTGCTGTGTCTATGCAGAGCAGTCTCATCTGAAACTCAGAGAGCTGCCTGCCTGTGTATGTGCACTCACACCCAGGGGTTTTGGGTCCATATGTAAGTGCGTGGATGTATGTTAGTGCATGTACACACGCATGCACCTTTGTACAGAGGACAGATGTCAACCATGGGTGTTGTTCCTTAAGAGCTGTGCAGTGAGACAGCTCTTTCCCTGGGCCACCTTAGGCTGGCTGGCAGCGAGCTCAGGGACCTGCCTGTTTCTGCTTCCCCAGTGCCGAGGCAGCAAGTGCATGTCCCCTCAGTTGGCTTTGTATGTGGGGATGAAACTCAGGTTGTCCAGGGCTCAGGACAGGCACTTGATCAACCCAGCCATCTTCCCAGCCAGCCTCGTTTGCGTTGTTAAAAGCTTTCTTTTGCAGTGGAGGGCAGTACCCGGCAGGGCAGAAGAGAGAGTGGATATGAATGCAGAAAAGCAGAGCGTGGACTGGTGCGGTGACCTGCAAGGGGCATAGATTTGGAAGTGGTCTCCAGGACCATTTGATTGATTGAACAGGGACATAGTGGACTCTGAATGAGCCCCACTTTGTGGCTTGAATAACAGGAAGGGTGGTGACTCTGGCTAACCTCCAGAGAAGCATAGTGAGAAAAGGTATTATCAGTTGGGGCTCCACGAATGGAATTGGGATGGCTGTTTGTACCAAAGCATAAATACTCACAACTCTAATACACCTAGGTGCCACCTATGGCTGTTACAATGTAGATTCTTGTACAGTAGGTCTGCGTTACAGCCAGCATTTTACAGGTCCTGGAACACAATTTGCAAAGGCTTGGTTTTTTTCTCGTCTAACTGTATACCAAGCAAGTATCCTACCGAGAGCCACACCATCTAGGCCCAGTACCTCATTGGGCCACACGCCCAGTAGTTCACTGGAGAGTCTAGGCCAGGTCTGCACTGCTGCATCACAGCTTGAGTCCAGTCATGTCTCCTCAGGCCAGCAGCTGTGGCTATCACCCAGAAGTGTGTCAGGAGTGCGGGCAAGTTTCCTCTAAGTCTGGAGCTGCATGTTTTGTGCTCCCAGGGCCTTTTTCTGCAGAGGCACCTAGTTGACTGGCTGAGAAACAGGCATGGATGCCAGGAAGAAAACCAGGGGGACTAACAAGGGCTGGGGGGAGGTGCGTCACTATCTGATAAACTTAGGAGAAATTGAGCAAGTTGACGCCTTCAAGTCATTGGCTTCTTTAAGGTGTCAAACACACCAATTTATTGGATTGGCGTTACTGACATGACTAGGTCCTCCCTACTCATCAAATTGGTGAGGATGGATTCAGTGTGTAAATATGGCTTAGGTTTAGCTTTGATGATAAAAAACAGGAAGCTGGTGGGAGAATCAGTTAATTAAACTATCTATCTTGTGCATGTGTGTGTGTGCACATGCCAGTGGAAGAGTTGAGGTCAGAGGACAACTTGTAGGAGTCAGTTCTTTCCTTCCATCCTGGATTCCAGGAATGGAATTCTGTCGTCAAGACGTGCCAGCAACTGCCTTTACGTGCAGCCCAAGGTGTTTTTGTGTGTGTGTGTTTGTTTTCTGGGTTTCTTGGTTTTCTTTTCCTGTTTTTTGAGGTGTGTTCTCACGTAGCCCAGGCTGGCTTGATACTTGCTCTGTGTCCAAGGCCGCTGCTCTTGCTTCCACTCCAGTGCTGGGATTTGAGCTTTATGTCACCACTCCTGCATCCTGGTGGCAAGAATGATCCAAACTCTTCCTAATGGGTACCCTGATACCAAAACCAAACAGGTAAACCAAGAAAACTGCAAACCAATGCCTCATGAATACAACTATACTGTTTTCTTGCAGTGGGTTTGCAAACATGCAAAAAGGATTCTACATCATACCTAAGAGAATTTATCTCCAAAGTGAAAGGTTAGTTTAACATCTGAACATTTATGTAATATATTAATAGAACAAAACCTAGAATTACATGATTATTTCAGGCGATGCCGAAAAATATTAGAAAAAACCCAACACTTACTCTTTTTATTTGTTTGAGACAAGGCAGGCTGTGGTGGACCGTGCAGGTGTCATAGTCTACAGTGACACAGTCCACATGAGGTTAAGAATGAAACTTGGGTCAGCGCAACTTAGCTGGTCTGGTTCCCAATTTCTGGAGTCTAATACCAGTGAGTTATTTCTTACACATTGAAACACAATATAAGTTTGGAAAAAAGTTTCCATGTGACAGTTATCACAACAAAGCTTTAGGGCCTTGCAGAGTACATGTCTAGCAGAGCACCTTTCCCACAAGAATGTTCCATTGACAGAGAACAGTGTTCGGGACAAGGATCCAGGGAGGAAGGGTTTTATTGACTGAGAAACAGCGCTCAGGAGTCTGGGCCCATGGAAGAAGAAGCATAATAGCAAACTCTTTGGCAAAGTATGTGGGACCTCTTTCATAAGGGTGGGTTCTTCTGACCGAGACAGTGCTCAGGAGTCTCGGGGATTCCATGGGGCTGACTTTACAGAAGGGCAAAGATTACCAGATGGTAACACATCCATTCCCAGCCTTCTGGGTGGAAAACAGCTGTCAGTTTCTTCCTTTGGTGCTATATGTAAGCTGTGTCCTCTATACCACTGGAACTCACAGAGATCTGCCTGCCTCTGCCTCCTGACCGCTGTAATTACAGATATGCACCACCATGCCCAGTAAAGGATTGGATTCTTTTGCCAGAGTTTAGGAACCAGACAGGGCTGTGTACTCTGGCCACTTCTCAGCGTTGTGCCAGAGCTTCCAGCAGTCGCATTCTGGCGAGAGAAAGAAACAGGTGCCATGGAGACAGCTCAGTTGGTAAAGTACTTCCTGCATGAGCCTGACACCTGAGTTCTCAAGTGCCCAGGGTAAAGACGGGATGGGACTGGGGACATGCTCATTGGGTAAAAGTGATTGCTGCCATACCTAAGGACCTGAGTTCCCTTCCCAGCGCCACATGGTGGCTCACAACCATCTTCTGACATCTCCAGGCACTCATGTGCCGTTAATCCCAGCACTCGGGAGGCAGAATCAGGCAGATCTTTGTAAATTGGAGACCAGCCTGGTTTACAGAGTGAGTTCCAGGGCAGCCAGAGCTACATAGAGAAACCTGTCTTGAAAAACCAAAAGGTGGGGGAGGGGAGGGTATTGAGATGGCTTAGTGAGTAAAGGTGTTTGCAATTAAGCCTGAGGATTTGAGTTCAATCCCCAGGACCCACATGGTGGAAGGAGAGAACTGAATTCTGCAAGTTGTCCTCTGTGCTGGTGCCTAGCATATTTGTATACACACGCTCAGGAATGCACACATAAAGTTTTCTCTAAAAAATATTTTGTCTTGAGGCCAGAAAGATCCCAGCACCCACATGGCAGCTCACAACTGTCTGTAACTCTGGGAGCTGACACCCTCACACAGACATACATGCAGGCAAACACCAATCCACAGAAAATAAACAAATTATTGATTTTTTGTTGTCTTAAGCCTATTGTCAGGTGGATCCTGCTTCTTTTGAGCTCCCGTCTTAACTCTTGTGCTCTTGCCTTTCTTCCTTTCTTTTTAAAGCTGGAGGAGGCAGAGAAAGGGGGAGGGGGTTCCTTGTGGCTTACTGGTCACTAGTATAGCTGAATAGGTAAGCTCCAGTTTGGTGAAACCCTGCCTCAAAAAATACCCTGGTGACTGCTGTTAAGCCCTGAACTTGGGAGGTGGAGACTGGGGGTCTCTGTAGAGTCCGAGGCCAGCCTAGTCTACAAAGCAACTTCTAGGCCAGCCAGGGCTACGTAGTAGGACTGTGTCTCAGAAACAAGGTCGGGGAGCCTAAGAGCGGAGCGATGACTCAGTCATTGAGAGCACTCCCAGACGACCAGTGTTTGATTCCCGGCACTCACATGGTGGCTCACAGCCATCTCTCTCTGTATCCAACACCTTCTGGCCTCCATGGGCACCATCCATGCATGTAGGATACAGACATACATGTAGACAAACACACCAATACACATAGAAATAACAGTAATTAAAAACATTTTTCAAAAATCCAGTTGTCGAGGAATTCCTACAGTGAGATAGAAGACTACTGAGAAGTTGCTCTCTGGCATCCATGAAAGTATTATGGCCTGTGAACCTGTGTATATAGATACAAAATAAACAGACAAATCTTTAAAAAAGCCAATAATAATAATAATAAGAAAGTCAGGTATGAGCCACTGAGGTGACTCATTGTATAAACGTATTTGCTGTCAAGCTTGAAACACTGCGTTCAGTGCTGAGGCCCACATGGTTATCTCATACCTCTAGACGCATGTACACACAGAAAAAATTAAATCAATAAGTACCATTTGAAAAATTACCAGGCATGGTGGCTCACACCTGTCATCTCCGCACTCGGGAAGTAGAGGTGGGGATGAGGAGTTAACATCCTTGGCTACTGGGCAGTATGATACTCTTCGGTCTGGACTGCGCTGTTTATCATAGTAAAGCTGCGTTATGGAAGGTGTGTTGCCAGGCTAACGCCAGCTCTCTCTCCATCTCTCTCAGCTAGGTGGTGGCTGAATCTGCAGAGGCATGAGCTGGGTGCGGGCCAGACTACTGGCCCGAGGCCTCTGCAGAGGCTGGGGAAGCATCTGCAGGACGGCCCTCTCAGGAGCTCCCTTTGCTCAGGTAACCACAGGCTGTTGTTCATGGGTGGAGGAGGGAAGGCCGGGACCTTAGTTGCACCCTCTCAGGATCAGGCCACAGCAGCCGAAGGAGCTCCTTGGCCTGCCTTTCCTGGTGATGGCCCCTGTGTTAGTTGTTTTGCCATTGCTGTAGTAAAGTACAGGGACCAAAAGCAATTTACACTAGAAAGAGTGTGTCTTGTTTACAGTTCCAGGGGCTGAGTCCCTAATGGCCCCATGTGACCAAAGTAGGAACCTGAGATCACATCTCAAGCATACAGGAAGCCAAGAACAAACTGTGAATGAGAAGAGGCTAAAAAACCTCTAGCCCACCTCCAGCAAGGCCCAAGTCCTCAAGATTCCATAACCCCACCATATAGTGCTACCAACTGGGGCTGTGTTCAAACAGGTCTCTCAGTTCAGACCAAGCAATCCACCTGCCCCTCTCCCGTGCCCCTCAGGCTCCTGGCAGTATCATAATGCAAAATGCATTTCATCCAACTTCAGAAGTCCCCATGGTCTTTCTCAGTGTCAATGTCATTTAAAAGTCCAAAGTCTGTTGTGAGATTCAGGGCAATCTCTTAAGTGTGATATCCTAAAAAATGGAAGTGAATCACACACTTCCATCAGGCAACGGCACAGAATATATATAGCCACTCCATAGGGAGGATGAAGGCATAGTGAAGAACCAGAGCAAGGCTGGAAACCCAGGAGGGCAGCGTGAAACTCCTGAAGCTAGTGAGGCGCTAGTTTCAAAGGGCTCAGATACCCACCTCCTCACCCCAGATTAGCTCCACTCACTGGGTGCGGCTCTCCTCGGCAGATAGCTCATGCCTCTGACATCTCCAACATCTTGGGGTCTGCACAGCGACTCAGGCTTCACTTTCACAGCTTCATGCAGCAGCCTCTCGAGGCCTCGTGCCCTCGCAGGACTTGTCACACAGGGAATCCCCTGCCACATGCCACCTGACCACTGTGGCTCCCCGAAACTAGATTGGAAGAAGCCACGAGCCTGTCACTCTTCTTCAGAGCTAGTGCTGTGTGACACTGCCAAGTCTGGCTGCCAGCTCATGGTATTTCATCACAGTAACAGTGACTAAAGCACAAGTCAGTGCCGAGCAGTAGGGAATTGCTGTGAAGACCCTGACCGTGCTGTTTGGGAAGGTGGAAGACTGGAATTTTGGTCTAGACAAGCAGGTGCATGCTGGAAGCGGAGTCTGATAGGCCTGTGGGGGTATTTCTCATTCAAACCACAACAGAGTATGTGAGAGTGGGGTGTGCCCACGTGTGAGTGCCTTCATCGTGTCAGGTTTGTGTGGGTGAGCGCTCTACCCTCTGAGCCATCTTGCTGGTCCTGGCCACGCTTCTTCATATTTTCTTTGTGTGTTTGTGTGTGTACCCGTACAGGCACCATATGTAATCCCAAATGGCCTTAAAACATGATGTGTGGTTCAGGCTAGCCTTGAGCTCTCAGTTCTGGCTTAGCTTCCTGGGGGTGTGTACCATCACGTGGCAGTGTACTTAGTGCACTGTGTCATTATACCTAAGCTCGGCTTAGCAGCCATCCTGTCAGCGCACCTCAGTGATGTCGCCCGTGCTGTCCAGGGCACCTAAGCAGCAGCCACCCTCTCCCCGCCGTCCCTCCAGGCCCCACGAGGCGTCCACTGCAGCGCGGTTGCACACAAGGGTGAAGTATGGCTGGTCCCTCGAGCCCCGGACCCCCAGAAAAAGACCGTCAAGGCCCCAGCTATGCATGAAGGCCTGTTCGGGCCATCAGCAAATGGAGAGCGGGACAAGGCAAGTTTCCTCCGTGCAGTGCAGAGCTTTGGGGAGCACAGCGTGCGCAAGCGTGGCCATGTGGACTTCATCTACTTAGCGCTGCGCAAGATGCCAGAGTTCGGCGTGGAGCGGGACCTGTCTGTGTACAACCTGCTGCTGGATATCTTCCCCAAGGAGGTCTTCCGGCCCCGCAACGCCATCCAGCGCATCTTTATCCACTACCCTCGGCAGCAGGAGTGTGGGGTTGCCGTCCTGGAACAGATGGAGCGATACGGTGAGGGAAACGGGCCCAGCCTCCACACTCTGCCCCATTCCCCCTCTTTCTCAGTTGCCTCGAGTCCTTCATGTCTCATTCTCTCAGGCTCTTCCTCTTAGAATTATTGGGGTTAGGGCTGTAGCCAAGTTGGAGTACTTACCGGGTAGGCCCCATTATTCAATAACCTCAGCTGCACACCTGTCATCCCAGCTCTTGGGGGGTGGGGGGTGGACACACATATTCATGCTTCACTATATGAGTTGGGGTTTGTTTCATTTTAATTATACATATGCTATGTGTCAGTGGGTATGTGAGTGCTGGTACCCAAGGGAGGCCAGAAGAGGGGGTTGGATCCCCTGGAGCTGAAGTTAAAAGCGGTGCAGTACATGTTCCTAACTGCTGAGCCATTTCTTTCTCCAGTCGTCTTGCCTCAACCAGAGTCTCTGCATGGATTCATGTAGCCTAGGCTGATCTTGAATTTGCTGTGCTGGGTAGCCACATCTGGCCTTGAACTCCTGATGTTGGCCTCCTGGATCCCAGGCCTCTGCCCCTGTGCTCCTTTTATGTGGGGATGGGAGTCAAGCCTTCAGCTGTGCGTGCTGCACCCGCAGTACTCTCCTCAGCCCCTGCCCCTGCCCCAAACAAAACAACATTGATGGGCCAGGTGTGGTGGTGCATGCGAGCACTCGGAAGGCAGGTGTCTGTTCTATGCATGGTACAGTTCCAGGCTAGCCAGGGCTACATAGCTAGCAAGACCCTGCCTCAAAATAAGAATAAGGAAAAAAAATATGAAAAATAAATTCCCTGCTGTTGTGTTTCCTGACTGCAAACTTATGTCTACCCATGGCCTGCTTCTCTGAGGCTCTGCCTGGGTCTGCCCCGCACAGGAGTTATGCCCAACACAGAGACAGAGTTCCTGCTCATTCAGATTTTTGGACGCAAAAGTCATCCCATGTTCAAGTTCCTGCGAATGAAGCTGTGGTTCACCCGATTCAAGAATATCAACCCCTACCCAGTACCCCGAAATCTGCCCCAGGACCCTCTGGATCTGGCCAAGCTAGGCCTGAGACACATGGAGCCTGATCTCAGTGCCAAGGTCACTGTCTACCAGGTACACATTCCTGTCTGCACCCTAAGCTATCCTTCGTGATGGGCTACTTTATTGGTCCCCTGGGCTCTCCTTCATTCACCTGCTATCCTGGCAATGATCATGGCCCTTTCTTATTATCACATTTGGACTTGTCTTAGTCTGTTTAGCCGTTGTAACAAAATACCCTATGTCCGGTGTATTAGTTCCCTTCTTGTTGCTGTAACAAATTCTGGAGGCAGGGTACTTTATAAACAAGAGAGCAGCCAGGTGTAGTGGTGCATACTTTTGATCCTACACTTGGGAAGCAGAGGTAGGGGGATCTTTCAGAGTTCAAGGCCAGCCTGGACTACATAGTGAGTTTATGTCAGCCAGGGCTACCCAGAAGAGCCTTTGTTTCATCCCCTAGTGAGAGCTGGGGCTGTTGCTCAGTGGTAGGACACTTGGATTCTTTGTGACAAAGAAGCTTGTCTTTATGAAGTATGCTGGGCAAGCACTCGCCAGCCGAGCCAGTTCTTAGTGCCGTCTGAAGAAGTGTTACTGTCACTGCCATTTTGTACGTGGATAAACTGAGCTGCGTAGTTAGTGACTTGGATGAGGTCAGTGCAGGTTGAACATAGGCTGGATGGCTCCAAGGACCCTTCAGGGTCAGCCCAGTGTTGGCAGCTCTGGCCAAACTGGCTGCAAGGAAAGAGGAAAGGGCCACTTTTAGTGACCTGGCACAGTTGTTCAGGATTGGCTAGCATCTCCGTTCCCTTTGCTATTCAGGCTTCCTGTAGAGGCTGGGGGAATCACAACTCTTGCTCTTCCTTGCAGATGTCCGTGCCCAGTGACTCCACAGGCCTAGAAGATCCCACCCAGCCCCACATTGTAGGTAAGGCCCCAGCCTGTCCCACATCTGCTGGATCCCTCCGGTCCTGCTAAATGAACTCCTGGGGCTCTTGCTGCTAGGGCACCAGTAGGTTCTTATCTCTACACCAGGAATACAGAGTCCAGATCAGCAAGCTGCCCTGGCTCGCCACAACCCATCCAGGCCTGTCTTTGTCGAGGGCCCCTTCCTTCTCTGGTTACGCAATAAGTGTGTCTATTATCACATCCTGAGAGCTGACCTGCCACCCCCTGAGGAAGAGGTGAGTTACGCCAGAGTTTGATCCCCAGGACCCACATGGTGGAAGGAGAAAATTGATTCCTACAAGTTGTCCTTTGAGCTACACAGAGGTATGCGTTAAATAAATGTAATTTTAAAAAAGAGAGACACACACATAGTGGCACTGGGGAGGCAGAGGCAGACAGGTCTCTGTGTATTCAAGGCCAGCCTGGTCTGCACAGTGAGTTCCAGGTTAGCCCTCACTAGATTGTCTCAGGGGTGGGGCTGACACTGTTCTGCAGGCTCAGGTGATGGTCTGAGGGTCTGTGTTGGCCTCTGATCCCGCCTCCTCTCTCTTACCTGAGGTAGAGAGTAGAGGAGATCCCAGAAGAGTGGAATCTGTACTATCCGATGAAGCTGGACCTGGACTACTCAAGGGCTGGTTGGGATGACTACGAGTTTGATGTGGATGAAGGTAAAAGGAGGCGTCAGCACAGCACGTCTCGTGTGGTAGCCCCAGAGCCCCAAGTTGAGACACTGCCTATTTCTCCTACTCTCCACACAGTCAGGGGTCATGTGCCCCTAGGGAGCCTGTTCCCCTTGGCCACTCCCCCTCCCCCTTATAGTATCTTTATGGAACATTCTATACTGAGCAGTGACGTGCCCAGGAAAAATGTAAGCCTCAGTCAGTAGGGAACAGTCAAGTTATATGTGGGGGAGCTGAGAGGAGGCACATGACCCCAGGTTTGGGGTCAAGGTCAGCTTCCTGGTAGCATCTGAAGCAGCAGGTGGCATGGCCCAACTGAACTGTGGAACATTGTTGTCACAGAGGGAGCTGCTGAGGGAACATGTGGGGTTGCTCGTGAGGACCTCAAGGTGCTGAGAGCACAAACTCTTCTCTCCTAACAGTGATTGAAGGCCCCGTCTTCGCCATATGCATGGCTGGTGCCCATGACCAGGCAACGTTGGTCAAGTGGATCCAGGGCTTGCAGGAGACCAACCCAATCCTGGCACAGATCCCAGTGGTATTCCGCCTGGCCAGGTCCACGGGGGAGCTCCTGACAACCCCAAGGATGGAGGGACAGTCGCCTCCCCAAGGTCCTCCCAAGTGCCAGGAGGAAGATGAGGCCCTTCAGGCACAGCAGCAGCAGGGTCAGAGTTGAGTCTGAGCTGGACTGGTACGAAATAATAAGGAGAAAATTAAAAAAAAAAAAATCAAAACCTCTTCCCTGGTCATGCGGCTTCCCTTCAGATGTTAGGCATTGCCTCTTCTAGCTTTATCATCTTGGGGGCCCTTCTTTTATTATTTGTCTTTTTTAAAATACCATTTATGTATTTCTGGTGTGTAGGTCAGAAGACCACTTGGAGTCAGTTCTGGCTTTCAACCCTGAGTTCGCAAATGGAACTCAATAGTGTCAGGGTTGGCAGCAGTCGACTTTACCTGCAAAGCCATCCTGCTGGCCTTTTTTTCTTCTTGATCCCTTTTAAAATTTATTTACCTTTGTTTTATGTGCATTGGTGTTTTACCTGCATGTATGTCTGTGTGAATGTCATATCTCACAGTTGTGAACTGGGACTTGAACTCGTGTCCTCTGAACCAGTGAGCCATCTCTCCAGCCCCATTGAAGAAAAAAAAAATCTTTAATCACACTGCTCCAGAATTCAAGAGACAGCCAAGGATAACCGGAGTTCCCGGCTCTGCTGCCTCTATTTCTCAAATAACTGTAATTGGGGTGCACCTCCATAGCCCTAGCCAGACTAGGCGCATGCGCAGCCTCGGCTAACTGTCTCCGTTTGGCGCCGCGGGCACTGAAGACTGTGAGAAATCTCCCGGCGGCGCAGACTAGGCACGCCACTTCCGGTCGGGGCTCTTAACAACGGGGGAGGCCGGTAACCAGGGTGGGGGGGATGGCGGAGCGGGCTGCAGAGCCCGGGGCGGAGGCGGAGGCGGGCACAGGCGGGGAGGCGGCGGCGGAGGAGGGCGCGGCGGGCAGAAAGGCCCGGGGCCGGCCGCGGCTCACGGAGTCCGACCGGGCCCGGAGGCGGCTCGAGTCCCGGAAGAAGTACGACGTGCGGCGCGTGTACCTGGGCGAGGCGCACGGCCCCTGGGTGGACCTGAGACGCCGCAGCGGCTGGAGCGACGCCAAACTCGCCGCCTACCTCATTTCGCTGGAGCGTGGCCAGCGTAGCGGCCGCCACGGGTGAGGGGGCGCGCGCCGGGAGAGGGAGGAGGGAGGGGTGAGGAGCGCTCGGGCCCCGCCCTCCGCCGGCCCCGCGCTCGCGGCCCGCCCCCGGCCTCCAGGCCCCGCCCCGGCCTCCGGGCCGGCCCAGGTCTCAGGCTCAAGCAGCCCGGACCCCTCCACACGCCGCCTCGCAGCTCCGCCTCCGGCCCGCTGACTACCCAATGCAAGCTTGGCCCCGCCCCTCTGCCCGCCTCCAGGCGCTCCGACTGACCCGGGGGCCCCGACTGGTCTCGCCTGGGGCTTCTGACAGGTCTAGGCACCCTGGTTTTCCGTGTATGAGTGCCTTGCCGGTGTGTACTATGTGTACCGTGTGCGCGCCTGCTGCCTGCAAAGGTCAGCAGAGGGTGTCGGATACCCTGGAACTGTATTTACACATGGTTGTGAACCACCACGCGGGTGCTGCAAACCCAACCTGGGCCCACTGCGGTCTTTACGACTGAGCCATCGGTCCAGGGTCCAGCCACCTCTCACTTTCAACTCCCTTGTCAGGGCTATTTACAAAGACTGTGGGAAGGACTCTGGTCCTCAGTTAGGCCAGTGGAAAAAACATTTTTTTAATCTGACTTTCCCTTGGCTGAATTGCTCCCTGGAAGCCAAGGGGCTTAGGGGTGCTGTATGGTGCATGGCATGGCCTGGGTGTCTAGACCTAAGAGTAATGTTTGTTTGCTTGATTTTTTGAGACAAGGTTTTTCTGCGTAGCCCTAGCTTTCCTGGAACTCACTCTGTAGATCAGGATAGCCTCAAACTCAGGAATCAGCTGTCTCTGCATCCTGAATGCTGGGACTAAAGGCATGCACCAGGCGTGGCATGAGGGCTCTTTTAAGATTTTATTATTGTGTGTTTGTATGCACGTGTGTGTGATCTGTGTAGGCCCACAGGAAGACTGGGAGGACAGCATTGCAGAGCTGGTCCTCTTGACCATGTGTGTTCTAGGGATCAAACTCAGAGCATAAGTGGCTCAGCACATTGTAGTTGTCCACACACTGGCAAATTTTCACGCGCTGCTTGCCCATTCTGGCTCTCCCTATTTGAGACTCGAGCTTTTGTCTCAGTGTACTCTGGTACTCGTGTCTTGGGTACGGTTGGGGCGTGGAACTGTGACAGAAGAGAAGGGAACAGCAGAACCACCCACGAGAAAAAACCCTGTACCCTTAAGAACAGCGAAACGGAGGAACATTTCCAACAGAGGTTACTGCCCTTGTCCCGTAATGCAAAGATACCTGCAGTGGGAAAGAAAAGCCTCACCCTAGATCTCCAGCTGTGCTTCGCTTCCCCAGTCAGCTGCTATATGTTGTGACACCCTACTTGATGTTATCTCTATCTGGTCTGCACAGACAGTTCCAGCCAAACAGGGCTATGTAACCATACCCTGTCTCAAATAAAATACAAAATAAGAACACAGAACTTAGAAAAGATTTGGCCCACCGTGAGGATTCAGTGTTTCTTATTCTCTTGTTTGCACTCAGCATCAGACTGACTCTTTAAGAGTTGGTTCTGGGGTTGAAGAGGATAGCTCAGTGGTTGAGAGCACTTGTTGTTCTTTTACAGGACCTGGGTTTGGTTCCAATCACTCGAATTGTGATTCACAACTATCTGTAGCTCCAGTTTCAAGGGATCCAATGCCCTCTTTTGACCTCGATGGGCACCAGGCACAAGCCTGGTACAGAGACATAAATGCAAGCAAAAACTTATGCACATGAAATAGTAAAATCATTTTTCAAAAGCATAGTGGTACAGGCCTTTAATTCCAGCACTTTGGAGGTAGATGCAGACAGAGCTGTGTGAGTTTGAGGCCGGTCTTGTCTATATATTGAGTTCCAGGATAGCCAGAGCTACATAGAAAGATCCTGTCTCAAAAGAAAACAAACAAAAACCTACTTTCATTCTGAGGGGCAGTAACCAGCCAAGAGCAAGGGGTATAGCTCAGTGGTGGAGTGCCTAATCCATGAAAAGCTCTGCCCCCCACACACTCACACATACACACACACACATACTCACTCAAACACTACTTGGGCATATGGTGCCATCAGTAGGTTGCCTATTGTGCATGAAGCTCCAGATTCATTTCATGTTTGTAATCCCGGCACTTCAGAAGAAGGCATTTCTCCTGAGCCTGATGACCTTAGTTGATCCTGAGGACACATGTGGTCCAAGGAGAACACTGACTCCTGCAAGTTGTCCTCTGCCTTCCATGCACAAGCGCTGTGCATATTCCTTCTCCCTGTAAGTAAATAAGTGTATCACAGATTCTTCTTAAGAATCAAATTCTTATATTGAAGCATGAGAAGTAAGGGTAGGCACTGGCAAGCCAGGAAGGAGGAACTTGGAATAATCCTCCTGCCTCTACCTCTTGAGGGCTGGGGTTATAGGCATGAACTGCCACGTGGGGTTTTTGTGGTTCATGAAAAGGAGCCCCAGGCTTGAGCATCCTAGACATGCGCTCCAGTATTTTCTTCATATTGTTTTTTCTTTAAGCTCAGCTGGCCTTGACTTCTTGATACAGTCTAGACCGGCCTCAGTTCATGATCCTCCCACTGCTGCCTTCTGAGCGCTGGGGAGCTAACCATGCACCGCCACTCTTCACTAACGTCAGTGATGGTTGGTGGAGTCTGTGGACACAGAGGCTGACTCTGCACAGGGCGTGTGTCCCACAGGGTGGGGATCATGGTGCCCTCTTAGCATTCTTCCCTCTCTCTCACATCCCATCTATCTGGGACCTTCTGAGGTAAGCAATGGTAAGAAACCTCCATTCAGGGCTGCTGACAATGACAGTTACCCAAGCCCAGACTGCTGGAGAAGGACTAGGACAACAGACGTGCAGATGCCATCACAGAGCAGATGTACTGCTGTCGTTTTTCTACCAGGCCAGGACTTGGGTCCAGCTTGGCCCCTTATGCACCCTCACCACCTCTCTCTGTGTTGCAGGAAGCCTTGGGAGCAGGTCCCCAAAAAGCCAAAGCGGAAAAAAAGTAAGTGGAGCGGCAGCCTGGAGAGGGGTGGGGGCACGGGAGGAGCATAGCCTACAAGTGGCCGGGCACCCTCCCCGGCCCTTTGCTACACGGTTGGAAGAGAGAAGAGCCAGTCCCTTCTCTGCCTGCTAGAGGCAGAGTGTGCCATGCACCAGGTGGGTCCTGCTTAGCCCTCAGTGCCTTGCCAAGTTCTCAGGTTTTGGGTCCCCATCATGCTTAGCAAGGTGGTCCAAGAGAGAGCCACCCAGTGGCAGTGAGCCCTGCCCTGCCTCTTTTTTTGATGTAAAGGGCTCATGTAGCTCAAGTAAGCCTCAAACTCACTCCGTAGCAGAGGCTGGCCTGTATCCCACAGTGCTAGGCCGACAGGCGGGTGCCACCAGGACAGTTCATGTGGGGCTAGTGATGGAACCCTGGGCTTTGTGCATACAAAGTGAGTGCCCTATGACTAAGCCATATCCCCAGCTCCAGACCTTAAAAATTGTTTTTACATGTATTTATCCTTTTGTGTGTGTAAGTACCCGCCTGTGTGTGCACATCACAGGTGTGGGAATCAGAGAACAACTTCTAGGAGCTGGCTTTTGCTTTCTATCACATACATTCTGAGTATCTAGCCTGGGGAGGTCAGGCTTGGTAGCATGCACCCTAACTCACTGAACCATCTTGACTGCCCACTGTTTTCTCTGGCTGGTTTTGCTCTGTAATCCAGGCTGGACTCAAACTCGACTGTTTAAGGATTACGGGCATGCCTAGCCATTCCCATTCCCAGCTTTGGCACATGAGTGAGCTATATCTTTACTGTGCAGCCCCAAAGGGCCAGGGCGCGCCAGACTGGAAATGGAGCAGCGTGGAAGTCTTGTCACTGACATGGCTCTCACCAGGGCAGAGACCGTGGGCACACACTCGTGCAGCTTCGCTCCCTTCCAGCCCCACCCCATCATGCTGTCATCGGCCCCAGCCTTCCTCAGTGGCCTCGAGGATTCTGTGCTCCCTCTTGCCTCCATGGCAGTCCCCAAAGGTGGAATCCTGGTTCTCCGCTGGCCACTCCTTAGAGCTGCCAGCCAGATTGTGGCAAAGCCAAGATCTGAATGCAAGCAGTCTGGCTCTTCTGTACCCACCCTCAAGTACCCTCACCTTGTCTGGGAGCTCTTGCCCAAGCCACCCCCAAGGAAGGAAAACTTGTCAATGTTTCTGCCTCTATAGGGAAGACAGGCAAGAGGCACCTGAATAGATGGCCATGAGCAGCTTCTTTGTGCTGTATAACAAACCAAAAGGGGGTTGGGGATTTAGCTCAGTAGTAGAGTGCTTGCCTAGCAAGCGCAAGGCCCTGGGTTCAGTCCTCAGCTCTGGGGGAAAAAAAAGACAAAATAACAAAAAGACAAAAACAAAACAAAACAAAAAAACAACAAGGTAACAAACCAAAGGTGGATAGAATGACTCTGGAAAGGTGGCTTCTTAGAAGAGGGTACATACATCTGAATGAAGGCACTGAGCAAGGAGAAACGCCATAGCCTGTACAAAGTCTGAGGCATCCCTAGCTCATTTGCAGGACAGCCAGAAGGCAATGTAGCTAGAGGGAGTGAAGAGAAGAGGGAGATGGAAGGGAGGACGTGGGACCTGGCCGTGCTGCATGGCTTTGCTAGCCACCTTGGCACTTGCTTCTCTCCATCCTCTTCAAGCTAAGAGAGTACATGTCCTGCTCTCCTGGCGCCCCCTCTTGGCTGTAGATGGCACTGTGAAGGTCTCAGGGAGACTTCCCAGGAATGAAGATTTTGGTTTGGTTTTGAGTTGTTTTCTTGTTTGTTTCTTGTTTTTCAAGACAGGGTTTTTCTGTGTAGCCCTGGCTGGTCTGGAACTAGCTTTGGTAGACCAGACCTGCCTGGAACTCATAGAGATCTGCCTGCCTCTGCCACCCGAGTGCTGGGATTAGAGGAGAGCCACTACTGTTCACTGGCAGGATGATTTTTATTAAGAAACAGCTGGGTGTAGTGGCACACATCTTTAACCCCAAAAGAAACAGCTAAAAGTTGAGCAGAGGTGTACACTAATGCCAGCACTGGAGAGACAGAGGGAGGCAAGTCTGTGTGAATTCAAAGCTATCTTGCACTACAGAATTAAAAAAAAAAAAAAAAAAAAAAAAGGAACAGAACCAGCTAACAATTGTGGCTCCAGCCTGAGCTGGTCTCCATTATCTGTCTGACTTCACTTAGCCAAGGACAGTGCCTGGCTATCTCCAGGTCCTAGTTATCCCTAGGTTGTGTCCCCTCTCCAAGCCTCAGTTTCCTCTTCTGCGTAGTGGGGGTGGGATTTGTTGGCCCCAGGGGAAGTGGAGTGCCTGTTCTCACCTCCACCTGAGGCCCTGTGTCCTCAGGGCGGCGGCGCAACGTGAACTGCCTGAAGAATGTGGTGATCTGGTATGAAGACCACAAACACCGCTGCCCGTATGAGCCGCATCTGGCTGAGCTGGACCCTACCTTCGGCCTTTACACAACGGCAGTGTGGCAATGTGAAGCTGGACACCGCTACTTCCAGGACCTACACTCCCCGCTCAAGCCCCTGAGTGACTCAGAGCCCGACAGTGACAAAGGTGGGTCTGCAGGGCAAGGGCAAGGGTACCAGGCTTGGGAACTTCTGTGCACTTCCCAGGTCAGCCTGGGCTGCCCTCAGCCTCAGTGAGCCCAGACTCCAGCACTGGCGGCTTGACCACGGCCTGGCCGAGCCCTTCGCAGACTTGAAGCCTTCGGGTCCCAGCCAACCTGAGCAGAATCCTGTCTCCTGCAAACTAACGTTTTAATTTCCTTCAGCGTTTTCAGGGGGCTCTCAGCAGCTGGGTTACTGGTTCTCTTTTTACGTTAAAGATATTATGCATATTTTTTTCATTTGTTTTTGGGACAGGGTCTCACTGTGTAACTCTGGTTTTTTTGGAACTTGCTATTTTAGACCATTCTGGCATTCCTCTGCCTCCTGAGTGCTAGGTTTAAGGTGTGCACCACCACACTCAGCCCTGTTCTCTTTCCTTAAGTCAGGGTCTTTTGATATGGCCCAGCTGGTCCTGAGTTCTGGACAGCCTTCTACCTCATCCCACCAATACTGGGATTGCAGATGTGCATGGAAAGCCTAGCCCTTAGCATGCTCTAGGCAGGGCTCTACCACTTGGCGATGCGCTTACCTCCTCACTGGAAGATTCTAGGCAGGTGCTCTTCCATCGAGCCACACATCCTCATCCCCACTTCCCTTTGTCAGCCCTTAATTTTTTTTTTTTTAAGTTTTAGGTGTGTTGTTGTTACATTTGAGGTGTATTTTGTTTGCACATGTCCACGCACCACAGTGCCTTGGGGTCAGAAGAAGGGTTGGATTCCCAGGACTGGAGTTCTGGATGGCTGTGAGCCCATGTGGGTGCTGGCGACTGTCCCGGAAGGGCAGGCAGGGCCCTTCACCCCGGAGCCACCGAGCCAGCCCCCTTCAGCATTCTTTTTACTTTTAATTTTGAGGTACAGTCTTACTAAGTCACCTAAGCAGCTGGCCTTGGACTCTGTAGCTCAAGTGAACCTTGAACTTGAATTTGAAATCCTACTGCCTCAGCCTCCCAAGCAGCTAGGATTACAGGCCTGGGCCATACTCAAGCTTCTTTTCTGTCCTTGATTTTCTATTTCTCTGTTGTCCCTGTCCCCACCACCACCCACAGCTCCCTGAGTCTGCCACATTTTTTATCTCCTCCCCTTCTCTCCTGTCCCACACAAATCCCACTGGGCTTGGTGCCCACTGAAGCTGAGAGGGACTGTTAGGAAGGCCCAAGTACATCCTGGTGTGGGCAGTGAGGATGCTGTGTGCCACCTCAGGACTTGGCACCACTGACAGGCCTATAGGGCCAGTTGCCAAGTACTGTGCAGGCCTGAGGGTGGAGCTAGTCATCAGGGCTAAGTCTGTGCTGGCAGGCATCACCAAGCAGGTGGCATCCCAGCTGGCTGAGGGGAAGCTGGGGTGAGAAATGCTCCTGGTGGGCCCACACCCACGGCCATCCCACTGGGCCTCGGCCAGTCTCCAGAGGGCAGGTGTCCTATGCCCTCCTTCACCTGAAACTCCTCCCTTAATGTGCCCCACTGGAGGCCCTGTCCTGGGCCATCTGAATCTTCCCATAACTCTCATTTGTCCTGCCATACAGTTCTTAAGGAAGCCCAGCAGGATTGGGACTAGTTGATCTGGTATCTTCTTAGACTGATTGTGTCGCCCCAGGCCAACACTGACCTCCACAATTGGGCTTTTGGGAATGAGCCCTGTGATCCATTAGCCATGTCTGCCCAGGCAGCAGTAAGGAAGTGGGTTTGCTCCTGTGCTGGCCTCTACCCCAAGCACATCTCCCTACCTTGTTCAGTGCTTGGGGTGACCGTGCCAGCTCTCTCGAGTCAGCCTGAGAACCTTCTACTGGAACTGTGAGTGAAGTCCAGAAGCACACAGATGTTTGTTTCCTTGGTAGGCATGGGATGGGGCCCAGACCTTTACACGTGCAAGTATTCTACCCTTGAGCTCTCTGGGAGCTGGGGATGGGCACCAAGTTGTCCATGCTGGCCTTGAATTCACTTTATAGTGCCAATAGGCCTTGAACTACTGATCTTTCTGCCTCGGTCTCGTGATATCTCTGGTCACAGACTGGCGCCCCCAGGCCTGATGTATTACATCTCTTTCAGGAAGTCAGTGGGGGCTGAAAGGTTACAGGTGACAGAAAGGCCTGTTTCTTTTCCCAACCACTCTGTAGCCCCTGAATCAGGACAGTGTCTCCATGCCTGTGTGAGTCATCTTTCTGTCACTGTAATAAATGTCCAAAACAGTCCACTTAGAAAGAGAACAGGCTTGTCTAGGTTTCAGAGGTTCTGGCGCTTTGGAAACCTGATGCTTAGGGATAGCAACAGTAGGAGTGCCTGCAGAAAAGAGCCACTTGCCAGAGCCTTCATAGAGCAAGCCAGAGTACACTAAGGTCCCATAGCTTCCTTCAGGGCACCCTGGGCCCTGAGATCTCGGGCTCAGCCTGCCTGTTAAAAGCTCCACCACCTGCTAATGCTGACATTTTGGGGACCGTATCTTTAAAACAGCCTTTGGTGAACACTTAGTTAAGCCATAGCCATGTCCCAAGGGCTACTGAGAAACAAAAACAAACAAAACCCAGAACCTCATCTACCCTTTAGGTCTGTTTTCTTAGCAAATAGCCCCAGTGCCAGTTAGGCTGGCAGCAGTGATTCTGTGGCCCATAGCGGAGCTGTGAAGGCAGACCACGCACACAGCTGCAGTAGGTGCCAACCCAGGCTCTGGAGCCGTAGAACTCAGAGTCTCAGGCAGCACGCCCAGTTGTTAGGAGCGTAGTGAAAGTCCCAATCACTCATGGCTCCCATCTCTGAATTCAGAGTGTAGAGTTTAATAGCAAATACCTTGGCTATTGCTATCCCTTGGCTTACTGGCGGTGGCCTTCTAGGAGTGGGAGGGATGCTTTGCTCAGGGGCTGTGTGTGTGTGTGTGCGTGTGTGTGTGTGCATGTGCACACATGTGAGTGCAGGTGCCCAAAAAGGCTAGAGGCATCGGATCGCCTGGAGCTAGTGTTACAGGTGTTACGCTTCTTGTCATGGGTGTTGGTACTGAACTCGGAACCTCTGCAATAGCAGTACATGTTCTTAACCGTTGAGCCATTTCTCTGGCCCCTCTTAGGCATTTCTGTTCTAGAATAGAAGCAGGCAGTAAGCAAAGTAATTAGTATAGCATCAAATACTCTGGGAAAAAGGCTGTTTGAGGCAGGTGATCAGGTGCCTCTAAGGGAAAGTCAATGAGTTGCCTGCAGCCCCAACCAGTGACTAAGAAAAGGTTCTGGCAGCTGGGATTCCAGGTGCAAAGACCAAAACTTGTCTAATGTTTCTGGAATGAGAGACCTAGAGAGGAAATGAAGTCAAGAGGCAGGGAAATAATTCAGTACATGCAGCGTGGGCTGCAGAGGTACACCAAGTACCTTCAGAGCACTTACAGAAAGGAGACCTGGCCCTGAAGTGGCACTTATTAGGACTTTTTTACTTTTATGTTTTGTCTTTGATTTTTCGAGAAGGGATTGTCTGTGTGATCTGGTGGTCCTAGAACTAGTTCTGTAGACTAGGCGAGGCTGGAACTGAGAGATCTGCCTGCCTCTGCCTCCTGAGCACTGGAATCAAAGTGTGCACCACCACACCCGGCACCTTTATAACTTTTAAAAAGTTTATTTGTAGCCAGGTGCAGTGGCGTATGTCTGTAATCCCAGCACTTGGGGGGGGGGGGCAGAGGCAGGTGGATATTTGTGAATTTGAGGCCAGCCTGGTCTATAAAGCGACCAGAACAGCCAAGACTACACAGAGAAACCCTGTCTCAAAAAACACAAAAAACAAAACAAAACAAAAAAATTTGAGTGTGTGAGTAGGTATGTGGTGAGCATGTAATGGCATGTATGTTGAGGTCAGAGGACAACTTGCAGGCGTCAGCTCTCATTGCACCATGTGGTTCTGGATGGAACTCAGGCTGTCAGAGGTTTGGTGATAAGCACACACCCTTCAAGTCATCCCACTGGCCACACCACAGCTCTTACTACTGTGTGGTGCTCTGAGTTGTTCCTCACAAACCTAACCTAACTTAACCCTCTTGCTTCCTTGTACCAGGGACTCGGGCTCTTTTTGTCCCATGGCTTTATCCTCCTCCTGGGCCTGCCAACCTGGCAGGTAGGGACAGGGAGGTGGAAGCTTGGCCCAAGGGAAACCATATCTACTCCTCCGCTGGCTGGAACCAGTGCTGGGCCATATCTACCTGTTGCAGGCATGGGAGATACACTGTCAGGGTGTGTGTGGACAGCAGGAAGAGCTGGATTTGGGAGCAGCCAGCCTCTCTCACAGAAAGTGATGAGCAGGCTCAGGAGCTGGGGACCAAGCTGCCTCTGTCACAGGGATGCTGAGGCCATGGCCAGCATCTGTAGGGATTGAGGAGAGACAGTTGGGCTGTGGGTGGATGGATTTTTGGATGAGGTCCCAGCAGGTCTTGCTGACAGATTGGAAGTGGGTGTGTGAGAGAGTCAAGGGCAGCCCCAGGACATTGGCCTGAGCCACGAGAAAGATAGGCCTTTTGTCCTGGAAGACGGGGACACCTGTGAACAACGCGGGCTCTGTTGGAAGAAAATCTAAGTGAGAGGATCCCAGTGTCTCTGAGTGGCTTCTGAGATGGGTGCAGCAGACAGGGTGTAGTACCAAGAAGTTGGGGCTCAGTAGGGAGGCTGGTGCCTCATGAGTGGATAGTTACCAGGACATTGTCATAGCCTGTGGGGTCACAAAACTAGATGCTGGTCAGGAGCTGTGGAGATGGCTGTGTTGGGAAAGTGCTTGCTCTGCAAGTGTAAGAACATGGCTCAGTTCCCAGCACATAAATCAAAAAGCCAGGTCCCCTTTCTTACTCCTGAAATCCCAGCAGTGGGGAGAGGACAGGAGACACCTTGAGGCTCGCTCACCAGCCCATCTAACCAAAATGGTGAGCTCCAGATTGAGGGAGAGATCTTCTCTACAAAATGAAATTGGAAGTAGGCATGCTGGCACACATCCAGCACTTGAGAGGCAGAGGAGGTCAAGGCAGCTTGGTCTGCATAGTAAGTTCTGGGCCAGCCAGAACGACATACTGAGACCCTGATTCAAAAAAAAAAAAACGAATGAATAAGGCAGGAAGTGATTGAGAAACACAAAATTTGTTTCTGCCCTCCACATCTCTGCATGTGTGCTTATGTGTGTAGATACATAGACATATGCTCACACACACGTACTCACACGTGCACACACGCAAGGTAAATACAGCTGCCCTCTGCACCCACAGGCTCTGTACTCACTGTTTTTGTCTATGTACAGAGTCAGTCATTGCCCATACAATACTGTATGGACCTCTTTTCTTTTGAGTTCCTTTTACTGTCTAGTTTCTTGAGATGCTTAATCCTTACTTTCTTCTGTTTTCTTTTGTTTATTTGCCTCTGAAACAATACATATCGAAAGAGTACTCTGTATTGTGTCATAAATGATTTAAGGCAAATAAATGGAAAAATGTATATAGGGTCTATGAAGGCTAACATTTTATTTATTTTTTTAATTACATTTACTTGTTGAGGAGAATGTGTGAGACATGGCACCATTGTAGATGTCAGTAAACATCAGAGGACAACTTAATGGAGGGGTTTGGTCACCCTTCCACCATGGAGATTCTTGTGGTCAAACTCAAAGCCTCAGGCCTGGTGTTTTGTTTTGTTTGTGTTTGTTTGTTTGTTGAGACAGGGTTTTTCTGTAGCCTTGGCTGTCCTGGACTCACTTTGTAGACCAGGCTGGCCTTGAACTCAGAGATCTGCCTGTTCCTGCCTTCCAAGTGCTGGGATTAAAAGCATGTATCATCACACCCAACCTCCCTGCTTTTTATTTTTATCTTTAATTTTTTTTGTACTTAAAAAACGATTTATGTATTATGTACACAATGTTATGTCTGCATGTACACCTACACGCCAGAAGAGGGCACCAGATCTCATGATAGCAGTGGGTTTTGTAGTTCCTATGGGTCCACTTTAATAAGGAGCTCTTTGGAATACCCCTGAATCTATGCTAGTTAGCTGATTCTGGGCCGGTCATCTGCAGAGCTACTGGACGGAGGCTCTTCATCAAAAAGAGTGAACACCCACCCCTCAGGGAGGAGCCAAAAGTTTGCTCGTGAGAGCTCTTGTGAGGCTGGGGAGAAGGCTTGGTCAGTAAAGTGCTGTATAAGCATGAGGGTGTGAGTGTGGGTCCTCAGCACCCACAGAAAATCAAGTGCCAGCCAGGGAGATAGCTCAGGAGGTACAGATGCTTGTCGCCAAGTCAGATGGCGTGAGTTCTGTCCTCAGGACCCACATGATGGAGGGAAAGAGCCAAGTTGTCCTCTGACCTCCACACATACACAGCATGGCGTCCCCTACCTCACATAAATAAATTTGAGAAATAAAGTAATAAGGGAGTGAGATTGAAGACCTCTGGCCTCTGCACACCAGGCTGTAGAGTAGTGAGCAGACAGCTTTGGTGGGGTGGGCACGTGATGGTGCTGAGATGGACGTGCTCTCTGAGGGGTGCAGAACTTGGAGCCTGTCATCAGGAGCTAGGCATGTGACCCCAGTGTTGCTCTCTTCTGACCGTTGATGAGTTGTACCTCATAATGAAGCTGTGAGCAGAAGCAGGCTGAAGGGAGAGCTTTCTAGAATTCATGAGTCATCCCAGCAAGTCATGGCCACCGAGAGTGGCATCATGGGAATTCCCAGCTGATACCTAGACAGACAGACACACAGAGGTCCAGGACTTTCCACGGGCATCAGAAGTGGAGACAGTCTTGTGACAGAGCCCTAGAAACCTACTCCAGGTAGATTGCATCTAAATCCTGTGGAATTAATTGAAATGACAGCATCTGACATGAATCTAACTGGTGCAGAGAGTCGGCACTGGTGCTGGGTAAGGTGGCACGTGATTTTGATCCCAGCATCGGGAGCCAGAGGCAGGTGGGTCTCTGTGAGTTCAAGGCCACCCTGGTCCACATACAAGTTTCAGGCGAACAAGGGAAACATAGTGAGATCCTGTCTCAAAACAGCAATAAAACAAGCCAGAGAGGCCAGGGAGGAGCAATGTGAGGGCCTAGCAGAGAGGCTCTGAGGTGATCTGAGTGCAGCCAGCCAAGTCAGGTGGTGCAAGCACCTAGAAGGGAGCACTGGCTTCGGCCCTGAGAGTCACAGCACCTTGTTCCTGGCGACACGCAAATTCCAGCAGGAGCTCCTCCACGCACCCCCCCCCATGTATATGTATTTTCACGTGAGTGGGGGTGGAGGTCCATGGGTAACCTTGGGTGTCATCCTTGACAGTGCATCTGCCTCCTTTGAGACAGGCTTCCGAGCTGGCCTGGGGCTCTCCAATTAGGCTGTCTGCTTGGTGAACTCAGGCTCCTCCTATCTGCCTCACCAGTGCTGGGGAGTGGAGCTCACACATGTGTACCACTAAGCCTCACCTGACATTTTAGAATTGTTTTACATGTTCTTAGTATGAATGTGTAGTGTGTATATAGCATGTGTGTGGCTTGTTGCGGGGCAGGGGAGGATTATGAGGGCGAGCATGTGAAAGTCAGAGGACAACTTTGTTGATTCTTTCCACCTATGTAGTGTATTATGTAGTATATTAACTTTTCTTTTTCTTTTGTGTGTGTGTGTGTTTTGGTTGGTTGGTTAGTTGGTTTTTTGAGAGAGGGTTTCTCTTTCTCTGTGTAGTCCTGGCTGTTCTGGAACTCACTGTGCAGACCAGGCTGGCCTCAAACTCAGAGAGATCCACCTGCCTCTGCCCCCCAAGTTCTGGGATTAAAGGTGTGCACCACCACGGCCAGGCCTATTAGTCACTTTTCTGTTGCTAAGATAAAACAGCATGACCAAGAGAGACTGCTGGAAGAAAGAATTTATTCTGATAGTTCCAGGGGTAAGAGTCCCTCTGGTGGGAAGGCATGGCAGCCAGAGCATGATGCTGAGAGCTCTTATCTTCACTGCAAACACAAGCAGAGAACACATGGAAAACAAATGAGGCGGTGTAACCTCAAATCTTGCCCCTAGTGATGCTCTTCCTTCAACAAGGCTGTACAAGTTAAACTTCCCCAAACAGTGATAGCAACTGGGACAAGTATTCAAATGCCTGAGCCTATGGGAACACTTGCCACCCAGACCACATGTGGGTTCCAGAAACCAGACTCAGGTAGCCAGACTTACATGGCAAATGCCTTTAACCACCAAACCATCTCACCAGTCAACACGTAGCAATTTAAAGATTTTTATTTTATGCGTATGAGCGTTTAGTCTTCATGTATATAAATACACATGTGTGCAGTACTCATGGAGGCCAGAAGGGGTGTCAAATGCCCTTCAACTGGAGTTACAGACTGCATTGAGCCACCATATGGGTGCTGGGAACTGAACCCCAGTCCTCTCAAAGAGCAGTAAATGCTCTTGACTGATGAGCCATCTTTCCGACTCCCGTGCATGTTATTTCACATGGCTTCTGGGGCTGGACCTCAGGTCCTTGTACTTACAAACAAACACTTTAGGCTGAGCCACCTCCCGGCTAGTGACCGTCGTCTTTTTTCTCTCCGCAGTGGGCAACGGCTTGGTGGCTGGCAGCTCTGACTCTGACTCGGAGGAGCCCCCTGAGGCCCAGCCAGCCAAAGCCTCAGCTGCGGCCGCTGCAGCTGTCACCCCCACAGGCAGCAGCGGGCTGCTCACTCAGCAAGGCGTTCACATCCCCTTTGATGTCCACCACGTGGACAGCCTGGCTGAACAGGGCACCCCTCTGTGCCAAAACCCTGCAGGCAGCGGACCCGAGGCCCTGGAGACGGTGGTGTGTGTGCCTGTGCCCATGCAAGTGGGCACTGGTCCCGGCACTCTCTTTGAAAACATGCCCCAAGAGGCACTGGGTGAGGTGGTGGCCAGCTGCCCAGTGTCAGGCATGGTGCCTGGCTCCCAGGTGATCATCATTGCTGGCCCTGGCTATGACACCCTCACAGCCGAGGGCATCCACCTCAATGTGGCTGCTGGCAGTGGTACTCCCAGCAGCGGCCTGGGTGAGGAGGTATCCTGTGCCATGATGGAGGGTGTGGCAGCCTATACACAGACGGAGCCCGAGGGCACCCAGCACAGCGCCATGGACACCACCTCCATAGCCAGCATTGAGACCAAGAGAGGTCTGGGGGTGCCACTGTGGCCTCTGGCAGGGGTGGGAGGGGTGGCAGAGGGGAAGGAGTAGCCCTCGAAGTGAGCTTCTTGACAGCTTTGTCCCCACAGACACCGCCCCGTGTCGCCCCGTAGAGAAGGAGGACCTGTATATGCTCAAGGAGGAGAAGGAGGACTCAGGGGCCCCAGAGCTGGCAGCCACCATCCCCGAGAACACAGAGGCAGGTGTGGATGGAGAGGAGCTGGACGGCAGTGACATGTCAGCCATTATCTACGAGATTCCTAAGGAGCCGGAGAAGTGCGTGCTAGAATGTATGGGTGGGACCAAGGGCAAGGGGCAGCTGCAGGCTTATAGCATTGGGGAATGGGGAATGGCACCCTAATGCCCCAGGCCCCTTCTCTCCAGGCGACGGCGCAGCAAGCGGTCACGGGTGATGGATGCTGATGGCCTGCTGGAGATGTTCCACTGTCCCTACGAGGGCTGCAGCCAGGTGTATGTGGCTCTCAGCAGTTTCCAGGTGAGGCCGCCCTCTAGGCAGGCCTCTTGCTGGGTCCAGCTGGCCTGGCCCACATGGCTGCATGGAGGGCTCTACTAGGTGTCGGTGGTGCAGGGCCTGCCTCCATGAGCTCATTTCATCCCAGCTGCCCTTGCTGGACTTCTGGCTCCTCAGGCCTCTCTCTGCAGACACCAGGCATAGCCACCTGGTCTGACCAGCATCTCCCAACACCCTCTTGGTCTCCCACAGGAGGACTGCCCTGGTCCCAGGGACTGTCTATGCTCGGGAGCCCCAGATCTTTATACAGTTAGAACTCTTTTTCCTGTAGTTTGCCTTCTGTAGTGTGGATAGCATACCCTAGGGGCAAAGTGGGATTTCCTCATGTCATCACACAGAAGGCGGCATCAACAGACCCTTGGATTTGCTGAGCATTCATTAAAGCACCTGGGCTGTTCTCATGGGTTAAAGAACGAAAGAGCAGGAAACAGAATGAATCAAGTCCCCAGGGGCACTGCAGCACCTGTGAGGCCTCAGCCGACCACTGCCCGAGCCTCGGGTTCCTCGTGTATTGGGCTAGCCGCAGGGGCCTGCCATGGTTAACTGGAGCCCAGAGCCAGGATTGGAAAAGCTGCCCTTTGACCCCAGGGCTCCTGTCCAGGCAGGACACTAGAATGCCTCTTCCACAGTCCGTCTCGGCTGACTATGGCTAAAGTCCTGGCTACCTGCATGTCTCCCCACTTTAAGAGCCCCCCAGGTGGGCCCGTGGTACACACTCCTGCACCTCTTACCCCTAGAACCATGTCAACCTCGTGCACCGAAAAGGGAAGACCAAAGTGTGCCCTCACCCTGGCTGTGGCAAGAAGTTTTATTTGTCCAACCACCTGCGGCGACACATGATCATCCATTCAGGTCAGGCCCTGCCAGCTGGGACCCTCAGGCCAGGTGTGGTGCACATGTGTGAATTCCAGGCTTCCGGAGGCCTGGGCTGCACCAGAAAATCCCACGTTCGTACCTGTGCTGGGTACTGGTTTTCATGTGCAGTTGTCCCGGCTCCAACATTGGTCACATGGAGCTCATCTTAGCTGGGCAGTTGACACCTTGTGTGAGGAATCACGGCCCTCTTCTTGCTGTCCCTCCAGCAGGCGTCAGCTCCCGGGGCTGTGGGGTGGGGGAGCTTGCTCCTGGTGGTCTACTGAGGCGCTGCCACCTGCAGGTGTCCGAGAGTTCACCTGTGAGACCTGCGGCAAGTCTTTCAAGAGGAAGAACCATCTGGAGGTGCACCGGCGCACGCACACTGGGGAGACGCCCCTGCAGTGAGTACGGGGCGGGGCACTCGGGATGGAGGGGACCTGAGCGGGCCGCAGGGAGGCTCCGCCCGCGGTGACCTGCCCCGGGCCCCTCCACTGCCACACAGGTGCGAGATTTGCGGGTACCAGTGCCGGCAGCGCGCGTCGCTCAACTGGCACATGAAGAAGCACACAGCCGAGGTGCAGTACAACTTCACTTGTGAGCGCTGCGGGAAGCGCTTCGAGAAGCTGGACAGCGTCAAGTTCCACACACTCAAAAGCCACCCGGACCACAAACCCGCCTGACCTCCCGCGCCCGCGGACCTCAGCCTCTATTTATTTGTACTCTTGGACGTTATGTCCAAACCTGTGAGAGCCCGAGACGGCCACTGGGGCTGCCCCGACCGCTGGCCGGAAGGAGCGTTCCCCACTCTTCCCTGGGCAGGTACCCACCCTGCCCATCCCCTCCCACCCATGGAGCTAGCAGCTGGGACTGCACCGCTGCACTGTGTCAAGAGCGCGGACCGAGATTAAAGCGAAAAGGGAGATGCCCTGCCCTAGGCCTGGATAATTATGGGGGCTGAGCACCCCTTTGTGCACAATTAACCTGCTCCCTTCCCGACCGAGGCTAGGATCGGGTGGCCGCTCTTGGCCAGCAAACAGGAACTTTTCCTGTAAGGTTCTGCCCCCACAGGGTGGGGTAGGGGTCCACAATCCTGATGCTCACACCCCCCATGTCTCACAGAATATTCGTTCCTGGCCCAGAGGACTGCGGGATTTGCTGAGCTGTTGAACAAACACTTGGAAACCCCCAAATGAGACCTCGACACTGGAGACAAGCGCTGGGCAGAGAAGGGCAGGATGGGCTGGGCTAGGAAGGGAGGGCCTTCTTCTCTAAGGAGGCGGCTTTTGCTCTTGAGCCAGAATGACAAAGAGAGGCCATCCTTGTGCGAGTACAGCTCGGGGTCGTTCCTGGAGCAGGACGCACGGCTGCACCCGCGGCGCGCAGGGATACTCGCGGAGAAGGAGGTGCCACCACTAGGTGGTGCGCGAGCTGTCTGTCGCCTAGGGTAGTTGCTGCCACGTGACCCAGGGCAGCACAGCCGCGAGCTCTAGCACGTGCCCTGGGGAACCCTGCCGCACCATGCGCAGATTGGTCCCGGTGGGTAGTGTGGTAACAAGACTCAATTCCCGTTTGGGACTCGGGGCTCCACCAGCCGGGTCCAAAAGCCGCTACTCCTACTCGCGCAATGGGACAGGCGGTTTCCATGGGAACGGCGGTGCGGCCTTTGCCCCAGGAGTAGCCTGGCTGCGGACGCTGATTGCCAACCAAGGGGACTGTGGGGGCAGCTCAGGGCGCAGCTGAGCCGTCGTCTAGGGAGGTACTGTTTCCGCAGCCGAGTTGCCCCAGGAACTCCAGAGGAGCCGCCGGCTCTGGCCGCCGCCCCGCTGCGCGGGTCACCGTGATCAGCCCGCCCTCTCCAGCGAGGCCGTACCCTCAGCGTGTGCGCTCTCATTGGCTCAATCTCCAGGGCTTCTTGCAATTGGGTCTCTCGAGAGCCATTTCTGATTGGGTAAATCCGGCTGATTCGCACTCTTGACAAGCCTCAGCCTGAAGGGGCGAGCAAGAATAATAGGGCCGCCAGGACAGCTCATGGGTAAAAGCATTGCCCCCCAAGACCGGCGACTGGAGTTCGATTCCTGGGACCCACACAGTGAAAGAGGCCTGTGTTCTGAAAATTGCCCTCTGACCTACACACATGCACTGGGGCACGCACACATAAACACACAGTTAAAAATTTAAAAACAGGAGAGATGGCTCAGAGGTTAAGAACACTTGCTATTCTTCCAAAGGTCCTGGGTTCAGTTCCCAGTAACCACATGGTGGCTCACAACCATCTATAGTGAGATCTGGTGTGCAGGCAGAATGCCCTATAAAGTCGTTTTAAAATGTTTAAAAAGAAAACGGGTGATACTAGGCTGGCTCCTGTGACTCGGGTTAGACCGGCAGGGCTCTCCCACCTTGTCAAGCCGCTGTCTGTGGTCCTGAAGCCTTGCGCGAGCCCCTATCCTGCCTCAGGAAACGCGAAGCATTAAAGGAGGGTTTGCCGGTATCCAGTCTCCTTACATAGAAGAGTGCTTCCACAGGACAACCAATCGCACGACCAGAACGCCAGACATTAGCCAATAAGCAGGACTGCCCAGCTCTGCTTCCTCAAGTTTGGAGACCTGTCCACGATCTCGTCAGTAGGGATCGATCATGAAGAACTGTTAGCACAAACCTTCTCTACCCGCTTCAGAGCAGCATGGCATTCCCCCACTAGGGAAGGTACCCGCGCCCCCCATTCTGAACTCTAGATTACTTGGAGCAATCAAAACCCAGAAGGTCTGGTTTTCTTCCACAGATGATAAAGTAAAACCATCCTCACCACTTAATCACTTCCTCACGTGCACATTTCTTTTTTTTTCTGTTGTTCTTGTTTGGTTTTGTTTGTTTTGAAACAAGGTCTATGTAACTCAGGCTGGCCCAGAATTCACTATGTATCTGACGATGACCTTGAACTTCTAACCCTCTTGCCTCAACATCCCCAGAGCTGGGATTACAAGCTTGCAGCCTCATGCCAAGTTTTTGTGGTGCTGCTGGAACCCAGGGCTTCATGTAACCCAACCAGTCCCCAGCCCATTTCAAAGTTTATTACCACACCACCGCCACTCCTCTGTGTGCCCACACCCGGGGGCGGGGGGGACGTCAGAAGACAACTCTGTGGAGCTGGTTCCTCCTGCCTCCTTTCCCTAGGTTCCAGGGATCAAACTCAGGCTGCCATCCCGCATGGTGGCACATGTCTTCTGCCCCAGCACTTGGGAGAAGCAGATGACCTCTGAGTTGGAGGCTGCCATGGTCTATCGAGAGAGGGCAACCAGGGCTACACAGAGGAGCCCTGTCCCCAAAACAAGACAAAACAACAACAGCAAAACCCAGATTTTCAGGCCTGCGTGGCAAAAAATCTTTTCCCATTGAGCTATCTCTGCAGCTTCCTACAGCTTTTATTTTTATTTTTTATTTTTTTTGAGGAAGGGTCTCATGGAAGTCAGGCTGGCTTTGAACTCCTGATCCCCTGATTCTCTGTCTTCCCAAAACCGGGCCTTACAAACACGTGCCATTGTGCTTACGTTGTTTTTCTTTTTTTTTTTCTTTTCTTTTCTTCTGTTTCTACTTTTTAAAAAGACGCAGGGTCTCCTGAGTAGCACACAACAGACTGAAGCTTGCTCTGTAACCCAGGTCAGCGAGGAGTCCTGTGCAGCCTGTGCTAGACTCCCAGCGATCCTCCCGGCTCACCACATCTGATATCATGTCTAGTATCGACAGAGGTCGTGTGGCGACAGACACTGCTCACCTCGGATCTAGCAGCACGGGGCTGGTTGTGTTTGGGCCACTGGAAGCTGTTTTTACCCCTTCGGAGTTAGGTGCTGGACAGAAGAGGGGAACCCAGTTTGTCTGCAAAGCTAAAGGGATACCCCCCAGAATGCGGTCTGGACAGGACCCAGCGTGCACAGGCACAAGAGAGCCGCAATCTGAGGCCTCAGCCTGTTTGTTCTCGGCGTGCGGAGTCCAGGCCGGCGCGCACCCGCTTCCACCTGCCGCGCCGTCGGGAGCCGGGAGGAGGCGGAGACCCGCCGTGGCAGCCAATGAGCGACGCCGGCGCTGGCAGCTGCCGCTATAAAGGGCTGGGGGCGGCGGCGGGGCGACCCAGAGCGCGGAGCGCGCAGCGCGGGCCGGAGGGAGGGAGGGAGGGCGGGCGTGAGGCGAGGACCGGCACCCGGCACCGGACAGGCCGGACAGGCCGGACAGAGGTCCCGCCGCACAAGGCAGAGCTGCCGAGATCTCGGTCGGGAAGGGCGATCTCCCCGGGCCCCGCGGGGCCGCGCACCGGGCGTCCTCCATCGCGCGCCCGCTCCCTCCATCCACCTGCCGCCGGGGGCCCGGCCGTCGGCGCGCGCATCCCCAGGTCAGTCCCCGGCCTTCGAGGGCGCCGCCGCCTCCACCTCCGCCTCTGCAGCAGCCGCAGCCGCAGACGCCCGGGCGGGACCCCGGCGTGAGCACCAGGCGCCCCCCGAGGAGTGCACGACCCCCGGAGCCGCCCTCGATACGGACCGCGCCCGCCGGGCACACAAGAATGGTCACTGTAGGTACTCCCTTGTCGCCGCGAGACGAACACGGGAGGGAGGGGCCAGGGCTGGCTCCACGGAGACGGCGGTGGGGTGGGGGGGTAGGACCAGGCCTAGCTAGGCCTGAGTGGGGGGGGTAGGACCGCGCCTCGGGCCTGAGAGTGGGCAGAGCCTCATCCGGAGTTGTGAGGAGCGGAGCCTGGCCTGAGAGGCTTTGGGGAGCCGGGCTGTGTGCGGGGACCCTCGGCCGCCTGGAGGTCGGGGTGGCCCCTCTCTAGAAGGCTGTGGGGGAGGGGCCACGGCGGCGGAGGATGCTTCCAGCATCCCAGGCCCAGACCCGCAGGCCGCCCAGGAGGACGCGGGCAGCGATCGCCTGCTGTTGGTCCGAGCAGAGGCCACACGGCATTCTCTGAGAGCTTTATTTGGGGTGGGGTGGGGGGTTGAGGAGGGATGGAGAGGCGGAGTGGCGTCGGATCGCGCCGCCTGAGGTCCCGGCCGCACCCGAGAGGCGGGCATTTTCGTCCTCGAGCCCCGTCGACCTTGCGGCAAGCGGGGAGGGGAAGAGGAGGGGGCGCCCCGAGGCCTTCGCGGCCGCCGCCGTGGTCTCTTTGTCTCTCCGCCGGGGCCGTAGCCTCGCGCGGGGCCTTGGGGCTGCGGGGGGGGGGGAGGTGTGGGAGGGGGCTCCCCGTTCCCCGGCCGCTGCCCCTGGGTGAGGGGATCTGGGGCTGCAGCAGCCCCCCCCCCATAGGGCCTGCTGCACGCGCCCTCCCCCGGCCAGGGCTCCGGGCCGCGGGGTGACCTTGAACGCGCCCGCAACTCGCACCGCCCGGCCGGCGCACGGTCGCTTTCAGCAGCCCCGGAGCTGGTCAGCTCCCCAACTCAGGGCCCCGCCCGGCGTGCCACGCCCTGCTGTGCCACGCCCATCCAGGCCCCGCCCAGAGGCCCCCAGGACCTGGCCTCGAGCGAGCCCTCGGACCTCCACCCGGCAGCCCGGGCGTGTCCCGGGGCGGGGCTGGCCGGTGCTCGCCGCACCCTGGCTCCACCCCCGCCTCCCTGAGCGACTAGCTCCCCGCGCCGCCGCGCGTCCTTTGTCTGGTCCCCGCGCCCAACCTGCCTCTTCTGCTCTTCGGAGATCTCTTCCTGTGTGTCTCTGAACACCGAGTGTTGTTAGCGGCCTCTTTTTCGAGTCCTGGCTAGCACAGTGGGGGTCGGGAAGCTCAGTAGTCCATCTTGGGTCTCCTCTCTGCCGGGCCCCGGACCAGCCCACCTGGCTCTAAGAAAGAACCACCTCCCCCAAGCCTTCCCAAGAGCTCATCTTGCTGTGTGACCTCAGGTTGGATCCTTACCATCTCTGGGCCTTAAGGTGCTCATCCAGGTCTGAGAACGGGAAGGTAGCATCCCAGGCCCAGCCTGGGGACTCCCAGAACCTCTAAAACAATGTAACACCCTCTAGTTTTCCTCTCATCTGTTGTTCTGCTTGAAAAGAAGGGGGAAAAAAGAGGAGGGTGTGGTAAGAGGTTCCAGCCGGGCCTAGAGGCCTGGAATTCCCAATCGTGGTAGTGAGGACGCTCAAGAAGGGATAGTGTGAGGCTAGACCGGGAGGAAGTGAGGGGATTGGATGGAGACAGGGAGGCCCCTAGGAGGAGAAGGGCTCAGAAATAGCAGGCTCAGTCTGCACCACGTGGTGGCCCTGACTTGCCGTGCATGGCCAGCCACTCAATGCCCTATTGTCACCAGTACCCAGGCATCTGTCACTGTGACTGGAGCCCAGAGGCCCAGCTGGAGGCCAACAGGGTCGAGGAGCAAGTGGCTTTAGTTGTGTTTTTGACCAATCCTTACCTCAGCTGTATGTGATGGGGTGGGGGGGGGGGCAGTTACAAAGAGGGAGTTGGAAGGGAGACAGGCAGTGGAAAAGAAAAAGAGTGAGGATGAAGGAGAAGCCAAGAGTGAGAAGCAGAACCACAGGAGGAGCCAGGAGAGGAAGAGAGAGGAGGTCCAGCTCAGCCAGCCATGCCTCTCCTGTCTGCTCTCCTTTCCGACTTCCCTCTTTCCTGACTGGGCCAGGCCTCAAGGTTTTTTGGATGCTGTGGTACCACCATCTCGGGCCACACATTCACCACTGCCCAGGGCAGGCCGGGTGTGGCTTCCACCAATCCGATCCCCATTATGGGCTTAGTCGGCTCAGTAGGTTGAGCTGTGAAATAATCGCCAGGCCGTGCCCAGCTCAGCTCAAGCAAGGAGAGGGGGAGGAACTGAGATGAGCAAGCAGGGCAGCAAACCCCATGGAACTCACATCCTGGTGCCCCCTTAATGTCCTTAACGTTGTGGGCGGAATGGAAGCCTGGCTGGTAGGTAACCCAAGAGACTCTGGGGTCATTAAGTCAGGGGTCAAGTGCTGGCGTGAAGCTGGCGATATGGCTCAGTGGGTGCTTGCCACCAACTGGGCCAACCTGAGGTCATCCCTGGAACACACACAGTGGGAGGAAAGAACCAATAGCCAAAAATTGTCCTTTGACCCCAACACAGGTGCAGGAGTGCACAGGAGCACACGCACGTGCATACACAGGCCTGTTTAGGCTCCATAGTGAACGCTAAGGTCCTCACTGAGAAATGGAGCAAATGGTCTCCACTTCCTGGATAGTTTTGGCAATCTAAAAACAAGTAGCTGTGTGTGTTGGCATGGGCCTTTTAATCCCAGCAGAGGCAGGTGGATCTCTGTTAGTTCTACACGAGCCTGGTCTTCTTAGTGAGTTCTAGGACAGCCAGGGCTACATCATGAGACCCTGTCTCAAAACAAACCAAACAAAAACCCCAACTCCACATGCTCAGTGCCTGACACACAGTAGGGCTCCAAACTAGAATGTGAGCCTGAAGATACAGTGCCTAGCGTGTGCAATGTCTTTTGTTCCATCCCTAGTACTCCTTTCCCAGAAAGCAATGCTTGGAGCATAGTAAACAGTAGGCACTCAGCATTGCAGTCCTCTCTTGGATGCTGGTTGGCTTTTTATTCAGCTTTGGTTTTGGTTCCACATCAGGTTTTGAAGTCCTGGGAATTGCAGATGTGGCCTGCCATGCCAGTCTTGGGTTGCTATTTTTGTTTTGTTTTGTGGTGGTTTTTGTTTGTTTGTTTGTTTGTTTGTGTTTTTGTAGGTGCTGGAGCTGGAACCCAGGGCTTTGTACATGCTAAGCAAGTGTCCATCGTGGCTGTTGGTACTATTATTGGCCTTTTCATTCTGTGATCCTAGATTTGCATTTTCATTACACTTTTAAGTTTGTTTGTTTATGTGTGTGAAGGTCAGAGGACGACGTGCAGGATCTGGCTCTCTCCTTCCACCGGGTGGATTCCAGGGCTCAAACTCAAGTCCCCAAGGGTGGCGCCAATCATCTTTATCTGATGAGCCATGGGTTCGAGTTTCTGCTCTGCCATGTCATCCAGTGCAATCTCTGTGTGGCCAGTGGAGAAAAGACCCTCATAATGCTCAATGTTGAGAGGATTTCTAGAAGTTTCTCATGAAAAAATTAGGGACAGGGCTCGGTGGTAGAGTGTTTGTCTAGTAGTAATGAGGCCCCGAGTTCAATTCCTACTGCTAAAGAGACAAAATGATCAGACAAACAAGAACAAGATAGCGGGCTCCCAAGACACAGCTATGCTATCAACAGAGAGTTAATATCAGGGAGCCTGAGTGGACACCTTGCAGTGTTCACTGTCTGACCGCTGTGTCCATGGCAGACATTACGAATAAACGCGGATTTCAGCAACACAGGGCGTGTTCTTCTAGAGGGTAGATGTGTTCGGAGCACTGTTACCCTAACACTGCAAGCAGTCACTCAGCCAACTGGAGGTCAGCGTTGATCCTCTGTGATGCCCTTTCCCTCACCCTGTTGTACCCCGATGCTCAGAGCCTTGCACATGATAGGAAAGCACTGTGCACTGACCTACACTCAGAAGACAGAAAGGCATCTGGGCCTGATGGTGCACAATTGTCGCCACAGCTACAGGCGAGGACAGAATTCAGGAGCCACAAACCCTGCCTTTGGGGTGGCTCCTGAATTCTGGGAGAATGTTTCTTGGCGTACCACAAAGCCTGGAATGGAGTTCCCAGCTCCACTCAAACTGGGCATGCTCATACAGGCCTGTAAATCCCAACTTGGGGGGCCAGGTAGAAGGCTAGAAGTTCAAGATCAGGGACCAGGAGAAGGCTCAGCAAGTAAGGGCACACCTGCCGCCAAGCCTGACGACCTGAATTCACTACCTCTGACCCCCAAGGGAAAAGACAGAAGCAGCTCTTGGAGTTGGTGCTCTGAGGCAGGGTGATCGTCCATAACACCATGCTGAGGCAGGGGCTGTGAACTTTAGACACTTCCTCCCACCTGTCACAGCTAAGCTCGTAGTGGACACTGCTAACTGGTCTCACATGCTTGCTGGAGGCCCTAACCTGGGCATTCAATTCTCCCTCAGGCTGCTGCACCTGCAATCTGAGTTTCCGCAGTGGGGACGAAAGTCCCGGAAACTTTAGGTAGCATCTCTGAGAACACACAGCTGCACAGTGTGAGCTAGGGCCAGTCATGCCCGGTTGGCAGGGATCAACAGCCTCACCCAGCTCATTTTTTAAAGTGGATTTATTTATTTATCATGTACACAGTGTTCTGCCTGTGTGTATGCCTTCCCGCCAGAAGAGGGCACCAGATCTCATTATAGATGGTTGTGAGCCACCATGTGGTTGCTGGGACTTGAACTCAGGACCTTTAGAAGAACAGCCACTGGTCTTAACCTCTGAGCCATCTTTCCAGGCCTAAAAGTTATTTTTTTAAAGATTTTATTAATTTATTTTATGTATGAATGTTCTAGCTGAATGTACCCCTGCATGCCAGAAGAGGGCATCAGATCCCAGTATAGATGGTTGCGAGCCACCATGTGGTTGCTGGGAATTGAACTCAAGACCTCTGGAGGAAAAGACAGTCCTCTTATCCACTGAGCCATCTCTCCAGCCCCTGAAAAACATTATTTTCTTAGTGTGTATGTGAATGCGATGGGCATGTGTGTGCTATGGCAAATGTCAGAGGACAACTTGGTGGAATCTGTTCTCTCCATTCACCGTTACATGAATGCTTGGGTAAAACTCTGGTCCGAAGATTGACATGAATGCCTTTACCCACTGAGCCATCTTGTTACCATGTGTGTGTTAGCTGTCTTCATGTTTGTGTACACGTATGTACTGGCTGGTAGAAAGAGGCCAGAAGAAGGCATTGGCTACATGGACAATGGAGATACAGTTGTGAGCTGTCTTGTGGAACCAAACCAAGTACTATTAACTGCCGAGCTGCTCAGCCATCATTTTTATACTGCATGATATGGGCTTGGTTTTTGGAGAGAAGGCTTCATCTTGTAGTGTTGCCTAGAATCTGGCATGTAGATCAGGCTGGCCGCAAGCTCACAGGAATTCCCAGCTTCTGCCTGCCTGGTCCTGGCGCTGATGCCGTGTGCCACTGTGCCTGGCTTCATTTCTATTTTTATGTATTTACTGGGAGAGGAATTGGGGAGTCTTTGCATGCACACCCATGTTCCTGCCACAGTGCGCATGTGGACGTCAGAGTTCAGCTTGAAGCTGTTGGTTCTTCCTCTATGTGGCTCTCAGGAATGGGACTCAGATCTTCAGCCTCATGGTAGGTGCCCTTACCTCAAAATGAAAAGGACTCCCCTGTTCCCTCTCTAACCTGCCTACACTGAGTGTGGGCTTCTGGCTAGCATGTACGGGCACCACCAGGAAGGCTGGATCACTGCAGATTTGCACACCCATCTGGGAACAGCCTGGGCCTGCTGCCATGTCAAAGAGCCCTTGGGGATCGATGATCTGAGATGTCTTTTTGGTCTCCAGTTTTCTTTTGTTTGTTTTTTGCCTAGAACTCACTATGTAGACCAGGCTGGCCTCAAACTCACAGAGATCTTCCCAACTCTGCCTCCTGAGTGCTGGGCCACCATGCCCAGCTCATTGTGTGTGTGTGTGTATGTGTGTGTGTGTGTGTGTGTGTGTATTTATTTACTTACTTACTTATTTTTGAGACAGACTCTCTTGTAATCTAGACTGGCCTTGAACTGGTCCATGCTGCTGAAAATGACCTTGAACTTCTGATCCTCCTGCTTCCATCTCCCCAGTGCTGTGAATCAGGCATGTACCGTCATCCTCCACTGTCTGGGTTTTGATGCCTAGCTTGCTGTAGCCCAGGCTGCCCTTGAGCTGTAGTGGGATCTTCCTGCCTATGCTTCCCCAGTACAAGGCAACAGGAATTGCAGGCGTAAGCCAACACACCAGGACATTGTTACAGAAATACCCAAACCATTGCTTCATACGCCGGGCAAGCACCCTACCCCACTCAACTTCGGTAATGTTTAAACTTATACTCTCTCTGTGTTGAGAGCATAGTTAGTATACCAAAGTTGTATTTTATTATGCTGAGGGTCATCCCACAAAATTCCCACTCTAAATTCCTAACTACGTCCTAAGCCTTTCTCCCAGAGGCTGCTCAGCTGTGCAATGTATTGAAGATAGTATCTTAAACCTTCGGGTCAGGTCTGCTCTCTACCAGAAGTCTCTGATTCGAGTGTCAGGCTCCTAGAGGAGACTCTAAACCACAGAACAGATCATAGTGGTGTCTCTTCAGATGTGTGAGCAGAGCGTTGCTCTTAGTCTCTGTGTTACACACTGTGCAGTGGTCCTCATGGGGTTCTAGGGCTGTCGGGTTATCTTAAGGGAGTGATGTCAAGGGGTCCTAGTTATCAGGTGCAGTCTTGAGTGTAGTGAGGTTCCTGACGCATCTGTTTTTACATGTCTAAAAGGCATTTTTTTTTTAAACCATGCTCGCTACATCCTCCCTTTCGTTTATTTGTTTACATCTATTTAGTATGGGTGTACAGTAGTATGAGTGTGTGGAGGTCAAAGGAGAAATTCCAGGAACCAGTTCTCTCCTGTCGTATGGGCCCTGGGAGCTGAACTCAGGTCCTCAGGCTTGGCAGTCAGCACCTTTGCCCGCTGAACCGCCTAGTGGCCCCCTTTCTCTCCCCCACAGCATGGAAGAGCTGGAGGCGGCGCTGGTTACTCTACAGCGTGGCAGACACTACCGATTGGATAGCAGCTCTCTCCAGCCACACTGAGACCTGGTTTTCCAAGGTCCTTAACACAGCCCACCCTTCAGGGGCCTTACCAACTGCTTTGTTTTTGTTTTTTTCTCTTCTTTTCATGTGTGTGGGTGTTTTTGTATCATATAAGTGTGGTGCCTGGAGGCCTGAAGGTGTCAGTTCCTGGAGTTATAGACAGTTGTGAGACACCATGGGGTCACTGGGACTCAGACCCAGGTCCTACAGGACGGGCAGCCAGTGCCCTTAACTGCTGAGCCATCTTTCCAAGGTAAAACAGAGCCTGTTAATACAAACGCCTCAAGAATATATTCATCCGGGCGTGGTGGCACATGCCTTCAATCCCAGCACCTGGGAGGCAGAGGCAGGCAGAGCTCTGTGATGGAGGCCAGAAGGCATCAAAGCCTTTAGTGACTGTCATCTCTCACAGAGAATACTAACTTGTTCTTCAGTGGAGAGAGGCCTGCATTTGAGGTCTAGTGCCAGCCAAGGCTGTGTGACTCAGCAAGTTCCTTACCGTCACTGAGCCTTAGAGAACCTATCCTAGCCCAATTAAGCTCATGTCTTCTAAGTGTATCAACTTGCGGCAGTGGGAGGGCCCAGGATAAAACTGTAGCCCTACTGAAAACTGGGGTTTTACCTGCCATGTTGGCACACACCATTAATCGGAGCACTTAGGAGGCAGAGGCAGCTGGATCTCTGTGATTTCAAGGGCAATTTGGTCTACATTTTGAGATCCTGCCTCCAAATAAACATGAGATCTGGGGGGGGGACATTCTGTGAGTGATTGTGTAGTTCTACGGTGTGAATTTCATAGACAGCAGCGTCATGTCAAAAGCTCGGACACACCTGTTAAGTGTGTAAGTAAGCTGCGTTACACTCCTAAATATAAGTATAAGAAGCGCTGAGTAGATGGGGTGGGCTCGGGGTACAGCACTTGCCTAGCAGTGTGAAGCTCTGGGTTCAATTCCCAGATCCCAACGAACAGAAAAAAAAAAAAAAATCACCAAACAAATACAGTTACAATATGCACGGCCAGGCTGAACAGATGGCTCAGCGGGTACTGGCTGCCAAGGCTGCCAACCTGAGTTCTAGCCCCAGCACCCACGTGATGGAAGGAGAGAACCAATTCCAACAAGTTGTCCTCTGGCCATAAGTTAGGGTGTGGGTGCACCCACACAAATATTATTACAAATAAGTAAAAATAAATAAATAAATGTAGTTAAAAGAATGTTTGAGATAGGGTCTTATTGTTAACCCTGGCTGCCTTGGAACTCCGTGTGTTGACGAGGCTGGCCTGGAACTCACGGAAACCCATTTGCCTCTGCCTCCTGACTGCTGGGATTAAACTTGTAACAGCACCAGTCTCACCCAAAATTTAATAACGTAAACATTTAAGAGTGCATTGTTTTCCCAGGCTGCTTGGTTTTGATGCTTGAAAATCAACTGGCACAATTCGTAGCATTAATGTATTAACTATAAAAAAAATCATTTAGTGTGCTTAAGCATGGTGTTCCGGGCTTAGAATCACCGCCGCCGCAGGGGGACTGAAGCAGGAGGATCGCAGGTTCTAGGCCAGCACAGTTGTCATCCCAATACTCAGGAGATGGAGGCAGCATCAAGAGTTCAAGGTCATCAGCTATATACCAAGCTCCAGGTCAGTCTAGGGTACTTGAAATCCTACCTCAAGAACAGAAAAAATAAATAAATAAACTCCAAGTGTGGTGGTCCATACTTTTCGTTGGTTTGGTTTGGCTTTTGGTTTTGGTTTTTCGAGACAGGGTTTCTCTGTGTAACCCTGGCTGTCCTGGGACTCTGTAACAAATCAGGAATCTACCCCTCTGCCTCCCAAATGCTGCGTTAAAGGCTCTCCACGCCCACCCAGCTTGTCACATACCTTTAATCCTACTGTTTGGGAGGTGGAAGGTTGGAAACCAGCTTGGTCTACACAGAGTTCCAAACTGATCGCTGATCAGGTTTAGGCAGCGAGACCCTGTCTGGAAAAGAGAGAGACAGAGAGAGGTGAGGTACCTGAGAGGTGACTCACTTCACTCAGCTTCCGGCACCCAGGCCTCACACCCGCCTCCAGTTCCAGGAGACGCCGCTGACCCCTGCTGGCATCTGCACTCACACACCCACACACACATAAATAAAAAGAATAAAAATAAAGCTAAACAGAACAAAAATAAACGTGTTACTTCCACGCCATCTAGGTCTACAGAGCAAAGCTCTGTCTCAAAAGCCACCTTTCCCCCCAAAAGTTACTTCAATTGATACAGAAAACAATTCAGTAAAATTCAAAATCATTCTTTAAAAACTATGTTCTCATAGTTATGACCCCACTTGCTTGGGAGTTTTGGAGTTTGCAAGTTTGAGGACAGCTTTACAAGACCCATATCAAAAGCTGGGGGAAGACTGGGACACAGCTCAGTTGGTAGAGTACCTGCCTAGCGTGCTGTGGTGCCTGCCCCAAATCCCAGCACGCAGAGGTTCAGGAGTTTGAGGTCATCCTGGGCTACTTTGAGCTACATGAGACGTTGGCTGGAACAGAAAATGAAATGGCTAAAGAAACAGCACAGTGTGGTACAGTCCCCCGGCATGAGTGAGGACTCAGTTCAACCCCTGCTGAAAGGATGTAGGACAAAAGAAAACAGTGCTTTTTGTGAATGCTGGGGGTCAAGCAGAGAGCCCTGCTCACACTGGACAAGCACTGCACTCCTGAGTCCCAGCTCCAGCCCCCAAAGAGAATTTTCTGGGTCATGGGACAACTTTAGGACTTGATTCTCTTCTTCCAGTGTGGGATCTGTGGATCAAACTCAGGTTGTCAGGTTTTTGAGGCAAGTGACTTTACCTGATGACCCTTTTATTTTATTTTATTATTTTATTTTGTGGGAGCTCATGTAGCCCAAGTTGGCCTTTTAGGGGAGAATTATATTGAACTTTCAGCCTCTGCCCCTCAAGTGCTTTTGGGCTTGTGTGTGCTGTTACCACACCCACCTCCAACTTCCATACTAAATAATCTTTTTTGTTGTTGTTTGTTTTTCTAGACAGATTTCTCTGTGTAGCCCTGGAAGTCACTCTGTAGACCAGGCTGGCCTTGAACTCACAGAGCTCTGCCTGCCTCTGCCTCCCAAGTGCTGGGTTCAAAGATGTGGGCCACCATCACCCCACTTCATACTAAGTAATCTTTTTTTAAGATATATTTATTATGTATATAGTGTTCTGCCTGAATGTACACCTGCAGGCCAGAAGAGGGCACCAGATCTCACCATAGATGGTTGTGAGCCACCAGGTGGTTGCTGGGAATTGAACTCAGGACCCTTGGAAGAACAGCCGGTGCTCTTAACCTCTGAACCATCTCTCCATAATCTTAACTGGGTAAAGCTCCTAGAAAAAAGACCTCTCAGCTCCACTTTAAAACTGTTTAGTATTTATCTATTGTATGTGTGAGCCTGTGTGTGCCACAGTGCAACATGTGGAGAAGACAAATTCTAAGAATGGGGTCTCTCTTTCTACCTTGTGGGTCCTGGTTTTTTTTTTGTTTTGTTTTGTTTTGTTTTTGCGATAGGGTTTCTCTGTGTAGCCCTGGCTGTTTTGGACTCACTTTGTAGATCAGGCTGGCCTCAACTCACAGAGATCTGCCTGCCTCTGCCTCCCCAAGTGCTGGGATTATAGGCATATACCACCACACCCAGCTAAATTTTTATCTATTTTGTACTTACGTGTATGTGTGTGCCTGTTCAAATTTATGTATTCCCAAATGAGCAGTAGCCCATACACACCAAAAGAGGGTGTTTGATAGAACTGCAGTTGCCTGTGAGTGGGGGCTGGAAATCGAACCCGGGTATCCACAGAGCAGCCACTGCTCTCAACCACTGAGCCATCCCTCCAGCTCCCTGTTTGTAGCTATTTGATACAGGTCTGACTGTGCAGCTCAAATTGGCCTTGAATTCATGGGTCCTCCTGCCTCGGTGTGCTAGGTGTTGGAATTACACATACATAAATGCCATCATGCCCAGCTTTCTCTGTTTTTCCTCTGGGAGCCAGAGTCTCACTGTGTGCCTCTGGCATCCACAAAGGCACTGAACTCACAGAGATCCACTAGCCTCTGCCTTCCCACCAAGCCAAAAGGCGGTTCAAGGCCAGCCAGGTCTACAGAGTGAGTTCCAGGAGAGACAGTGCCATACAGAGAAACCCTGTCTCAAAACAAAACAAAACAACCAATAAACAAAAAAGATATGCACCTCCACACCCCAAATAGATTGTTTTAAGTATTTCTTTAACACCAGGAATAAGTACCCTTGTAATGAGCTCCCTATCTCCACAAAGAAGTGACGGATAGATAGTTTAGAAATTAAAAAACAAAAACTGTTATTCTTTGCAGATGTTTTGTTTTACCAAAAAATAAAAAAATGAAGACGAATAAAAGAAATTCAAACCAAAATAGCTCATGGAGAAATTGTGGGAGCAAATAGCTAATAGGAAAATTATGCAGGAAGGAAAAAACATTAATACAGTTGAGACTGGAATTACCTCTGGTGAGAAAAGAAAAATAAATTACGTTAAAAAAGGGACTGGTGATTGATATAAAAATAAATTAATTAATTTTAAAAAAGGGACTGATTGAAGCTTTAAAGCCTCCAAATTTGTTACTTGTCGCATTTCTGTTTTTTTGTTTTTTTTTTTTTATGTGTGTGTGTGTGTTTGCGTGCGTGTGTGTGTGTGGTTTTTCGAGACAGGGTTTCTCTGTGTTAACAGCCCTTGCCGTCCTGGAACTTGCTCTGTAGACCAGGCTGGCCTTGAACTTAGAGGCCTCTGCTTCCTGAGTGCTGGGATTAAAGAGGCGTGTGCCACCACATCTTGCTGATTTAGGGGGTTTTGTTTTGTTTTGTTCTTTCTCTCTCTTTCTCTCTTTGTGCAGTTCTGGAAGCTGATATGTAGTCTAGGTTACCCCCCCAAGTGCTGGGATCAAAAGTGAGCCCCACCACATAGGCTGTGCCTATGCTTCTGTTTGTGAAGAGAAGTGTTCTTTTCTTGTTCTGAAAATTCCCAGGTTGATTTTAGGTACTTGCTTGTTTGTATGAAGTAACTGCCTATTTTTCTCTTATACTTGAAGCTTACTGCTTATTAAGAAAAAAAGGGGGGCTGCCGGAGAGATGGCTCAGCAGTTAAGACCACCAGCTGTTCTTCCAGAGGACCTAGGTTCAAGTCTCAGCACCCACATGGCAGCTCACAACTGCCGAAACTCCAGTTCCAGGGGATCTGACACCTTCACACAGGCATACATGCAGGCACAACACCAGTGCACATAAAATAGAAAGAGAGAAGAAAAGAGGGACTGATAAGCCGGTTCAGCAGTTAAAGGGGCTTGCTGCCAACGCTGAGTTTGATCCTGGTTCCCTTGTGGTGAAAAGAGGGAACAGCTAGCTGCTCCCAAGTTGTCTCCTGACCTCCAGATTGTGTCATGGCACATGAAATACGTACACGATAGATAGATAGATAGATAGATAGATAGATAGATAGATAGATAGATAGATAGATAGATGATAGATAGATAGATGATAGATAGATAGACAGATTTAAAGACTCAATTTTTTTTAAAGCCAGGTTTGGGGTATTTTGTCTCTCTTAGGGCCCCTGTGCAGCATGGCCTCAGAGCCGCTACCACAGCTAGTCTAGTCTCAGCCTCCCCAGTGCTGGGGTGACAGGCATGTGCTACCATGGAGGGCTAAAAAAGACATTTTCTTAGCTTGGCTTTGGAGACTGAAAGTCCAAGAGCAGATGGCCCCATCTGTTCATCCTTTCATTGAGTCACAGTGTGGCCAAGAAACAGAAGGGGAGAAACTGGAGGGCTTCTCTGCCCCTCCAGGAGGCCACCATGCCATCCCTGGTAGAATATGCTGACCCCCTACTCTGAAGGGTAGGAAAACAAAGAAGAAACTGCTGTGTTTAAAAAAAAAAAAAAGTCCAGGCACATGTGACAGTCTTTCCGAACAAACATCTACAGAGGCTTGGGTGTGGCTCAGAGAGACACCTGCTCGTCTAGACCTAGCTTTCACCCAGACCCCACACTCTCTCCCCTAAAATAACCAAGGGTCAGTCTCTAAGATTTTATTAATGGGTGGGTATGTGTATGCACAAATGGGTGCAGTTCCTCTAGAGGCCGAAGAGGGCATTAGATCCACTGAAGCTGGAGTTATAGGTGGCGGAGAGGGTCCTGACAGACTCTGGTCCCCTGTAAGAACTCAGAGTCTCTTATCTGTTGAGCTTCACTGTCTAGCCCCAAACAACCCACTCCTGAGAGAAGCGGCCAGGCTCCCTGGAGAACACCAATCCCTTCCAAGGGAAACACTCCCTGCCAGTGACCTAATTACTTCCCACCAGGCCCCATTTCTTAAAGGTTCTAGGACTTTTCAGCCTAGCCACACTAGGACCAGACTACATCTTACCATGTCTGTTTGTGGACCAGGCACTGGACTTGGGTCCTCAGCCATCTGAGGCAAGTGACCCACCGCAGCGGCATAGCCCCTGCCCATACACTAGGTTTTGGTTAGCTTTTAAGACAGGGTCTGGTGTGTGGTAGCATACTCCTATAATTGCAGCACCTGGGTGGCAGAGACAGAAAATCAGTTCAAAGCTGACCTTGGCTACACAGCAAGTTTTGAGACTAGTCTGGGTTACATGAAACCATGTCAAAAAAAAAAAAAAAAAAAAGAAAAAGAAAGCTACGGTCTTGCTCTTTAGTCCAGGCCTCCTGGACTATCTTACAGGCATGTAAGACACTTGGCCTTATAAAGTGTTTATATTAGCCACATAAAGCATTTCTTCTTTTTATTAAAAATGCATTCCATTTTCATTTGCTTTGTGTGCATGTGCAGTGCACTCCTATCATGGTCCGCCTGTGATGGTCACAGGACAACTTTCCATAGCCGGTTCTTTACCCACCCCTTACTGGATTCTGTTGACAGAACTCAGGTCTTCACGCTTGCCTGACAGCATCTTAGCCTACTGAGCTGTCTCTCCAGCCCCATGAAAAATTAAACAGAAGAGCATGAATACAGCCAGGCATGGTGGCGCGCCTATAATCCTAGAACTCAGCAGGTAGATCTCTGTGAGTTCAAGCCCATCCTGGTCTACAGAGCCAGGAGACCTCCAAATCAAAGTGACCAACAAACAAAGAAAGCCCACTGGAAACCATTGTCCCCTCTTTTGACTAAGCTCAGATGAGGCCCTGAACCTGACGTTCCTGCTAGCCCAATGTTGGGGACTGGGCGGTGAGCGGGTACGACCTGTTCTCTCCAGCAGATACTGGGGGCCATGGAGTCTCAGGTTGGGGGGGGGCCGGCCGGCCCGGCCCTGCCCAACGGGCCACTCCTTGGGACAAACGGAGCCGCTGATGACAGCAAGACCAACCTCATCGTCAACTACCTACCCCAGAACATGACACAGGATGAGTTCAAGAGTCTCTTCGGCAGCATTGGGGACATCGAGTCCTGCAAGTTGGTTCGGGATAAGATTACAGGTGTGGCTCTGTGTGTGTATGTTCCCCCGGGGGGGGGGGTACCTCAGAGTGAATGGAGCCAAGTAGCTCTCTGGGAACACACTACGGTGGGGAGGGGGAATGAGAGCGGGGAGCTGTCCAGTGGCGGGGTTTGTTGGGGACTCTGGGCAGATGAGGAAGTCACTCTTCTGGTCCTCCCACAGGGCAGAGCCTGGGCTATGGGTTTGTGAACTATTCTGACCCCAATGACGCAGACAAAGCCATCAACACCCTCAACGGCCTCAAGCTGCAGACAAAGACCATCAAGGTGAGTGCTGACACCCCCTCACACCTGCCCTCTCTGCTCCCACCTCTGCCCGTCACCCCCTCCGCTCCGGAAGCTTCCCTTCTCTCTCCTCTCCGTTGCCTCCTGGCTTTATTTCTGAAATTTTATTTTATTTTCCTGTTTCCTCATCTATCAGTGTGAGAGGTTATTGTGTATTTTATTATTCTGTGTGTATGTGTGCATGAGCACACACGTGCCACTGTATGTGTGTAGAACAGAGCAAACGTGCGGGAATTCGTTTTTCTCCTCTCATATGTGGGTGACAGGGATCACAATCAGATGCTCTGCCTTGGCACCAAGTGCCTTTCCCTGCTGAGTCTTCCTTCCCCTCTTGCTGGAGAATATACCATCAACAGTAAGTCACAAGTTCTTTGGAAGACTCAGGGAATCTGGCAGGCCCAGGAGGTAGGACAGAGTGACCAGGAACCCATGGGCAGACTCCCTCCATGTCTTTGTCCTGGAACAGAGGGGGTGGGGCCCATCTGCCATCTGGAATCTAATTAGGAACTGGGGAGGGGGTGGGATGGGACGTCCCCTCCCCCACCTTTGCGCATCACCCCTCCCCCGTGGCCTCCCTTCTCAACAGCTGCAGCTGGGACCATGTGAGCCCAAGTTCCCTTGGGAGGAATCACCATGGAAACCCCCCTCTCTAACTTGGCCTGGGGGTGTTTGGGCTCCTCCCTTCAAATCTGCTCTAGGACCCCTGGGGAGGCCAGGCTGAGGGTGCCCATCTGGCCCCCAATTTATCATGGGAACAGAAGCATAGGAATCTTTTTCTCTCCCCAGTGTGTGTGTGTGTGTGTGTGTGTATAGGGACAGGGGGTACCAATGGGTGAGCCTTTCTGTGGTCAGCCTGATCCCGAAGCCCCAGGGATGTGAGGGTGGACCCTAGTGACTGTAAGTGAATCTTCTGGTTTCTGTGAGTCAGTGATCATGAAGTGGTTGCAGGACACAGCATCTGTGCAAGTGACTGTTGTCAGCTGGTTGATACAGGGCTGGGTGTCCGGCTCAGTGGTGCAGTGCCTGCCTGGCCCGTAGAGGCTCTGACTTCTGTCTCCAGCACAGAAATAACTGAATGATTGGAGTAGGGTCTAGGGAGATGGCTCAGTTGTCTGGATTGCTCTGAAGACCTGAGTTTGATTCCCGGAACCCAAAGCCAGGTGTGTAAAGCCAAGCATAGTGGCACATAACTTTACTCCCAGGATTTAGGAGGCAGAGGCAGGCAGATCTTTGTGGATTGGGGCCAGCCTGGTCTATATAACAAGTTCTGGGTCACCCAGAGCTGTGTACTGAGACCCTGTGGGGGAAGGGGCAGATTCGGTGGCCTTTGCCTGTGACCCCGGTGCTGGCGGTGAAGCAGGTAGATCCCTGGCACTCTGTCTCAAAGCTGACAGCCACTAATGACTCTTAAGGTTGACCCAGGCATACATTCTCATGTACAAGCGTTGAGGACTGGGGCTCGATTTCTGCAAGTAGCACTTACCAAGCATGCACAAAGTCCTGGCTTGGCTACCCAGCACCTTATACATACTCTGCACTTGGGGGCACAAACGTGTGATCCTAGCATTCTGCATGTGGCAGCAAGAGGATCAGCAATTCGAGATCATCCTTGGTTTCATAGCAAGTTCGAGGCCAGCCTGGGCTACATGAGACCCTGTCTCAAAAAACAAACAGCAACAACAGACAAAATGACTATGAGCGTGCAGGACCTGGTGTTACTGTGACACTAGAATCCATGTTGTGTTGTGGCTCCCAGGATGCACCAGGGCACACGTTTGTTGCAACAAGATATTTGTGTAGCTTGATGTGGTTGCATGTGTGACCTGTGCTAGGTTTGTGGGCCCCGTGTTCTATGGGGTTAGTGCACAGTATTTTCTTACTGTAACCCTGGAGGACCCAATATTGAACATGACAGTGACTTTGTGACACCCTCTAGCTAGTTTTGTCACCAAAGCTGTCCAGTGGATGGGCTTGTGTCCAGTAACCATGTTGATGAGGTCTGAATTTTACCCTGGCCGATTTGGGCCAGAATGCTTCCAGCTACTTGGATGCCCCAGGTCCCCTCCTGGCGTGGGGTACATGAAGAGTGTAGCCTATACCTGCCCTCAGACACCATGCCACAGAAGAACAGAAAAGGCCAAGGAATGGCTCAACTGTTGTGCGATGACACTTTCCCAAGGGAGAAAAATCACACATGTCTGCTCAACCCCCACAGAGATCCCAGGTCAGACCAAAGTACGGGTACCACCAGGGCCACAACGTGGTGAACCATGAGTTCTGTTGGGGTTACTTATAGGAATGTGGGTGAGGGGTTCCTTACAGGAAAAGTAACTCAAAGACAGCTTCATCCCCAAAGCCCACCCCAGCATGGGTGACAGCCCAGAGAGCTGGGAACACGGAGCTCACTTCACAGCCTGCAGGCCGCTCAACCAATTGGAGAGTGTCCTTTCCAGGTGCCTCAGTTGGTCTAAACCTCCTCCAAGCAGCAGGCCTGATTTCTGCTTCTTCCAGGTAGCTGGTCTGGCTTCAGAGTTGTCTTTGCAGCTTGGCTGGTCTGGGAGTCTTCTTTATTGCTTAGTTCTGCTAGTCTCAGACCAACTCTCAGGTTTTACTGCTTTCTCTGGAAGGAAGAGGTCTAGTGAACCTGGTTAGTTTCAGGGACTTCCTGAAGCTACTTTGAGTTACTTACCTTCCTGCTTTAGGAGCTTCTCTACAGGATTGAATGTTTCAATTATGGAGGAAACTCTTTCACAGTCCCTCCTGCTCCTATGTTCTGTTTGCTTGTTTTGTTTTTCCAGACAGGGTTTCTCTTGGTAGCCCTGGCTGTCCTGGAACTCTCTGTAGACCAGGCTGGCCTTGAACTCAGAGATCCACTGTGCTCCTCCTGAGTGCTGGCACTAACGGCTTGTGCCACCACCAACCCTCTTCCTCTTACGTTCGGCAGTGATCCCTGAGCCTTGGTGGGGGTGACTGTAGATGTCCACCTGTGGCTAAGAAATGGGCCACCGTGCCAGAGTAGCAGTCACTTGTTCTTGGCAACTTCACCAGGCATTATGAGTTGAGGCTGATGACAATCGATCAGCGGACATTAGCACATGTTTAGAAGGCAGTTTGACAGGCACATTCACATTCATCTAGAGCATTGGTCCTCAACCTTCCTAATGCTGTGATCCTTTAATAATTTCCTCATGTTGTGGTGACCCCCCAACCGTAAAATTATTTTCTTATTACCTCATAATTAATTTTGCTGCTGTTATTAATCATAATGTGAATATCTGATATGCAGGATATCAGACATGCGACCCCCAAGGGGGTCATGACCCACAGATCGAGAACCACCGATCTAGGAACACCATACAAGTTGTTTTCCCATTGGGACCTCCGACCTCCTCAGCCACAGGTTTTTGTCCTGGCTTACAGTATCAGACTGGCCCTAAATCCAGCGGGCAGGCTGCTGGTCTACGCAGGACAGCTGAGTCACCGTTGCACACGCAGGCACAGAGGGGGCGCTGCCAGTATCTCGGCACACAGGGTCTGTGGCCAAGCAGGAACGATGGTGGCACTTCTTCCCCAGCAGCCCACATGTGGCTCCTTCTGGCACTATGGCAGCCAGCGAGCAGGGTGGGACTTCCCAGTTCAGTCCCAGCTTAAGTTCTCCATGTCTTATAAGCAAAGCATGCATATCTACGTCTTCAGCAAGAGGGTGTTACCAGCTAGTTCCGGCATACCACCAACAGCTGTAGCAATAGCTTTTGCGGTTTGTGGGGCCTCTGGGGCTTATCTGGCTAACAACTCACAGGAAGGTAGCCCAACCCTGGCACTTGGATTTTCATTCAGTAAACTTTCGGCCTCTGGAAAGTTTGACCTCTTTTCACCCAGTATCTTTTGGATTTTTTTTTCTTTTCATTTCACTTAACCCAGCTCCAGCAGAGTTCTAAAGTTAAGTGGAAACACCATTGCACCTGGTTGTCTCTGTTTGTTTTGGTTTCTTTGTGTAGCCCTTGCTGTCCTGGAACTCACACTGCAGACCAGGCTGGCCTCGAACCCAGAGAGATCTCCCTGCCTCTGCCTCCCGAGTGCTGAGATTAAAAGGCCTGCACCACCAGGATATAAGGTTAACTTTATGCCGTCTGTATGACAAAACCTTTTCCAGAGAATGGGTAGGAGGACAAGCTGATACCCTGATCCACCATCCCATAACAAACGATGGGTTACCAAGACAACCTTGGGGAAGCACTCTGAAAGTTGCTGCCTGTCCTCAGCAGGTGTCAGGTGGTCCCGGAGGTTCACAACTAGACGACACTGAAGTCAGACATAAGCAAGGCCTGGTGAAGCACGATGCTCCGTCCATTTTGTGTCAGCGGCTTCCTCCGCAGATCAAGGGTGGGCACAGAGCATGGATGGGAGGCGCTAACTCAATCAGGTCCTGTGACCTCAGCCATTCTCTCTGGGGCATTGTGTTTCCATAGCCTAGAGCTCTTCCCCAGAGCCTCTCTACATTCCCTGTGCCTGAGCAACCCACCGAGCCTCACTTACTCTGCTCAGACCTAATCGGAGACAATGAGTTGAACCAATGAGTTGTATTGGGGATACTTAGAGGAATGTGGGTGAGGGTTTACAGGACTCAGACAGCTGCGTCCCCAGAGCCCACCTCAACATGGGTGACAGCTCACAAAAGGTGGGTACCTGGAGCACACTGCACAGCCTGCAGGCAGCTCAACAGGTTGGACGGTGTCCTTTTCAGGTGCCTCAGTTGGTCTAAACCTCTTGCAGGCAGCTGCTCGGGCCTCAGAGTCATCTCTGCAGCTTGGCTTGGCTGAGTCTTCGCTGTCGTGTTCTGCTAGTCTCAGAGGGACTCTCGGTTTTTACTGCTTACTCTGGTAGGGATAGACCTAGTAAATCTGCTCAGTTTCAGGGACTTCCTGAAGCTATTTTGAGTTATTTACCTTCCTGTGGAAGTGGCTTGCTGCAAAAGCATGAAGACCTAAGTTCCAATCCCCAGAACATGTATAAAGACAGCCAGGGTTATGGGCATCTGTAATTTCCTGCAGGGAGAGAGGAAGTGGAGGCGGGAGACTCTCAGGATGCTCACAGGCCAGGTGTGCTGGTGCCCAGAGCAGCAAATAAGAGACCATGGTTGGGGAAAGCGAAGGCAGACACTTGTGACTGTCCTCTCTCACACACATGCCATAGGATCACGCACACCTATCACCACACAGGCAGAGAGATCTACCCTGTGCCTGAGGTGACTTGAGACCTAAGGTGCCTGTCTGGGTGTGGTGGTACATGCTTGTAATTTTATCACTCAAGGCTGACAAAAGAAAGTTTCTGTGACTTCCAGGCTGTTCAGGATTACTTAGTGAGTCCAAAGCTCACCGTTCCAAGCCGGGTGTGATGGCGCACACCTCTGATCCCAGCACTCTGGAGAGAGAAGCAGGTGGATGGATCTCTGTGAGCTGGAGGCCAATGTGGTCTACACAGTGTGCTCCAGACCTCAAAAACAATTATCGAAGCTCTCACAGTCTCCATGGTAGAGAAAGCAAGCCCCAAACACTTCGCTGCAATTCTTAAGTTTTTTGGTTTTTTTTTGTTTTGTTTTTGTGTTTTAGACAGGGTCTCACTGTGTAGCCCCTGGTGACCTGAAGCATGCTGTGTAGACCAGACAGGTCTCTCACATGGAGATGTACCTGCCTCCACCTCCAGCATGCTGGGGTCACGGGCAAGTGCCGCCACGCCACACCCGGCACCTGGGGGAGAAGATGGAGCTGGCTTACCTCTTGCTAGCTGAGTGACAGCCCCAGGCGTAATTAGTTCCTTCTTTTTAAAATTTTTTCATTACACTTACCCACTATGTTTATGTGTGTGGAGGCCAGAAGAGTCTTTAGGAGTCAGCCCTCTCCTCCCACCCCGAGAGTCTGCGAGATCAAATTCAGGTCACCAGGCTTGGTGGCAAGTACCTTTGCCCACTGAACCGTCATCCCGGCAGCCCCCTCTTTAGCTGTTCGAGATGAAGCAATGCAGCCCCCGAAACGCCCCTCCCTAAACAAATGCCAGGCCCGTAACAATGGCTCCTCTCTACCCCAGGTTTAGAGGTCTGAATAGAAGCAACAGAAAGCAGACCTCAGCAGAAAGGAGGGGGAGGGGAACTCCCACCCGGAGCCGGTCACCCCATTGACACTTGTAGGCGGGGCCTCTGCATCGAGTGTCCAGGACATTGGCGAAGACACAATGGGCCAGGGTTCCCTAACACCCTCAACAGACTTTTCTTTTCTCCACCTCACAACACTCCCCAGTTTCTCGCTCTGTGAATGTCCGAGTCGGCCGACTCCACTCGTGAGCAGCTGCAGAGTTGGTGAGCTGTGTCCTTAGTAAAGACGCAAGCGGAATGACCATGTCACAATGTGTGGCCCTCACAAACCAGAGAGAAGCACCTTGAGGAAGGGTCATAGCAGGGCCAGTGAGAGGGTCCAGTGGGCTGAATGGAGCTTGCTGCCATTTGATCACAGGGCTCCGCATGGTGCAAAGACAGAACTGGTACCCACCCGTCATCCTGTGACCTCGCCACACGGACTTTGGATAGCATATATACGCATACACAATAAATTAATGTAAAAACAATAAAAAGCTGAGAATCAGAGAGGGCAGGAAGGACCTTTCAAATTGTGGACTGGCAGAAAAAGGGAAGGACATTTCTACGGGGTGGGGTTGAGGCGGCCTCAGTCTCATCCTGTGACTCTGCCGGCCTGGGGGTCCAGGCAACCCCTCCATCTAATCCTTCAGGGTGTTAGTATCACAGCCATGGGCCGCCAAAGAGGCTCTTGAGCATCAAAAGCAGCAAGTGCAAAGGTCCTGAGGCTGGACAAGCCTGGTGCATTTAGGGTAAAAGAAAGGAAGCAATGAAGGGGAGATGCAAGCAGAGAGGTGACCTGATTGCGTGCAGGGTCTTGGGGGCGCGGAATCTAGAAGTTGGGGCTGCAGTGAATTGGTAGAGCCCTGGAGTCGATCCTCAAACCACACACACACTCACAGAAGCGCTTGGGCTGGGGAGAGGAACCCACTGCCAAGCTTGGGATCTGAATTCATCTCCTGGGACCCACAGGGTGGAGTCGGAGAAGCACCTTCCTAAGCTGTTCTCTGACCTCCGAGGCTAAGCTTGGCACATGCACACACTAAGATGTAATTTAAAGTTGTTTTCATTTGCAGGGGGTTGGCGTGGCTGGAGATATGGCTTAGCAGCTAAGAGCCCCGGCTGCTCTGGCAGGAAACCGGGGTTCACTCCCCGGCTCTCACAGAGCTCTCTGTGACCCAGTTCCAGGGAAGCAGCGCTTCCCGTCTGGCTTCCGTGAGGACTGCACCACACAGTGCCCATCCATAACCTGCAGGCAAAACACTCGCACACATAACGGAAAACAAAAACAAACCATTTTAGAAAAGTTAAAATCTTGGAGCCAGGCGTGGTGGCCCACACATCTTAACCCCAGCACTCGGGAGGCAGGGGCAGTTGGATCTCTGTGAGTTTGAGGCCAGCCTGGTGTAGAGAGAGAGTTCCAGGGCACCCAAGGCTGTATAGTGAGACTCTATCTCAAAAACAAAGAAAACCAAACAAAAAGTTAAAAAAAAATTGGACAGGGTCTTTCTGTAGCCCTGCTGTCCTAGCCCTCGAACTCACAGAGACCCCGCAGCTCTCCCTCTCCCGTGCTGGGACTGAATGTCTGGGCCACCACAGCCAGTGACATTTTTTTTTCCTTAAAAAAGGTCTTTAGCTCTAAGGCAGAGAAAGGTGGGAGCCATGGAGAATTGTGTGGGGAAGAAACTGGCTCTGGTGTTCACAGGCCCTTTGGCTGCTGCGTGAATGGAGGCTGAGCTCAGGGGCAGAAGCTCAGGCTGTCAGGAGTAGGAGACAGTGTAGAACAGGAGACAGAAGTCAGGGGTCAGCAGTTTGCCCACTTTTTTTTTTTTTAGTCTGAAATATTTAATTACCATTCACCCTGTTTTTCTTTTCTCTCTCTCTCTTTCTTTACTTTTATCGGGGGTGGGTGTTCCAGACAAAGTTTTTCTGTGTAGCTCTGGCTGTCCTGGACGCATTTCGTAGACCAGGCTGACCTCAAACTCACAGAGATCCCCCAGCCTCTGCCTCCAGAGTGCTGGGATTACAGGCTGGGCCACTGCACTGGCCCCCTGTTTTTCTTTTGCTTTGGTTACCTTTTAAATTTTATTTTGTACGCGTATGCGCTTATGACACACAAAGGTCAGCTTAAACTTTGTTTTAAATGGTTATGTGTGTATGACACACCGAGAGATCAGAGTGTGAGCTCCTGGGTATGACGATGTAGAGATTGGAGGACAGCTTTCGAGAGCAATTCACTCTTTCTATCATGTGTGACCCAGGGATTGAGCTCAGGTGGTCAGATTTGGCACCTCTGCCTGCTGAGCCCTCTTGTGGGCCCTGAGTTAACACAACTGTAGAGTTGTAAACTATTCGTGCAAGTCAGATCATTTTAGCTTCAGCAGCTCGAGTTCACAAAGATTAGAAATAAATCAGTTACAGTTTTTTTTTGGGGGGGGGGAAGATACTGAAGAACAAGTAGGGCCTTCAGGAATCTTGGGGGTTAGCGAGGATCACTGCGAAGTATCGGGGCACCTCAGGCTGGAATCCAAGGTCTGGGAGGACAGCAGCTAATTCCTGTGCAGCCCAGGCTAGGGGCAGTCAGGAGCCCCCAAGCTCTCCCTGGAGACTCGGAGCCAAAGGATGACTTTTTTTAAACTCCCTCCGTGACAGTTCCCACCCCCTCCCCACCCTCCACAGGCACAACCTCGTATTTACAGCCTTCGAAAGCAGCTTTGCGGGCTCAGGTCTCTTTCCACACACGGGACGTGGGGAGCAGGCATGGTCACCTGCCTTCGCAGAAGGGTCCTTTTCCTACTGAGCTCTTGCTGCTCCTGCCTTTGTTTGTTTTAGGTTGTGTTGTTTTCTTTGAGACAAGGTCTCAGCCAGGCTTGGTGGCGCTCACCTGTAATCCCAGCCCTTGAGGAAGCAGAGGCCGTAGGATCGCTGTGAGTTCAAGGCCAGCCTGTTCTACAAAGGGCAGCCAAGGCTACACAGAGAAACCCTGTCTCAAAAAAACGATAGAGAGAGAAGGTCTCAACTACACCCCTGGCTGTTCTGGAACTCACAGTGCAGACCAGGCTGGCCTCAAACTCACAGAGGTCCGCTTGCCTCTGCCTCCCTGGTTCCTGGATCAGTGATGTGCTCCGCTGACTCCCTGCTCCTCCCAAACTTTTCCTGTGGTGCTGGGGTGACAGGTGTGCGCAGGAACATTGAGCTTATTTTTTCAGACACAAATTTATTATTAGTTATTACGTGTACATGTGGGTGGGCACACACAGGCCTCGGCTTGGGCATAGAGTCCCAGGGTGACCTTTGGGAGCCAGTTTTCTCCTTCTACCACTGGTTCTGGGCAACAAGGTCAGGCAGTTTACCCACGGAGCCATCTCCCCAAGCTCCTGCTTTGTTCTTTGGGACAGGGAACACGTGGTCGAGGCCGGACTCGGACTTAACACGTAGTAGAGGGTGACTTTTAACCTCTGCCCCTCCCGCTCCATCCGCCTGGTCCTGGGATGGCACTCTGTAAGTGCGGTAGGGATGTTTCTGAGCCTTGTCAGTTTCTCTCCACCCTCACTGTCTTCTGGTCCCCGTCCCAGGTGTCCTATGCACGCCCCAGTTCTGCCTCTATCCGGGATGCCAACCTGTACGTCAGCGGCCTCCCCAAGACCATGAGCCAGAAAGAGATGGAACAACTCTTCTCCCAATATGGTCGAATCATCACTTCCAGAATCCTGCTGGACCAGGCCACAGGTCAGAACGCCAGGAAGAGAGGGTGCGCTGGGAGGGGAGAGTCACACGAGAAGGTACAGAGTGCCTGAGACTGATACCCTCACACCCCCGGCAGGTGTCTCTCGGGGTGTGGGATTCATCCGCTTTGACAAGAGGATCGAGGCAGAGGAGGCCATCAAGGGACTGAATGGGCAGAAACCGCTGGGTGCGGCCGAGCCTATCACGGTCAAGTTCGCAAACAACCCGAGTCAGAAGACGGGGCAGGCCCTGCTCACCCACCTCTACCAGTCCTCTGCCAGGCGCTACGCAGGGCCGCTGCATCATCAGACACAGCGCTTCCGGTGAGCCGGGTGCCCCCAGCCTGCAGCCGCTCTCCCTGAGCCTGTTTCCTGCCAAGAGTAGGAACGTGAAAGAGCATGTGCCCACAGAGCAAGAGCTCAGTGTATGATGGCCCCCACAGCTGGCAGCTAATGGAGGTCTAACTGTGGCTCTGTCTCTCTGTCCCTGTCCCTGTCTCTGTCTCCCTCTGTGTCTTGGTCACGGTTTCTATTGCTGTGGTAAAGTACCACATCTAAAAGCAATGTGAGGAGAAAAGGGTTGATTGCGTCTTACAGTGAACAGTCCTGGAAATGAAGGCAGAAACCTGGAGTCGGGAAGTGAAGCAGGGACCATGGAGGAGCTGCTGACTGGCTTGCTGTTTGTCCATGCTTTGCTTGGCCTGGCCGCTTACACAGCCGTGGCCCGGCTGAGGTAGCACCATCTATAGGGGGTTGAGACCATCCGCATCAACCGAGAAAATGTCCCACAGGCTTGCCCACAGGCCAGTCTGATGGAAGTGTTTTCTTGATTGAGGTTCCTCTTCCTACGTGACCCTAGATTGTGTCAAACTGACAAAAAATAAACAAAGCAACAGCAAACAAGAAAATGACCTGGGACAGCCCGTTTCTCCTATTTTTCTCTCTTTCTCTCTCTCTCTTTCTGTCCTATCCTTTCTCACCTATCTTTCTCTGTGTCCGTCTGTCATTTTAAGCATCCCTGTGTGTCTGTCTGTCTCTCCTTCTGTTCTGCTTCTCTTACCTAGTCCTACTGTACCTGTTTCCTTATCTCCATGTCTGTCTCTCTCTGCCTGTGTGGTTCTCTTTCTTCTTTTGTTTCTCTTTTTCTGTGTCTATCTCTGCCTCCCCATACACGGGTCCTGCTGGGCCTCAGTTTCCTCATGGATGATACCACCACCAAACATTTCCTCTTATTTATTGTGTCCTGGCTATGATCATATTCTCTTCATGGTAACTGGGTAGAACAGCTTGTATCGTGCCATCTTACTGAGATTTCTTCACTCCAGACTGAGAATGGACAAGCCCAAAAGCAGACTTGAACCCAGGTCAAGAATGGTCACTCTTGGCTACTCCCAAATGGGAGATCAGTGGGAGCTCCTGGTAGGCCTGGAGGTGGGCTCAGGAAAGACTGTGCCACACCATGTAAGCCCTCCCCTTAAGCCAGAGATTTCAGCCCTGGGTCCTCCAGGCGTGACCCAAGGGCATAGCCTGGAGAGCAGGAGAAGGCCACCGGGAAGGCTGACCACCGGGCTGGTAAGAAGCAGTCCCGAATGAGTGAGGTTCCGTGCCAGGCGGTGTCCAGCCGGGCTGGGAGCGAGCAGCGGGGGGCAGGGCTCCGCTGAAGGCTGGGGGGTGGGGAGGACGGGCTGTCACATCACAGGGAATGGGTCACAGGCCACTGACAGCTGCTGCTTCTGCCTCCACAGGCTGGACAATTTGCTCAACATGGCTTACGGAGTCAAGAGGTAACAGTGCCCCTACCCCGCTGTCTCCAGCCCCCAGAGCCCCCTTACCTCTACCACCCTCTAACCCCTGCATGCGCCTTGTCCCAGGGACCGCTGGGTAACCATCTCTGCCTGTGTCCAGATGATAACCCTCAAGACGATGGGCAGAGCCAATGTCTAGAGAGAGTGGCACAGAAGGAGGAGCGTGGAAGGCTGCCTGTGGCTTTCACACATTGTTTGGTTTGGTTTGGTTTTCGAGACACAGTCTCTCTGTGTAGCCTTGGCTGTCCTTGGCTTTGTAGGCCAGGCTGGCCTCGAACTCACAGCGATCCCCCTCCCTCTGTCTCATGAAAGATGTACACCACCATGCCCAGCTGATTTTTTTAATTGTTTTTTTTAGCTTGATTATTTTTATTCCATATGAATTTGCCTGTGTGTATGTCTGTGTGAGGTGTCAGAAGCCCTGAAGCTGGAGTTACACATAGTTGTGAGCTGCCATGTGGATGGTGGGAATTGAACCCAGGTCCTTTGGGAGAATAGCCAGTGCTCTTACCACTGAGCCATCTCTCCAGCTCCTCAACAAAAATAGGAATGCAACCCTCTGAGAGCCACTGACAACTGTTATTTTGGGTGCTAGGAATGGGACCCTGGGACTTCTGCATGCCAGGCCTGCACTGAGCCACACCCCCATCCCCTCACCTCGAGAGTCCATTCCCCGAGCCTCACCCATCAGCTACCATTGTTGTTTTGTCAAAGATGATGCAAGGTTCGCCTTCCTCCCCACAGTTTCTTTGAACCCTGAGGTTTTTCCCAGCTCCATCCACATCCCGGCTTTTGTGAAAATGCCCATGTTGATTGTGTCACCAGCTATTGAGAACATGTTGAATATCGAAAGCTGGGCTTGAGGCCAAGGATATAGCCTGGTCCAGGCAGGCTTGATCCCTCTTGAGTATGAGTTAGGGACAGAGCACAGGGCTTGGCTCATACTGAAAGGTGGCCGCACGTGACTACTGTGGTTGATGTTTTGGTCTTAGCCCCGCAGGAGGGAGATGTGTGGGTGAGTGGGGCCAGCGAAAGGAGGGATGGTGAGACCCAGAGGCCTGACCCAGTGCAGAGGCCTGGGGCTGACCTAGCAGCACAAACAGCTGGTGTGAGGGCTCAGAGGAAGGAGGGAGCTGAGTCCCATGCCATCAAGGTTATGGGGTTCAGACTTTCAGAGTCTTCTCCTCAAGTTGAGTGACTTAATCCTGAGGGTGAGGAAGTCAGTGAGAATGTCGCTGTCTACCCTTAACTGATTTAGTCAATAACAACATGCAAAGTCTTACCTGAGAAGTGAGCCATCCCAGAGAACAATGTCAGGAATATGATGGGGACATAAACAGATGTCCTCCTTACCCATCAGGGACACACCCCAAGACTCCCTGTGGACCCCTGACAGAGATTGACATGGAAACTGGTATATATCTTATTTGCTTAAATTTCTATTATTATTATTATTATTTTGTACTGGAAACTCAAGGCCTTGTGAATAAGCATTAAGAGTTACAACCTAGCCCTCTTTATAGTTGTTTGTTTGTTTGTTTGAGACAGGGTTTCTCTGTATAGCCTTGTAGAACAGGCTGACCTCCGAACTCACAAAGATCTGTCTGCCTCTGCCTTCCAAGTGCTGCGATTAAAGGCGTGTGCCACCATGCCTGGCTTCTCTGTACATTTCTTGGCAGAGGGTCTCATGGAGTGCAGGCAGGTCAGCAGCTCTGAGCTGACCATGCCCTTGAACTCCCCTTTCTGCCTCTCCCTCGTGAATGTTGGGGTTGAAAGTATGTTCAGTTTATCTTTTCACTTTTTAATTTGGCCTTGTGAGTCTCCTGCCTCAGCCTCTTAGAATGACAACCCTGTACCACCAGACAGTTCTGTCATGATTTCACAGTAATAGATTCGTTCTGTGACTGACCTCAGCATATGATCTTCTCTTTTCCATAAGTGGAGAACTTTCACCTTTTCCTTTAAAGGAAACATTTTACTAATTTCTCCTAGGCCTCTGGAAATAGTTAGTGACTGAGGGAAAGTAGCATACGCTGCATGGATACTTTGGCCAAGCAATGTGACATTTCATTGTGCTCCTCAAAGCAGTACACAGTCTTTTCTTTTGTTCTCCTTAATTATAATTTTATTAATTTTTCCTTCACCTCCTCCCCCTCCGTCTCTTCTAGACAGTCTTACTATGTCGCTATGACTGGCCGTGAACTCATAGAAATCCTCCCTGCCCCCTATCTCTGCCTCTTAAATGCTGAAAGAAAGGCATGTGCTACCATGTTACTATTCAAGGCTTTTTTTTTTTTTTTGGTGGCGTGGTGGCTTTGGGGTTTCATATATCTCGGGTTGGCTTTAAACTTGAGGTAGGGATGAAGATGATGAAGTGTCTTACCCTCCCGTGTTCACCTCCCAAGTGCTAGAATGACACTCATGAGCCATCTATCATGCTTGGCTTTTTGTCAGGTAGGGGCAGGGATGGGGGCAGTTTGGAGCTGGGGAGATGGCTCAGTGTGCCACAAGTCTGAGGACCTGAGTTCAGTCTCCGTGTAAAGCTCAGGGTGGCAGAGCTGTCTGTAAGGCCAGTGCTGGAGGGCGGACACAGACAGACAGACAGACCGAGGCAGAGAGATTGATTTAACAAGAAAGGCACTTCACTCCTGAGAATGGACGTGTGTTAAGCCTGGGACAGATCCAGCTCAACAGTGTTTTGAGACAAGGCTTTTGCCTTCCAAGAGTTTGGAGTACAGTCCTGAGCCACATCACCACACTCCATATGTAAATTAAACTTATAACTGTGGCAGGCAGGATGGCTCAGTGGGTAAGGAGGCCTGCCACACAAGCTCCACCAAGCACCTGAGTTCAATCCCCAGAACCCAGGATAGAGGTGAAAGGAGAAAAGCAACTCTACAGATTTCCTCTGACCTCCACACGTCACAGCACGGGCACTCCCTCCCACCACGTACACATGCTAATAATAAACACAATAAAATCATACTAAAAATTCCCGATGGCTATGCCTTCTGATCTTCATAATGCCTGGGCTATGCAGTGAGACCTAGTTTCATAAATAAAGCAAAAACGTGCGTGGGCTGGAGAGATGGCTCAGAGGTTAGCACTTGTAGCTCTTGCTGAGGACCCCGGTTCAAGTCCCCAAATCCACATGGTGGCTGACAACCATCTGTATTTCCACTTCCAAGTGTTCTGACACCCTCTTCCAGCTTGTGTTGGCACCAAATATGCATGTGTTTCACATACATACAGGCAGGCATATAAAAACAAAATACCCAAACTGGGCATCCCATATGCCTTTAATCCCAGTTCTAGAGAGGATCTCTAACTTCAAGACCAGCCTGATTTACATAGTGAGTTCCAGGACAGCCAGAGCTACATAGAGGAGCCTTGTCTCGAAAAACCAAATAAACAAACAAAGAAATCCCCCCAAATTTTTAATTTATTTATTGTTTTATTATTTAGTTTATTCACTTTGTATCCAAGCTGTAGTCCCGTCCCTAGTCCTCTCCCAATCCTACCCTCCCTCCCTCATCTCCTTCCATGCACCTTACCAAGTCCACTGATAGGAGAGGACCTCCTCCCTTTCCATCTGACCCTAGCCTATCAGGTCTCATCAGGACTGGCTGCATTGTCTTCCTCTGTGGCCTGGCAAGGCTGTGCCCACTCAGGGGAAGGTGATCAAAGAGCCAGCCACTGAGTTCATGTCAGAGACAGTCCCTGTTCCCCTTACTAGGAAACCCACTTGGACACTGATCTGCCATGGGCTACATCTGTGCAGGGGTTCTAAGTTATCTCCATACTTGGTCCTTGTTTGGAGTATCAGTCTCAGAAAAGACCCCTGTGGCCAGATTTCTTTTTCTCTCCTTGTGGAGCTCCTGACCCCTCCAGATCTTTCTATCTCTCCCTTCTTTCATAAGATTCTCTGCACTCTGCCCAAAGTTTGGCTATGAGTCTCAGCCTCTGCTTTGATACTCTGCAGGGTAGAATCTTTCAGAGCCCCTCTTTGGTAGGCTCTTGTCCTGTTCCCTGTTTTCTCCCTCTTCCAATATCCATCCTGTTTGCCTTTCTGAATGAGGATTGATCATCTTACCCATGGTCCTCCTTCTTGCTTAACTTCTTTAGGTATATAGATTTTAGTATGTTTATCCTATATTATATGTCTAATATCCACTTATGAGTGAGTATATACCCTGTGTGTCTTTCTGCTTCTGGGATACCTCACTCAGGATGCAAAAAAACATTTTTTTAAAAAGCCAAAACAAACAAACAAAACCAATCTGAGAAGTATTTACTTCCAGAAATTTCCATTTAATGTGTCCAAATCAAAGGCAGCCACAGGTAACTGAAACCAGAGAAAGGAAACTTTTGAGTCAAGAAGAGCTGCCCTTTATGATTTGGATAGAAATGACCAGAAAAGTAGACAGACGAGGAGGCCACTAAGGCCAGAGGAAAGCGCTAGGTTGGCTGGGCTCACAAAAACACCTGCTCTGCTCTTGTAGGGCCAGTGTCCACCCATACGGGGGAATCAAGATGGAGTCGGAGCTGGTAGGGCAGGGCTTAGCACCTGCTACGCTCCTTCCCCAGCACTACACCGTGGAAGCTGAGGCAAGAACTCTGAGTTTGAGGCCAGCATGGGATAGATATTCAGTTTTGTCCTCTTTGTCTCTCTCTGTCTCTCTCTCTTGCACACACACAGGTAGTTTTGAAAGGGTGGACACTGGGGTTGTAGCTCAAATGGAAAAGATTGCCTGGCATGCACAATGCTTTGGGTGTCATCCCAACACTGCATAAGCCAGGTGTGCAATGCCAACTTTCGGGAGGTAGCAGGAGAAGCACAAGCTCCAGATGGGCAGGCAGGAAGAAAACCCAAAACAAGAAGCCACGGCTATGTGCTGAGTTCAAAGCCAACTGGGCCACACAAAAAAAGAAGCTGAGTATAAAGGTGCCCTAGGGAAGGTCTCAGGACCCGGTCAGGGCCAAAAGTCATGAGATCAGGATAAAAATGGCACTTAGGATCATGGCTGATATTTGAGAGCCTTGGAGGTCAAGCAAGTTTGCAGGTCAGGGGCTGGTGTCTCAGTGGGGTCAAAGACAGGTAATGGGGTCACAACCAGGTAGGACACTATAGGGGTCTTAGATACATAGCACACACAGTATAGGGTTCTCCCAGTGGTCGGAGGCATGCTGGGGATCAGGGCAGAGCCCACGTGACCCCCAAAGTAGTCCCCTGTCGCTCATCGCCAGGTTCTCCCCAATCGCCATCGATGGCATGAGCGGCCTGGCAGGCGTGGGCTTGTCCGGAGGCGCCGCGGGAACTGGCTGGTGCATCTTCGTGTACAACCTGTCTCCGGAAGCGGACGAGAGCGTGCTATGGCAGCTCTTCGGACCCTTTGGGGCCGTCACCAACGTCAAGGTCATCCGCGACTTCACCACCAACAAGTGCAAGGGCTTCGGCTTCGTCACCATGACCAACTACGATGAGGCGGCCATGGCCATCGCCAGCCTGAATGGCTATCGCCTGGGTGAGCGTGTGCTGCAGGTGTCCTTCAAGACCAGCAAGCAGCATAAGGCCTGAGCATTTACCGCCCTCCCTCCCCGGGCAGCAGAGAGAGAGAGAGAGAGAGAGAGAGAGAGAGAGAGAGAGAGAGAGAGAGATCACAGAGCAGGCAGACCCACACACCTGCAAACAACCACCACAGGGCGAGCATCGGGATGGGGAGGGTCTGTCCCTTCCTCCGCTTCCCCCCCCCCCAGGCTGGGGCTTGTTCACTCTCTCGTCTTGGTTTGGTTCACGGTGATGGCTTTTTCTTTCTTTTTTTCGGCTAAAAACAAAAAGAAGAAAGCAGAGAGGAGACCCCCCCATCCCACCTCACCCTCACCACCCTGCACGGGATGGCTTAGGGGACATGACATTGCCCTGCCCAGGCCTGTCCTATACCGAGAGAAAGGGGGGGGGGGAACAGGTTTAAAAATCCCCAAAACAGCAAAAAACATGAAAGAGGGGTGTGGGCCTCCCCGTCCCCTGTCCCAGTCCCTGGGCAGAATACAGGGAGCAGGGTTGGGGAAGGGCAGGAAGCAGAAAAAAAAATTAAAAAAAGGGTGGGGTTGGGTGGGAGGGGCAGAAAAACTCTATTTTTGTAAAAAGGGAAAAAGACCTCGTGGAGAATTTTTACTGGGGATTCTTGAACTTGAAAAAAAAAAATCACAAAAAAAGACAAAAAAAAAAAAAAGAAACTATTTTGGCAAGTTATGTTTACCAACTAACTGGGGCAGGGGGGCAGGGAGCAGAGCTGAGGGCCGAGAGGGTCATAGGGCCGCCAGCGTGCACACACACACACACACACACACACAGCCACACACAGCCACACACACACACACACACAGCCACAAGAAGACAGGCAGGACACACACTTGTACTTTGGGCCACAGATACACAACACATACAGAAACACTTCAGGATACATTCAGGAAGGCTGACGAATCCGCACCAGAGGCTGGAGACACATGGACATGGCCTTGGGGCTGAACAAACGCCCATGCAGACATTGGCTGGCTGTCTACCAAATCATGTGATGTGTGAGATCCACTGTGGCAGATGCATGTAGATGTAAGGTTCTGGGCACTCCCAGCCAGAGCTGGGGTGCAGCTCAGTGGGTAGAACGCTTGCATGGAGCCTGAGTTTCATCCCCTCGGCTGAGTAAACTTCATTCATCCTAGCATTCAAGAGGTAGAGGCAGATCAGATCAAGGTTAGCCTTGGCTACATAATGAGTTTGAGGTCAGCCTGGGCTACATAAGACCCTATCTCAAAACACAAAACTAAAACCAAATAGGTCACCGAGAAACATACCACACCCAGGGACACACCCACGTCAACAGCATCCTACAGGCCCAGACAAGGCATTCCTCCTGAAGACCCTGACCGAGGAACTTCCTCCAGCTAGGCTGGCCCAGCCACTTCTCCCTGGGACCCCAACAAGCCCCAGCCCCCCCTACCCTCAGTTCTCTGCACAGACTCCTTAGCCCACCAGGGGCCTCCTGCTGCCCACCACACAGACGTACATACACGGCGTCCATGCATCCAAACACACAATACCTCGTTCTACTTTGGCATCACCATGGGCTGGAGGGGGCTCTCACTCCCCACAACACTGAGGCCAAAGGAGCCCCCTGTCCCCGGGACTCAGCCTCCCTGGGTCCAGGGGGAGGTCTGCAGTCTCCTCCCTCAACTAGGGCCAGCGTGCTGCCTGCCACAGCAAGCACCCAGCACGCCCCAGCAGATACAGGGGTGGTGGATGGGCCCAGGGTGCCCCCCACATCCCTTCCACTTGTCACCCTCTTTTGATTGTTGGGTTTTTTCGTCTTTTCTGGATGTGGGGGAAGTATGGATGCAGCCTTTGTGAGCCCTGGCCCTGGCTTCTGACTGGACTTGGCGTCCATATCCCCATGCCCTGACCCTTCATTCTTTTATGCAAGTTCCAACCGAAGCCACAGGCTGGAGCCCCCGGGAGCCCCAAACCTGCAACCCACCCCTCAGTGGGCCCAGTCACAACCAAGAATCGTGAAGCCCCCACCCCCGCTCTAACTCTAGTTCTTTCCCCCGGTGTCCTCTGCGTTTGGTGTCTGGCCACGGCCCCATCTGAGCGTCCAACTCTCTCTCCCCACCCCCTCCTGGTGTTGTTCTTAACCGTCTGTGGAGTTTCTGCTGCAAGGAACAAAAAGAAAAAAAAAATTAAAAAAAAAAGACCAAAAAATTCAAAAAGAAAAAAAAAAGAAAGAAAACTCAAACATAAGAGGAAATATAGCAACAGGAAAGAAAAAAAAAAGAAAAAGAAAAAAACCACAAAGACAATTTAAAAACAAAAAAAAGGAAAAAAAAAGATAAACTGTCACCAGTTAACTTTCTTGTACTTTTTTGCTGAATTTAGCTTCATGTAGTTTTAACTTATTGCTATGTTAACTATTTATTATCCTTGTTGGCCTGTAAGGACCTTTGTGTATATTTCTGTTCTTTCATCGGTTTGCAAGTTGAAGGAAAATGTTCCTTTTCTTTCAGTTTTTTGCTGAGATGTGGTTATGCCTAATTTATTTATACAAAGGGGAAGTGGAGTCATTAAAGTAATAATTATTAATAACAGTAATGGTAGCGGAGTGCCCCCAGGGGGCGCCGTGGGCTCCGAGGGGTGGGGTGGGTCCCCACAGCTGGCGGTGCCCAGGGGCTCTCAGTGGGATTGTTTTGCTATTGTCTTGAGAAGTTTTTCTGTCTATTTAGCTGGTGAACTCTTAGCTTGCTCACGATACACCGAACCTATTTATTCTGGTGGTCTCCTTTCCCCCCCTCCCAGCAGGACAGGGACTCCCCACCTCCAGGAGGGTCCAGCCCCTTCTTTCCCTGCTGTTTCTGGGGTCTCCCCTGCCCTCCGCACATGCTGGAGGCATCCGAGCAATAAGGGCTGGGCCTGTCCCCCACCCTGAGGGGGAGGGTGGGCTCTGAAAAGGGGGCACCTCCCCCACCCCCTCCTACCAAGGCCTAGGTCCCTGCTGCCCCCAAGACTGGGAGGAGGGGACTTTTTTCTAAGACACAAAGCTTAGCCCAGCCAGGCCCCCTCCCTGGAGGCCAGTTCCCCAAGAGGGCCAGGCCAAGGGCTCCCAGGGAGAGGGGCCCTCGGGTCTTCCAAAGTCCCTGGGGGTCAGGGTCAGGGCCAGTGGGAAGAGGGCTCAGCCCCTCAAACCCTTCCTTTATCCTGTTTATTGGGAAAGTTTCAAACCATGACAGAGCCCATGTTGGAGGTGATATAAAGAACTGTAGAAATAACAAAACAAAACAAAGAAAAACCTCAACCCAAACCCAAGAATACTTCAAGTTGCATTTAGACTATTTATTACCAAGATTCCAGGCCTGGCCGCGGTAACTGACTTTTACATGGAATTGTTTAATTATTTGTACTTTTCATGCCAGAAAAATAAAAAGTTCAGAATCTTAAGTGTCAGGTGATTTGTGCTCCAGTGTGGGCGAGGATGGCGGGGAAGGATAGCATCCCTCCAGGGCATCCGATGAGGAGGAGGACACTCAGCACTGGTAATGGCCTGTCTACCCATGGGCTGCTTCCCCTGATGATTCTGTAGATGTGACAGAGCACACCTGACACAGAGTGCAGTCACTATGGCAGCAAGGCCTGCAGCAGGAGCCTGAGGGTGCTGGCCACCAAGCCTGACCTCAGTTCCATCCCTGGAGCTCCAGCCAGGCTTGTCTGAGGCAACTCTAGATCCTGTCAAGCTGACAGCAGTAATCACCACACTCCACATTTGCTGTATGCTCACACTTACCCTGTTCTTCACCCCAAAATGAAGGCAGACTTAGGCATATAGGCTCATGCCTTGGGAGACTGAAGCAGTCTGAGGCTAGCCTAGACTACAGAGACCAATAGGGAGGAAAAAAGGCACACAATGTGGGCGAGTCACATTTATTGTTCTGAGGTCACATGTCAAGTCATCCCTTCATCTCCCCGCAGCTGGGAAGGCAGGGGTGGTGAGGCGGGGTGCAGGGATCAACACCCCCTCCCCTAGGAATCCAAGGAGGGTGAGCTCATTATCCATCTCTGGAGGTCGCTGGGGCCTCAGGAGCATGGCTTGGCTAGCCTGGGCCAGAAGTGGTCCCGGCTACCTGGAGAATGGCCAGGAACCCCAGGGCGGGCAGGCCTTGGTCATCGTAGACTACATGACGAGTAGACTGGTTTCAGGCCTTGAGGTTCTAGGATGGAAGACAGGTTCTAGGATGGAGGGGCTGGGATGGGCAGAGTGCAGGAGCAAGCATGTAGGAAGCCCCAGACCCCACCCCAGCAATGGAAACCGATGGCTGACAGACTGCCCAGCACGCAGAGAGCAGCAGCACACACACGCTCTGGGTGCTGCAGTGCAGTGGGGGGTGGGGGGGAAGGGGGGGTGGGCTGAGCGGCGCTCAAGGCCAGCCTGGACTACATAACAACACTGACCTAAGACGCGCTTGGCACCCTTCAAGGTGGCGCACGCCCGTAATCCCAGCGCTCTGGGAGGCAGAGGCAGGCGGACTCCTGAGTTCCAGACCAGCCTGGTCTGCAGAGAGAGTCCAGGACAGCCAAGACTACATATAGAAACCCTGTCTTGGGGAAAACAAAACCAGAACCAAACAAACAAAAAAAGAAGCAGTGGGAGGCAGAGGCAGGCAGGCCTCTGTGAAGTTGAAGCCAGCCTGGTCTATAGAGTGAGTCCCAGGCCAGCCCGGGTCCGAACAAATCAACAAACTGTCTTGAGAAAACATGGGCCAGGGGCTCAAAAGATGGCTCAGAGGTTAAGGGAACTGTCTGCTCTTCCAGAGGTTCTAAGCTCAATTCCAGGCAACCACATGGTGGCTCACAACCACCTATACTGGGACCTGATGCCCTCTTCTGGCATCCAGGTGTACTTGCAAATAGAGCACTAATATACATTAAATGAATGAATGAATGAGCACCAAAGCGGGTGCCAGCCAGGTAGTGGTGTATCCTTTAATCCCAGCACTCAGGATCTCTGCGTTCAAGGCTAGCCTGGTCTACAAAGCAAGTTCAAGGACAGCCAAGGTTACACACAGCGACACCCTGTCTAAAAAATAAGTAAGACAAAGTCAAGGGCAGGGTTAGGAGCGCAGCAGCATGCGCTCACCGGAGCAGAGGCCTTGCCTCCTTACCAGGCTACAGCTCATCATGGTCTCCATCAGCGGGCGCTTCCGGCGGTGGCTCTGGGCAGGCTGCCGGCGTCATCAGCTCCATGAGGTACTCGCAGCGACTGGGCTCCGTGGTACTGGTCACCACTGTCTCTTTACCACACAGCAGGCGCACCTAGGGATTGGAACAGAGCAGGAGGGAGGCTGTCTGGTCTGGCCAGGCCTGGGTCCCCACAGAGCCCGGGGGCAGGCACTCACTGTGGTGGAGCGGTTGGGGCCCTGCCAACAGCCGGTACCCTGCTCGTACTTCATGGCACTGAACTTGTCATGATCGGGGCCAGCCCAGGAGCCCCATGTGCTGCGGGAGAGAACAGGAGCGCTGAGTGCCCGGCCAGTGGGTGGTTTCGGGCAGGGGAAAGACAGAAAACATCAGGGCACTCACCCCAGGCTGGTCGGGGAGCCCCCATGTTTGGGCTTCTGGGAGACCAGTTTGAAAGGGCAAAGCCGGTAGATGTACCTAAGGGCAGGGGGCAGGGCGGTTGAGTGACAGGACAGAGACCCTAGGCACATCTCAACCCTTCTCTGCCTCCTTAATATCTAGGCACACAGGCACTTTAAGGCACACTGACCCCTAGACGCTGCCTGGGTCCCCTTTGACAGAGAGAGAGTTACACCTACACAGCCTAGGCTAACCTCAAATATGCTGAAGTAGCTGACATTGAACTTATGACCCTCCTTGCACCCACCTCAAGTATGCCCACTGTGCCAGTTTAATGAGGCACTGGGGAAGGAGCCCAGATTCAACTTGAAGCCCTCCGGCCTCAGCCCTCCAGTGATGCTACCCCAGATATAAACCATAACCCCCCGTTTGCCAGTGGCCTCCCCTGCATCTTCCTCCCCGACCCCCAGCCCTCCAAGTGCCAGGATATACTCATTGGTGGCGAGCTCGTAGCACTGGCTGTAGAGGTATGCAAACTCCCCAGAGGGGCCGAAGTCAAAGGAGATCTCTTGTTCCAAACTCCTGGAAAAGCAGGGCCAGTAGGGAAGGGGAGTGAGGACAGGAGCCCTGCACAGAAGGGCCCAGCTGCATGGTGAGCAGACACAGGTTGTGTTTGAGGCCCTACAAGAGCCAGGCTGGCACCTCAAGGAATTGGTGGTAGACTTGTGATTGGGCAGGAGGCAGCCTTGGTGCCCATACCTGATGGATTCCTCCATCTCTTTCAAGGACCGTTCGGCTTCCTCAAACTTGCTCCGGGCATCCTGTGCAGCTGAGGGAAGGGAGGCCAGTGAGGACCCCGTTCTCGGAGAATGTGACAGCTGCCTCCCCCACAAGGACAGCCCTGTGGCCTGGCCCGCTGCGGAGTGAGGCCCTCCGCTGCCTGGCTCTCTGGAGTACAGGGCCAGGGCTCCTCGGGCCCAGCTGACCCCTAGCTGCTACTGTGCTACAAACAAGTGAAGCCCATGAGAAGAGGACTCTTGGGCATGGGCACGGCACCCGCAGGCAACCTGGGCACTGCAGGGGACAGTGCAGGCAGACCCGCTCACGTTAGGTAGGAGCCTGGCTGCCGAATGGAGAAGCTGGATCCCTTCCCGCCAGGCCACCACTTACCATCGATGACAGCCTGTGTCTCCTCATCATAGGGTGGCATCTTGTCCTCCTCGGGGGGGCTGGCAGGCTGTGGGGGCTGCAGAGGGGGCGGGGCCTCCTGGGAGGGGAGGGCCCGGTCAGCAGGCAGACCCACCTACCCGCCTGCCCACCATTCTCCCCACACACACCTTGGGTTGCTCCCCCTGCACCTCTTCCTCCTCTTCCTCCTCCTCCTCCTCTTCTGGCTCCTCCTCCTCCTCTTCCTCTGTGGGCGGCAACACTGGTGGCTGCTCCTCTTTGGGCTCAATCACATCGGAAGTGGAAGGCGCAGGCTCGTCAGTGGGCAGCACCTGGCAGACCCAGGAGTGTGGAGGTCAACTTTGAGGAGGGCTTGGGGAGCCACCCATCAAGGCTGGGGAGACTGGTTCACACAAGAGGGAGAGCTGGCCTCCAAAGAGGTCTGTGTGTCAGCACAGGAGGCAGCATTTTTGTGACAGGGTGGCTCCGGGCCACTTCCCCGCCTCCTCTCCCCACACACCTCGGAGCGGTACTTGTCCCTGATGGCGGCCCAGACACGGTCATAGAAGGAGGCACTGTCAGTCTGTATGTCCCCACTGAGAAGGGCCTGCATTGTTGGGGTAGGGGCAGAGTTAGGGCCTCCACAAGCCCATACACACTACCCCAGGCACTCACTACTAGGGAGCAGGCCACAGAGAAGGGCTAGGTACTATGACCAGGAAGGACAGCACAGCCCTGAAAGAGGGCGGTACCAAGGCTTGAGAAGTAAAGGGGCATCAGGACAAGACACAGGCATACAGAGGCACAGTGCCAGAGCACATCATACCCTAAGCCAAAGTCCAGAAGGGGCAAGGAAAGACACAGTGTTTTGTAGCAGAGATGGATAGAGGCAGGACCAGGGACGGTGGGCAGAGAGAAAGAGCTGGGGGCCAGGGACAGTGGACATGGTGCTCTCACTCTGAAGCACCAAGCAGGAGCCAAGTGGGGTGGACAGGCATGGGAACGGGCTTCACAGTGCCCTGGTCCTGGTCCAGGGTCCCACCAGGTGGCCAGCATCACATGATCTCACACCGTATGAATGGCCTCACCTCTGGCCAGCAGGGAGCACATCATCTCAGCCGGCCCGGCCCGGCCCCTCTCACCATGAATTCACTTTAGGCCAGTGGACTCTCCAAGGCCCAGGACAAGGACAGGTTGAGTACCTGGGCCTCCTCCTCGGACAGCGCTCCATCTGCGTCCGTGTCCAACTCTGGGTGAGTCTGCAACTCGGCCAGGGAGACCCTAAGGAGTACAGACAAAAGAAGCGTGAGGCTCCTCTGTGGCCTTTGCACAAGAGTGGAGGCTGGGCTGGGGGTGCTCAGCCCCTTCCCTCCTCCCTATAAGACCGAAGTCTGAAGGGGCATAGGGCAGAGTTGGGGGAGTGGCCTTGGAAGACATTTAGGCCCCATATTCCTAACCCCCTTTTCTTGGCCCACCTGCTTCTGCCCAATGCCCACGGGCAGTGACCGCTCTCACCTGTGATCCCAAGGCTCTGGAGGCCAGGCAGGATGGATGTAAACTCAAGGCCGGCCTGCTCATGTGATGAGTTCAAGGCCAGGCTGGTTAGACCGGCCCATCTCGGTTGGAATGAGGGACCCCCAGTAGGCAGTGTAGCCACACTTACACCCCATCCCTGTTGTCATCCAGTTCCTGGAAGGCGCTGGCCGCCAGCTCCTGTTCCCGCCGGGCCTTGGCAGCAGCTTGCTGCTCTGTGGAGGGGGCACTGTTACCCTGCGCCACAACGGGCCAAATCCCATCACCTCCAAAACCTGCCCTCACCAAACTCGGAGCCCCACTGTGAGGCCAGCCTTGCACTGAGTGCTGGGGACACAGGCCTGGATTTAACAAAGGCCTGTGCCCACTGGGAGGGAGGACAGATTTAGCAACAAGATGAATATGTGAGGGGGCCACCAAGATGGTTCAGCAGGCACAGAAGCTTGCCGCCAAGCCTGGCAACCGGAGTTCAGTCCCTGAGCACTGACTCCTGCAGGCTGTCCTCTGATGTCTACATGCGCACCACGGTGAGACACCTGCAAGAGCTCTACACAGCTGGCAGAACAGCAGTGTGCTCCCCTCAGGGCGGCCAGAGGACACTGGGACAGCTGAGCCAGTACAAGGCTCGCTGCTCAGACCAGAGCCTGCTTGGCCTGAGCGACCTGTCCCAGCGGGAGCCCGCCTTCAACCCCCTTTCTCAGCACCTAGGTACCTGGTCTTTTCTTACTTCACTGGGGTCTAATGGACCTCAGGCTGGCCAGCTCCCTGTAGAGTGGAGACTGACCATTTTTTTCTTTTTTGATTTTTTTCAAGACAGGATCTCACTGTGTAGCTCTGGCTGGCCTTGAACTCACAGAGGTGAGTGCTGAGATTAAAAACGTGTGCCACTATATCCAGCACCTAAGGGCAGTAGTCCCCAAGGCCTGGCTCTTTCTTTCTATCTTATTTATTAGAGACTGGGTCTCACTATCTCGGTTAAGCTGGTCTGGTATTTCTAATTCTGCTGGGATGGCAGGGTGGTGTGCTGGGCAGGACAAGGAAAACCGAAATCAAAGTTAAGGTGGGGGACCAACAGGAGAGCCTCTAATCAGCTCAGGAGCACGGCACCTCCTCAGACAGAGGTTAGGCCAGAAGAAGCGCATCCTTATCTAAGTTCATACTCCGCAGGCTGAAGGCTTCTAGCACAGTGGTAGAGGCCCTGCCCAGAACCCCTTGGTGAGGGGCTGGGGTGACCCCAGCAGGAAGGCAAGGGCTGGCCCTGCAGGTGTAAGGCACTGGGTTCACTGCAACTGCTGGGGGAGTGAGGTGCATAGCACTTCAGAGGTCAAGGACCTCAAACCTTCAACTTGGGCTTAGAGTGCCTAGAGAGGAAGGTTCTAGTCACCAGACAAAAGGAAATCAGCTCTAGAAGAGGTTCTTGCACTCAAGGCTTCCAACTATTCCCACAGTTGCCACATATGAAGACCAACACAAAGGTACACAAAGAAATGAGTCGGCCAGGCATGGTGGCACACGCCTTTAATCCCAGCACTGGGAGGCAGAGGCAGGTGGACCACTGTCAGTTCGAGGCCAGCCTGGTCTACAAAGAAACCCCGTCTCAAAAAACCGAAACAAATAAAAAGAAAAATGAGCCATTACGATAAGAATTAAAAAACAAAAACATCCAGTGTATGGAAACAGGAGGATCAGAGTTCAGGGTCTTCCTCATCTAGAGAAAAGTCAAGGTCAGCCTGGGGCTACACAAAACCCTGCCCCAAAAAGGACGGGATGAGAGCACTTGGCTAGCATGGATATGGACCTTCCTGGGGAAGACATCCGACAGCGGGCTCCTCCTGGTTCCCAGCTCCTCTCTGGTCAGAGCCGAAGCGCTGCCCCACAGCGTACCTTCCCACAGCTTCCGGTGCTGCTCTTTGGCCTCCTTCTCGGGCTTCTCCGCTTCTTCCTTCGCTGTCCGCAGCACCTCCACCTGGTCTTCCAGAGACTTCTTTCCAGCCTGAAGCTCAAGCAGCTTACTCTGGAGGAAAAGCGAAGGCGAGAGAACAGCTCGACTTCAGCTTGGTCCTCGACTCCAGTCCCAAGATCTTTCCAAAAGCCCACATCACAGGATTCCCCATGGCTCTCGAGAGCCCAGAGGCGATACAACCCGTGGTGCCCAGCGTGATCAGGACTCTGTCCCACCGGGTCCATCCCCATCACTAACCTTTACTTTTTTTTTTTTTTAAACTTCACTTCTTCTCCCCTTGGGGAGGGAACATGAGGCAGTCAAAGGACACCTCGTAGGAGTCAGTTCTCTCCTATCCTGGGAATCAAATTCGGGTCACCAGGCCCGATGGCAAGTGCTTTTACCCATGAGCCTCCTCACTAGCGTCCCACTGCCTACCCAGAACCTAAAACTCAAGATCAGCATCAGGATCCCTCCTCCGCCCTTCTGCTTTCAGTTCTTCAAGTGGGCAATTCTTTTGGCCTGGAACACTTTCCATGGCTGACTTGAATTACCCTACAGATTTCAGTGAAGATAGCCCCTCCTCCAAAAAATCATCTTCATTTCCTGCCCCCAAGATGGGGGAGGGTAGCCATGCAAGAAAGCTCTTGATGCTCCAAGGTCCCTGAACTTCCCTCCCCAACAGCAAGGACATAACTCTCTAAACATCTTCCCAAAACAGGTGCAGGTCTGGTTCTTATATACATAGGAAATGTCAAGCCAACCAGAGCTGCACAGTGAGACTCTATCTCAACAAACAACAAATTTAAATTCAGTGACAACAAAAAGTATCCCAGGCAAGCTTTGCTCTAGGGATATGGAGATGAGCTCCCACGTGGTGTGAGGTCTTGGCTGTCTCAGCCCTTGTGTGATGTTTTCCTGCCAGGGTCAGGACCCCTCAGCTGAGCCTCTCACCAGGACCTTCACCTCCCCTGGAAGGTTACATGGACCTGACCTCACCACTTGGCTTCCTCAAATGCCCTGAATTTGAAAGGGCAATCATTGTCCACTGACCTAGCAGGGGCCTTCCAGCCTCCTGAATGCAGAGATTTTCCAGCCAAGGGAGTGGAAGAGAAGAGACTGCAGTCTCTCTCGGACGGAAACAGAGTTGGATTCCTATCTCAGTGCACAGGGATCCCCCAGGCATTGCTGCTGCTGAACTAAGGATGAGGCCAGCCAGTGAAGGGCGAGGGAGACACTGGGCCTCAGAATCGTCAAGTGCTTACCACACCGATCCAACGCAGCCCTTTCTACTGCCATTGAGCTGAGAGCTTTCCCCACAGCTAGGGTGTCGGCAGACACCAGCCCAGGCTGCAGACAGTGGGGCTGGGGACTCAGAGAGACGTTCTTTCCCCACAGCTAGGGTGTCGGCAGACACCAGCCCAGGCTGCAGACAGTGGGCTGGGGACTCAGAGAGACGTTCTTCCTGTCTCCAGGGTTAACACTTCCGGCTCGTAAGCTGACAGCCTCTTACCTGGGAAGCGCTCAGCCAACCACAGGCGCACCACAGTCCAGCGTCACGGGTACCTTCCACCTGCATCTGCCCACCCACCTGTCAGGGCCCTGGCCCAGTCCTACCATCAGGTCTCTTTGCTCCCTCACCTGCTTCTCTTCCCGAGCCGTCTTCCACTCTTCAATGAGCATCTTCTTGAGGCGGAACCCTTCTCGGGTGACCTCGGCTAGCTGCTGCAGGGACTCTTTTTCCTTACGACCCTTCTCTCTGGGGTAAACACACAAAAGTACCACTAAAGACCCTTGGGACCCAGCAGGTTTGCCCTTTCCAAGGACACGAGTCACCTGCCAGCTCCAGCCACATCCCCGTGAACAATGCTGAGAAAGGCAAGACACAGAAAACCCTCTTCAGCCTGCCCCTCAGCTTCTTTTGAGGTTAAGGAAGGAGATGCTCACAGAGGCCTCAGCTCTGCCCATGAGAAGATGGACAGTATGCACAGCTTGCCTATCCTTAGGACTACAGGACCGTCTGGGAAGTGATGAGGAACAGGGTTGGAAGCTAGCCCCCAAAGTGAGAATGAGGAGGCAGAATAAGACCCACAAGCTCAGGCTGGTCGTGCTGACACACACCTTTAATCGCAGCACTTGGGTGGTAGATCTCTGAGTTTGAGACCAGCCTGGTCTATGTGGTAACAAGGCAGCCAATGCCACATAGTAAGACCCTGTCTCATAACAAAACAGAGAAATCAAAAGCAAAACCAAGAACCACAGCTAGAGGGAGGAGGGAGGGAACTACAGGGGCATATAAGGTGAATAAAGTATAATTAATAAAGAATTTAATAAAAAAATTTTTTTAAAAACACAGCTAGGTCCAGTGTGGTGACAAGCACCTGTAATTCTAGCACTCTGGATGGATAGGCAAGAAAAATAGCAATTCAAGGTTATGACTGGCTAGCCAGCCAACTTTGAGGTTAGTCTGGGCTCTATGAGTCTCAAAAACCAAAACAAGGCCCAACACAGTTCTGATCCCTGCAGAGGCAGAAGGATTGTCTCTAAGTTCGAGGCCACCCAAGGTAAGCTTGGGAACCTGTTGCAAAAAGCAAATCAAGGGCTTGGAAAATGGCTCAGTAGAGAAGAATGCATGAAAGCACAAAGGCTTGAGTTCAAATCCCAGCACCCACCAAAAAACATCTAGCTATGGCCACACACACCTGGAACACTATGTGGGGTGGAGACAGGGACTGCAAGGGTTTGCCGGTGACCAGCCTAGCTCAAGGTTCTGGGAAAAACTCTATCTCAAGGAATAGAGCAGAGTTAAGAGAGAAAAAGCCCCAACACATCCTCCTTGCTCCTGCATGCACTCGTGTGCCTACACTACACTTACATACATAGCAAAGGACACGAAAGAGAAACTACAGATGAACCGGGTATCAAGAGTGTTACCCTAACTAGAGCTCAAGTTCATTCTGCCACTAAACACAAATCATCTCTCTCCTGCACTTTGCTTCTCTATTTTCTTCCAGGTTTTTTGTTTGGTTGGCTGCTTTTCTCTGAGACAGGCTCCCCGGTAGGCCAGGCTTCAGACTCACTGTGTAGCCACAGATGAGCTTGAACTTCTAATCCTCCTTCCCCTCACCCCCAAGTACAGTGATCACAACAAGCCTTTGCCCCCATCTCCCATTTCAGAACAGGTAAAGCAATCTTAACTACTTTACGGCTACAGGGAACGCTGGCAGTGTGGGGTTCGCAAGGGGCATGGCCATCGGATTCAGGAAAGAACAAAGGAGCCATGGTGGTATAAGCTTGTAATCCTGGCACTCCGGAGGTTACGGAAGGAGACGCTCGCCGGGCACACAGAGAGCCTATCTCTAGGAAACAAAGCTGGGAGCCTGGTGCACGCCTGTGATCCCAGTACTCCGGGAGGCAGAGCAGGCGGCCCTCTGTGAGTTCGAGGCCAGCCTACTCTACAAAGTGAGTCCAAGATGGCCAAGGCTACACAGAAACCCTGTCTAGAAAAACCAGAAACAACAACAGCAAAGCAGGTGCTACAGAGCCTTCACTTGCTGATCTCCTAGAGGACCTGAGTCTGGCTCTTACTCAAACTCCAGGGAGGCAGACACCCTCTTCTAGCCTCTGTGGACATGCATGTGGGTAGCATATTCTCTTTCATTCTCTTTCTCTCAAACACACACACAGAAATAAACCTGTCTCCGAAGTGCTAGGACTGAAGGTGTGTGCCGTCATAATCAGCAAATGAAAATTAACCCTAGAAAGCAAGGTTTTTAAAAAAAAAAAAAAAAAGAAAAAGAAGACCCAGCCTGACTGCCAAGCGGAGCCTGGCAAGGTACAGGGTACCCTGAGGACCCTGCTGCTGCCCACCCACCTGCAGGTGTTCTCACAGCCGGTGCCGCTGTTGTACTCATCTGTCCCATCACAGCAATCTGAGGCAGAGATAAGGGCCAAGATCAAACAGGGCACGGCTTCTTCCGGCTGGCCTCCCTCCCCAAGTCCTGGGCGAATCCACGCTTACCACATACGCCATCATTAACCCGGCTAGAGGGGATGTACAAGGGCTTGTAGCCAGTGTTGGTGCAGTGGAAGCTGCCGTTGGGACACGCGGCTGTGCCTGCAGAAAAACCAACTTTGTTGAGTGTGCTCCTAGCCCCTCGTCTCGTCTACTCCTGGGAGACACCAGAAAAAAAATGGTGTGAATTGGGTGCGGTCGCGCGATCCTGGCACTTGGGAGGTGAAGGCAGGAAGATGATCAGCAGTTCGGGTAATTCTCAGCTACACCGTATGTTCAAGGCCACCAGCCTGGGCTATAGGAGAATGTTGTCTCAAGAAACAAAAAAAATAAACCAGTGAGCAAAGGCAGAAGGGCTCACCAGGCTCATCTGAGCCATCCTTGCAGTCACAGTAATCATCGTTCACCTGGTCGAACGGGATGGTGGCTGTGCCGTCCAAACACGTGAAAGGCTTAGACTCCTCATAGAAGTGATGGTCTGGGGAAAGAGAACAAGAGTCTCCGTCCACCTCTGCCCTACCCACTCACCAGTACAAACGCTACGGGGGAACTGGGGAAAAGGGCTGAAAATGCCTCTCCCGACCACGTCGCTATGCACAAAGAGGACTCACTGCTGAGGGAAACGCCCCGGGGTCTCTTAACCTCTACCGCCCAACAGAGAGGTAGCAGCAGAATCAGCAGCAACATCCCGTCACCCGCCGGCCGCCACCGGAAGTGTGTTCTGCAGCAGGACGCAGGCTGGAGGAAGTCCGGCGATGTCCTCTCACTGTAGGGAAGAATGAAGCATCCAGTCATTGGGAGAGGGCTGCTTATCCAAGACTGGCCTTACCAACGCTTCCCGCAAAAGAAACTTCAACTGGAGCTGGAAGTGCAGCGCCAGGGTGTCCCTCCACCCCGAGCCAGTGGAAGAGCCTCAAAGGGAACTCATGACCTCTGGGACGGCGCGAAGTGGGCAACTCCCGCCAACAGGCTCAGAGGATTTACAATCCCTCCACACCACCCTCCCTGTTGCAACCTGTAAGAAATCATGGCTCCTTCCTCCCATCGCTACTTAACCACCTGCACGACGCTGAATCAAAGCTCAAAAGCCACCGCACCAGCTAGGCTCAGCAGCCACGGTTCCTGCAGCAGAAAGAAAACGGAACGCTCCAGCACACGTCACTTCCGTTTTGCGCGCCGCGCCCCGGGAACGGCACGTCTGGGGCGCCATGTTGGGAGTGGCAAGAGTGCGAGTGCCGGCGCTGAGGCGGCCATCTTGAGTAGGAACATGGAGACTCAGCCTTAGAGAGAACAGATGGGACGTCTGGCGTTTAATGGCGGCGCAATGCGCCTCCATATTGGGAGTGGCGGGTTTCTGGTCCCTGGCCGCGAACACTCGAGGGGGACGTGGGCACGTGACCTCGGAAGTGACCCGCCCCTTTGCCAAATGGTCGCGCTGCTCTTTTGCGGCGCCACCTTGTGGGACCGCCCCTCCGAACTGCGTCAGCTATTGAGAGCTGTGGAGTCTAACGCGGGTGGTTTCCTTGGGAACGCGGGCGGGGGAGGAAGTTACTTAGCAACCGGGAGATGCTAAGGGGCCCCAGCCAAGCAGTTAAGAAAAGTGCATTCCCAGAGCCCAGGGAACCATCGCTGAGGATCTTGGACTGAAGAGGCCAAATTGTAGTTATTCTCCTACCTCTTAAAGGCTTCCTGACCTCAATCCAATCACCATGACATCTCCCCTGTGCTGGGCAGCCACGACTAGCACCGTGACTAGTCAGGAGCAAGTTTCATCGCCCTCTTCCAAAGTCAAGGGCAGTAAGGCTCAGGGCCATCCCCGAGGCAAGATTTTGGGCCGCGCACAGGCCTGGCCTGCACACCGTATCAAGTCGGGAACTTCCTACCATTTGTTGAAAACTTCTGTACAGACACAGGTGCTTGAGTTACAAAGGAAAATCCAACTGTTAGGTAAGATGGCTGGAGAGGGCACAGAAGGATCGGGGATCAACAGTGCCCACCCGGTGCTCTGCCAGGCACGATGGGACAGGAGCTTCACCAGGGCGTGTGACCAACTTATAGATGCAAACACTCAAATCTGTTTGTACTTTTCTCCTTACCTTACCTTTCACATCACATTGTAATTTTACCCCTTCTAATGTGCATATGGGTGGGTGAAAAGCATAGATTCTAGAGTTTGTGTGGTCTTTTTTTTTTTTAAAGATTTATTTATTTATTATTTATACATTATTCTGCCTGCATGTACACCTACATGCCAGAAGAGGGCACAAGATCCCATTATAGATGATTGTGAGCCACCATGTGGTTGCTGGGAGTTGAACTCAGGACCTTTGGTAGAACAGCCAGTGCTCTTAACCTCTGAGCCATCTCTCCAGCTCATGTGTCTTTTTTTAAATTTTATTTATTTATTGTTTTGTTGTGAGTTTCCCTGCCAGGAGAAGGCACTGGATCCCTTGGCACTGGTGTTATAGGTGGTTAGGAGCCAACCAATATGGGTGCTTCAGACTAACCTTAGGCCCTCTGCAGCAAATGCTCTTAACCACTGAACCATCTCACCAGCCCAGTTTTTATTTATTTATTAAATTATTATTTCTGAGACTTGGTCTCATGTGGCCCAGGCTGGCTCGAACTCTAAGGAGACTTAACTCCAGCTCATGGCTTATAGGCATGCGCCACCATGCCTGCATTGTGGGTTGCTGGGGCTAGGACCCAGGGCCTTCTGCATGCTACTCAACATTTTACTGAGCTATGTCTCCACCCCCAAGAGAGCTTGTTTCTCTGGAGTCTGAATTCTAATTCTGCATAATATCTGTTTGGTCTTGGGGAACAAAGAGTAATCTGATTGTACTCAGTTTTTCCCTCTGTAAAAATGGGCATAGTAACTCTACAATGTAGTGCTTGACATCCATAAAATGTTCAAAATAGTGCATGTTCTTGAGTAGTAAAAAGTGAACACTAATGGCTTCCATGGAGGAGCTAATGCTTCCTTTCCCAGAGACCATTTAGCAATGCTGCAGGCTTTCTGGTTGTCGTGTTGTTCAGTACAGGAGGGTACTACTTGGGTTTATTAAGGGAAGGACAGGAGAAGGCTTTACATGTTATAAGGCCTAATACAGTCTCCACAGCAAGGAGTTATCATGACCAAATATTGATTACGCAAGCATTTGGAAAGCCCTTAGTGTACTTTTGCTCTTATTAAGAGGTAGTCTCAAACCAGTCAGTGGTGGTACACATTTTAATCCCAGCACTTGAGAGGCAGAGGCAGGCAAATCTCTGAGATTGAGGTCAGCCTGCTCTACAGAGTGAGTTCCAAGACAGCCAGGGGGGCTACACAGAGAAACCCTATCTTGGAAAAAATGAGAGAGAGAGGTGTCATCTTATAGGCTGGGTGTGGTAGTGTGGTGTTGCATGCCTTTAATCTGGAAACAGAGGCAGGCAGATCTCTGAACTTGAGGTCACTCTGGTCTACCTATGGAGTACCAGGCTATCAAGCACAGGCATGCGCACACAGGTGTGTGTGTGTATGTGTGTGTGTGTGTGTGTGTGGTTCTAGACCTTGCCAGGAAGATTAGGAGCGCAAACTCATCTTTCAGGTATGCACCTTGACTGGGTTAGGACTCTACCTCAGCTCTGCATGTGCTAGGCAGGCACTGTAACACTGAGCTGAGCCTCACTCAGATTAATATGCTTTTAGTTTAAAAACATTGTAGCATTCTGTGGTGGTGTACACCTTTAGTAGTCCCAGCACTTGGCACTCAGGAGGCAAAGGCAGGCAGATCTCTGAGTTCGAAGCCAGCCTGGTCCACAGAGTGAGTTCCAGGACAGCCAGGGCTACACAGGGTGAAAACAAACAAACAAACAAACAAACAAACAAACAAACTGTAAATTGGACATGGTGGTGCGTGCCTGTAATTGAAGCACTTGGGAAGCTGCTACAGGACTGAGGATAATATTGGGCATCTAGTGAGTTAAAAGCTGACCTGGGTTACAGAGCAAGACCCTGTCTAAAACGAAGAAGAAAGAAGGGCGGACAGATCAAGGAAATGTAGGCCAGCAAGCTGTGTCAGCAGATAAAGATGCTTGCTGCCAAGCCTGCCCACCTGAGTTTGTTTCCCAGGACCTTAAATGTCTGATTCTTGCTCATGTACTTTCACCATGCTAAGAGAATGAAGGTTATGCATAAGCACACCGGCTGTTTTGTAGGGTGTTAGGGATTGATATTTTCATCCTGCAACAAAGAAAATTTAGGGGCTGGCGAGAAAACTTGATTGGGCTATATTTGTTGTTGCTTGTTTGGAGACAAGGTCTTTCAATGTAGCCTCGGCTGCCCTGGAACTTGCTCTGTAGACTTGGCTGGCCTTGAATTTAGCAATCTGCCTGCTGAGGTCTTCTGAGTATTGGGACTGAAGTTGGATGCCACCACAGTAGCTCATTCATTTTGTGCTGCTCTTGACCAGACCCACGGCTTCATGCAGCCTAGGCATGAGCTACGGCCACAGCCGTACGGGGTTTGCTCTTGTTCTTGTTGCTGTTTTAGTTTATGTTTTTCAAGGCAAGGTTTCTCTGTGTGTAGCTTAGGCTGGCCTGGAACTCAGAGAGATCCACCTGCCTCCGCCTCCCAAGTGTGGGGTTAAAGGTGTGCACCACCACCACCCAGCTGCTCTTTCAATTATTTTTTAAATTTTATGCATGAGTGTATTGCCTAAACGTATGTCTGTGTACCATGTGTGTACCTGGTACCTTTGGAGGTCGGAAGAGGGTGTCAGATTCCCTGGAACTGAAGTTGCAGACTTTTGTGAATTGCCTTGTGGGTGCTGGGAATGAAGTCTCTTGTGGAACTAGCTGTCCTATTAACCACTGAGCCATCTCTCCAGTCCCCTGATTTTCACTTTTTGTTTGTGTCTGTTTTGGTTTTCGGGACAGGGTCTTACTGTATAGCCCTGGCTAGCCTCCAACTTACAGAGATCTGCCTGCCTTTGCCTGCCAAGTGCACCACTACACCTATTTAGCTCACACTAACAGACATGGAATAGGTATGGATGTTATGGGACATGATGTTGTATTTTAGTAGATTGTATCATAACTAGATTATGGTAACTGGCATTTCCATCATCATATTGCTGATGCTATTGTGTGGGGCGGATAACCCCTTGTATCGCTATTTTGAAACACATGAGGCATCTTCTACAGTTATAACTTTACTGTGTCTTCGGGCATCGGAATTTATCCCGTGCACCCAGTAAAATGCCCAGTAAAAGGCACCATTACATGGTTAATTGGGCTTGGTGGTTTATACCAGGAGGCTGAGGCAAGAGGATCCAGGCTAGCTTGTGCTACATACTGAGACCCTATTTGAAGAGACGAAACAAAAGATGGTTTGCAAAAGTTCTTGAGTGCCAGGCATGGTGGGACACACCTATGGTCTCAACACTTGGGGCTTGGAGACAGGAAGATCAGGAGTTCAAGGCTTGCTTTGGCTATGTAAGTGAGCTTCATACCAGCCTAGGCTATAAGAGACTTTCTCTGGGAAAAGCAAGATCAAAGGCAATGATGGTGGTAAAGAAATGACTAAGAATTTGAGACTGCTTGCTTCAAAATCGTGAAGAGCAGAGTTTCAATGCCAGCACCCACATCAAAAGTGGGTGCTCCTGTAAATGCTCTAACTTCAACTCCTAATTGAGAATGAGAACGGAGCCTCCCTGGGGCTTGTTGGCGTTCAGCCTAGCAGAGACTCTAGCCCCAGAGTCACAGAGAGACTCCACCTCCAGAAGGAATGGGTGGAGAATGAGGGAGATGGCTTAAGATTGCATACTATTCTTTCAGAGGACCCAAGTTCAATTCCCAGCACCCATGTCCAGCAGCTCGCTGCCACCTCTAACTGCAGCTCCAGAGGACTCTGTGCCATCTTGTGGCCTCTGCAGACACTGAACTCACATGTGCACACGCAGGCACAAGCACACACACACATATTTACACATGCACATACTTAAAACATTTAAAACATTTTATATTAATTTATTTACTTTACATACCGAGGGTGCCCCTCCCTCCCCCTCTTCCCAGTCCCTCCCATTTCCCCTCCTTCTCCCTTTCCCTCTCTCTGTCTCCCGGCCCCGAGAAACGGGGAGCCCCCTTCCCCGAATTAACCCTCCCCAGAACATTAAGTCACATCAGGACTGCACATATCCTCATGCCCTGAGGCCAGACAAGGCAGGCCTGCCAGGGGGAGTGATCCAAAAGCAGGCGACAGAGTCCATGTTAGAAACAGCCCCTCCACTCTGCAGGCGACCTATATGAAAACCAAGCCGCCCTTTGGCTACCTGTGTGCAGGGACCTAGGTCCAGATCATGCATGCTCCTTAGTTGCACTTAAAATATTTTTAAGATTTTATTTTTAGGGCTGGAGAGATGGCTCAGAGGTTAAAAGCACTGGCTGCTCTTCCAAAGGTCCTGAGCTCAATTCCCAACACCCACATGGTGGCTTACGACCATCTGTAATGAGATCTGGTGTCCCCTGCTGGCGTGCGTGTGTACATGCAGACACAACATTGTATACATAATACATAAATAAATCTTAAAAAAAAAAAAAAGCTGGGAGTGGAGCTGCCTCACAGCTGCAATCCCAGCACTCAGGGAGGCAGAGGCAGGAGGATCACTGTGAGTTTGAGGCCAGCCTGGCCTACAAAGAAAGTCCAGGACAGCCAAGACTGCACAGTGAAACCCTGTATCGAAAAACAAAACAACAACAAAAAGATTTTACTTTTAATAATATATATGTGAATATATATGTGTTTGTCTGTGTGTGGGTCTGTGCCTGTAAGTGCATGTGCCCAAGGGGACCAGAAGAGGAAGTTTGATCCCCTGGACCCGGCATATAGGTAGTTGTAGGCCATTCAACTTGGGTGCTAGGAACTAAAGTTGGGTCCTCTGTAAGAAGAAAACTGGATCTTAACCCGATGAAGCATCTCTCTCCAGCCTCCAAAATAAAAATCTTTAAAAAAGAGTGGGGGAGAACACCCAATGTCTTTCTGGCCTCCAAGTGAATAGGTGCAAGAACCTCACCCCCCCCACACACACACACACGTTAGGGCACACTCATGCAAGCCTGGGTCCAGGCTCCTCCTCCTCTGGGCGTACCCTAACCCAGCACCGCATAGACTGGCTGTGACAGGACAGTAACCCCAGCTTTGGGAGGTGAGGGATGAGGCCAGCCTTAGCTATGTGATGAGTTTGTAGCCAGCCTTGGCTAAGTGGAACCCTATCTGAAAACAAAACTAAAACAAAAAGAAAAAAACGTACCACCACTATCAAATAGGTCTTTTCTCTGAGAAATGCCACCCACCTACCCAATGACAGTGACCTTTGTCTGCCCCAGAGGGTGACCGGAAGGCCTTTTTTGAGAGCTCCCAATGGAACATGAAGAAGAACCAAGACACCATCAACCAGCTTCAGGAAGAGATCAAGGCTCTGCACATGCAGCTGAAAGACCTGCTGCAGGTGAGGGCGCACAGGTGAGTGGCAGGCTTGGGGAGGCAAACCTGAGACCTGAGGAAGTGACTGGGCTCCTCTCCTTGGCAGGGGGATTCTAAAATGGTCCACGAACTCATTCAGGAGTGGAAGTCAGAGAAGCCGTACCTGAAGAACAGGACCTGTGAGGTTAGCCCTACCATCACCATCCCCCCCACTTCCTCCTCACCAGACTTCCTGCTTCCAGGAGCTTCCTCCCCAGGCTTTTGCCAGCTGCCCATCATTTAGTCACCCAATGGGAAACAAGCAAACAAATACAAACACACACACAAACAACTAACATTGAGTTTTGTATGTGCAGTCTCAGGTACCTCAGCACATGTGTAGGGGACAGACAACAATTTTGGGGAGATGGTTCTCTCCTACCATATGAGTTTTGGGATGTGAACTCAGACAGTAAAAGCGGCAAGCCTGCTTTTACTCACTGAGCCATCTTCTTGGTCCATCCATTGAATCTTTATTAGATATAGACCTTGTGCTTGACCTTGTGTAATGTCGATGACCTTGTGGTGATAAAGCAGAGTGAGCCTTGCCAAGAAGGTGTGCCCTAGATGGAAGACTGACGGATGTTGAACAGAGGGAGGCTGAGATAGAGGAACCGGAGTGAAAGGCCAGCCTGGACTCCATAGTGAGGCCAGAGACCCAGTGTTGTAGGGCAGGTGTCAGTCTGGAGAGATGGATCAGGAGTTAATAGGCTACATTGCTCTTTCAGAAGACCCCAAGTTGGATTCCAAGCATCCACTTGAGGCTGCTCATGCCTGGATATAACTCTAGCTCCTAACCTAATGCCTCTGCCCTCTGAGCACATTTGCATGTACCTACATTCATATACATAAATCCGAAATATATCCTTAAAACAAAGAAAGCAAGGTAGAGAAGCTGAGGGCTGAGACCAAGGCATAAAACTGGAGACTGAAAAAGATCCAGTTCTGATCAGCTCTGGTATCAGGGGCCTGATCAGGCCTGTGTCTGCCTCCCTCCTGAGCAGACAAGAGGCCCCACCCGGACAGCCTTCCTGATGGACAGCCTTCCTGCAGCTGCTCCCCTCTTCAGGTGGCCAAACTGCAGCTCCAGACCAGTGCTGTCTTCCGGGACACTGGTACAGCAGCCGAGTTTATTTGTGTCGAGGCCGCCACAGTGGTGCAGCCAGATGAGGGCCTGGCATTGGAATAGTGTTTGATTATTGGTGATGCCAGGAACCCATCTCTCCTGTGCCATTGTGGGCTTCTCCCCACCTGAGGCCACAGAGTTTTTCTCTTGGGAGGCATCTTCCTCATCCTCTTTGCCGTGTGAGGCTCTGTGGGGTCACCCAGGGGCTACATGGCAGTTCCAGTATTGTAGTAGCTAAGCTTTATGATGGAGGTGGGGAAGGGGAGAGGAGAAAGGGAAAAAATGAAAGAAAAAAGCTCCTTTAAAAATAAATCTAGGCACTGGGGCCTGGAGCAGTGGCTCAGTGGTGTGAAGCGAGGACCTGGGTTTGATTCTCAGCACCCACATGGCAGCTCCCAACTGTCTGTAACTCCAACTGCAGGGGATCCAATGCCCTCTTCTGACCTCCTGCAGCAGAAACAAAGGGACAGGCATACATGCAGACAAAACACCATTACACATAAAATTAAAAATGAAATAAAAATGTTAAATGTAAAAACTGATGGGCGATGACTCAGTCAGTGGTGTGCTTGATGTGCAAGCACGAGGACCCGAGTACCATTTCCAGAATCCATATAAAAACTTGAGTGTAGGAGCTGGAAAGATGGCCCAGTGGCTAAGAACACCGGCTGCTCTTCCAGAGGTCCTGAGTTCAATTCTCAGCAACCACATGGTGGCTCACAACCATCTTTTTTGGGATTTGATGCCCCCTTCTGGCATGCAGGCACATGTGCAGACAGAACACTCATACATTGAAAAATAAATAAATAGGGGGCAGGAGAGATGGCTCAATGGTTAAGAGCACTGTTTGCTTTTCCAAAGGACCCAGGTTCAATTCCCAGCACCCACATGGCAACTCACAACTGTCTGAAACCCCAGTTCCAAGGGATCTGACACCTTCATAGTAATGCACATGAAATAAATAAAATTTTAAAATAAGTAAATAAAATTTAAAGCCAAACATGGTGATAAACACCTTTAATCCCAGCACTTGGGAGGCAGAGATAGATCTGAGTTTGAAGCCAGCCTGTCTGCAGAATGAATTTCAGGACAGCCAGGGCTACACAGAAAAAATTCTGTCTTGAAAAACAAAACAAACAAGTCTGAGTGTAGGCTGGAGAGATGGCAACAGGCGAAGATGCTTATTGCTGAGTCTGGGAACCTGAGTTTGATCTCTGAGACCCAAATAAACAGTGGAAGGAGAGAACCAATTCCCTCCCACAAGTTGTCCTTCGACCCCCACATGTGTACCCACATGGAAAAACATTAAAAGGGGGGTCCAGGTGTGGTTGCATGCACCTGCCATCCCAGCGCTGGGGAACTGAAGACAGGAGAACCCCAGCGCTCTCAACAACCAGCTAGTGGGCCAGCTGGCTTCAGATCCAGCAAGACACCTGTCTCAAACTAGAAAGCTGGAAAGACACAAGACATTGACCTCTAACTTCCGTGTATGCAAGTGCATGTCCCTGCACACACACACACACACACATTTAAAAGGTATTAGGCTATAATTATTTATTATTTGCCATTTGCCCTATGATTATCATGGTGGTATTACTTAACCCACTATCACAAATAATAAGACATAGACACTTGTTAGGATTTTATAATTGCCTTATTTACATTGGGCTGGGCAAACATTCTACCTACACTGCCTCAATAACCTCACCATTCATTTCCCAGCCCCATCTAATATCATGGTTAAGGATGCCTTAACCATCCTCATTTGGGCTATCTTCCATCCATAATCTTAATACTTGCCTGTATTCATCATCTGGGCCTTTCCATGCCATTATTGACGTCCTTTCCCCAGCCCACGTGGTTTCTTCTCCATGCTAACCCACCATGGCATCCTCCTTCCTTCTCTCTTCCCATCTGTCCCTTTCCCATCTATCTCTTTCCCATGATTCTCCTGTCCTCCAAAGCCTGGGGACCTTAGCCATGCCTCCCCAGTCTGCCCTGCCCAGGTACAGGCTGTTTATTCAGCCAATCAGGCAGGTTTACACAAGAAGGAGAAGTGTAGCCAGATCCTGGGGGCCAGTAATTAGCATCAATATATAAGCATCAGACCAACTCTCAAGAGAAAGAGAGGAAGGGAAGCAGAGAAAGAGAACTGAAGGTGTAGCTTAGACCGTGAAGTGCTTCCCTAGCACACACAAAGCCCAGCTGATCCCCTGAGCTTCATAAAATGGGAGTTCAACGGTCTACTAACATGACCCAAACACTGAGGAGGTGGATACAGAAAGATCACAAGTTCAAGTTTATCTCTGACTGTGTACAGAGTTTGAAGCTAACCTAGACTACATAAGACCATGTGTTTTTAAAAAAAAAAATGGAAAAGGTTGCTGGGAATAGCTCACAGGTGTAGCCTTCATCCAGCTGTGCAAGGGCTCAAATTTTCCTATGCACACACATGCACACAACAAACACACGAGCAAGCACGCATCTGCACACGATTGCTGGCACAGATTAAAAAAGAAAAAAAATGGATGCCAAGGGTCCTGGAAGAGCTAGGAGACCAGAGAGACAAGGGCTCCCAGGAGAACAAAAACTCAAGAGGGCAAGCTGAGGCTGCGCTCTCTGCCTCCCCCTGCAGCAGGCCCTGGAATACCTGGAGCACCAGTTCAGGGAGAAGGTGAACCAACTGAATGCCCTGAGACACCAGGTATCGCTGCGGCAGAAGCGGCTGGAGGAGCTGAGGCTGCAGCACAGCCTGCGCCAGCTGGAGATGGCAGAGGTGCAAGACAGCAATACAGAGGCCGCCAAGGTGGGGCCCAGGTGGGGCCTGCAGGGACCTGGGGGAGGCCTGGAGGGGGGTGGAAGGAACTCGGCCCAGCCCTGCCGTCCCCCTAGACCATGCGCAACCTGGAGAACCGGCTGGAGAAGGCCCGGATGAAGGCCGAGGAGGCAGAGCACATCACCAGTGTGTACCTGCAGCTCAAGTCTTACCTGCAGGTAGGCACACTTTGCAGGTGAGGAGGGCGAATCCGGCCAGGGGCAGCGGTCACAGGCCTTCCCCCTCTCCGTGTGCCAGGAGGAGAGTCTCAGCTTGGAGAACCGGCTGGACTCCATGGAGGCTGAGGTGGTGAAGACCAAGCACGAGGTAGAAGAACTGAAAGTGGTGAATCAAGAGGCTCTAAATGCCCGGGACATTGCCAAGGTACTCTTCTACCTGCCCGAGGTGGGGCAGGGGTGGGTGTCCTCCGCAGCTACCGGAGTGCTGCATGACTTTCCTTGGGAGATGGTATGGTCTACCCCGCCCTACACATAAAACACTAATCACAGCCAGGTGGGTTAATGCACGCCTTTAATCCCAGTGTTCGGTGTCAGAGGCAGGAGGATCTGTGAGTTCCAGGCCAGTCTGGTCTACAAAGTTGAAAAACAAAACAAAACAAAACATCCATAATCTGCTCCACCAAAGCCCAACTTGGAGAGCAATGAGTTCATGGGGCTTCCTTACAGAGCACGGGTGAGGAGTCACTGACAGGAAGGCAGCATCTCTAAAGTTCCCCTCAGCAGAGCATCCTCACCCATCCATTGTAACCTGGGGAGGGCCCTTGTGAATCTTCCTTCTCCAGCCTTGGGTCATAGACTTACTGAGTCTTGAGCTTCCCTCTCCCACTAGGAGGGAGTATTTCAATCCAGAGAAAATAGCTCTGGGATCCCAAGGACTCAGGGAATCCTAATCAGGACTCAGTTGTCTTTAAGCCATTCCCGGCAATCGCAATCGCACTACTGCTGTGTCGCCTGGGGCCCGCTGCTTCAGCTCTAGCCTGGGTACCAGATACCCGTCTGCCCCCCAGAACCAGCTGCAGTATCTGGAGGAGACTGCGATCCGAGACCGCAAGAAGCGAGAGCACTACATTACCGACTGCAAGAAGAAAACAGAAGAGAAGAAACTTCAGACCGAGCGCATGGAGCGCAAGGTGCGCACATCTAAGGGTGTAGGGCTTCACCAGCCCAAACAAGAGGCCAAACCTGCTCTGCACCCACATCCTGACCCAGAGCCCTCCTAACCCCGCCCCTCCCTCACTCCGCCCTCATTTATGCAGTGGTTCTTAGTACAATCTCACTTCAGCCTCCTTTCCTAGGAGAGGCCATGGTGTCCAGTCCTGCTCTGAGTCTCTGACTCATCCTTCTCCATTTAACTTAAGCCTCTTTGCTCTAAATCTGACTGGGGGCCTGGCCTACCCACTTCCTGATGCCACTCCCTTATATGCCCCCCCCCATCCGAGACCACCTCTCTGACTCCTGCTGGGATACCAGTACCTAGTCGAAAGCATTTTTCTCATTCCCCACAACCCAAGCTAAGCAGGATCCTCTCCTGGCCTCTGCACCAAGCCCTTATCTGGAGTTGACTTTGGCAGTGGCCTTGACTGTCCCCAACCCTCAAGTAGACCCACCGAGAGCATGTACTGCTGCAGTCAGAAGACACAATCCAGGACCACCAGCGCCACAAGGAGGAGGAGCTGAGGCAGCGCTGGAGCATGTACCAGATGGAAGTGATGTTTGGCAAGGTCAAGGATGCCACCGGAGTGGCCGAGTCCCATGTGAGTGCCTTGGCCTGCATCTGAGCAAGGAAAGGCTCCTCTTCCCTTAAAGGCATCCTCTCCTGCCCACTCCAACTCCAGCAGAGCTGTCCACGTTATCCCTCACTTCCCAACCATTCTTCCACTGAGCTGACTTCTTTGGTATATCAGTTCTGGGAGTTTTATTTGCCAGGTTCTGTTTCTCAGACCATTGCTGTGTGGAATGGTCTATCCAGCAGACTGCCCAGTATTGCCCCTAACCATGGAATGGGGCCCCACTCTTACTAAGTAAGAGCCATGCTGTCTTCTAAGACCCCGAGTGTCTCCCGCTGGTACCTAACCCTGCTGGAGAACACTGCCTCCCACCCCCAGGCAGTTTTCTCCAGTTTAGGTTCTCTGCTAGTAATCCCCAGGAGATCCACACTCTGACCTTCTAGGTCAGCTGGGGACCCATTTGCCAGACCAAGGGCCCTCTTCAGAAGTGGGTCCAGAGCTGTTGAGATGGCTTAGTGGGTAAAGATGATTGCCCCAAGCCTGACAACCTGAGTTCCATCCCTGAGGTAGAAGGTGAGAACTGGCTGACCCCTCCCAACTTTCCTTCCAAAATCTACATGTGCGCAGAGGCGCATGCTGACACAAACTGCTGAGAGGGCCTATCACACCCCAGAGGCTCAGCATCTTTGCGTTATTTGGTGAGATACCCCGTCAGACCTTGCTGGCATAGTGATTTTTGAACCCTGCTCTGCTTCCTCCCGCATGCTGATTTTAGCTGACTCAAATATAGGCAGGAAAGGGCATGGGGGAAAAGTACAGCCTTGAAGTAACTGGGAAACTGACCCACAGTCCTCATACATAGCTGTGTGACACAGGCAGAGCGCCCTTGAGCCTCCCTTGACCCAGACTCTGACCAGAGATGGGTGGCCCGCAGGCGGTGGTTCGAAGGTTTCTGGCCCAGGATGAGACATTCACGCAGTTGGAGAATCTCAAGAAGGACAACGAGGATATGTTGTTGAAGTTGAAGGAAGAGAAGAAGCGGCTCCAGAGGGAGCTAGAGAACCTCAAGTACTCAGGGGATGCCACACTGGTGAGGTGAGGCCTCGGTGGCTGAGGGAGGCCGCAGGCGGGCGGACGGGGGGGGGGGGCGCAGGCCACCGGGAGCCGCTGAATCTCCCGGCTGGCTCTCGGCAGCCAGAAGAAGCTCCAAGAGAAGATTCGGGAGACGCTCACTAAGGAGGAGCAGCGGCACAGCGACGTCCAGGAGCGACTTGAACGCACCTTGCGAGCTCTCCTGTTGGCCAAAGAGTGCCTGGAGCATCTAGCCAACAAACTGACCCACGTGGAACTGGTAGGCCCCGCCCTGGGGAGGCCCTACCCCAAGGAGCCCCGCCCCTAATGGCCTCCATCTCTGGGAAGCCTCACCTTAGCTCTGTCCCTGACAGCCCTGACCACGCCCTCCCATAGCCTTAGCGAAGTTGGAGTTAAGGTTCCACAGGAGCCATAGGCCCCCAGCCCTGTGTCCTGCCCAGATGAGAGGCCTCATTTACAGAAGAAAGCCCCACACCACGCACCACTGTCCGGGCCCCACATTCCTAGGGGAAGTCTGCTTTTGTTCAGCCTCAAACTCTGACTCCACGGGCAAGACCAACCATCCGCACAACCCAGAACTTAAGCAGCTCAACTCCAATGGTGCCGCCCGGTGGAAGAAAGTCCCACCTTGTCTGCAAGAGTGCCACTTCTTCAGAAAGCCATCCTCAACAATGGTCTAGCTCGGGTTGTTAATCTCAAAGACCCCCCCAGCCCTCTGGGCCTCAAGTCCAAAAGCTCCGCCTTCAAGGCGAGGGCTTTAATTTTAGAGGCCAGTAGAGGTAGACAGGGCGCCTCTCAGCTAACTTGGTCGTCTCTGCTGCAGGATAGTAGCGTTTTGGCAGGAAGGAAGTTAGACCCTGACACAGAGGAATACGTGTCCAATCTGCTGGTCGTTGTCCAGGAAAAGCTGCTGAAACTGCAGGGGCAACTGGAAAGCTATGAAGTGCCCGAGATGGTACGACACATAACAGAACGAGAGGTGCGCAGAAATCAGCGGCCTGCAGGGGTCAGGGCTAGGGGAAGGGCGGAAGACCGGAGGGCAGATGGAGACCAGAGCACCCGGTGGGGAGGGAGGGCTGAGCTCAGTCTCTAAAGAGTAGCCTGGACTGAGTGGATCCCAGACGGCACGGTGGAGAGTCAGGGACGGCCTACCGTCAGGGCCTCAGAAGCCAGGCAGCGGGCTTGAGTGACTAGGTAGGCCTGCTGGGAAAGGGAGGCCTCCCAGGGAAGAGCCGGTAGAATCCTAGCGTTACCTTCAAGAACGGTGGGAGGAGGCGGGACGGAGCTTCCCTGCAGCCCCCACGCCGCTCTTCTGCCTTCCCTGTAGTTCCTGGCCACCTTAGAAGGAAAACTGCCAGCTTACAACACCCGGATCCTTCTGCCTGTTGCCAGTGTCAAGGACAAGTTCTTTGGTTAGTGTGGGGGTGGGGGCGACAGGGCAGAGGGGGATGAGTGGAAGGGGCACGAGGTGGCCTTAGGTCAAGGCCAAGGGGGAGGTGCCTGGTGGGATGAAGGCTGGGAAGAGAAAAAGAAACGATCTCTTTCCCGCCCCCGCCCCCATGCCTCTCGGTAGACGAAGAGGAGAGTGAGGAGGAGGACCGTGACGTGGTGACCCGCGCTGCCTTCAAGATCCGTTCCCAGAAGTTAATTGAAGCCCGCAGCAAGAAGCGCAGTAGGTCGCGCAGGTCCTAGACTCAGTCAAGTCCCATTGGATGCCTCCGGGACTCTAGGGAGCCCCCGGACCCTCTGGGTCCACCTACGGGTGTGGACTGGGGGGAGCCCCCCGGAGGCTCCTTCAAGGGCTGGAGGAGGCTCAAGCAGGGAGCACCGCAGGCCAGCAGCGCTCGGAGGAGAGGAAAGGCCGAGCCAGAAGTTCCCACAGTAAATCTCTCGAGGCGTATTCGCGCCCGCCTCACAATCGCGCAATAAAGGTCACTGACCAACCCCCTGGGTATTCACCTCTCTTTGACCCTGCGCCACCCCAGAACGGCTGCCCCCCCCACAAAAATGCAGAGCCACAGACCCTTCGCGGCTTCGAGCCTGGCACGATATGGCTCCCATCACGTGTGGTACAGGTTCAGGGTGCTCTCCTTCCCCTCCAGACATCGGAGACACCCCCTCCACCAGGGGCTGATCGAGCACCAGGAACTGCCCGCCCGCCCGGGGCACAGACCTGTGGGCCAGTGTTCCCCCACCCCCACGCCCCCATCTCGGGGTCCGGGAAGACTCGGGTCCGGGTGACAGATGAACACGCACCTCTGGGCAGGAACGGGGCTTCTGTAGGTTGCCCGGGCGCGGGGGTCCGTCTGGGGACCTCCGGAGTCCGGGACCCGCCTTGCCCCGCCCCGCGAGTGGACGCCCGGCCGCTCCGCCCCGCTGGCCCTTCCGCTTCACTCAGCGGCGCCAGGGAGCAGGACGGCACCGGGGCCATGGAGAGGACAGCGGCCAAGGAGCTCGCCCTGGTAAGAGGAAGCTGGGAGCCGCGGACCCCACGTCCCTAGCGCACCCCAGTTCAGAAACTCCACCCCCGTTTTCTAACCTCTCTGCAAAACGGAAGGGTCCCGGAGTCCCCGTTTGGGCACTCAGAGTTCCTGACCCCTGGAAGCGCTGGTTTGGGGGATGGGGCCGGGGGTCCGAGCGCATCTCGGGAGGAGGGGACGGAAAGATTCTTTGTGACTTTGGACTCCGGGGTGTCCCCCAATGAAACTCCATCCACTCAAGACCCCTGGAGCAGAGGGACCCACGTGGGGTCCCACCCCGAGCCTCACGCGCTGTTCGGGGAGAGCGGGCCGAACAGAACGGCCGGGGGCTGCGGCCGGGGACTTCCCTGAGCCCGCCTCCACACCCAGGCGCCGCTCCAGGACTGGGGCGAGGAGACGGAGGACGGCGCCGTGTACAGCGTGTCCCTGCGGCGGCAGCGCAGCCGGCGCGCGACCCCAGAGCGGGCGGGAGAGCGCCAGGTGAGGCGAGGGCGGGCTCGGCTCGGTGGGGAGGGAGCCGGGAGGGCGGGCTCGGCTCGGTGGGGAGGGAGCCGGGGAGGGGAGCTGGGGAGGGCGGGCTCGGAGACCCGGCGCTGGCGGTGGCGGGCTCGGCTCGGTGGGAGAGAGCCGGGGAGGGCGGGCTCGGCTCGGTGGGGAGAGAGCCGGGGAGGGCGGGGTCGGGGACCCGGCGGTGGGGAGGGAGAGCCGAGGGGGAACCGCCCCAGAACCACAGGGCCAGGGGGAAGGGCGGAGCCTACGGGCGACCAGGTGAGTGGAAAGGGCGCGCGGCGGGGGTGGGGGGACCAGGTGGCTGGACGTGAAGCCGACCCGCAGGGAGCTGGGAAGCTGCGAGGGGGAGCGGCCAGGTGGTGGTGGGTGGGGCCGAGGCTTGGCCGGCGAAGCGAGACGGCAACGCTGACCGAAGGCCGGAGTGGCCGGGTGAGGAGGGCGCAGAGGGAAGTGCTTAGTGGAGCTGGGTGTCCTGCAGGGTTGATGTGGGCACCTGACGATCGGATATGTGTGTGTGTGTGTGTGTGTACGTATATGTATGTATATGTATTTATATATTTAGGGAGAGTCAGATTTTCAGAAAAGGACACCACCAAAAGCAAAAAAGAAAAAAAAGTGGCAGAGACGGGTGTGACTGGAATGCCCTCCTGTTTTTCACCCACGGTCCCACTCCTCCGCAGGCCCCCACCCCGGATGCCGACACCTTCCTGCAGTACCGCACCAGCAAGGTGCGCGCGCTGAGGGCCGCCCGGCTGGAGCGGCTGGTGCATGAGTTGGTGTCCGGAGACCGCGAGCAGGACCCTGGCTTCGTGCCCGCCTTCCTGGCCACCCACCGGGCCTTTGTGCCCACAGCCCGCCTTCTGGGCTTTCTGCTTCCGCCGCCACCGCCTCCTCCTCCTGGGTCAGTACTTTCCAGGAGACCGCACGCCCCCATCCCCAGGACCCTATCTGCCCCGCCCTCTCCCAATCCCTCCTCAGATTTGGAACCCCAGAGCCCAGGTCCTAAAGCCCTATAGCTCCGTTCCCATCTAATAGAGGCTTCCTTCCCAGGGTAGACAGCAGGAGGACAGAGGGACAGGATCAGAACTTCAGCAAGAACCTGAGGTTGGTTTCCACCCGCCTCCCCTGAACTCTCGACCAAGGGAGCGTGGGGGAGGGGACCTCAAGGTCAGGTCAGCCGGCTGCAAGGCTGGGAAGGTCTCTATCCTTGGATGTAGTTTTGGGTCACACACACACCCTCTCTCCGTCCAGGGCTGTGGTTTCAGTACTGGGCTCTTGGCTTCGAGATCATCCTCAGGACTTCCGGGATCCCCCTGCCCATCAGAACCTGGGCAATGTTCGCATCTTTCTGGGCTGGGCAGCCCCAGGAGGGGCAGAGGCCAGGGAGGCAGAAAAGCTTCTAGAAGGTTTCTTGGAGGAGGCGAAGGGAGAGCAGACAGAGGAGCAGCACCGACTGGCCTGGGCAGGTAAGGGGTACTCCATGCTGGTGATGTCAGACAGTGCCACCTACCCCTCTCCAAATGACAGGTGCTGAACACATTTTCTTTATTTCTTTCAGTGCTTGGGGGATGAAATCAGACCTTTGTGCAAGCTAGGCAAAGGCTGTACCGTTGAGCCACACCCCCAGCCCTTGGACAAAACCCTTCCCTTTCTTCCTTTATGTGTGTGTGGTGTAGGCGTGACTGTGTGTGGGTGCACGTGCACTCAGGTGCACAGGGGACTTTGCTAGGTGTCTTCCTCTACTGCTGTCTAATTTTGGGAGACAAGCTCTCTTAGTGAACCTGGCTAGGCTCACTGGCCGTTGAGCCCAAGGGTCCTCCTGTCTCTGTGGCTCCAGCGTCTGACTTGCACGTGTGCACTGCTGTGCCTGGTTGTTCATGGGTGCTGGGGACCTGAACTCAGTCCTTGCGCTTGCATGGGCAAACATTTTGCCCACTGAGCCATTTCTCTACTACCATGGGCAAGCCTTTTTAAATAAACGAGCCTTATCTTCTCCACCCAATCACAAGTTTTTAGCAGAAGTATTAGCAGGTTCCAGGTTTCCTTCTGCACAAAGAGATCCTCTGGTTTTCTGGCTTGGGATGGCACTTAGTGGCAGAGCCCTTGCCCAGCCGAGAACAGCAACCTGGGTTCAAATCCCAGGCTTGCCATCTGCTGATTGTTTGACCTTGGTGAGGTCTCTGCACCTCCCGAGACCAGTAGTTCTCTTATGTGCAATATGGGGCTGATGACTGTGTCTGCCTCCTGTAGTTTTCCATCTAACAAGTGTTGAACTGCTAGCTCTGGCCTCATACGGGTGGGCTAGGGTTCCCGCCCTCCTGGGAAGGACATCTAACAAATAGAAAATCAGTCAGCAGTAAGGGCTGGTCAAGTGTATTTTGTTGAATTTGTATTGTCATTGTGTGTGTGTACACATGTATGTGGATTCGTGCATGCTGTGAGTGCATGCCTCCTTTGGAGTCTGTTCCCTCCTTCTACCTTTCTGTCGGTTCTATGGCAGGATTTTTGGTTTGTTTTATTTTGTGTTTTTTTGTTGTTGGGGTTTTGTTTTGTTCTTTGGTATTTTTTTTTTAAAGATTTATTTATTATGTATACAATGTTGTGTTTGCATATACATCGGCATGTCAGAAGAGGGCACCAGATTGCAGTATAGATGGTTGTGAGCCACCATGTGGTTGCTGGGAATTGAACTCATGACCTCTGGAAGAGCAGCCAGCGCTCTTAACCTCTGAGCCATCTCTCCAGCCCATTCTTTGGTATTTTTGAGACAGGGTTTTTCTGTGTAGCCCTGGCTGTCCAGGACTCACTTTGTAGACCAGGCTAGCCTCAAACTCAGAGATCCGCCTGTCTCTGTCTCCCCGAGTGCTAGGATTAAATGGGTATACCACCACAACTGGCCAGCTTCCATGTTTTTAGTGGCTAGCCCATCTGACCAACCATATTATTATTATGTGTTGTTTTTATTTTTCAAGACAGGCTCTCATGTAGCCCAGGCTAGCTTCAATATATAGCCAAAGATAACCTTGAACTTCTGATCATCTGGGATTACAAGTATGTGCTACCATACCTGGTGTCTTTTTGCTACTATTGTAGTCTTTTAGTTTTGTTTTGTGTTTCATTTGTTCGTTTATACTTTATGGGTTTGAGTGTTTTCCTGGCGAGCATGCAGTGCGAGCGAAGGCCAGAAAAAGACATCTGATCCCCTGGAATTGGAGGGACACACGGTTGTAGCCATTGCTTTTTTAAGTTTTTGAGACAGGGCCTTGCTACGGTCCCCATGCCAACCACATCTCTAAGTAGCAGAGGACGACCTTGAACAGATGCTGGTTCTCGCAAGGGCCTGAGCTCAGGGCCTCCTTCATGCTAGGCAAGTGACCTACCCACTGAGCTACGTCCCAGTTCCTTCCTCAGAGTGTTGGAACTGCATATGTGCACCATAAAGCCAGTATTTTATTTTGGTTTTGGTTTTTGAGACAGGATTTCTCTGTGTAGCCCTGGCTGTCCTGGAACTTCCTCTATAGACCAGGCTGGCCTCAAACTCACAGATCAGCCTGGCTCTGCCTCCTGAATGCTGGGATTAAAGGTTTAGCCACCTCCTGATGGGCTGTTTCATGTTTTTTTTTTTTGTTTTTAAGTATCTATCTATCTATCTATCTATCTATCTATCTATCTATCTATCTATCTATAATGGAGCTCAGCCCTGTACAATTCAGGCAATGTCCCCTGAATCTAACATTTTAGGTATCTACCAGATGCATTGGAGTGTATGCCAAAATGCCATATTGACACCATATTATGGGTCTTGGGGTACCAGCAAACACTACAGAAAATTTTGATGCTGAGCTGGGGGCTAGCCTGTTCTGCACAATGAGCTCCAGACCACCCAGGCTACATGGTATCAGATGCTATCTGAAAACAAACCAAGTTGAGGATAGAGAGAAATACTTACAAACTTCACTCAGGTCTTGTTGCAATGTCACTTCTGGGACTGATGAGAGGGCCCAACAGGTAAAAGGGTTTGTGGACAATCCTGAGAGTCTGGTTTGATCTCTGTGACCCACATAGAGGAAGGAGAGAACAGACTCCTAAAATTTGCACACACATGGTAAATGAGTGTAGTTTTATTTGTTTGTGTACTCATTAATTTATTTACATTTTATTTATTGGTGATGGCATGCTACGGTCCCATGTGCCAATAAGCCATCTCAATACACCAAATGAAAGTTTAGGTTTGGGTTTTTAGTTTTGTTTTGAGACAGTGTTGTTGGCGTACTTTAAAAAGAAAAACGCTCTTATTTATGTTTTTTAGTATCTTTTTCTCCCTGCTCCGCCCAATCCCTTCCAACCCAATAGCAAGGTAGGAGGGAGAAAAGGTTAGTGAGAGAAGGGGCACAGTTCTTTCGAAGCTGCTTCCTGCTGGTCAGGGCCGTCGGGTTCCTTGGAGCCAGTCTATTCCTGGTTTCAGGAGACCTCCAACTTCTCATTTCACAACAGCAACCAGGAGCAGCCAGGGAGAAGCAGGAGTAGCCTTGTTCTTTCTCCCGTCTCCTTTCTGGGCTCCGGCATCTATTCTTTCTCCAGAGTCCTCAGGTTTGAACTATCTGCAGCTGGCAAAGAGCTCCTCTCAGAGTCCTCATGAGGCAAATAGTCTGCTGCTGTAGACCATCTGAATCAGTCCCACACCCCACATCTGGGACCAAAACAAAAACATGTTTATATCCACAACACAGTGTCTCACTGTGTAGCTCTGGCTGGCCTGGAATTTGATAGGTAGCCCAAGCTGGTGTTGAACTCTGCCTGCCTCAGCTACCTGAGCACTGGGATTAAAGGCCCCATACTTGAAAGAAAGAAAGAAAAGCAGCTCTTCTTCAGAGTACCTCTCTCACCCTGTGCCTTTGAGGCTGCCTTATATTTCTGCACATTGTTCGTGATTGATTCCTGGCTTCCCTACATCCTGTGTGAGCAAAGGATCCTATTAGCTTTATCCCCCAAAGCAGGAGCAAAGCGCCTGGATTAGCTAACTGAGTAATTGCGCTCTGCTTATACTCATCCGCCATCCATTTGATCTCATCCCTGTCTGACTCTGCATCCCTAAGTCTTCATCCTTTAATCCTTTAAACCCTGAGATGACCACAATCTGCCATACAGAGCAGCAGCTACTTACCTATGCCTACTGACAAAGGTTTTTTTTTTTTCCTCCTTAATTGATTACCAGGAAGTTTTTCTTTTCTTACACTCAATTCTTAAACTTGAGTGTTTTATTTCATCTGTTTTATTTATTGCGTGGTGGTGGTGGTGTGAGTGTGGGGGTGGGAGTCAGTTCTCTCCCTCCATCAGGGGGGTCATGGCGACTGAACTCAGGTAGCCAGGCAAGTGGCGAGAGTCCTGACCAGGTGAACCATCTCTTCCACCGGTGGTAAGAACTTCTCTTAGTGAAGCTCGGGGTTGAACCTAGGGCCCCACGTCTGTGTTCTGCCATTGAGTCATATATCCAGACAGACAAGGATTTGGGGTTGGGGGTTGGTTTTGTCAGGTTTCTTTTGTTTTGTTGAAACAGGGCATAGCTATGCATGCCTGAATCTACTATGCAGTTTCTGCTGACCTCAGATTTCCAAGTCTTGCTCCCCTGGAGTAATGGGTTTTTCACCACAACACTTAGCTAGCATTAGAGGCTATAATTTAATTTAATTTTTTAAGATTTATTTTTAATTATGTGTATGGGCGGGTGGGATACATGAGCTCAGGTGCCTGTGAAGGCCAGGGGTGGGGTATTGATTGGATCCTTCGCTGGAGTTAAGGTCCGCCTGCTTCTGCCTCCCAAGAGCTGGGACCAAAGGTGTGTGCCACCATGACCTGGCCTGTTTTTATTTTAATATTTCAACATTTATTCATTTATTTTCATGTGTGGGGCACCCTCAGGCCAGTGTGTGTGTTCTCTGTATCTGTTATACTGATCGGATTCAGGTCTCCAGCTCTGGCAACAATGTCCTTTAACCCTGAGCCATCTCCATCACCACACCACAACCACCCCACCCTAAGACAGGGTCTCGCTCTGTAGTCCAGGCTAGCCTAAAACTTGCTCTGTAGCTGAGGCTGGCTTCAAACTCATGACAATCCTTCTGCCAAATGTTCTCCCCACCAAAACCATCGTCAATCAAAGGCAAGGAAGGGGGCTGTTATAGAATAAAGACAATGTAAGAACATAGCCAGGTGTGGTGGCTTATCCTAGCTGAGGATGCAGCCTAGAGGTCAACCTAGGTGGTGTAAAAAGCCCTTTTTCTTTCTTAAAGATTTATTTATTTATTATAGCATTCCGTTTTTGTGTACACCTGCACGCCAGAAGAGGGCGCCAGATCTCATTCTGGATGGTTGTGAGCCACCCTGTGGTTGCTGGGAATCCTAACCCTAACCCTAACCCTAACCCTAACCCTAACCCTAACCCTAACCCTAACCCTAACCCTAACCCTCTGAGGACCTTCAGAAGAGCAGCCCATGCCCTTCACTGCTGAGCCATCTCTCCAGCCCCCAAAGCCCTTTTCAAAGCAAAACAAAACTAACAACAAAACCTATGCAGAGTGGGCTGTTGAGATGGCTTTGTTAGGAAAAAGCACAATCACTTGAGTTAGATTGTTGGAACTCACAGGAAGGAAGGAGAGAACCAACTCCCTTTGCCCTCCGGCTGCCATACACAAACCATGGTGCTTGCAGACCCATAAGCACACACAAAATAAATAAATAAATACATACATACATACCTACATACATAAATAAATAAACGACAAAACAAACAACAACCACTTAGGCTGTTCCCAGTAAGGAAATGAGGCTCAGAGACACAGGCACTTGCCTAGGGTCACACAGGCTAGACTCCCTTGGGACTGAAGGGATTGGGCATGTAGGGGAAGCACTCGCTACACAGCCACATGCCCCTGGAGAAATTTAAGACTTGTTTCTTGTGTACGTGTGTGGATGGGTGGGATCATTGTTTTGTTTTGAGACAATGTCTCACTCTGTAGCCCTAGCTGACCTAGAATTCACAAGAACTCTACTTGCCTCTGCCTCCCAAGTGCTGGGATCAAAGGCTGGCCTCAGCGAGCCTGGTCAAATTTGAGGTTTTTTTCTTTTTCTGCTTTTCTCCCTTCCTTCCATATTCGCTCTCTCTTCATTTGTTTTTATTTTATGTGTATATGTGTTTGGGTGTTTTACCTGCACCTATATCAGTATCACATGTGTGCATGATACCCACAGAGGCCAGAAGAGGGCTTTGGATCTCCTGAGAATGGAGGAACAGACAGTTGTTAGCCGCCAGGAGGGTGCTGGACCTTTGGAAGAGCAGCAAGCGCTGGTAACTTCTGAGCCATCCTTTCCGCTCAAACGTGAGTTTTACAAACTTTTGTCTATTCCTCAGGCCCTCCTAGGGCTGCCCAGTCTCCCAGATCAGAGCTCTCGGAGGACTGCTCGGAAGAGGAAGGCCCCGGCTCAGAAGGCCCCGAGCTCCTGGACTTCAGCGTGAATGAGGTGGCGGAGCAGCTGACCCTTATGGACGTGGTGGGAACCCCAGCCGGCGGCAGGGTGGGAAGGAAGGGGTAAGGCCTGTATGATGAGCGCCCATCCCAGCCCCCTCTCCTCCTACCCAGGAGCTCTTCTTGCGCGTGCGGTCCTGCGAGTGCCTGGGCTCCATGTGGTCTCAGCGCGACAGGCCAGGAGCTGCAGGCATCTCTCCGACAGTGCGCGCGACCGTGGCCCAGTTCAACGCGGTGACCGGCTGCGTGCTGGGCTCGGTGCTCGCGGCACCCGGCCTGGCGGCCTCACAGAGGGCACAGCGCATCGAAAAGTGGATCCGCATCGCCCAGGTGCGCGTGGGGGCTGGGGCTCGGCTGAGACTGGGAGTGTAACCCCAGGGAATGAGGACCGGGAAAACAGAAGCGGGTGTGATGAATGAACAGGAGTGGGGAGTAAGGAAAGAGAAACAGATCAAGAGCATGGGCTTTGTGAAGGGTAGGGAAGGCGGTGACCCTGATGACCCTGGAGAACTCCGGAAGAGATCCTGGGTCCAGGTGAGAAGCAGTAGGGCCATGTAGGAAGCGAGGAGGTAGGGACAAGTAGAGAGGAGGGATGGATGGAAGAAGCCAGGTTCAGCCAGAAGAGGGGGAAAGAGGAGGCTCCTGGAAACAAACAAAAAAGGGGCATCTCAGTTTACGTGAGACCTGCAGTCCAACCTCAAGCCTGGTTTAGTGGCACATGCCTGTAATCCGAGGGGAGGTAGAGGACGGAGTGTTTGCGATCAGCCTTGACTGCCTCTGTAACCAGACCTTATCTCGTTAAAAACCAAACAAGAACACAAAGTCACAGTATCAAAGGAGCTGGGCCTGGGAGACAGCCCTGGAGTGTGGCGGCTAACGGGAGCCTCACCCCTTACCCCCAGCGCTGCAGGGAACTCCGCAATTTCTCCTCCCTGCGAGCTATCCTGTCCGCCCTGCAATCTAACCCCATCTACAGGCTGAAGCGCAGCTGGGGAGCGGTGAGCCGGTGAGTCGGCGCCTCTGTGGTATGCCCCGTCCTGGCTCTGGTGGTCCCCTCTGCTGACCTGATCCTGCCTCTCTCGCCCCCCACAGGGAGCCGCTATCTACTTTCAGGAAACTGTCGCAGATTTTTTCTGATGAGAGTAACCATCTCAGCAGCCGGGTGATTCTTTCCCAGGTATTGGGTACCCCAAATTCAAAAGAATCAGGGGCAGTGGCTCAGGCTTGTAAACCCCAACACCTGGAAGGCTGAGGCAGGAGGATCACTGTGAGTTAGAGGTCAGCCTGGTGTACACAGAAAGTTGCAGGCTAGCCAGGCCTACACAAGAAGACCGACCTGAACTGTGTGACACCGTGTCTCAGGAGCTAGGAAGGTGGCTCTGTCTGCAAAGTGAGCTCAGAGGCCAGCACCCACGTAAAAGCTGGATGGGAACCCTCTGTGACCCCAGCTCTGAAGGAGGCAGAGAGGTGGGCTGGGGCTCACTAGGCAGAAAACCTAGGCAAAGCATCAAGCTTCAGGTTAAGCAAGGGATGCTAGCTCAAAACACATAACAGAGATCAACATAGGAAATGCTTGATGTTTGCTATTTATTTATTTAATGTGTATGACTGTTTGCCTCC
>CM053747.1:16111391-16134153 GCA_028658305.1 Pachyuromys duprasi | reverse complement strand
GAACTTTGTCTCAAAGCAAACAAACAAACAAAAATGGCAAGGTTACACAGTTTAACCTCAGCACTTGGGAGGCTGAGGCAGGTGAGTCTCTGTAAGTTCAAATCCAGCCTGGTCCACATTGCAAGTTCCTGGCCAGCTAGGGCTAAGGGGACTTGGAATCAGTCTTGGTGCTCTCGTTCACAGCCAGCTCGGTGCCTCTTTTTCCGGCTTGCTTTCTCTCTTACTCATGGTCAACATCGGCCTTGTTTATTCATTCAGCAAAATGCAGGAAGCTCAGAGGAAAGGGTTACCTGCAGCTACAGTCTTAGCTGAGTTGGGGAAAAAAGAAACTGTATCCTGGGAATTGCCTTGAGAGTCAGGATTTTCCAATGTGGGCCAGAATGCTCTGACTTACCTGTCGTAGGAGTCAGGAGCTGATTAGAATCAGGTGCTTGTCCTCTTCGTGAATTCTGTGTAGACACCCGTGGAGCCTGATTTCTGGGCTTGGAGCATTCTATACCCCTCAAGATAGGCATGAGCTTTGCCAGCCACCGCCTGCAGATCTCTTCCAGATGTCTTCATCTTCAAGACTTCCTCAGCAGCAGCGTCGCCACAGTCCTCTTGCCTGGCCCCTGGCCCCTGTCTCTGCCTTCCTTGCTAGGAGTTATCTTGGTTATCTCAGCTTTCTTTCACTAATGGTCAGACATCTTGTCTCGTGTGGTCACCCCTGGCTAGTTAGCACCCAAAACAGCGCATGACGGCACAGTAGGTATTCAGTAAACACCTCGTGGAACTGGGGTTCAGCTGGCAGACGCTTGCATAACAAGATGAAGCCCTGGGCTCCGTCTCCAGCACTGTGTACAATGGTTGGGGTTGGAGCCGGGCAGTGGTGACACACAGCTTTAATTCCAGCACTCTGGAGGCAGAGGCAGGTGGATCTCTAAGTTTGAGGCCAGCCTGGTCTACAAGTGAGTTCCAGGACAGCTAGGGCTACACAGAGAAACCCTTTTTTGAAAAAAACAACCAAAATGGGTGAGGTCACCTGTACCTGTCATCCTAGTACTCAGGAGGCAGGGGCAGGAAGATCAAGAGTTCAAAGTCACTCTATGCGACAAAGAAACTTTAAGGTCAGCCTGGGCTACATGAGACCCTGTCTGAAAAACAAAACAAAGGAAAGGAAGAGAAGAGAAAAAGGGGAAAGCCTGTCTTGTTAATGGCTAGGCAAGGTGGGTGCTCTCCTCTCTAAGCACAGCACTCGAAGAGAGAGGAGGCTCACGGGTGTTCAGCCAGCCCGGGCTACAGTGAGACCTTGTCTCAAAACAACCAAAAACCAAGGAAACCAGAGAGATGGTCGGAGGTCAAGGTCACTTGCAGCCTTTGAGAAGACCCCAATTCAGTTCCAGGGCTCCACAGCACACAGCCATCTGTGTCTAAGCACTTGGAGATCTGATGTCCTCTTCTGGCCTGCCTCGGTACTGCATGCCACCACACCAAAAACAAAAACAAAAACACCTTCCTAATGAAAGAGTATTTCAAATAAGGAGGCTTTGGGGGACTGAAAGCAAACCTACTGTGTGCCGGGCATTGTTTCTGACTCCACCCCCCCCCCAAGAACCAAACACATCCCTGTCCCCATAGGGACAGCCCAGATGAGAACAGAACACACTGGTTTGCTGTCTGAACAGTGCTCAGAAATGAGCTCAGGGTCCTTGCAGAGTCCCTTGCAGCCAGTTCTAAGAAGGCTGGGGACAAACATTTTCGTCCCGTCCACTCTGGTGGCCTCCGCCTACTCTAGGTCTTTCCCTGATTTCCCAGTTTTGCTGACCCCAGGGTGACCCCACAACCTGTTTGGCATTAACAACTCACTTGTACTGTTCTTCTGTTTTAAGGCAGGGTCTCCTGTAAATAAGGATGCCCTTGAGCACCTGCTCTTCCTGCCTCTATCTGGCGTGCTGGGATGACAGGACCTGGCTTGTGATTTTAAAAAGCAAGCACTAACTTATGCTTACTTCTTTGTGTGTGTGTGTGGGGGGTGCTCACCACAGCGGGCTCCGGAAGTTCAGATTGGCTCAGGGTGGGTCTCAGAGCTGACACTCAAGTTGTCATCCCTGGTAGTGGGTCCCCTTCCCACTGAGTCACCCTGCCAGCCCCAGGCTTGTGATTTTTGAAGGCAACAGGGGTTGTGGGTGTCAAAATGGGCCTCATATTCATTTAGTCTTTCCCTTCCTCTCAGGAGGAGGCCACTGAGGGACTCCAAGATGGTGACAGCCCACCAGAAAGTCTGCCATCAGTAAGTGATATGGTTGGGGATGGGGGTGGCAAGGAGTCAGTGGTGCCCATGAGTAACTGAAGCTTTGGGGGTTTCAGAAACTGCCCCCAGGTCCTGTCCCCTACCTTGGCACCTTTCTCACAGACTTGGTTATGCTGGATACAGCCTTACCGGATACGTTGAAGGTTTGGCTCCTCACCCTTGGCTTCCGACCCCTGATCTGTTACCCCCCAACACAGAAGTCCTCCGGATACCCATCTCTGATCTTGCCTTGTACTCATACCTCCCCCTCACCCACCGCCACCCCCAACACGCCGTGGTGGCTCTTGCCATCCCAGCTTTTGAACTCAGGCCAGCTTTGCCCCCTCAGGGAAATCTCATCAACTTTGAAAAGAGGAGGAAGGTAAGCGGGGTGGCTAGGGGGGTTGAGAGTGGGCTGCCCAAGGATGGAGGCAGGGCGGGGTGGGGTCTCAGCAGCAGCTGCTCCCTCAGGAGTGGGAGATCCTGGCCCGAATCCAGCAGCTACAGCAGCGCTGCCGGCACTACAGCCTGAGCCCCCGCCCGCCAATCCTGGCTGCCCTTCGAGCCCAGCGCCAGCTCAGTGAGGAGCAGAGGTGACCCCCCTCCCCCACCTTCCCCTCCAGAAACTTCCCAGATCCCGTTCTGAGGACAGCCCCCCATCCCTCATTTCCTTCTGTCTGAAGGCCACCACCCACCTCCCACCCAAAATCTGACCGCACCCTACACTCCGATTTCAACCTTTCATGTCCAGTCAGCCACTCGACTTGAATGCCCTGCCCGCTCTGAGCCCGTCATCCAAATCTGTGGCCCTGACCACTAACTACTGGTCTGAGTAGTTGAAGCTGGCTTTAATGTCCATTCAGCTAACTGGCCCTGTTTCCTCTCACTCCATCCAACCCATGGCCTTCACTGTTGATGCCCTGAATTTCCTGGCCCTGAGCCTTAAAGTTGGCCCAATTCAGCTCTCTAGTCTCTCCCTGCCGGTTCCGTTTTGTTTATCCTTTGCAGTGCCTCACATGTTCTAGGACTGTGCTCTGCCCCTAAGCCCGTGACCCAGCCACTAATGGGGGACTCTAGGCAAGCACCCTGTGTTTGAGCCACACCCCTCAATAATCTCTCCCTGGAGGTAACAGTTCTCATCTGTAATGCGCCCTGATACCGGAAATGACCTTGACATGGGGCTCTAACCCCTTCTTCCCTCCTCACCCCGACTTAATTCAAACTCATTCTAACTCTTACGTCTTCGTCCCTCACTCTGCTTGCTGTCCCGACACCCCTCACACGCTGAACCCCTCCAGCTACCGAGTCTCCCGAGTCATCGAGCCACCAGCGGCCTCCTGCCCCAGCTCCCCGCGAATCCGGCGACGGATCAGCCTCACAAAGCGCCTTAGTGCGTGAGTCTGGGGATTCGTGCAGAGGGCCATGTGGGTGGAGACTGGGCAGGTCCGCTTCCCAGAGCTCAGCGGTCCCTTGTCTTCACCCTAGGAAGCTGTCCCGGGAGAAGAGCTCATCCCCTGGTGGGAGTCCCGGGAACCCATCCTCACCCACCTCCAGGTGAGTGGCCGGGGCGGAGGGGGCAAAAGTCAGGCCAGTCACCCCACCTTGACTGCTGTGTTTTCAACAGTGTGTCCCCAGGGTCACCCCCATCCAGTCCCAGAAGCCGAGACCCTCCTCCTGGCAGTCCACCAGCCTCCTCAGGGCTGCAGGGCCCCAGTACCAAGGTACCAAGATAATCTGTGATTGTGCTGAGGACTGGGGCATCGCACCGAGGGTTCAGTGTGTGTGTGTGTCGCCCGGACTGGCTGCTCTCTGCCGCTTTATCTGGGAGGCCATCAGAGCAATCACCTATCACTCCTGGCTTCTCCTCAACCTGACTTGGATTTCCACCTATCTGTAGGGCACCCCAGGTGTAATCCCCGCCTTCCCCCCTCCCCCCCCAATAATCAATACACTCCAGCCAAGTGTGGTAGTATAGGCCTGTGCTCCCAGGACTTGGGAGATGGACACAAGAAGATCAGAGGTTCAGAGCCATCCTTGGCTATATAATGAGCTTGGGCTCCATGACATCATGCCTCAACAACAATGACAGAAACCAACCAAACATAAATAAATATAAGAGTACTGGATCGAACCTAGGTCTAACAAGGGCGTTACCACTGAGCAATGCCCCAGGCCCTTCCTGTCTCGAGACAGGGTCTTACTGAGTTGCCCCAGCTAGCCTTGACTTTGCTGTCCTCCAACCTCAGCCTCTCCAATAGCTGGGATGACAGTTCCCAGCCACCAACCCCAACGGTCACTTCTTCAAAAACATGCATGTCCGCCACATCCATGAGTGGAGTTAGTCCACACATCCTCGGGACTGTGCATGAGGTTGCTCCCTGCCGGGGCTCTGTGGCTTTCTACTGTGAGCACGCCTATGTGTGTGAGCATGCTTGTGTGTACACTATGTGCCGTCCACTTAGGATCCTGTTGTGAACTTGGCTTTGTGTGTGTGTGTGGGGGGGGTGACGTGTCAGCCTTGTGTGTGTACCCTAAGTGTGTGGTTCCCCAGCCTCTCACGGGTGGGGAAAGCGGTGTGAGGACTCTGACTGAGCATGGTGGGGGAGGGGTCTTGTCATCACACAGATGAGCAAGGCTTTCACCACGCTATGCTGTCTTCCAGCTGCCTCTGAACGTGGACCCAGCAGGGACCTTGACCCTGAGCAGCTCTCGAATTCCCCTCCTCGGGCAGCAGACCTCAGAGGCCCGTGTCATCCGAGTCAGCATCGACAATAACCATGGCAACCTGTATCGGAGCATCTTGGTGAGGGGCTGGGAGGACGCAGCCTTGCCCTTAGATCTGGGACCGTTGGTTCTCCTCCTGTCTGGAGGCTGTCTTCCTGCAGCCCACCAAGTCAGGAGGGGCAGGACATGGGAAGCCTGGAATGGCTGGCGAGCACTGTACACAACACTGCAGGGAGCTAGTTCAACTCTAGTTCCAGAGAATAAAAGCTATATACCCCTTGGGGAGTGGGGGGGGAGGGCTCCAAGGATAGGTGTACGTGATTGGTTGGAACTAGACACTTCAAGGGTGCTTGATTTGCATTAAACAGCACGCTCCTATCATATGAATGGGAACACAGAACCTAATTATCCCATAGGCACAGGGAGAGGAGAGCTCGAGGGAGCTGTGTCAAAGGCCATATTTCGAAGTCAGGCAGAGAGCAAGAGGCCCTGCTGGAAAGAGGGAGGCCTCCTCTTTAACACTGAGCTCAGAATGGCTATCCAGACTAGGAGAACCACAACTTCAACAGGGTTCCTCCAACACAGGACCCTGCCCCTTTAACACCTGTCCCTCTTTAACTTTTTTCTTTTTTTTAAATTAATTTATTTATTATGTATACAATATCTGCATATATGCCTTCACATCAAAAGAGGGCACCGGATCTTATTAGAGATGGCTGTGAGCCACCATGTGGTTGCTGGGAATTGAACTCGGGACCTCTGGAAGAGCAGACCGTGCTCTTAACCTCTGAGCCATCTCTCCAGCCCTTAACTTTTTTTTTTTTCTCTAATTACATTTATGTAGTGTGTAAAGTGTAGGTCAGACGACAGCTTGCAGGGGCTGCTTCTCTCCCACCATGCGGGTGCCAGGGACTGGACTCAGGTTGTCGGGCTTAGAGCAACCTTGACCTGCTGAGCCGTCTTACCGGTCATTTCCTGTCCTTTTTTTGCAGCTCACCTGTCAGGACAAAGCCCCCAGCGTGGTGCAGAGGGCCCTGGAGAAGCATAATGTGCCCCAGCCTTGGGCCGGTGACTACCAGCTCTTCCAGATCCTACCTGGGGACAGAGGTAAGCAGGGACGGCTTGCAGCCTGAACTGGGCTTGGGGTCAGTGGGGTGTGACTAAAGCCCTGACCAAAAGCAGCTGATGAGAGAAAGGGTTTATCTTAGCTCGTGGTCCCAGGGCTGCCGTCTGTCCAGGCAGAGAGAGTAAGGAGGCAGGAGAGGGCTGCGTCTGCTGCTGTGCACAGTGCTCTGTTTTGTTTTGTTTTTAACACCCTGAACTGGGCAGGTGGTGATAACGCACCTTTAATCCCAGCACTCAGTGGCAGGGGCAGGTGGATCTCTGAGTTTGAGGCCACCTGATCCACAGAGCGAGTTCCAGGACAGCCAGACTCAGACAACAGCTTAAGGGGCCTTATTCTCTCCTTCTGCCACGTGGGCTCCAGACATCAAATTCGGGTCATCAGGCATGGCAGCAGGCTCTTTTACGAACTGAGCCGTCTCACAGGTCCTCACTGTGTTCTTCAGCAAGCCGTGCAGAACCTCAGCCCATTGGGTAATGCCACCATATTTCAGGCGGGTCCTCTGCCTCAGGTAACCTAGTAATTGGCCCAAGCTTTTCTCTGGGGTCCTTCTAGTGCTTATCACGTTCCAATCAACACCACCCATCACTGAGCCCAGCTTGGCCTGGACCAGCAAGGCCACAAGTCAATTCAGGCAGAGTGCTGAGGCACAATGAAGTGCATAAAAGGTCTGTCTCTTCCCTGTATGAGGTCTGGGGGTCTTTATGGGAGTGGTAAGGCAGGGACACTGTCCAGGCTCAGGTAGGAAGAGGAGGTGTAGAGAGCCTGTAGTGTTTGTGGCTGTTCAGGCTCAGCCTGACAGCAGGAGACTGAAGGGCCTGCAAGAGGGAAGGAGTGTGTTTGGCTCGTCGTGAGGGCCCTGGAGTTACCTGAGCTTGGTTTGGGACAGGGCCAAAAGCTCTTGGATTCAGGAGGACCTGGGTTGGATTTCCAGGAGCCTGTGGAATGCAGCTGGGTGTGCAGATGGGAGGATCCTTGCTGCTCACTGGCCAGCCAATCTACCTGACAGGTTCTAGGCCATTAAGGGGCCATGTCTAAAAAAACAAAAAAAACTGGAAAACAGTGGTGGATTCCTGAGGAGCAATGCTTAAGGTTGTTCTCGGAACCTCAAACATGCCTGAACACTCACAGGCATAGCCACATACAGAAGAGTCGATGAGAGGCTGAGCATGGAGGGGCAGGCCTGCAATCCCACCATTTAGGAGGCCAGCCTGGGCTACAGAGTGAAGTCAAGGCTAGTCTGAACAGTTTAGTGAGACCTAGTCTTAGAAAGAAAAGACAAAACAAAACACGGGCTGTGATCCTAACCACTCAAGAGGAGCTGAGCTCCAAGCCTACCTAGAGCAGCTGTGGTGGCCCACACCTGGAATCCCAGCCTTTGGGAGCGTGAGGTAGAAGGACTGCCGTGAGTCACAGGCCATCCTGCGCTTCAGACCGAGGTCTAGGTGGGCACGGACAACTCAGTGAGACCCTGCTTCAAAAGATGACAAGGCGGTCGGGAGTGTGACGCAGCTGCTGGAGAGCTGGGCTGGCACGCGTGGAATCCTGACTTCCTCCCAGCACATGAGCTGGGTCTGCGGGTGATGTCTGTAAGCCCAGCACTCAGGAGCTGGAGGCACCAGAACCGGGAGTTCAAGGTCATCCTCACCTCCACAGAGAGTAGGAAGCCAGCCTAAGCTACGGAAGACCCCCGTCACACACACAAAAAAACGATAATAACAAAGGTCACGAGATAAAAGAAGCCAGGGGACGGTGGCACAGGCCTTTGAGCGCAGCACTAGGGAGGCAGAGGCAGGCAGATCTCAGTTCAAGGCCAGCCTGCTCTACAGAGTGAGTTCCAGGACAGCCAAGGCTGCACAGAGAAACCCTGTCTTAAAAAAACAAAACAAAACAAAACAAAAAAGAGGCCTGGACATGTAGCTCTGTGATAGGCTTTACCTTACATGTTAAAGTCAGTACCTCAGAGAAGGGGCTGGGGCTGTAGCTTAGTGGTAGGGTACTCGCCTACTATGTGTAGTTAGGTTGGGTGTCCATTGTCGTGTGCTTGCCTGTGTGTGTAACATATATTATGCATATAAATATCTGTATGTATATGCATACACACTTATGTTAGTTACTTGTCTGTCGCTGTGAAACACCATGACAAGGCAACCTATAGAAGGAAGTTTATCTGGGCTCGTGTTTCCAGCGGGTAAGAACCCATGACTGATGTTGAATGCTGATACTGACATCTCTCATCTTGAATGCCAAGCCCAGAGCAGAGAAATGGCACATGTCTCTTAAGCTCTCAAAGCCCACCCCCAGAGATGCACTTCTTCCCACAGAGCCATATCCCTAAGCCTCCCCAGACAGTGCCACCAACGGGGGACCAGGTATTCAAATGCCCGAGACTGTGGAGATATCTCCACCGAGTCCCCCTGCCCTCCCCACACGTTGAGTGTGAAAGCCTGTAGCCTAGCAGGCTGGAAGTGCAAGTCCCGCGAGAGTCATCCCAGCTGTCATCACAGCAGCCTGAGCTTGCCTGGGAAGTGGTCTGGGAGAGGCTGGGTTGTGGGAGAAGCCATCTGAATGATAGAAGGTGGCCAAAGAACCCCCGGAATCGGCAGGTCGCCCCTTGTCTCTATTTCCCTGCAGAGCTCCTGATTCCGGACAGTGCCAATGTCTTCTATGCGATGAGCCCAGCTGCCCCTGGTGACTTCTTGCTTCGTCGGAAAGGTCGGAAAGAGGGGATACGGCACACACCCTCTGCCTCCGCAACCTGAAGCGGTGCTGTCCTCATGCTGGAGCACAGACGCGCGCACAGCTTGGAGCCTAGCTTTTATCACCATCAAAGTAGGGGCCTGTTTCCTGGGGAGCCTCCACCTTCCAGTGAAGACATTTTGCTCTCTATCCTGGGGACTCCCCACCCCCTAACATTAAGCCATTGGACACACCTCTCTGATTTCCTGGGCGCTTGATCATTATTCCAAAAACATGAGTGTGTGAGAAGAGTATAAAACTAGGAAAAACCAAGAACCCTAAGAGCTGGGAGCTTTGCTGGGAGCTCTTTCCCAGCATGCCCTAGACCCTGGATGGTTTCTCTGCACTCTCCAGAATAAAGCTCCTAAGGGGTTTTGGACTATAAGATGTAGTTCAGTCGGATCCTAACCCACGGTGGGCAGGGCTTCAGGACCCAGCACTGAGGATAAGCAGTTGAGTGGCACACGCCCGTAATCCCAAGTGCTTGGGAGGTGTGGGATCAGAAAGATCAGGACTTCTCCATCCTTGGCTACATAGTGAGTTCAAGGCAAACCTGGGCTATGTCATGAAACCCCATTCAAAAACAATCAGACAGACCCTAAGGAAAAGTCGGAAAGGTCATAACCAGACTCGGGGTATTCTCCACCTCAGTTTAGGAGGTACCGCCCTGCTTTTCTGTCACATGAGTGAAGAAATGGGAGGAAGGGAGAATCTAGTTATCTTCTGTGAATACAGGCAGTGAGAAACTGGTGCGCCGGGCACCACAGCCCTGGGGAGGTGAAGGAGAAGGAGCTTGAGTTCATGGTCATTTCAGCTGTAGTATGAGTTCCAGGCCAGGGCTACGTCATTCCCTGTGGTGGTTGGGGGGTGGGGAGGGAGGGAGAAGAAGCAAAGAGAGACAGCATAGACTGAGTGAGTGCAGAGGCAGTCTTCAAATAGTAACAGCCGCAGCTGGCTTCTGAGCTTCAGTTTTGAACTGGCCCTTGATGGGGCCTCTGCATCCCACCGAGTTCTCTCTGTTTGCAGGGGCCTGCACTGTGGCTCTGAGGACAAAGTGTTTGCCCTGTAAGCATGAGGACCTCAATTCCTGTCCTCAGCACCCACATAAAAAGCCAGGTGTAGAGGGGGTACATTATTCTCCCAGCTCCGGGAGGTGGAGACAGGTCTCAGGGTCCACCATCCAGTCAGTTCAGCGTAAGACTCCGTCTCAAATAGCAATGCTGAGGAGCTCAGTGCGCGCCGGGCAAGAGTTCAGTCCCCAGCGTCCATGGAAAGGCAGAAAGAGAAAACTGACTCTGCAGAAGTGTCCTTTGACCTACATATATGCACCAAGACACGTGCACCCAACATATTTATAGGCACACATAATAGTAATAAGTGAATATTTCTAAAACTAAGATGGAGAGTGAGGGACACCTGATGTCACCCTCTGGCCTCCACGGGCATATGCAGGAATGAGCACAAGTGTGCATAAAGTGCGAACACACATCCTGTAGAAGTAGGCCCATGCCAAAAAGAGATGCCGTCTCCTGTACCGGCCGTTCAGTAGGGGCTGGAGAGTTGGCACAGTGGTGGAGAGCACCTGTTCTTGTAAAGGAGCTGAGTTCTACTCCCACACGGAGGCTTACCACTCAGCACTAGGCACACCGACACACACACACAAAAGAACAAACATTTTTAAAATTATTTTTTTTAAAAAAGAAAAGTCCAGTAAGGTCTACAGCCGTCTGCCTGATCTCACCTGAAAAGATCAGCAGGTCTGGCCTGAGGTGCAGCTGGATCCGGAGCGCCAACAGAGTCTTCAGGGCTTTGTGCTCTCCCACCGATTCGCTCTGAGAATAAGACTGTCTGTTTTCACTTAGATTCGCTCGCCTCCTCTGCGAGTAGAGCCGCCCATCTCCCGCCACTCAAAGGAAAAGCCACAGGTGGGCTCGTCAGTCCAGTGCTAAGGAGGTTCAAGGCTGACCTGAGAGACCCTGTGTCAAACCATGGACACTTGTCCTGTGTTAGGGATCAAACCCAGGGCCTTGTGCATGATAGGCAAGTGCCCTATCACTGAGCTACAATAAAAAGATAAAAGCTGCTTTGCATAACTGTAACTCTCCTGGAGTGAGTACGGTCACATGATTAATTCTTGGTCAAGTTGGCCAATTCCAAGTTGGCTACTTTTTTTTTTTTTTAAAGACAGTTTCTCTGTGTAGCCCTGGTTGTCTTGGAATTCACTCTGTAGACCAGGCTGGCCTTGAACTCACAGAGATCCATCTGCCTCTGCCTCTTAAGTGCTGGGAGGAAAGCATGTATCATCACTGCCTGGCTCTAAGGACTACTCTTAAAGGAAGGAGTGAGTCTTTTCACTTTTCCTGGTGTCTGCTGGTTAGAATGAAGGCATGAGGTAACCTGTATGGTTGGGTGGTCACATACTCTGAACAGCCGAGCAACAAGTGGGAAGGCACCTGGGTCCCTGGAGACTAACAGCTGCCATGGAGATTGCTAAGACCATGTCAGAAATAAATTGCTATCTCTTCCTTCTGTTGTTGTTGGGTTTTTGTTTTATTTGTTTTTATTTGGGTTTTTTGTTTTGTTTTGTTTTTTGGTTTTGTTTCATAGTAACCAAAGGAACGTTCTTATTCCTTGAAGTGGTGACACATGCCTTTAATCCTAGCAGAGGCAGATAGATCTCTGAGTCTAAGACCAGACTGATCTACAGAGTGAATTTGAGGACAGCCAGGGCTACACAGAGAAACCCTGTCTTAAAAAAACAAACAAACAACAAAAAGAACATTATTATGATTGTGTGTTATGTACACGTGTATGCAAGGCAGGCACTTGCACAGGGCTGTCTTAATTGATTCCTTTCCACCTTATATTTTGAGACAGGGTCCCTCCCTGAACTTGGTACTCACCCACTCAGCTACACTGTCTGGCATCGGGATTTCATGCAGGAACCCCTCATCCTGCCTTTCACCTGGGCACTGGGGATCCGAACTAGGGTCCCCAGGCTTGTGAGGCAAACACTTCACCCACTGAGCCATCTCCTCGGCGACTGTTTCCTGTTAGTTTGGTTTTGTTGTTGTTTTCAGTCAAAAATCTCATTTAGGGCACAGTGGCTCCAAGCTTACTATGTAGCCTAGTACTCCCTCCTCATCTACCTCTCAAGTGCTGGGGTCACAAGCATGTGCCACTTCCCTAGGCTTCAAAGGCTCGATCCTCACAGGGCAGCAGAGACCCCTTCCATCTCACACCCCAGGCCACAGCGCCTTTCCCTCCGGTTCGCCCCAGCTGAAGTCCCAGAGTGGGCTCTGACGGGCGAACCTGGATTATGCCTGAACCAGTCCCTGCTGGCCAGGTCCAGGTCCTACGCCCAACTCTGGGACTGGTGGAGGAACTTCAGATGCTAGGGCAGAGTTTGGGAGGGGAATTGGATTCGAGGTAAATTTGAGAGCTGTTAGGAGGAAGAATTTTATTGGGGGTGGGGGAAGTACGTGCCACCATAGGCCACAAATGGAAGTCAGAGTTCACTTGCCCCTCTTCCCCGTGTAGCCTTGGCTGCTCTGGAACTCACACTGTACACCAGGCTGGCCTCGAACTCACAGAGATCCACCTGCCTCTGCCTCCCGAGTGCTGGGATTAAAGTCGTGGGCCAGCACGCCCAGCTGTGTTTTAAATTATTATTATTATTTTTATCTATTTTATATGTGAGGACAGAACTGGGGCTACAGACAACTTGAGAGCCACCAGACGGGTGCTGGCCGTCAAACCGGAGTCCTCCCCAAGAGCAGTGAGTGCTCTTAACTGCTGAGCCATCCCTCCAGCCCGGGTTTCTTTCTTTCACGAACATTGGCTCCTTAAGACCCTGTGGATGTGTAGCATCATCTCATTCGCGCTAGCTCCTGAGCGTGCTCCCCCACACCCATTTCCATGGGGGCACACGCCTGTCGTCACAGCTTGTGGGAAGGGGAAGAGGAGCAGAAGTAGGGAGATCCCCTGTGAGCTTGAGCCTTTGATACGTAACCATAATGTCTCCAAAAAAGAATGTTTAAGGACAGCCGAACACCCCCAAAGCCCTCTTTCTGAGGAAGAGCGTTGCACTGATAACTGCCCTTTGTTGTTCTCGTTCTATGTGCTTGCACATTTTTGCCTGTATATCCATATGTGTGCGGTGCCCATGGGGGGCTTGCAGGGGGTATCGGATCTTCCCAGATCTGGAGTTCCAGACAGTTGTGAGGCATCATGTGGGTGCTGGGTCCTCTGCCAGAGCAGCCAGTGTTCCTAACCACTGAGCCGCCTCTCCAGCCCCAGACAGCCACTTTTTAACTTGACTGACTTTGCAACAGGATCCTGAGGTGTGGCCCAGGCTGAGTTTGCGGCAATCCTTCTGCCTCAGCCTCCGAAGCCCTGGCATTACAGGTGTATGCTTGTCCACGTTCTTACAAGGATTGGCCTTTGTATCATCCTCTAGAGTGAAAATTGTGTGTGGGGGTTGCCTATTTGTATAGCAGGCGTGGGCACATATGTCGCGTGCATGTGGGGAGGTCAGAGAACAGCTTTGGGCGTCAGCTCTCCTACCGTACTCTCCCAGAATTTGAACTTAGGTCTTCTGGCTTGGCAGAAAAGCTCTTCACCTGCTGAGCTATCTCAGCTGCCCCGACCTCAAGGCTCCTGAGTGCTGGCATTGCAGACCTGCGCTTCCTGAACTTTATTTTTTTTTTAAGAATTAAAAATAAATAAATAAATACACACACACACACACACACACACACACACACACACACAGTGTTCTGCCTGCATGTGTGCCTGCCTGCGGGCCAGAAGAGGGCACCAGATCTCATTGTGGATGGTCACGAGCCACCACGCTGTTGCTGGGAATTGAACTCAGGACCTCTGGAAGGGCAGCAAATGTGCTTAACTTCTGAGCCATCTCTCCTGCCCCCAGCTTCCTGTATTTAAAAAAAAAAAAAAAGTTGAATTCGGTGCAGCTCTTGCCTAGCAGGTGGAAAGCCCTGAGTTTATCCCCAGCACCACCAAAACAGATAGGTCAATGCATACATACACATACATATACATATACATAGTACATGGGTAGATGCATGCATGGACACATACATACACAGATAAATAAATATATGGATACATACAGACAAAGATACATGTTTGGATATGTTCATACATGAAATATTGGTATACACATGGGCAGACAGGTAGACAGATGTAGGTACTTACATACATACATACCCAGATGTATATATGCATATATGGTGCAGTCAGCTTGTCCATGGTCACGTGAGCAAACCCACCCCAAACAAAACCCTGCTTTCTGCCCCTACACTGGTGCAGGCAGCGGTTGTGCCCCAAAAGGGCCCCGTTCCCTTGGAGGCCTATAGCTTATCTGTCCCCAGACTGCTTGCTGGCCCCGCCCCCTGGAGTGAGCTGCCACTTGGAAGCTCCTGGTCAGCTGTGTCCGGCAGCTGCTGCTGCTGACCCAGCTGTGGACTGGGGGAAAGGGGAAAGAGGGAAGGGAAGGGGTGGTGGGGCGGGGGGCACGGAGGGGCTGGGGCTCCGGGCTTCCTGAAGCTGGGGCCGCAGCATGGACCATCTCAGGGTGCCCCTCTGGCCCCGAGTTGGCCCCCTCTGTCTCCTCCTCGCTGGGGCAGCCTGGGCGCCCTCCCCCGGCCTCCCGGACTCCAAGTTTGAGAGCAAAGGTAAGAACTGTTGCGTTGGCACCTCCTGATTAAGTTTCGGAAGCGGAGGGGAATGCTAGGGCCTGAATTCCCAGCCTGGGTCCCAGGGGAACCTCCAGATGGGATCCTAGGGGCCAAACGGGGTGTCCGAACTTGATGAGGACTGTCAGTGTCTCCGCCCTGGAGTAACACCCAAAGCAGAAGGCTTAGAAAGGGTTAAGCCTGTTTTAGCTGTTTGTTTGTTTGTTTGTTTGTTTGAAACAGGCTCTCACTAGGCATACCAGGCTGGCCTTGAACTGCTAGGATTAAAGGCCTGTGTCACTAGGCCTGTGCTGTTTTTGTTTCGGGGGCAGGATCCATGTAGCCAAGGATGCCCTCACACTCACTACGTAGCTGAAGTTGGGCTTGAACTCCTGATCCTCCTGCCTCCACCTCCCAGATGCTGGGATGACAGGCATGAGCCAACACAGGAGCGCGGTTTTGTGTTCTGAGGGAGTCTGGGACACGGTAAAAATCGCAGCGGCATGGTAGTCCCAGGTCGGAGCTCCTGGGGGAGGCGATCAAGCTCACAGTGACCCTGTGCGGATCCGGTTGCTGGAGAACGCGCGGCTGTAAACACAGTTTGGCGCGCGGATGGTGCCTGGTGCTAGGTCCCTTTTCACGGCTTGCTAGGAGGAGGAAGGGGGCGGGGGACACGGTTGGTGCTATCGAGGGGCAGCTGGGTGCCTGCGGGGACCGATAGACGATTCCTCTGCACACACACCCGCTAGGGCGGGGCCGGCACGGCTCGACTCGCAGGGCGAGCGGACGTGCGCTTCGGGGCGGATCGCGCCAGGCGGGGTCGCTACTCTGGAGAGTCCTGGAGGCTCCACTTCTGCAAGACCCCTCCAAGGCCCTCTTGGAGAAGAGGGTGGGGCACTGAAATTATCGGGTCTGCACAGCCGACAGGAGGGAGGGCAAGGAGGCTGTGGAAGACAGACCTCGACTTTCCTGATCCTCCCCTTCCCCCGCCACGGCCACCCCTTTCCGTAGCGGCCCTGCTGGCATCCCGGGGCTCCGAAGAACTTCTGTGCTTCACCCAGCGCTTGGAAGACTTGGTGTGCTTCTGGGAGGAAGCGGCGAGCTCCGGGATGGGCTTCAACTACAGTTTCTCTTACCAGCTTGAGTGAGTCCCCCCAGGACCAGGCGGCCTTAGGCAGGGGTGGGTGCAGCAGGGCTTCCTGGATGTCATTGCCTGGAATGTCTCCCCGAGCCTGGAGTCAAGGTTAAGGTCGGACAGCTTGGGGGTGGGAGGGAGGGGGAGGGAATTAGGTGGTGTGGAGGGCGCCCCCTCGTGGCCGGGGCCGGAATAGTTTCTCTCCATCAATAGACTCACGGGTCAGGTTGGAGTTAGGTCACTTTGGTCGTGGTAGTTAGCCAAAATGCTACGGTCTCAAGATCCGGGCAAAGGGAATCGGATACTCTCCGGTCACCTCCTGCCCTCCCTGCTTGTTCAACCTTTCCTTCCCGGTCCCCCCGGTTGCACAGGGGTGAGTCACGGAAGTCATGTCGCCTGCACCAGGCGCCCACCGTCCGCGGCTCCGTGCGCTTCTGGTGTTCGCTGCCGACCGCAGACACGTCGAGCTTCGTGCCGCTGGAGCTGCGGGTGACGGCGGCCTCGGGATCCCCTCGCTACCACCGCGTCATCCATATCAATGAAGTAGGTAGGTGCGAGGGCTCGGGGGCCACCTCGGTCCGGCCGGGGGCGGGATGGCGTCCCCGCCTACCGGATCCTTTTCGCTTCTGCAGTGCTCCTGGACGCCCCCGCGGGGCTGCTGGCGCGCCGGGCGGAGGAGGGCAGCCACGTGGTGCTGCGCTGGCTGCCGCCCCCCGGGGCACCTATGACCACCCACATCCGCTACGAGGTGGACGTGTCGGCGGGCAACCGGGCAGGGGGCACCCAAAGGGTGAGAGCCTGAGAGACGGACCCCGCCCAACCCCCCTGAGTCCCGACCCAGAGTGCCCACTCCTTCAGGACCCTCTCCCAGGGCCCAACACCCCATCGCTATTTCTAAATGCTCTCTTTCCTGACGCTTAGACATTAGAAAACTGTAACATCCTTTGTGTGTGGCACTTGCTTGTAGAGGTTAAAGGGCAATTTTCTCACGGGCCCTCTCCTTTCAGGACTTGGGTCCACCGAGCCACATCGTTGGCCCATACCTTTGGCGCTCACGATGGCTCACTGTCCCCCGAGCCCTGCCTTGCTCAGGCCTCTGGGCAACCCATCAGAGCCTCGGCCCCTTCCACAGCCTGGTACATGGTCTCTGTGCGGTGCCTGCCTTTTATGTAGCCCAGGGCCAGTTCCTGAGTCTGGGCTTGCTCGCTCTTGGTTGGCTTTGATACCGTTGCTTGAGCGCCCCCAGGTACCCTTCCCACGAACACGGCGCTGACTAGATGCCTCCCCGCAAGCTCCCAGACCCTCTTCTGGGTCGGTGCTAGTTGGTTAGCTGTCTCCTGCCTCCGCCCGCCCCCAGGTGGAGGTTCTGGAAGGACGCACCGAGTGTGTCCTGAGCAACCTGCGGGGCGGGACGCTCTACACCTTCGCTGTTCGAGCGCGCATGGCGGAGCCCAGCTTCAGCGGATTCTGGAGCGCCTGGTCTGAGCCCGCGTCGCTGCTGACCGCCAGCGGTGAGGCCCGGTTCCTCGGGGTGAGGGAGGAGCCGGGCCGAGGACCGGCAAACCTCCCTGACCTCTCTCCTGCCCTCCCAGACCTGGACCCTCTCATCCTGACGCTGTCTCTCATCCTCGTCCTCATCTCGCTGTTGCTGGCGGTGCTGACCCTGCTGTCCTACCGCCGGTGAGCCCCCAACCTGAGCTCGACCTTAGGATTTGCCTCTCCAGGGAAGCGAGGCTCAGAGAGAGGGAGCAGCGCTTGCCCAGAGTCACACAGCGTGTGGTCAGAGCTAAGAATGCAAGTCAGACCACACAGCCAGACTCTTGAACTTCGCTCTTGGGCACCTGCGGGACTCCCCTTGACCTTGGTGATGGCTTCTTCCTGCATTCCTTTGTGGGTTCCATTTCCCAATGCCGTCAGCTTTGCCAAATCAACCAGAAAGGTTAATGGAAAAGATTTAAGCCACTGACTTTAATGATGTGACCAGTCACACTTGAGGCCCTTATACTTCCCAGTGCACTCAAAGCTTTGTCCTTCCTGCTTTTCCATAAGTGCATAACCTATTTGCCTTCTATGGCCCTGTTTCTTTACTGCGTTGGAACACACACACACACACACACACACACACACACACACACACACACGATTTTGGTGGTTCTGGGGATCCCTCCCCCACTCGAAAGGAGTCGGATAAAGGGTATGAAGCAACGTACACTGAACTCCCATGCATCCTTCAAAACTTTCCGAGTTACTTTTAGGCCTCCCTGATGCCTCCCCACAGGCTGCTTCCCATTCCTGCAGGAATGCCGGCATCACTGTGGTGGGGGCTCTGAGAGGGGACGGGTGAGTGTCACGCATCCGTGGACTTGTTCCTACCCATGTCAACAGGACTCTGCAGCAGAAGATCTGGCCTGGCATCCCAAGCCCAGAGAGCGAGTTCGAGGGTCTCTTCACCACCCACAAGGGTAACTTCCAAGTAAGTGGCCTATTTGTCCTCTGGCTCCCGGAGCTGCCTGCTGCCACTGAGGCCGGGCCCCTGAGCTAGCACCCTCTTCCAGCTCTGGCTGCTGCAGCATGATGGATGTCTGTGGTGGAGCCCAAGCCACGCCTTCCCTGAGGACCCGCCTGCCCACCTGGAAGTTCTCTCAGAGCGCCCATGGGGAAAGACACAGGCTGGGGATCCTGGGCCAGGTGACGAAGGACCCTTCCTGGAGCCGGTGGGCAGTGAGCACACCCAGGGCACCTACCTGGTACTGGATGAGTGGTCGCTGCCCCGGAACCCAGGCAGTGAGAACCTCTCAGGGTCTGGGGACAGTGTGGACCCAGCGACTCTGGATGAAGGCTCAGAAATGTCTTCCTGCCCCTCCGACTTGGCCTCAAAGCCCAGGCCAGAGGGCACCTCACCTTCCAGCTTCGAGTACACCATCCTAGAGCCCAGCTCTCAGTTCCTGGGCCCACGGGCGCTGCCTCCTGAGCCGCCTCCCACTCCACCTCACCTGAAGTACCTGTACCTTGTGTCTGATTCGGGTATCTCGACAGATTACAGTTCTGGGGGTTCCCAGGGAGTCCATGGGGACTCATCTGGTGGCCCCTACTCCCACCCCTATGAGAATAGCCTTGTCTCAGACCCGGAGCCTCTGCGCTGCAGTTACGTGGCCTGCTCCTAGGACTCCAGCCTGCAGCCTGTAGATTGCAAGCCCACACTTCTTGAAGTCACGGCTGACCTCGGCCCTTTGCCCAGGAAGTGTCAGGACTTGCAAAGACTGTATATAGAAATATATGTATCGATTTTTCTACCGTGACTCTGTCTTCTTTGTGTGCGTATGTATGATGTGAGTGTGGATGCATGTATGCCTTAATTCATGTACAGAAGTGGATTCTCTCCCCTCACCTCCAAGCAGAGTGCCTTGTTCCTGCCATACTTCCTGTCCCAAGCTAGCTGTCTGTGCGCTTCTGGTTGTCTTTCCTGTCTGCCTCTCATCTTGCCTTTGGCCTGCTGCAAAGGCTGCAGACTACACCACAACCCGTTTTTTTGTTTGCTTGGTTTTTTTCATGAGTAACTCATGTCCTTAGGTTTGCATGGGAAAGGAATGCTTTCACCCTCACAGGCTAGCACATACTGTAGTTGTTTTAGACTGGTAGCCAAAGGTGACCTTGACCTCCTGATGCTCCTGCCTCTACCTCCCAAGGGCTGGGACTCCAGGCCCGCTCTACCACACCCAGCTTATCAGGTACCAGGCAGGCATATGTTAGGCAGGCATCCCACCTGCTAAGCACATTTTCTTGCCATAGCCTCAGACTTAACCTTTCCCTGGATCTAGACTATGGAAACAAACAGCTAAAGTCTCTGAGCTAAGACTGAAATTTTGGATCTGGCTAGGTGAAGACAGACTACAATGGTCAGGGTGCGTTTCACTAGCTGCTCTGAAACTTAGTGCCTCATTCCCTGTTTGTGACATGAACAAACATCAGCTTGTACAGACAAAAAGAAAAAAAAAAACCTGTAACACACCCAGGGACACATACCACGAGAATCCAACTTGGTGAATCAATGAGTTTTACTGCGGCTCTGCACAGGACTATGGGAGTGGAAGTGACTCAGACAGCTGCGTCCCCAAAGCCCACCTCTGCATGGCTGACAGCTCACAAAAGCTGGAAAATGGAGCATAGTACACAGCCTGCAGGCAACTCAGCAGGTTGGAGCTTCCTTTCTAAGCAGCTCAGCTCACTTATGAGTTTCAGGGACTTCCTGGAGTCTTTTGAGTTGGTTACATCCTGAGCTTAAGGAGCTTTCATTGCAGGATGAGGGATCCACCTCCCTTCACACCATCTTTGGTCTGTTTTGTTTTTTCAGATATATGTACTTATATTTCATGTGTATGTGTGTTCTGTTTATATGTATGTATGTCCACCTCTTGATGTCTGGTGGCCCAAGGAAGCCATAAGTAGGCACCAGATACCCAGGAGCTGTAGTTACAAATACTTGTGTCTGGGGTAGGTGCTGGGAACTGAACTCAGGTCCTGTGATCTCTCTTATCCACTGAGCCTTCTCTCCAGTTCCCTGGTTTTTTCTTTGTTTGTCTTTAAGACCGGGTCTCACTAAGTAGCCCTGGTTAGCCTGGAACTTGCCATGTAGATCAGGCTGCCCTTAAACACACCCACATAGATCCACCTGCCTGTGTGCTAGGGTTAAAGGCCTACGCTGCCACACCTGGCCCATTTCGGTTTCTGAGACAGGGTCTACCATAAGCCAGAGTGGCTTCTACTACCTGATATAGCCAAGAACAACTTTGCACTGTGACCTCCTACCTCTACCTCCCCAAACTGGCTTTACTATTTTGCATATCAGCATACTCAGCTTCAGTTTAATGACTTTAAAAAATGGATGTCCTAAGACAGCTAAACATCAGCATATTCTGTATGGAGTGATTCCACTCCCAGCTGAACACCCTAAACACAGGTGCAAGGTCATGTGACTTGCATACTGTTGTAGTATGCAAGTCAACACACTGGAGTAACTGGGATACAGACACCCATGGAATATGTAAGAGGAGCCAAGAATGGGCGCACACTCCACAGGCCCTGCCCTCAAGAGATGAGGCTGGAGAATCAGGAGTTCGAGAACATCCTCAGCTAAGTTTCTACCTTGAGGCTAGCCTGAGCTACAAGAGATCCTAATTAGGGGGGGAAAATGCAGCAGGTAAAAAAGAAATGAAGTAGGAAACATGGCTAGACCTCATTAACAATGGTGAGTGGGCAAAGGAAGGCCCAGAGGATTTAATTTATTTATTTTTAAAGTTTTATTTATTTATTAATTTATTTATTTATTTATTATTAGTGTGGAATGCATATGCTTCTACTCAAATGTGGAGGTTCAGAAGGCAAGTTGAAGCAATCAGTTCTATCCTTCTACCATGTTGGTCCCAGGAATCAAGGTAAGGTTATCATGCTTGTCACAATGCCCCTTACCTACTGCGTCAGTCTCTTACCAGCCTCTGGAAGATGCTGGCTGGTAACCAGAAAACCTACATCTTTCAGGTCTTTCAGTCTGCACCTTTCTCTGAAGTAAGTATTCCATCCAAGGGATTGTCCGACATCACAGTCCTCGGACCTTTCTTATCTGAGCTGGGCTTAGATGCCTGGGCTGGCAATGGGGTGATCTTCATCTCTCCTCCGGGTAAGAAGGTCACTGACCACTCTGCCCTAGAGCTCAGCTTGTCCAAATCCAGGCTGGCCCGGAGGCAGCAGTGCTGTCCAGAGCCTTGGGCATCAGGCTGCAGCCAGCACTGTGCAGGAAAATACCGCTGAAGTAATGTCAGATGAGGGGCATCACCTTCTGCTTCTCTTTGGGTCTCAAGGGCCACCACCAGCCCGCAGCTGGAACTGCCTCCAAGGCGGTGGCTGAAGTACTCGGCAGTGTCTAGAAGCAATGCAGCCAGGTAGGCAGCTTCCTGGACACCCGGATCCTCTGTGAGGTACTCTTCCAGGCCATCCAGCAGCACAAGGGACGGAGAGGGCCCTGGGGCCTCATGGGCAGAGGCTAGCAGCTGGAGAAGATCTTGAAGTGAGGACGGGTACTGGAATCGAACCTTCTAAAAGACAGGAAAAAGCCAGATTTAATATAGGCTAAGACTATCACGGCTGCCTCGCTTTTCCCGTATTTTCCAGGTTGAGGCTCTCATTCTCCATCCGTAAAGTTCCAGAATGAAGCAGCAGCTCAAACATTCTTCACCCCTGTCCCCTGCCCCTTTCCAGCACTTATCAAGACTATTTAGGGAAAAAAAAAATTATTCTTTTTCTTCTTTGATACAGGGTCTCATATAAACCAGGATGACTGCAAACTCGTTTTGTTGCCAAGGATGGCCTGCTGACCTCCTGAGAACCAAACCCAGGGCGTGTTACTATTAAGCCTGGTTAAAGGGATGGAACCCAGGGCTTCGCGCAGGGTGGGTAGGTGACTGGGCCCCAGCCCGTCTTTCGTGTTGTTAGTGTTGGTGGTGGTGGTGTGTTTTGTTGGCGCCCATGCTCGGTAACAACGCCGACCCCAGGACCGGCCCTCGCTCAATCTCAACTAAACCGCACTGTCCCGGCCCGCGCGGCTACTCCGCCTCTTCCACCCACCACTACCACCGAGGCCTTCAGACGATCTCCGCGTCAATCTACGCTCCGCGCCGCCATTGGCCGGCCGAACTGTCACTCACGCACAGACCTTGCCGCCATTGCTTGAGGCGCGGCCACGCCCAGCCCTCCGGTTACCTGGAGCCGCCAGTGGTCCCGCGCCGCGGGTGTGCTGAGCGGCAGGCTCTGGAGCGGCCTTCGCGTCAGGAAGAGGACGGGCCCGCGGCCTTCCCCCGCCGCCTCAAGAGCGGCCGCGAACAGCAGCGACGTCTGCGCGGAGCGCGGAGCGCCGAGCAGCAGTAGCGGCGGCCCGGCCACGCCGTCCTCCCCGCGCCCGGCGTTCAGCACCCGCCGCAGCGCCTCCGCCATTTGCCGAGCGCCGCTGACCAATCAGGGGTGCGATGTCACCTTGGGCCCGCCCACGCCGAGGCCTGATTGGCTCTCGTTCATAGCGACGC
>CM053747.1:16099866-16110891 GCA_028658305.1 Pachyuromys duprasi | reverse complement strand
GTCCTCTGGCCCGCCTTCCCGCCCAGTCAGCACCAAGGACAGGGGCTGCCAGGCGTTGTCCGCGGTCCTGAGACTACTGTGGCCCCTCTCCCTGACAACCCTACCACCAAGGCGTAGGAGCTTTTCAAGCAGCCAGCCCTGGACGGTCAAGACACTCTACGACCTCATGAGAGCCTTCTCATGGCTGCATGGCTGATCCCTCCACCTCCCGGACCACCACCTCCTCTGTCTGCTCTTCATTCAACAAGCCCCAGCCACGCAGACATCCCTGTTCTTCCTGAGCCATCAGGCACGGGCCTCAGCTCCACCTTTGCACCTGCTGTCTTGTTTACCTGGGCTTCCTACTGCCACACACGTACGCACACACTTTCCAGATAGTCACGTGACCCCCCCACACACATCTCACCTGTGCTGTTTTCTCCTCAGCAGACTCCAGAAAACTCAAGGGAAAAAAATCTATCCATCTATCCACCCATCCATCTATTTATCTATCTATCCATGTATCTATCTATCCATCTGTCTATCTCTCCTTCTGTCTATCCATCCATCCATCCATCCATCTATGTATCTATCTATCTATCCATCCATCTATCTGTCTGTCTGTCTGTCTGTCTTACTCCTTTCCTGCAGATGTAACCCAGGCTGGCTTCCAACTCAGTGTGTAGCCAAGGACAACTGTGGGTTCCTCATCTTGCTCACCCACCTTCCAGTACTGAGCACATACATGTGTCCTACTCACCCACTCTAAAAATGTTTCATTTTTATATTTATTTATTTATTTACTCCAGCAGCTTTCACCTGCTGAGCCATCTCACAGGCTCCCACCCCACAGCCCTTAGCTCATCTTCCCTGGGTTGTTTTCTACTGATCAACACATGAGAGATGTAAACCCAGGTACTGAGAGTCCCTCTGCAGTCCCAAGGATGCAGGGAGCTGAGGGCTGGTGGTCATGGGCCACATAGTGAGACCCTGTCTTTATTAATTATTATGTATGCAATGCTCTGCCTGAATGCCAGAAGAGATGGTTGTGAGCCACCATGTGATTGCTGGGAATTGAACTCAGGACCTCTGGAAGAGCAGTCGGTGCTCTTAACCTCTGAGCCATCTCTCCAGCCCCACAGTTAGAAATCTTAAGCACTTACCTAAGTCATCGAACCTAGAGTTTTCCGTTTCACAGAGTTTCAGAGTTGAGGGTCTCAAGTAAACCAAACTAACTTTGTGGCCAAAGATGATGTTAAACTCCAGGTCCCTCTGCCTGCTGCTTGCCCCAGTGCCTGGACCACAGCGTGTGTGTGTGCGCTGCACCTAGCCTGTGGGGTGCTGGGGGTGTCTGCTAGCTGGGCGAGCGCCCTGCAAACTGCCTCACACCCCTCCATAGCCCCGATCCTGGATGTTGACCCATGCCACTGGCCGCATGGCCACACCGCCTCCCCAGGTCTGTCCTTAGATACACTGTGGCAGCCCACTCACACCCATATTCTCAGCCATCTAGAGCCCCCCGCCCCCAGCTCCTAGCCCTCGGGGGAGGCAGGCAGGCGGCCAAACTTCTGTTACAAACAGGTCTTTATTAAAGAGGGGAGGAGGGCGGGGAGGGGACAGTGTCTCGTCTGCCCACTGCCTTTGGCTGTTCAGGGTAGGGTAACCCCTTCTGCTCCACCCGTGCCCCCCAAGATGGTACAACTGCAATGAGGTTGAGGCATAGGGGGCAGCGTGAAGAAGGATGGGTCCCCAAAAAATAAAGTCTTTTTTTTCCACAGCCCTAATAAATAATAGAGGGTTTGGGGTGCCCTGGGCACAGCCAAGGGGGACAGCACCCGGAGCTCAAAAACCTGGGAACTGGGGCCAGCCCCTACTTAAGTAGGGAGTCGGAGGGTGTGAGATGGCACACCTGGGGGAAGAGCTAGAGGGGAAGGGGTGCTGCAGGACGCTGCTATGGGGGAGCCTGCCCCCCACCCTCCAGCTGGACTCCGGGATCTGGATAGCCCTCCTTGGCTTGACACGGGCGGTCCCCCATTGACTGGAATCATTCCCACCCTCTATCGGCATTTCCGAAAGCCAAGGGCTCCTATTGGCTGACAACTGGCCAGAGCTGCCCCTCCTTGCTTGAGGAGGCTAGGAAGTGAGAGGTTCCCATACATTTTTGTAAACTTTTGGGTTGAATTCTGAGAACTGAGAACTCGGAGCTTTCGTTGGCTAGACCGTGGCCAGTTGGGTCAAGCATCAGCCGCTATTAAGGGCAATCCTAGGGACATGGGACCACCTGGTTATGTTTGCCGACCCAGACGTCCCAGAAGGCCAAAGAGCAGCCGAGAGATTCCCCCCTCGAGGTGTCCTTCCAGCCATCTTCTGACACCGGGCCTGGCTGGTTTGGAGGGCAGGGGCCTTTAGCACTCACGTGACACACGCACGCGTGGCAGGGGGAAACGGGGGACACTGGGTAGATTGGAGGTGGTGGATCTCACAGCAGGTGGTCGCGGCTGGCAAACAGGTAAGGGCTGAAGTTGTCGCGGTGGAAAGGGGAGGGGTGGAGTCCGCTGAGGGTGTACAGGTCCCGCAGCAGGGGTGTGGGCAGCAGCAGCTTCCGGCCGCGCCCACCTCCCCCGCCCGGGCCCCCGGGGCCGGGGGAGGAAGGCGAGGGACCCTGGCTGGGAGTCGGTGCGGGCAGGGGCAGCGGCAGAGGCAGGGGTGTTGGCTCAGACCTCAGTCGAGGGCGGGGCACACGGGGCGAGGAGCACATCGCTGGGGCCCGGGAGGACACGCAGCTGGGGATCAGGTGGCCACGGCGGGCACAGTTCTGCGGCTCTGGAGAGCACGACGGTCAGAGATCAGGAGGTCAGTAAACGCGGGCGGGTGGCCCAGGGGCCCAGGTGAGACCTCTGCCCACCGGGAGGAGCCGCTGCCCACCCCCGGGTCCCCACACTTTCCCAGCACTTACTGGATGGGGTGAGCCGTGCCGGTGTCGAATGCGGCCTGCAGGTCTCGGGTTCCTGAGGCAAACAATAAGAGGGGAGGGGCTAGAGGATCCCAGGACCCCACAACTCAAGAAGGCCCCCATGGAAAACGCAGCAGGGGTCTCCGGATTAACGGTGTAACTTTGGGAGGGAGAGGAGTGTCGCCTTCCGTTCACTGAGGCTGTTTTCTTCCCAGGACTTCCTCCCCTGAGCTGGGTGGTTACAGCCCCTCACCGGATCCTCCTCCTCCACGGCCCTCCTCCTCCACCCACCGCCCTCTCCAGCCCAGAGCAGCTCCTGGGCCCCCTTACCTGGGCCACACTTAACTTTTCGAGGGGGCTGTCCATGGTGGGGGCCTGGCTCAGGTCCTCCCAAGGGGAGAGCCTTCGACCAGAGGGGGGTCGGCTCTGGAAGTTGTGCACAACACAGGTGACCTAGGCCAGAGGGGTGGGGGCAGATTGAGGCCTGAGACCAAAAGCACGAGAATTATGAAAACACCCGCCTCGGTTTTCAGACAGAAACTGAGGCTCGGATTACGGACACAGATAACCTTTCTTTACAATTTTACTTTTTACCTATGGATTGATATTTTGAGACAAGGTCTCTCTATGGCTGTTCTGGAACTCTCTGTGTGTAGACCCGGCTGACCTTGAATGCAAGATCAAACTGCCCCCCCCCCCCCACCCTCACCAGGTGCTGTGATTAGAGGTGTGCACCACCACTGCCTGCTTTTGTTTGACATTTTGGTATATTGCAATTATTTGGTAAGAATATTGACTTTTTTTTTTTTTTTTTTGGTTTTTTGAGACAGGGTTTCCCTGTGCAGCCTTGACTGTCCTGGACTCAGTTTGTAGACAGGGCTGGCCTCAAGCTCACAGGGACAAGCCCTGCCCTCTGCCTCCCTGAACGCTAGAATCAGAGGCATGTGCCATCGCACCTAGCTGATTTTTATTTTCTGTGAGTGTTTTGCATGTATGTTTAGCCAAGGAGGCCCAGAAGAGGAAACAGATTCCCTGGAACTGGAGTTACAGATGGTTGTGAGCCACCACGCAGGTGCTGGAAACTGAATCTAGGTCCTCTGTGCAAGAAGACCAGTGCTCTTCAATGCTGAGCTAGCTCTCCAGCCTCCGACGTAATTTTAAAAAGAGATTTATTATCTGTATTATTATTTATACAGTATTCAGTCTGCATGTATGCCTGCACACTAGAAGAGGGCACCAGATCTCACTATAGGTGGTTGTGAGCCACTGTGTGTGGGTGCTGGGAATTGAACTCAGGACCTCTAGGAAGAGCAGACAGTGCTCTTAGCCTCTGAGCCATCTCTCCAGCCCCTGGCGATTGCCTTTACCAGCTGAGCTTTCTCACCAGCCTTTCCCCAGATGTTTTAGGAGGGGCTGAGTTATGGCTTGCTGCACAGAACGCTTGCCTAGCATTCCTGAAGCCCTGGGCTCCATCCCCACACCCACCAGTCCAGAGCATTGGTGGGGCAGGTCTGTGATCCCAGTACTAGGTGAGGCAGCAGGATCAGAGAACAAAGCTGTGCTTTGCTAGATAGCCAGTTCAAGGACAGCCTGAACTACAAGAGAGCCTGTCTCAAAAAGAGTCGTGTCGGGAGTAGCAATGCACAGCTTTAGTCCCGGCACTTGGGAGGCAGAAGTAGACAGATCTCTGTGAATTCAAGGTCAACTGGTTTACACCTCCCATTCCAAGACAGTCAGGGCTGCCCAGTGAGGCCCTGTGAACCCAGATGCTGGGATTAAAGGGCAGTGCCACCATGACTGGCCAAAATATACTTTAAAAAAATATATTTAGGGGCCTGGGAAGGTGGCTCATTGGTTAAGAGCACTGGCTGCTCTTGCAGAGGACCCGGGTTCTGTTTCTAGCACCCACATGGTGGCTCACAGACATTTGTAACTCCAGTCCCAGGACACTGGCCTCTTTAGGCACAATACACACACACACTCAATTTAATGCAGGCAAAACACACAAAATTAAAACTAAATAAACCTTTAAAAATATACGTATACTTTTAAATGTGTGAGAGGGTAATGCGTGTTTGTGAGTGCGCAGGGGTGTGTGTGTGTGCACAGACACAGGTCGGCGTGTGTGAAAGGTCAACCTATGGCATCATTCCTCAGGAATGCTCCACCTTGCTTTTTGAGACAGAGCCACTCACTGGCCTGGAGCTCCCAGATTAATCTAGACTGGCTGGCCAGTGACACCCCCCCCATTCTGCCTCTGCCTCCCCGGTGCTGGTGACAGGTACACCACTTCCGGTGTTTGCATGGGCGTTGGAGATCTGAACTCAGATCCTCATGCTTGAAATGCAAGCGCTTCACCAACCGGGCCCTAGTCCCCCACTTAAAATAAACAGTATTTATATTTATCTCAATTGCGAGTGTTGTGGCATCCCTTTCAATTCTGCCCTCCCTTGGTACGACCCCGTCAAACCCATTTCACCGATGACAACAAGCAAGCAGTCAGGGTCAAAGGAAAGGACACCGGCTCTCCGCGGGTCACACAGTATCTGTGCCTTAGGCCTAGCTCTCAGGGGCCTGATGAGAGGTCTTACCTACAGGGCCGGGTGGGAGAGGGACTCACCAGAAAGGTGGCGATGGCCGCTCCCGTCAGAAAGCCAGCCAGCACGTCTGACCAGTGGTTGCGGTACTCGGCCACGCGGACCACGCCCACCAGGAAGGCGGGGCACAGCAGGGCCAGGCAAAGGGAAGGTTTCACCAGGCGGGAGCCCTTCACGCGGAACACGAGGGTCACGTACATCTGTGGGACCCAGACTGATCAGAGGATGGACCATGGCCCCCACGCCTTCCGGTTCGGGTCATGGGAGGCTTGAGGGGACGGCCAGGGGGCTCCAGGAACGGGGCAGTGGATCCTCAGCGGGTCTCCGCAGAGGTGAAGATGTGACCGCACGGGCATGGGGGTAAGGGGTGCCTAGGACTGGGGCGGCGGGGGAGGGGCTCCAAGGATCCCAGGGGTTCTGCTTGCAGGTGGTGTGGCCGGAGCGCCAAAAAGGACGGGTGAAGACCTGTGGAACCGGGTTCCACAAGACGAGCAAAGATGCTCGCCGCATTAAATCGTGACCACAGAACTCCCTAGGGAGTCCAATCAGGGTCAAGGGAGCAGGTCTGGGAGCTCCAGAGGTGGCCTTGGAACCTCGCGGGGCCACAGAAGTGGTAGGAGGCGGCGGGGGCGCAAATCAGGCAGTCCTTCCAGAGGCCAGCAAAAAGGAAAGAAACCAAAGCCACAGAGCGCAGGGATAAAGACAAGATACCGAAGGGGCGTGGCCCAACCCACAAAGGGGCGGGGCGAAAGCTCCAGGAGGAGGAGTCAGAGCTCACAAGCTTAGCCTCCTAGCCAGCAGCTTCTCAGCAACTCCAAGGGGCGGAGTCCCAAAAGGCAGAGTCCAGGACAATAGGGGAGAAGTCAGGGAGCTAGGGCTGGGATGACCCTAAGGATGCAGCTTAGCGGACATCGCCTCCTTCCCAGACCTCCCTCGGGTTAGCCGACCCCACCACCACCACCACGTACACAGACTCCAGACCCCTGGCAGCTCCCCCGGGGGCCTCACCGCAGTATAGGTGACCGCGTAGGCGCACAGGGCCGCGTCCTTGCAGGGGAAGGCGCGACGGGCGGCGGCCACCAAGCTGGGGCTGCCTGCACAGGCGCTCTGGTCCGTGACGAAACGGTCAGGCCCTGGTCGGTCGGGGGACGGTGGTGGGCAGCCCAGGGCCGTGTAGTTGGGGCGACACACCGACAGGAAGTGAGGTGTGGGGTTACCGGTCACCACCTGCCCCGCATTTGCAAAGATGGTCGTGGTGAAGAGGCCAAAAGAGTACACGCCTGGTGATGGGGAGGAAAGAGGCCAAGTCGCTTCCGCTGGACCCCTCCCAAGTGCCCCGCACGGTTCCATTAAGCCTCGTCTGTCTCTTTAAAATATGTGTATTTTTTAAGGTAGCATGTTGGTGGCACTCGGGAGGCAGAGGCAGGAGGGCCTCTGAGTTCTAGACAGCCTAGTCTACAGAGAGAGTCCTTAGAACAGTCAGGGCTACCCAGAGAAACCCTCTCAGAAAAAAAAGGGTAATTTTTAAAATATTTATTTAGGGTGCACCTATCTGTGTGGGCACTGTCACACTTTGTGTGGAGGTCAGAGGACAGCCTCAGGGATCTAGTTCTTTTCTTCTACCACGTAGGTTCTGGAAACTGAATTAAGGTTGTCAGGCTTGGCCATAAATTCCTTTAGACCAGCCCCTGGTCTCAGCTGTCTTGCTATTCCTAGGGTAGCCACAGAAGCCAATCTGGGCCCTGTGATAACTGGGTGAAGCAGCTGTACACTCGGGACCCTCACTGTAGTGTATATTTACAGTCTGTCTCTAACAAGTATACTGTGTGAGGGCAGGCCCTCCCTGACTCCATCACAGCCACCCGGAACCCCTCCACACCTCGGCATCAGGAATCTGGGACCAACTAGAAAGACCTTATTGGAATTTCTGGGGTTCCTCCTCTCCTTTCCCTCTTATAGATTTTTTAGGAATGATCATGTATTTGTGTATGCTTACATGTGTGGAGGTCAGGGGACGACTTGTGACAGACCTTTATGTCTGTCCTAGCATACAGGTCCTAGGGATTGAACTTTCAAATCGTCAGGCGTGGTAGCAGACACAGTGCCTTTACCCACTGAATCCTGTGACTAGCATGTCCCTTCTCCCAGACCCCCTTCCCCACAGGCAGTCTAGCTATGTAGCCCTGACTGGTATATATAGACCAGGCTGTCCTAGAACTTTCAGCCTACCCTGAACTTAAAAAAAAATTATGTACATATATGTGTGTATCTGTGAATTTATGTACCACATGGTACAGGAGCCCATGGAGGCCGGAGGGTCTCAGACCCCCTGCCAGTACAGGCACAGGGAGCTGGAAGATGGATGATGTGGATGCTAGATCTAAACCCAGAGCAAAAAGCACTCCCAACCACTGAGCCATCCTTTCAGCCCCGGACCTAACCTTTGAGTATTGAGAGTATGGGAATGTGCCAACCCACACAGCTTGCTTTTTTTTTTTTTTTTAAGCTATTAACTCGTTTTATAGCTCAGGCTAGCTTTCAAACTCCAGATCTTCCTACCACAGGCGCAGGCCTGGGATTACAGGTGTGCACCACTACTCAGGCTCAATTTTTTGTGTGTGCAAGTGCATACGCTTGTCGTGGAAGTCAGGGGACGACTTCAGCTGTCATTCTTCCGACACCTTCACATTTTAAGACTGAGCTTCTCACAGGCCTGAAGTTTTGCAAAGTAGGCCAGACTGGGTGCTCAAAGCTTCTGTGAGTCTACCCATCTTACCATCTCTGGAGCAACTGATGTGTATCATCCCTGGCTTCTCAAAAAGATTTTCTTTCATTCATGTGTGTGCGCACACGCCTGTGTCTGTGTTGTCTGTGTGTCTGTGTATGTATGTGTGCATGCCTGTTTCTATGTGCATGCATATGTGTATGCCTACATCTTACTGTGTGTCTTGTGCACGCCTGTGTCAGTGTGTGCATGCGTGTAGTACTCGTGTGTGGCACACCTTGAGCGTAGTCAGAGAACGGCTCGAGAATTGCTCCTCTGCTTTGACCATGTGGATCTGGATATTCACACTCAGGTCTCACTTGGTGGCAAGCACCTGTACCCACTGAGCCTTCCTGATTCCCTGGCCTGAGATTCTTTTTAAGGCGGAACTGATCCATATTCCTTCGTGCCTGAACTCACCTCCCTCCCCAAGACCACCGCACTGACCCCAGGCTTCATCTCTTACCCAGGAAACGGACCAGCCTCCGCAGTGGGGGGCTGAAGCGGCAGCAGGCCCCCGACACAATGGTGCTCTCCCCACTGACGGGACGGGCGGTGGGCGGGGCAGGGAAGAAGGCGCGCGCCAGCTCCCCCAGCAGGATCTGTGGACAAGACCAAGATGGCGTCTTCCTGGCCTCCTTCAAGGCCAGGGCTCCACCAGCCCCAACCTGGGTGACCCGCACCATCTCACCGTAAAGGTGGGTCCAGCAGTGACCAGGGCATAGATGAGGGCAGGGGGCGCCCGGCTGGTAGCCTCAGGCCCAGGGTACGGCTTGGCGTAAGCGCTGTCATAGCAGAAGAAGCCCTGGGTATGCACAGGGAAGGTGTCCGTGAACTCCAGGCGGTACGCAAGCAAGACCACGATGCCCAGCAACACGGACTGCAGCCGGCCAAGGCCAGAGAGAAGCAGAAAGATACAGGAGGAGGTCAGAGGCCGTGAGGTCCGACAGAGACAGAGATAAGGGAGAGAGAAATTGGAAGATGAAGGAAGATTGAGATGAAAGGAGAGGAAGGAAGGAAGTTACGACACTGTAACCTTCCCAGCAACTGTAGCAATGGTGCAGTTTTCTAGTTTCTGGTGGGCTTTTGTTTTGTTGCGGCATTTTTGGGGACAAGGCCTCATGTACCCCAGGATAGCTTAGAACTCATTATTGGGGTGACTCCTGATCTCCCAGCCTCCACCTCCCTAGTATGTTGTTACAGCTGTAGGTCAATTCTTCAAGGCTGGGGATAGAACCCAGGGCTTTGTTCAAGCTGGGCAAGTCTCTACCCACTGAACCACACCCTCAACCCTGTTTTTTTTTTTAATTTATTTATTTTTATATCAATCACAGGTTAGGTACTTTGCATCCCAGACGTAGCCTCCTCCCTCACCTGTTTTTTTTTTTAACTTATGTATTTACTTATTAGTTTTTAGATGGTCTCATTATGTATCTCAGGCTGTCATAGAAATCATGACAACACTTTTTTTGTCTTGAGACCAGGTTTCCCTGGCTGGCTGGGAACTCACTATGTAGACCAGGCTGGCATCAAAGTCACCAGAATACACGTGCTTTTTGCCTCCCAAGTGCTGTGATTAAAGATGTGTGCAACCACACTTGGCTTGTTTGTTTTGAGACAGGATCTCACTCCGTAGTCCTAGGTGGCCTGACCTAGGACTGGCCTTGAGTTCGCAGACAGTCTCCTGCCTCTGCCTCTGTCCCCTAGATGTTAGGATTACAGGTGCGCCTTTTTTTTCTCTTTCTGTCTTTATCTCTTTTTGAGACAGAGTCTCATGTAGAGCTGACTTCCCTGAAATCCTTCTTCCATCAAGCCTCCCAAATGCTGAGGCTACACATATGTGTCACCATGCCCTGTTAATTATGCCTCTTTCAGAGATGAAGAAACTGAGGCTCAGGCATGCAAAGTCCCAAAGTGTGATGGATCAGGGCAGAACGGGGCCGGAATCCAGAGAGGAATGCTTCGGAGCCCAATCATGTCACCACATCTCAAGAGAAATGGGGCAGGAGCAGAGGTTGTGAGGAAATGGGGTGCAGAGGTCAGAGAGAGATGGTACGAGTGGACTGGGCCAGGAGCAGGGAGACAGGGTGGGCAGAACTGAGGGAGGAAACGGAAACCAGGAGTACTTTCTCAGCAGCTCGAGGTCCTCACCTCCACGAAGACAAAGCAGGGGATGATGGAAAGACTCCTCTTCAGGTGAGGCCTCCCTCCAGCCATGGTGAAGGCCGGGCCTGTGGAGGGACAGGAGGGAGCTCTCCAGGGCACACCACTGAGCAGAGGGGCATCCTGGCACTCTGAGTCTGCTCGCTGCTCCGGCCATGCTCTGCATTCTGCCTCCCACCCTACTGGCCCTGCTCACTGCATACCCCTGCCTCTTCTTACACAGGGGCCCTGGCTTCTACCAGAGACCTCAGGCTTCTTTTTTCAGTCACATTTACTATTTGTGTGTGCGCATGTGTGTGTGTTTGTACATGTGTGCCACACAGTTCGTGTGGCACACCTGCAGGAGCTGGTTCTCTCAAAAGATTCTATAGTGGTCTCGTCTCTCTACCTTCTATTAAAGAAATTCTGCAGGTCCCATGCCATTTATGGGGACCTGTAGCCAGTCTTTAGAGAAGAGTGCCTCTCTTCTTGGAACCCACCTCTGTCACATTTTAGAGAATTTCATCTTCTTTTCCCAGGAGATCCCATGTTTCTTGCCCTCTCCTCCAGTCTCTTCCATCATGACCCCC
>CM053747.1:16085615-16099766 GCA_028658305.1 Pachyuromys duprasi | reverse complement strand
AAACTGAGGCCCAGGCAGATGAGGGTAGGCACTGTGCATCCAGGGCTCCATTGAGACCTGCTCCACAGAGTGACGTACTGGAGTGAGGGCACCAGTGTCCAGGTGTGCAGGAGTACCTACACGGTACTCCCACGAGATAAAACCCAGCCATGGCTTCCAACCCACACCCCACACACAGGGACGCCTCAGAGCACGACATCCATCTATTCCACAGCAAAATCCAAGCACACTGTGTGGGGTACCTGATTCATGCCAAACAAGCCAGATTTGCTCATTCACACAAATCCCCAGTACTCCTAAACACACACACACACACACATACAGAGTTTGCATACGGCCTGTCATAAACACCCACACGGATGGAACATACCCCCTCAAACACCAGTCAGAGAGACAACCCAGCCCCCCACAAACCCTCACCCTGATACAGTCACCGCCATAGACTCAAGGTTGCCAACACACTTAGAGTCACAGCAGAGTCACGCCACACAATGAGAGTCACAGAACAGGTCACAGAGTCACACCCCCAGTTACAAGGCACTCGGTGACAGTCACACACATGAACACCCTCTCCACAGTCATAGGAGAGACAGTGAGCCACCCACAATTTCAGCCACATGGTCAGGCAGGGATATACGTGACATGGACTTGCAACCACACTCATACAAAAGGCACGGAAGATCACACACCTGCCAGATGGCAAAACAGCCATACACCATCAATATGACAGATCAGATCACACAACTAGATTACCTAGACAGACGACAGACAGACACACACACACAGTGCAAGCAGTCACACTCTAAGGAGGCTAGTGCGCTTGCTGGTGTTCTCTCCTCTCTTTCTCTCTCTGTCACACACACACATCTGCGGACACACCCGAACCCACCGAACCCATCACAGCCAGACAGCCACACAGCCAGTTACACAATCAATCACACACTAACACGGGGCAGCCACACCACTTATTCACCCACAGCACTGTGGCCAGGCTCTTGAGGCCCCGGGGGTCCCCTCCCCCAACCCCATCTAAAGCCTGAGATCGCCGCCTCCCCTCCCCCTAAGCTGTCCCCCTTCCCCCCACCCCCTGCAATGGACCCCCAGGGAACGGATCGGAAGGACCCACGTCCCCGGTCTGGACCTGCGTATCCGGATCGAGCAGCCCCCGGGCTGGGAAGATGAGCGCCCACGCTCTTCCCTCACCCTGTCTAGGCCGCCGCCGCCTGAACCCTCGCTCCGTCTAGATGATCCCGGTGCCGCAGAACAGTCAGACAGACGGCTGGTCAGGCAGGCGGACAAACGAGATGAAGTCTGGACCGCCGGGCTAGTCGCTGCGCGCAGACTCTGTGGCCAAGGCAGGGGCGGAGCCACAGAGCTCCTTATTTGCATAACCCAGAGGGGCGGGGAGGGGACACAGGACATCATTTGCATAACCCGAGAAGGGCGGGTCTACAGAGCCAAGAAGGCGGGGCCCCTTGGGGCCTTCATTTGCATAACACGGCGGGGCGGGGAGTTGTTAGCACGTCACGGCGGAGCTATAGGACGGTCATTTGCATAACTCAATGAGACCAGGCGGGACTGGAAGAGATTGGAAGGGGAAAGAATGGAGATAGAGAGGAAGGGCTGGGCAGGATAGGCTGACGGGAGAGAGGGGCTCAGCCTCTTCGAAGGACACCCCGTGTCACGCCTCTCCCCGTTTGGGCATCGTGATCCAGAAAGGAAGATTCTAACTGGATAACCAGTTCTATTTTTGTGTTTGACACAGGGTCGCATGCGGCCCAAGCTGGTCTTCAGTCGTCTTTGTAGTTAAGGCTGGCCTCGAGCTTTGGATCCTCTTCGTTCCATCTCCTTGGGTGCTGGATTTTCAGGCCTGTTCCACCACATCAGGTTTGTAAGATGTTGGGGTTGGAACCCAAGGCTTCCTGCATGCTAGGCAAACACTGTCCTGATTTTGTGCTTTTAAAATTACACTTATTTGGTGGGCAGTAGTGGTACACGCCTCTAACCCCAGTGCTTGGGAGGCAGAAGCAGGCGGATCCCTGTATATTCGATGCCAGCCTGGTCTACAGATAGAGTTCCCTGACAGCCAGGGCTAGAGAAACCCTGCCTTGAAAAAAAAATTTTTTTAATTTTAAAAAATATTTTTATTTATTTATTTTATGTGTGAGTGTTCTATCTGCCATGTGTACCTGCAGGCCAGAAGACGGCATCAGATCCCAGCATGGTTGTGAGCCACCGTGTGGTTGCTGGGAATTGAACTCAGGACCTCTGGAGGAACAGACAGTGCCCTCATCCGCTGAGCCAGCTCTCCAGCCCCGAAAAACAATTTCTTTAAAATTACATTTATTGGGGGTGTGTGCAATGTTTTCTATGTATTTATAGGTTGGAGGACAACCTGCATGAATTGGTTCTTTACCACCATGAGGGCTCCTGACATCAAACTCAGGTCTTTAGACTTGGATGGCAAATGCTGTTACCCACTGAGCCATTTAGTTGGACTTCTGAGAAAAAGTCTCCCGAAGCTCAGGCTGGTCTCATACTTGCTTTGTTAACTTTGAACTGGCATGCCTACTCCCACCTGCCTCCCAAGCGCTGGGATCATATGCCCAACTAACACACCCTAAGTCTTGTGTCACTGTCCTATCTAGACCCACATATCCTCAAAAGTACTGAGTCTCTGAGCCCTCTGAGACACCCAGGAGTTATCTGGGGGTGGCGTGGGGAGGACCACAGACTCCTGAACCAGCAGATGCAAAAGTCCAGAGTGGAGGAAGGTCTCTGCTAGTTTATTTTCTCTCTGGAGGGGTCTTCAGGGCAAGCAGTCCCAGCTGCTCAAGCTGTGGGGAGAGAAGGTAGGTCATGGTCTGGTTTGAACCCGGAGAACTCAGGGTTACCAGCCAGGGACCAGACACCCAGACAGAGGGCCAGCCTCGAGGCCTACATCGTGGGAATCGCAAGCGGGCTGGATAAGGGATGGAGAGGGGTTGAGGAGGGTGTGTACCGGGAGCATAGGATCCAGTCTTGATGAAAGGTCTCTCCCAGTCAGAATCAGAGTCCCAGGAGGGCCACTGAGAACTCGTGCACTGCTGTCCCTTGCGGCCTAGAGAGAGACATGCCATCCTAGCCCTTCAGATCCTGAACATGGCCCTCTAGCAACCTCAGAGTTTGGACTCTGCATCCCTTGAGGCTTATGACTCAAAGTAATAACAAATTGTATCAGTGACCCTTTCAATGATCCCCTCAGGGGCCTGGAGAGGGGGCTCGGAGGGTAGAGGTGCTGCTGGCTGCTCTCCCAGGACCCAGGTTCAATTCCTAGCACACAGCTGGTGGCTCACAAAACTGTTAACTCCAGTTTCAGAGGACCTGATGCCTCTTTCTGGCCTCTGAGGCACCAGGATGCAGGTGGTGCAGATATATGCAAAACACCCACCAACATAAGATAAATCTTAAAAAAACAAAACAAAAACCTCTTAGAGCCAGAAATGGTAGCACACATCTGTACTCCCAGAAGTGGAGGCAGAAGGGTCATTATTGGCTAAACAGTGAGTTTACGTTAATCTGAGCGAGATTATGAGATTCTCAAAAAACCAAGAGAAAAAATATCTCACAGATCCTAAATGTGATTTCAAGTGGCTCATGCATGAAACACCCAGGCTGCTCTTGTGCTTGAGGCCTTCTTTCATCTACCCCTTAATTTCTGGGATTACAGGCCTTCAAAATCTCAACCAGTCTCTCTCAGCTACCCAGTGTAGCCCTGGAACAAGACCCCAGCCTATCTGAGCCTCTGAAGGTAGGCTGTGCATCACTCCCCATCACTCACCGCTGACACTGGAGGCTCTGGGGTTGGTACCCATGGACAAGGCAAGATTGTCGATAGAGTTCTGCAGACTGTGGACAGCAGACCTGTGGGGAGACGGAGACAGGAGCCCCAAGAGATGCTGTGGTCTCCAGGGTACCCCGGAATTCAAGCTAGTGCAAGGGAGGCTGTGGAGAGGGTGATTCCTAGAAGTAGGAAGGTTAAGAATCAACTGGCTTCCAGACACAGTGGGTGGAGAGGCAGTTTAGAGGAGGGTGAGGGCTCAGAGCCTCACCATATGTCTCTCAGCTCCTTCTGTAGCTCATCCCTCCAGCAGCCACTGCCTTCTGCGGGCACCTCCTCACTCTCTGGCCATGGAAACGGCTCATACACCTGCTGCTTCATCTTGGTCAGCACCTGAGGTTCAGGAAGGGTGTGGGGGAGCAAGAGATTAGATACACAAGTATCTAAAAAAAAAAAGTAATCGTGATGTAGTACTTCTATTCCAGGCTGAGAGCATGGAACCCTCCGTGAACCACCTCTCCGATCAGGGAGGCATTACACCCATAATACAGAGAGGCAAATCGAGGTCCAGAGGGGGCAAAGTGATTTTAAGTGGCTGGGCTGGGATTTGCACTCTGCCCCCTGCACTGAGTCCAGAGGCGGAGCCGGAGGAAGCTGCCCTCGCCCCGAGTCCCGCAGCCGCTCGTTTCTCCACTCACCTTGCGGCACTTCACCTGCGTTTTCTGCATCTTCTGGATATGCAAGAGGTTCTCGGAGATCTCATCCTCCTGGGCCTCTGTGGGGGGAGAGCGCTCAGTGAACCCGGGGAGCGAAGGAGCCCCATCCCTTCCAGGCGGTGCGCTTCCAGGCACTCACGGAGCTTCTGGTAGATGAAAGTCACCTCTTCCCGCACCAGCTCCAGTTCCTCCCACAGGAACTTCTTGCTAAGCGGAGAGAGGAGCTTAGACCCACATTCCAAGCCCATTCCCTAGGCCTCCATGGCCTTCCCCTGTCCCCACCCCCACTACCTGACCCTGGGTGTACAGCCTCGGAATCAGTCCTCAGCCCGAGGCTCCACCCAGTCCCAGACCCCGCCCACAGCCCCAGACTCCCTGCTCTCCCCTTCCAGTCTACACGATTCCTGGATCGCCCTAGCCTTCTCCTCTCCTCTTGATTTTCACTCTCCAGCTTCTCCGCCTCGCTCAGTCTTCTGAGCCCCTGCCTCCTTCCCAGCCCACCTTCAGCTTGCGGCCTCTCTAAAGCTTCTAGCCACCTATCTCCTCTGAGCCTCCTGTTCCTAATGTTGTGACCCCCAAATCTTCCACTCCCTGCTCGGTTAAGTTCCTTCAATGGTAGCCCTCTTGCTTGCAACCTCCACCCTGCCCTCCTGCCCACACCCACCTGTCCCGGATCTCCTGGGCCAACAGCTGCAGGCAGCGAGTGGTCCGGGCCTGTTGCAGCTCCTCACCTTCCCTCATCGTCTTCTGCAGCCCCTGCAGGCCCTGGGCCAGGGCCCCGTACAGCTCCTGCTGCCGACACGGCTCCTTGCTCCACTTACAGCCCCCCTTCTCTCCCTGGCGGCTCAGGGGCCTCAGCGCTTCTGTAGAGAGAGTGGGGTACTCCTGGTTTTATTTTTGTGGGGGGCGGGGTCTTAGGTGAGTGTACATGTTCATGTGTTTGCATAGGTGTGTGCACAGGTATGCAGGCACGTGGGTGTGTGGAGGCCCAAGGGGAACACTTAATTCACCCTCAGTTCTTATCCACCTTTTCTTTTGAGACAGGGTCTCGCACTGAACCCGAAGCTCGAAGCTCGCAGATCAGGGTAGCCGGGCTGGCCAGAGGGCCCAGGATTCCTATCCCCACCCCTGCAGAGCTGGGACTAATGGTGCCCACTGAGTCCAGTTTGCTCGTTTTTGTTGTTGTTTTGTTGTTGTTGCTGTTTTAATCTGAGTTCTGTAGATGAATGGCAAGCATTTTAATAACAGAGCTATGTCCCCAGCCCTGGAACATTTTAAACTTTATTATTATTATTATTATATTTTGAGACAAGGTTTCCCTGTGTAGCCTTGGCTGTCCCCTTTGTAGGCCCGGCTGGACTCACAGAGAGCCCCTGCCTCCGTTGGGATTAAAGGTGTGACACATGCGCCTGGCTGTGGCTTTTGTTTTATGGTTTTTGTTTTTGCCTGGTGCCCATGGAGGCCAGAAGAGGGTGTCCTATCCCCTGGACCCATGAGGATTCATGGTTGTGAACCACCATGTGGGTGCTGGGAATAGAACCTGGGTCCTTTGCACAAGCGGTGGGTGCTCTAAACTGACAGGCTATCCTTCAGCTCCAGGACCTTGCTTTTCTCTTTTCTCTTCCAGACAGAACCTCTCCCCTGGGCTGACTTTCAACTCCCTAATTAGATGGTAACTTTGAACACTCCCCTTGCTTCTGTCCCCCTAGTGCTGGGGTCACAGGCATGCATCACCTGGTCCAGTTTTATTCCACGCTGGAGCTGGAACCCAGGACTTCATGCATGCTGGGCAAGTGCTCTACCAATGGAGGCCCAGCCCCAAAAGGCGGGAAATGGATGTGGGCCTGAGGCTAGTTTGGATCCAGCCTTCCCTGACCTTGTTTTGACCTTTGACCCTATTTTTGCACCACCCTCCCCCCCCAAGCTTACTCAGAGCTAGGCCTCCATCCAGTCCTTACCTTCAAGCTGCTGGATCTTGATCTGTTGTAGGCAGCTCTCCTTCTCCAGCATGGTCACAGAGTGGTTCAGGAACTCAAAAGCCTGGAGGGGCAGGATGTGAGGCCCTGGAGCGGGGAGGAGGGTGCCAACAGGGGTGCGGAGGATGGCGGGGAGGCGGGGCTCACCTTAGTCTGAGCCTGCAGCTGGGACCTGAGAGACTCCAGTTCACACCGCAAGAGCTTCTGAGAGTCAGGAATAAGCATGTTGTTCTTAACTGTGGGCAGAGGCAGAGTGAGCCACAGCTGAGGTACGGTCAAGGGCAGAGACGGGGGGTCAGGGAAGGGGAAGCAGGTATAGAGCAGGGGGCCGCCTTGAGGCATGTAATGAGCACGGGCCTCCATACTGGAGAAGACAGGGTAAAGTGGGCCTGCAAGGTGGCTCTGTTGGTAAAGGCACTTGCCACCAAGTCTAAAGACCTGAGTTTAATCCCAGGGACCCACCAGCTCTGGAAAATTGTCCAGCTCTGATAAATTGTCCTCTGACCTTCAAATGTGTGCTCAGGACACACACACTGGCACAGGAAGTGAATAAATAAATAAATGACAGACACCCAAATGTCTTCCCTTCCCAGTCTCCCTGGGAAGAAGGCGCTCACCTTTTACTTTAGAAGAGCAGGGTTCCAGACACTTCTGGGCGGGAGGAGAGGAGAGTGATGATTTACTCCTAGATTGTTCGCCTCATCGCGGCTCAGAGGGTAGGGCGGGAGTGGTTCTCCTGAGTTCTGGCTACCCCAAAGCAGGCAAAGCTGTGTCCTGCCCCTCCCCTTAAGGTGCTCATCTGCACATGCTCAGAGGTACACTTGCATGCCTCATCTCACATCTGCGGGCCTCTGGATTGCCCCCGAGAGGAAGCAGCCAGGCTGTCCCTCATTTGACCTTTCTCCTTGGGAGTGCAGGACACCAGTGACGTGATTTCTATTGTGGACCCACCACCATGACCTGTGCTTGCTTGTACTGTTTCGTTCGGAGGCAGAGTTTCTTTGCGTAGTCCTGGCTGTCCTCAGACTTGTTCTATAGACCAGGCTGGCCTTGAACTCACAGAGATCTAGCTGCCCCTGCCTCCTGAGTGTTAGGATTAAAGGTAACCGCCACCACCACCCAGCCACACGCTGTTGTTAAATACAATCAGCCACACATTTTACACAATAGACACACAATTTTAGACATAAGTGTGAGTCTTGCACTCACAATCAGACACCATAGAGATACAAAAACAACGAACACCAAATTAACAGCTCACAAAACGTCAGATGTCTCATGTGTGAAGAGATAACTCACTGCACTGCCCTTGCAGGGGACTGAAGTTTGGCTCCCAGCATCCAGGTTAGGTGGCCCACAACCACTAAAACTCCAGCTCCAAGAGATCCGATGCCCTCGTCTGTCCTCCATAGCCATCTTGCACTAATGTGCATACCCATATGTACATACGCATGTATATATATATGAGGAGGTGTGTGTGTGTATATATAGGTACTGAGAGCAGGTGCCTTGCCCTGCGGACTCTTCCCTGTTCTCCACAGGGACACACACAGCAAGTGTGCTCCTAGCTCAGTGAGGGTTCCCAAAGGAGGACACCTTGGCTGAGTTGTGACTCCTCTTCACAAGGTCATGGTCATGACAACGCTCCTTGTGCTGGTCTGAGTTGGGGCAGGCTGGACCCTCATGAGGCTGAGGTTCTGAGTCCCACTCTGTCGGCCAGCCCACACTCCTCCTCGCTGCTTGTTCAGAAGCAGCGCTCACAGCCTCAGATTCCAAGCTCCTGGAGAAGTGGGTCATACAGTCCAAAGCCTTCTCTGAGGAGGACCCTAGGGAGAGGAAGTTTTCCTTCAGGGACAAGTGATAGCAGGCCTGCAGCCGCCAGCCCCTCCCAGCCCCCTGCCTCTTTACCCAGCCCTCCAAGAACACCAGTACTTGCCCTGCTCACTGTCAGGCCAACATGTGACGGACAGTGAAGGATGTAAGCAGAACTGAGGTACACAGTAGTCAGGGTCTCGGGATAGGCCGGCCAAAAGAGGGTCACTGCAGACAGGGGGATGGGAAGGGCTCTGAGACCAGTCCCTAAGTCCCAATCCTTTCATTGTTAGTTGTTTATTGTTTTGAGACAGAGTCTCATGTAGCCCAGGCTGGCCTCCAATTCATTACGTAGCCAAGGATGACCTTGAACTCCTGATCCTCCAGCTTCTACCTCCCTAGGGCTAGGATGGCAGGTGTGTGTCACTGCATCCGGCGTATACAGGGGGATGGAAACCAGCTGCAAGCTAGGAACGTGCTCTACCAACTGAGAACCAGCCCCAGCCTCCTAACCCTCTTCAAGTCTCCCCAAAGAGACCCCTCAGAGCTGTTGCAGCCCAGGATTCTTCTCAGTGCTGGCAGAAGTGGAAGCCAGATGAAAGATAAATCCAAACACAGAGGTGGGGTTGGGTTATGAGAACCAGGCATTCCACACAAAAACATAAGAACTTGAAGGGCCGGAGAGAGGGCTCCCTGAGTGAAGTGCTTGCTGCCAAGCCTGGCGACATGAATTGGATCCTCAGGAACCAACTTAAAAGTGGGCGGAGAGAACCAACCCCATACATGTGTGCCATGACACGTGTACACGTAAAGACATGCCTCGTGCACACACAAGAACAAATGAAGTTTTATATTAACAAGGGAACACATAAAGTAAGTCACACGCCTTTAATCCCAGCACTCTGGAGGCAGAGGCAGCCAGGTCCCTATGAGTTGGAGGCCAGGCTGCTTGAGAGTTGGTGTAGCTGCTCTTCCATAGCGCCCAGCACCTATGTGATGGTTCACAAGCTTGTGTAACTCCAGTCACACAGGATTTGATGCCCTCTTCTGACCTCTGCAGGCACAGGGCATGAAAGCAGTACACAGTCATACATACAGGCAAAACATTAATATGCATAAAACAAAATTTTAAAATCTGAAAAACAACAACAAAACCACCTAAGGGGCAAGATGTGGTGGTTCACCCTTTTAATCCCAGCCACTCAGGGGATCCCTGAATTTCAGGCCAGCCTGGTCTATACAGCTAGTTCCAGACCGGCCAGGGCTACACAGTGAGAATCTGTTTGGGGAAAAAAAAAAATCATATCATATCCACTTTATTAGGCTGTCCTGATTACACAGATTTAGTCCTCTACTTGGTAAACGAGAATTTGTTCTAGGATGTTACCTGAGGACCACAGGTGCCCTAGAAGATTACAGGGGGAAAGGAGACAGTCATTTCAGAGCTTCACCACAGGGAGATCACCAACCACGCCTGCCCTCCCACAACCTGGACTCAATCTTTTGACGTTCCCTTCTCCAGAGATTTCCCCTACCGAGGGGGCGTGACCATCGCTATTAGCCCCGCCCCCTGTCCTGTCAATCTCCGCCACTCTCCCGACCCCCTTTTCCAACCCTACCTACCACATACCACCTGTTCATGCTCTCCCATCAAGGACCACGAAGCCGGACCCCAGCTGTGACGCGAAGGTTTGATGCCCTGAGGACACCATCACTGGAAAACACGAGAGAGGCGGAAGGTGGAGTCACAGAGAAGGGCGTGGTCTTCCCCCAAGCCACGCCCGCTCACTCCCCTTCAGGAGCGGAGCTCATTGGCTCCTGAGCATCTTCGGTGTGACTGGATGAAGTTCGGAGAGGCAAGCTGATTTCTGCAAGCCAACTGGGCAGTCCCTAAGTGGGCGAGTCCAGAGGAGCTAGATCTGTGATCCTATTGGCTTGGGCTGCCCGGGAGGTGGGGCGAGGCCTGCGGGGCGGAAGAAAACCTGGGAGGTCTCAGGCGAGCGGGAGCTGCTGCAGGGTTCGGGTTCGTGGTGCGGACGCCTGACCTCGGGTGCTCCAACGGTGGGGTCAGATGGGGGTCGCGGGGGTGCTTTGGAATGCTCCTGGTATATCTCGGGTTTACGGATGAGGGCTCTCGGCTGTCTGCAGAGCTAGGGTAATCCCTGAAGACCTAGGGATCCGAACTTGACCTGCTGGGACACAAGCTTTCGGGGTTCTATAAGGTGCAGTGGATATTAGAGGGGGCCCGAGATCCTTTGCTCTAGAAATTGGTTTGTTTGTTTTTGAGACAAGGCCACGTGTATGTCAGGTTGGCCTCCAACTCCCGACCCTCCTGTCTGTACTTCGGTGCTGGAATGAGGGCTGTCTTTGCAGAGCTGGCCATGGAACTCAAGGCCTCCTGCATGTGAGACAAGCCTGCTGAGCCGCTACCCCGGCTGGAGCCTGAGAAGATGTTTGTTTGTTTGTTTTGAGATAGTCTCACTGGATCTCAGGCTGTCCTCTCAGTGATTTTCCTGCATCCTCCTCTACGTTGGGGTTACACCAGGCCAGTCTCTATGTTTTTAAACGCTTTTTGGAATGGAGGAGTCTTTTTCTATCCTTGAGCTAGGAAAGTGGCAGTCCCCTGTCTCAGTCTTCCAAGTGCTGGGGATTTACATGTAGGAGCCTCCACACTGGGCTGAGATTATTTATTTATGATATTACTCTTAACTGTTGTTTTGCAAATACGGAATGTGAGGCCCACACCAACTAAGTGCCCGACCTCAAAGCCACAATTCCAGCCCCTAGCCTGAGCTGAGATCGACTTGTCCGGCTTGAGCCTGTCCTCAGGCTGCTTTGGGTCTTCCAACTGCTGTTTCCTCTCATTTTTGCACTAGTGTGAGGCTGTCCCTAAGCACTCTCTGCCAGGGCCTCCGAGCTAGGTTGAAGGTTAAGCTGAGTCATTGCTGCCTCCCCAGGGACACAGGATGGAGAAAGGTGAGGATCCAGGAAGCCTGATTAAAGTGGTCCACTTGCTGGTCTTGTCTGGTGCCTGGGGCATGCAGATGTGGGTGACCTTTGCCTCAGGTAGGGATCTTCCAGCCTGTTGTTTAGGCTGAGCCCTGAATGGGAAGGGCATGGGAAAGTGTCCTAATAGGTGTTTGTGGCCCTCCGTCTCCTAGGCTTCCTGCTTTTCCGGAGCCTGCCTCGGCACACCTTTGGGCTCGTGCAAAGCACCCTCTTCCCGATCTACTTTCACATCTCCTTGGGCTGTGCCTTCGCCAACCTCTGCATATTGGCTCCACAGCGAGCCTGGATCCACCTCACGCTTTGGGAAATCAGTCAGGTATGAGACTTGAGGGTCACACGTCTCTGAAGATTTGTCCCCAAGACACCAGTGAGCACTTACGGAGACTTCGTTTTAGGTGTGTGTGTGTGTGTTTGGATGTGCACGATTATGTGCACGTTTGCACTGTCATGTGTAGAGACCAGGGGTCGATGTTAGGCGTCCTCTAACACACATACATACGAACATATGTTGTTGTTTATGTACATTGGTGTTCTGCCTGCTTGTGTGTGTGTGTGTGTGTGTGTGAGTGAGCGTGTCAGAGTCCCTGGACCTGGAGTTACAGTTGTTAGCTGCCATGTGGGTGCTGGGAATTTAACTCCTGGTCTTTTGGAAGAGCAGCCAGTGCTCTTAACCACTGAGCCTTCTCTCCAGCCCCCCATATATTGGGTTTTTAAGACAGGGTTTCTCTGTGTAGCTTTGGCTGTCCTGGAACTCACTCCGTAGACCAGGCTGGCCTTGAACTCAGAGATCTGCCTGCTGCTGCCTCCTGAATGCTGGGATTACAGGCGTGCGCCACCACAGCCCGGCTTACTTTATTTTTGTTCTTTTGAGACAGGGTCTTTCTATACAGCCCTGGCTGTTCTGAAACTATGTAGACCAGGCTGGCCTCAGACTCACAGAGATCCACCTGCCTCTCTGCCTTCCAACTGCTGGGATTAAAGGCGTGTGCTACCTTGCCTGGCATTGATTGATTGATTGATTGATTGAGACAGGTCTCTCATTGAACCTGATTTGGTCAGACAAGCTGACTGCCAATCTCCCAGGATCCTTTTCTCTTTTTCTCCCCAGCACTGGGATTACTCACTCACTCAGTGAGGACTGAGCCACCATGTTGGGCTTTTGACATGGGTGTTGAGGGATTGAACTCAGGCCCCCCTGCTTGCATAGCTCTTTACTGACCACCTCTTCCCTTATTTGATGCTGTTTTTCATAGTGCTGGGGGAGAGACTCAGAGCCTTGCACATGCGTGGCGTGTGCTCCACAGGCATGTCTTTCAGGCCTACATAGATAGTCCTGTCCTGTCATTGTTTTAAGACAGGGTCTTTGTGGAAGATGAGTTTGAACTTCTGATCCTCCTGCCTCCTGAAGTCACAGGCATGTTCTACCACACATAGTTTTATGAAGTGTTGGAAATCAAGCCCAAGACCCCGCGTCTGCCAGACAGGTACCCTACTAACTCAGCTACCCTCCAGTGAAACATTTTTTTTAAAGATTTATTTTTGTTATTCTCATTTTGGCTTTTTTGAAACAGGGTTTCTCTATGTATCCTTGGCTCTCACTCAGAGATCCACCTGCCTCTGCCTCCCCAGTGCTGGGATCAAAGGTGTGTGCCACCGCTGCTTGGCTTTTATTATTTTCATTTATGTCTGTGTGTAGGCCTGTGCATATATGTGTGAGTGCCCTCAGAGGCCAGAGGTAACAACCCCCCTAGAACTGTAGTTTCAAGCAGTTGTGAGCTGCCCAAAGTGGGTGCTAGGAACTGAACTCACTTCTCTGCAAGAACAGTATGCTGCCTTAACTGCTGAGCCAGCTCTACATCCCCCAAGGTATACCCCAGGCTAGCCCAAACTTGTGATTCTCCTGCTTCCACTTCAGGATGTCCTACTGCTGTGTGCCACCACAGCCAGCTCGAGGGACAAAGACACCCTCTTATTCCTGGTGGAGACAGAGCTGGCCACTGGGTATCCTTGACCGGTTGCTCAGGTGCTCACGGCAGCCCCCGGCTGCCCCCTCTGTCCAGCCTTATCTTCCCTGTTGGCTCCTATTTCCTCTCTGCCCAATAGCTGGGCCCCTGCCAAACTGCAGTGACTCAGCTGAGCGGAGGCGCCGACCTCAGTTCACGGCTTAAAAACTAGACAGGCTGGGAATTTAGGCTTTGCCTCAGCCATCTACAAATTCCCTCAGCCGGTGTAAGGAACAATCCTTGCAGCTCAGATTCCCTCTCCCTCCCCTCCCTCCGCTCTTCAAGTTTTCAGATGTGGGCAGGTGAGACCTCACAGGTGTTTCAAGAGGGATCTCTCAGCCCAGTGTGGCGGTGGGAACTGGTGTGTGCACACGCACACACACACACATACATACACACCCTGTCACCCCAGGATGTGGGAGGATGAGCCAAGGAGATTGCACAAGTTTTGGGCTAGCCTGGACCACATAGTAAGACTGTAGTAAACAAAAACAAGCCAGGTATAGTGCTTAGGACCTTTAGTCCCAGCATTATTGAGGCAAAGAAAGACGAATTCGCGAGTTCAAGGCCTGCCTGTTCTACATAGAGAGTTCCTGGACAGCCAGGGCTATAGAGACCCTGTCTCAAGACAAAAAAAAAAAAAAAATTAAACCAATTAATTAAAAGTAAAATTTTAAATTAAAACACTAAGGTTGATGTAGTAGTGACACCTATATCTCTGCTCGGGAGGGTCAGGAGTTCAAGGCCAGGGTCAGTTACATAGGGAATTTGAGACCAGCCGGAGCTACAGAGAGCCTGTCTAACATGCTTCCTCC
>CM053747.1:16062338-16085115 GCA_028658305.1 Pachyuromys duprasi | reverse complement strand
CATACATACTGTTATGGCATGCTACACACACACAAATCAATTCAACAAATTGAGGTTGAAAGCCCAAACAAAGGCGACTTCTGACTCCACAAAAACACACATACACATGTACCTGAAAGTACATACACATATATGAACAAGTACATATACCACATATGCACACAAAAAAGTGAAAAGCAGGCTGGGTATGTAGCTCAGTGGTACTGTGACTGAGGCTCCAAGATCAAGTCTCACTACAACAACAACAAAAATACAAGTTTTGTTTTGAAGAAGAGGTTTTGGTGTTTGGGGAGTGGTCGAAGAGCAGAGGGTGCCCTGGGGTCCCGGGAGCAGAAGAGGAAAAGCTGTGGATGGATCCTTTCCCAAGGACGGCTGTTTTCAGGGAGCTCTCCAGGCTGTGAGGATGCAGGCTCGGGTCCCTCCCACCAGCCATTCAGGCCCCTCACCTTGCCTTCCTGTCCCTATCCTCAGCTCGCCCTACTGCTCCTGAGCCTCACGCTGGCCACCATCAATGCCCGCTGGCTGGAACCCCGTACCACTGCCGTCATGTGGGCCCTGCAGACTGTGGAGAAAGAGCGAGGCCTGGGGTCAGAGGTGCCTGGCAGACACCAGGGCCCCGACCCCTACCGCCAGCTGCGGGAGAAGGACCCCAAGTACAGCGCTCTCCGCCAGAAATTCTTCCACTACCACGGCCTGTCTTCCCTCTGCAACCTGGGCTGCCTGCTGAGCAATGGGCTCTGCCTTGCTGGCCTTGCCCTGGGACTCAAGAGCCTCTAACACAGGCCCTATGTGGCAATAAATGCTTCTTTGGAAATGGTTGTGGTCATTTTTTTTTCCTCCAGGAGAGGCCAGGTGGTATGTGTTCACGCACATGTGTGGATGGATATGCTTGCTACTATGGCACTCAGCCTCAGGGTTCCCCATGGGCTCCCCATTCCTGTGGCATGACAGTGGAGTGTGAGCTATTGCAGTGATGACCATTTACTGAGCACCTGCTGTGCGTCTGGCTTGGTCCGAACCGCTGCCTTTACTGTGCGTTGCTCCAGCAACAGCAGAGTCCCGCCTCAGGCACAGTCCTAGTTCCTGTCCTGCCGACACAGCGGGAAGAGGCATTGTGACTTGCTTTGGCTGATGAGATGTGAGCAGAAGTGGCACGTCTTTACAGGAAGTGTTTACAGGACAGAACTGGCTTCATCTCTCCTGAGTCCGTAGCATCTTTCCCCACAAGAGAACCTAGGTGAATGATCTGGAGACTTTGGGGCTGCTTGTTTCTGAGAATGACTCAGCACTTCCTAACTAATGCATTCCCGCTCAATTCATGCATGTTGGCACTTTGGAGGCAGCTGTTGTTCCCTTGAGGCAGCTGGGTGAGTAGAGAAGTTTTGGTTGCTGTGTGTGTGTTTTGAGGCAGGGTCTCTAGCTCAGGCTGACCTGGAATTCGAGTTGGCCTGAAACTCACGACAATCCACCTTTCATGTGCTAAGACTACAGATGTGAGCCACAACAGCAGTCTCTGTATATTTTTGTTTTCTGACAGGTCCTTACTACATAGCCAATCTGCCTTGAAGGCTGCTATCTATGTAATCCCAGGCCTTCCTCAAATTCATGGCAGTCCTCCTGCTTCAGCCTCCCAAGTATAGGTGCACACATCTTACCTGTGCATGTGTGTGCCCATGTGCACGCTCCCAGGCGTGTGTGTGTGTGTGTGTGTGTGTGTGTGTGTGTGTGTGCACGCGCGCACTCATACACACCCCTTTTGAGGTCTCATCTAGCCCAGGCTGGTCTTGAATTTCCTACATACCTGAGTATGACCTTGAACTCCTGATCCTCAGCCTTCCTCTATCTCCCAAGCGCTAGGGTTCTTTCTTTTTAAGAATTTATTTCGTTTACCCAGTATTCTTCTTGAGTGTAAGCAGAAGGCCAGAAGAGGGCAGCAGATCTCACTATAGATGGTTGTGAGCCACCGTGTGGTTGCTGGGAATTGAACTCAGGACCTTTGGAAGAGCAGCCAGTGCTCTTAACCTCTGAGCCATCTCTCCAGCCCTTGTTTGGTTTCTTTTACATTTATGTATTTAGTGTGTGTATGTTTGTGAAGGTTCAGAAGACAACTTGTGGAAACTGATTCTTCTACCACTGTCAGTCCCTGGGATCAAATCCACCCTGTTGGTTCCTGCAGCCTTATCAGGCTTACTGACAAGTGCCTTTACCCACTCACCCACTTTGACAGCCCCCTCTATATTTTTTTAATTTATTTATTTTTATCTCAATCACAGGTTAGGTATCCTCTATATTATTTTGAGTTCCATATATTGCTGTGTGGACTCGGGCAAATATCTGCCTTTCTTTGATCCTCACTTTCCTTATTTCTAAAGCACGTTTTAATTCCAAGAGCCCTTAAGAGTACTGAGCAGCGGACTCCAGCACCCTTTAGGGCCGGGCACTTAGAACCCTCCCACATTGGACAGGCAGTATGCCTGAGCATTCATGAAGCCCCCAACGCTGAACAGAAAATGGAGGGGGGAGGAAGGGTAGAGTGCTTGCTTCCCTAGCACCACATAAACCAGGCATGGTTTTGCATGCCTTGACCATTAAGGCAAGTCTCAACCGAATGAGACCTTGTCTCAAAAACAAACAACATACATTAATTTTTTTTAAGATATAAAACTTTTAGTTTCCATGGATGTTATGCCTGCCTTTGTGTCTGCACGTGGGTTCTTGCTGCTTGATGAGGTAAGAAGAGGGGTCAGGTGCCTGGAACTGGAGTTATGGGTGGTTGTGAGCCATTGTGAGGGTGCTGAGACTCAAACCCAGATCCTAGGCAAGAACAGGTGCCTCTACCCGCCGAGCCATCTCTCTAGCCTCCCCCCACCCAGAATCATTAAAAAATAAAAACAAAAGCATGGTTACACAAATCTTGTTAAGAACCACGTGGCAGAGAGGTTAAATATGTCTCTGCCCTAAAGCGCTCAGCAGCTGAAGTGTTCCTCTTAACCACGGAGGCAACGGTGGGACTTAAGGCCGCTTTCCGCTCCCCTGGGCTCCAGCTTCTCCTGTCAAGCCCACCCCCAGACGCCCTCCCCACCGCGTGCTCTCAACCGACTGGCTCTCGACCGCTCCCTCGCTCCACCTTCCGGGACAGCCCTTCCCCATATATGCCCCACCCGCTGCTCAGCCTGGCCCTTCGCTCGACTCCGGTCCCATCTCCCCTCCCGCCCTGGACCCTCCACCACTGGGCCCCACGCCCACGATTCCCCTCCACCTCCCCGCACCCCTTGGGGACCCTTGGGGTAGCCCCGCCCCACCCCCGACCGCAAGGCCTGGTCCACTCCGCTAGGACTCCTGCGGCACGCCGGTCCCGACAGGCCACGCCCACCTTCTGGCTCGCGCCGGCGCGCCGCCCGCGAGACCACGCCCACCTCCGAACGCTGCCTCCCAGGACGGCCCCGCCCCTCCCAGCCCCGCCCACGCCTCGCTGCGGCCTCGCCCTCCGCCTGGGCGGAGCCGGCGCTGGATCCGGGTGTCGGTGCCGGCGGCCGCAGCAGCGGGGCGGGGGTCGCGGCCGAGTGGGGACCGCAGCGACTCCGTGGGCGGATCCTCGCGTGCGAGGCGGGACCCGAGGTGAGCCCAGGAGCGAGTGCGCCAGCCAGCCTGCCGGTTCGCGCGTGCGCTATGACAGGGTTGAGCTGGGGTCCGCGCGAGACTGGGTCCCGCACCCCAATCGGCTCTTCTGGCTCCTCTGGGTTCCCCGCCCCCAGCTTGTTTCCGCGAGCGGTGGCGGGGTGGGCGAGAAGCCCAGCCGGGGGCGAGCGAGGCTGCCATATGGTGATGGGGGAGGCACCTGCTGGTGCGCGCTGTGCAGTGACAGCTCCGATGTCAGCCTTGAGGGCTGGGGACCCCTACCCGGCCCTGAAGAGGGGCGGTGGTGGGGCGGGGGCCAGCCTGGAGGCCCTGCCCGAAGGACGCTTTGCGGTCCCTCCTCAAACCCGTTCTCCCAGAACACAGGGTGGGGTTGGCTGCATTCTCCTTGGAAATACACGGGGCAGAGAAATAGAAAACACCGAAAGCCGTTGAGAAATAGTTCTGCTTGGGCTTCAGGGAGCGACTCTAGACAGCAGGAGAAACTGAACCCAGGGGAGCTTGGAAGGGCACCCTAGATTAGGATGCAGCAGCATGCTGGAGTGTGGGCAGATATGAACAGCAGGATATGGGGTGGTGGGATTTGTGATCTTTGAGTGGCTAGGATAGTTCCCTTACCTTCATTCCTGTCTCTGTGGGCCATGGCTTGGGTGAGTCAGCTTTGCCCAAGAGGGGGCCAGGTCAGGCCCCTTTAACAAATAAAATGGCAGGTACCCACTTGGGAGTCTATCTAGACCTTTAAACCATGCTGTATTTATAGAAATTCCCCTTACCCTGGGGGACGGGGAAAGGGTTAAGTGGAGTTGCAGGGGAAGTACCAGTTAAAGTCAACAGCGAGGCCCTGAAGGAGGGGGCTCTGTCTAGCTGGCAGTACCCCCCCATCTCACACCTGTGCATACCAGCTGCTTGCACTGGGCAAAGTCCAGCCTGCAGCCTGTGCAACTTCCTCACAACCTCCCCCCCTCCCCCCCCCCCGCCCCACTGGCCCTAAATTTTCACCTGTTACCTGGCTTCTGTGCCTCAAGGCAGGAGATCAGAACCTTTCACTATAAAGGCTCTCATTTGGGTTTTGTTGTTGTTGTTGTTTTTGTTTGGTTTTTTTTTGAGAGGTTCTTTTTTTTTAAATAAATTTATTTTTATATCAATCACAGGTTAGGATGAGACAGGTTCTTAACGTAACCCAGTTTGATACCAAACCTCCAGTGTAGCACAGGATGAGCCTGAACTGATATTTCTGTCTCTGCTCCCTAGCACTGGAGTTGCAGGTGTGCACATCACACCAGGTTTACTGAGTGCTGGGGCTGAAACCTCAAGGTGAGCATGCTCTCCTAAGTCATCCCCAGCCCTCAGCTTCATCTTGGTGAGAAGTTAAGCAGCAGCCACAGCCCTTTCACGGAGGCTTCCCTGAAAAGGTGTTTGTGTTGTGCACAGCCGTGTCTCTTCAGAGGGCAGCGCCGGGGTGGAGAAGGGCTCTGCAGAATAGAACAATGATCGCCAAGAAGAGCCTAGCGATGTGCACCTGTAATCCCAGCTCCAGAGGCAGGGATCAGAAGTGTGGGGTCATTCTCCACCACATGGAGAGCTTGAGGCCAGCCAGGGCAGCAGGAGGCACGAGACCTTTTCTAAAAGAATGAAAAAGAAGAGGAGGAAGAGGCGTGGGGAGATGGCTGAGCTGTTAAGAGCAGCTCTTTCAGAGGACCTGGCTCAGATCCTTAGAGCCCCACGGTGGAGCTACATACCTGTCAGCCCCATACACTTGGCACTAGAGACAGAAGGTGTGAGGGTTAGAGGCCAGACTAGGCTCCACAGTGAGACCTTGCCTCTTAAGATAAATAAATAAAGAAACACATAAAACTAGGTCTAGGGATGGCTTTGCAGGAAAAGGCAGTTGCTGCCCAGCCTGATGATCTGAGTGTAATCCCAGATCCACATGTTGGAAGAACCGATTCCTGAGCCCAAACAGACCCGCAGGCTCGGTTGTTGGTACCCATGCCCTTTCAAGATTCCACTCTTTCATATCAGGACTTCTCTTCTCTGAGCAGATCCCACCAAGATGGCATCCGCTAGTGAGCCCCCTGCCAGCCCGAGGGACGCCGCGGACCAGAACTTTGACTACATGTTCAAACTACTCTTGATTGGGAACAGCAGTGTAGGCAAGACGTCCTTCCTGTTCCGCTATGCTGACGACTCCTTCACCCCTGCCTTCGTGAGCACAGTGGGCATCGACTTCAAGGTCAAGACAGTCTATCGGCATGACAAGAGGATCAAGCTGCAGATCTGGGTGGGCTGAGGAGCTAGCCATGCAGGGGACCGGGAGGGCAGGGGAAGGAAGAGTTCCCAGCAGGGACCGGGCAACTTGGGGCAGGAAGGTGTCTTTCAGCTCTGAGGTAAATACAGCAGGTTGAGGGAACGTCCCTGCCCTGGGTGGCCTGTGGAGGGACAAGGTGGACAGAAGGTGCCTGTTGGAAGCACCGGTGACTAGTGAGGAAGAAGTTGGGGACCATCTCAGGGACTCCCATGGAGGCTGCCAGGTTCAGGGCCACATCCTGCCCCCAGCCCAGCCGTTGATATCATCGTGGTGACAGGGGCCTAGGATGGCAGATGGAGATGGTGGCCTGAGGCCACTAGTACATTGGTTCTTGGAAACAAGGTTAGGGAGGCTCAGAAATGGGGCAGCCCCACTCGCCAGAGCCCATGCAGGCCAGAGCTCAGTCAGTGAACGGAGTTCTCAGCATGGGAACTGGTGCGTGTCTGTAGTGTCTCACACTAGGCTGCGATTGAGGGCAGGACCATGGCTCCCCATTACACGGGGCCTGTGGAGGTAACACCACTCTTCTCCCATCAGCTTGGGCCCACAAGAGTAGACCTGTGTCCCTCCCAGGGTCCTGCAGTGCCAGGTGGGGAGCAGGCGGCCCCCAGCTGACTCACTGCTGTTTGCCCAGGACACAGCAGGCCAGGAGCGCTACCGGACCATCACCACGGCCTACTACCGTGGAGCGATGGGCTTCCTGCTCATGTATGACATCGCCAACCAGGAGTCTTTCACCGCTGTGCAGGACTGGTGAGTACCGACCCACCACCGACATGCCGCAGGCCTCCCCCTTCCCCCATCTCTAACCTCCGTCGTCATGCCTACGACTCCACAGGGCTACACAGATAAAAACCTACTCCTGGGACAATGCCCAGGTCATCCTTGTGGGGAACAAGTCCGACTTGGAGGACGAACGGGTGGTGCCCGCTGAGGATGGCCGGAGGCTTGCCGATGATCTCGGTAAGTGCCCAACCTAGGCCACAGGCCGTGTCTCCTAACTCCAGACCCTCATCCTCACCCTGAAATCCCATTTCTGTAGCAGTTAACTCAGGGTCTGGTGCAGGGAGAAAGAAAAATACCCATGGGTTAGGGCTGGGAAGGTGGCTTGTGGGCACGTGAGTAAGGTGCTCTTGTTGTGCAGGCATAAGGCTCTGAGTTAGAGTCCCCACACCCACATAAAAGGCCAGACATGACCACACCTGTATACATAAAACATGCACACATACACGCCCACATACACACACACACACACACACCTTCATGCCTGAAACTCCAGCACTGTGGGCTGTCTGTACATTAAGCAGGCACTCTACCACTGAGCAACACTACCAACATGGGCTTTACATTTTTTTAGTTTTGGGGACCGTCTTACTATGTAGCCGAGGCTGAACTTTGAACCCAAGATCCTTCTGTCTTAACTTCCCAAGTTGCTGGAACTGCAGGATCCCCTTTTCATTCAGGGTATTGATCTGTTGTAGGGACTGAGTTTTCATCCTGTGGGGAAGATTCTGCAACCCACATTTACCTGTAAAGATCCAAGCCTGGTGGGTCACACCTAAATCCTAAATCATGCCTAAATGTTTCAGGAACTTGCAGCAGAATCTCTGTGAGGTGAAGGTTAGCCTCCCACACAGAATAGACACTCTTAAATAGACATGGCTGGAGAGATGGCTTAGAGGTTAAAATACTTTCTGGTGTCAGTCGGGGTGGTGCACGCCTTTAATCCCAACACTCAGGAGGCAGAGGCAATTGGCTCTCTGTGAGTTTGAGACCAGCCTGGTCTACAAAGTGAGTTCCAGGAAACCTTGTCTCAAACAAACAAACAAAGGGCTGGAGAGAAGGCTCAGAGGTTAAGAGCACCAGATGTCCTTCCAAAGGTCCTGAGTTCAATTCCCAGCGACCACACAGTGGCTCATAACCATCTATGTTGAGATCTGATGCCATCTTTTGGCATGCATGCATACTTCCAGGAGAATACTGTATAAATAAATCTTTTTTTTTAAGTTTAAAAAAGAAACCAAAAAGATTTTTATTTATTTATTTGATTTTTATGTCCCTTTAAAATTATTTATTACTAAGCGTGTGCCACAGTGCACATGTGGAGATCAGAGGACAACTTCAGGAGTAGGTTTTTGCCTTCCAGGGCTTAAACTCAGGTCAGCCAAGCTTGGATGGCAAGTGCTTTTGCAGGCTGAGCTCTGTCACTGATTCTCTCCTTTTCTTTGACCCAGTGCTGGGAATCAAACCCAGGGCCTTATGCATGTTGCATTTAAAGTTTTTCTTTTGATAGAGGGCCTAATTTTGTAGCTCAGTCTTCCTGCTTGGCCTCTCCAGTGTAGGGATTACGTGTGTGCTACTGTGTCCTAATTTTATTATATTTGTGTGTGCATGCGCATACTAGTGGAGACGGGAGGACATCAGGTGTCACCCTTTCTCTGAGACAGGTTGGCTCGCTGGTCTGGAGCTCCACAAGGGACCTAGGCTGGCTGGCCAGCGAGATCCATCAGCCTCCACTTCCGCAGGCCTGGGATTGCAAGCATGTGAAGGAGAGTGGCGGAGGGGCTGGGATCTGAACCCAGCTCCTCATTCTTGCAAGGCTTCTTTTCCATCTGGCCATCATCCCCATAGCCCCATTACTTTGTTTTAAATTACACTTTATATTTATTGTTTTTAGGGTTTGGGAGCCAGGTTTAGAGACAGGGTTTCTCTTTGTAGCCCTGGCTGTCCTGGAATGCTGTAGACCAAGCTGGGCTTGAATTCACAGAGAGCTGCCTGCCTCTGCCTCCCGAGGGCTGGCTTCTCTTTTAAGATGTACATGGGTACTCTGCATGTGTCTGTGCACCATGTGCTGCTGAGGTCAGAGGGGAGTCAGATCCCCTGAAGCTGGAGTTACAGGCAGTTGTGAGCTGCCACGTGAGTGCTGGGAATCAAACCCGGGTCCTCTGGAAGAACAGCCAGTGCTCTTAACCACTGAGCCATCTCTCTGGTCCTGCTGTCTAGTGTCTGTGTGTGACACACGCCCATGCACATGCACACCCACCTGTGGGTCCTTGGGTCTTGTAAATTCAAACCATCAGACTTGGCAACAAGTACCTTTACCACCGAGCCATCTCTCTGTCTCCTGAAGACTCCTGGCTAGGCACAATGGTACAGCCTGTAATCGCTGCACTTGGAGAGCTGAGGCAGGAGGCTTGCTGAGTTGGAGGCTATGTGAATTATTTCATCATTGTTACACAGTGAGACTTTGCCTCAGGACTTCAGAAAGGCTGAAGGAGCCTGGAAAGGACCCTAGAATCTACATTCGAACCATCAGGCATGGCGGTGCACACTTGTCATCCCAAGGGGCTCATGGGCTAGCCAGCCAGGCTTGCCTGATGACTTAAGTCACTGAGAGATCTTGTGTCAGAAAAAAAAAAAAAAAGGTGATTGATGGCAGCCGTGGGAAAGCACATCCAACACATGTGCACCCCCGCCCCCCACAGCAGATCAGGCAGGAGTGATGAACAGGTATGAACAGTTGCACACTCAAGGTCCAGCCCCTTAGGACTCACATGACTGGCAACTCTCCCACCTTCTGCCCACCCAGGCTTTGAGTTCTTTGAGGCCAGCGCCAAGGAGAGCATCAACGTGAGGCAGGTGTTCGAGCGCCTTGTGGACATCATCTGTGAGAAGATGAATGAGTCCCTGGAGCCCAGCACCGGCCCAGGCAGCAACGGAAAAGGCCCAGCCCCTGGGGAAACCTCACCCCCCCAGCCCAGCAGCTGCGGCTGTTGAGTGTGGCCCTTGACCTCCCACACCCGGCCCCTCCCGCCTTTTCAAGGCCTGTAGCCAAGGTGGGAGCTTTGGGGGCCATCTCTAAGCTCAGGGCACTTCCCTCCAGTCCCCTTCCGTCTCCTCTGGTACAACTTCACCTCCGCTTCTTTCCATGTCCACGTGCTCAGACAGTCCTGGCTAGAGCCCACAAATGCCAGGGCTCTGCTCAGCACTGTCTGAGGGGCTGGGCCACCCCACGCAGGTGCCTACAGCGTGGGTGGGGGTGTCTGTAGGTGGCACTGCCTTCCGTGGGTGATGGAGGGGCCACTCCGTGCCTTCTCAGAGCCATTGCCCACCTGTGTGGTCCACTGAAGAGTGTCACCACTGTGGGTTGCTATCCAGCTCAGGCCCAGCAGCCTCTAGAGCTCAGGTCCACCCGCTTGGCCTTAAAACCTGCCTCTGAGCTGATGGCTAGCCAAGGTGGCAGGTCTGCAGTTTCCACTCTCTACCAGAAAGGCATCTACCAGAAAGCCTGTTTTCCGGCTATACAGTGGCCAGAGTCAGAGCACCCTGGCACTAGAGTCTCTCTGAAGTGCCTTCCAAGCTTCCCCTGAATCTGAGTCACCCGTGTGGGTCAATCAGCTCCCAGAATTTAATGTACAGCATTCCAGGCCCTATCCCAGGGCGACTGGGAGTTGCCCAACCCTTAGCAATCAAGCTTTCTGTCAGTTCATCTCACGGCCAGGGGACCAAGCTACCCACCCAGGACCCCATCTGTCTGCCCGGTGGTGTTTTAAGCAAGAGCTTTACAAATCTCACATCCTGTGTGGAGAAGGAAGTGGAGAAACCAGCCCGCAGAGGGTGTGTCCTTGCTGCTCAATTTCTGAAGGCAGGATTTGGGTTTCTCCACGTGAGGACCCCTGTATAGGCCCAGTGTATTCTCTCGTCATCAGAGGGCCCAGGGACATTGGGGTTCGGGGGGAAGATGGGGAAGAGGTGCCAGTGGGCAACACAGTGTTTTTGCTTGTACCTCGTGGGAGCAGCCGGCCCTCCTGTGAATGGGGAATGGGCTGCAGGTTATGACTGATGTCTCTACAAAGCTTGGGACTTAGCTCCTAGGATTCTCTCCAGCTAGGAGGTCCTTCCTACTCGGCAACCAAACTCCAACATCTCATAATTCAGATGATACCAGATAATCAGCATCCTCCCCTGGGTGAGCGATGGTGTCCAGGTCAGGTTCAAATGCATTTCTCCCCTGCCAGTGGCCGTCTTTGGGGCATCAGGATGAAGCTGTGTTTGTACAAAGTGGGTGAAGGGGAGTGGGTAAATCATGTTAGCAAAGTGAGGGAGTCTGAGCACTTGGAGGAGAGTCAGTTTTTTGGTTTGTTTGGTTTTTTTTTGTTTGTTTGTTTATGTTGCTTTATTATTAAATCATCCAAACAGCTAAAATTAAGATTCAACAACCTCCTGGGTATGGTGGCACACACTTTTGACCCCAGCACCGGGCAGGGGCTCTTGAGTTAGAGGTCAGCCTGGTCTGCAGCGTTCCAGGACAGCTGGGCTCCACACAGAAACCCTGTCTCAAAACAACAAATAGTCCAGCAGTGTCTGGTGCTAGTGTGTTGCATAGGGTCCTAGGTTGAAATCCCAGAAACTGTGGGATTTCACAGAACTGTGCGTGTGGTTCAGGGATGTCATCCTAGCAGAGGCAGGAGGATCAGGAGTTTGGGGTCACCTCTGATTGCTATCCAGGGGGTTCGGGGCCAGCCTAGAGCTATGAGACTGTCTCATACATGAAAAGAATGAAAGGCCTGTCAGAGATTGTCTTGACCAGCCTATTGTTCCTAAGCTAGTTTCCAGCACAGTGGTGAACAGCTGGTCCTTAGCCAAGACCGTTCCAGTCACCTCTGACTGGATCTTGGACTTGGTCTCCGCTTCCTGTTGACATAAGAGGCTCCCTCCGTAGCAACAGAGGAAACTGCCCTGTGGTTTTCTTACAAGTGGGCATTTGGCTGGCGGGACAGCTCATCTCAGGTCACTCGTCACCGAGCCTGATGACCTGGGTTAGTTGGGATCCAGGAGGTAGCAGAAGAGAACTGTTCCCTTCAAGTCACCCTCTGACCTCGGCACATGTCATGGTGAGCATGGGTGCACACAGTCAACGTAAGAAAACAAAAACTTCTTTTAATTGAATGATGTGCAATCTCTGTTTCTTCCTCCAATTAAGGGTGATTTGAGCTTCTTCCAGTAGGTTTTTTTTTTCCTAAGGATGGGTGATGGGGTCACTAGCAAGCAGAGGCTGCCGTCTGTACAGATGGCCAAGGGGGATGGGAGCCTGTTTATTGACAGAGACTCTGCTGAAGACCTGGGGAGCACTTCTGTGTCGCAGGAGAATGCCCAGGGGCACCCAGCCTCTGGCATCTTACCCCTATCCCCCATGTCCTCCCAGGGAGAAATGGCCATGACTGCAGTAGTCTGATGGTCTGGGATTTTTAGGTTTGGGTTTTGGCTAGCCTGGAGCTCACAGAGATCCACCTGCCTCTGCCTCCCCAGGGCTGGGGTTAGAGGTGTGTGCCACTGTGCCCAGCTGACTTTCCTTCCTGCTATGTGGTAGGATACTAGGCCGTACCACCATACCCTGTTTGATGCCGAGCTGGGGGTGGAGCCCAGGGCTTCCTGCATGCAAAGCAAGCACTCTGCCAACTGGGCTGTTTCCGAGGGGTGATTCTGCTCCTGGCTCTCCAGTGGCAATTCTGAAACAACACCAATCAACTCTGGTCTGGCTGTCCCTGTCCTCCAAAGTTGATGCCCAGGCCAGAAAAAAAAAAAAAGTGTACTTTTTCCAATGTGACAATAAAGGAAGCCATTTTGTCTGTGTGTATTTTGCATAAGTTCACTGTAAAGCCAATGGTTGGCTGTGGTACAAAGCACCCCCACCAGGTCCGAGGCTGATTCTAGCCAGGCCCTGACCACCTTGGCTCTAGAAAGTTTTGCTTTGATACAGCTTTAGATATAGCTCAGTGTGTATTTGCCTCAAGGTCTGGTGACCCAAATTTGATTCCTGAAACCCACACAGTGGAAGTCCTATTCCTACAAAATATCCTCGTGTCTTAGGATTTCTATTGTTGCAATGGAATACTGTGACCAAAAAGCAAGTGGGGAGGAAAGGGTTTGTTTACATCTCCACATGGTAGTCCATCTTTGAAGGAAGTCAAGACAGGAGCTCAAACAGCAGGAACCTGGAGTCAGGGCTGATGCAAGAGCCTTGGAGGGGTGCTGCTTACTGGCTTGCTCATCCTGCTCTCTTATAAAACCCAGAACCACCAGCCCAGGGGTGGCGCCACCCACAGAGTGCTGGGCCCTCCTCCTCATCCACTAATTAAGAAAGTGCATTAGAGCTGGATCTTATGGCAGACTTTTCTCAGTTGAGGTTCCCTCTCAGATGATTCTAGTTTGTGTCAAGTTGTCATAAAACTACCCAGCATACCTCTGACCTCCACATGTTGTGGTTCCATTTGCCCATCACACCCCAAACATAAATGTGTAAAACCCTTTCTGAAAGATGTCTGTTTTATTTTGTGTTTCTGGTTGTTCTGCTTACGTGTGTGTATGTGCACCACTTGCAAGCCTGGTGCCCACAGAGGGCAGAAGAGGGCATCCAGAAGCCCTGGAACTGGAGTGATGGATGTTGTGAGATGACATATGGGTGCTGGGAATTGAACCCAGGTCCTATGTAAATGCAGCAACTAAGAACATTTGTTGCTCTTGCAGAAGACCCAGATTCATGTTTTAGCACCTACATGGTGACTACAACCATCCATAACTCCAGGTCCAGGGGATCTGCCACTTTCTTTTGATCTCCACAGGCATCAGGCGCATCCATAGTGCACACATATAGATATAGGTGGAACATTCATACACATAAATATCAAAAACAAAAGAACAAGGAGGCCAGGTGGTGCCACATGCCTTTAATTCCAGCACTCAGAAGGCATAGGGAATTGGATCTCTGTGAGTTCAAGGCCAGCCTGGCACACACAGTGAGTTCTAGCACAGCCAGGGCTACACAGAGACCCTGTCTCAAAAAACCAAAAAGAAATGTCTGATGTTTTTCTGTACACAGGCCTGGCCTAAATGTAAACGAGGATGAAAGATAGCTTTTATAGAAAAATAACAGAGACTTATGTTGTTGTACAACTTGATCTCTTCATAGGAGGGTAGACACTTAGCTTTTCAGGTTGTCTGCCTCTGTTTGCGGTTATAGCCAAACTGACTGTGGGAATTGGTCACCCCAAGTTTACTGACATCCGTGGAGGCAGAGACTTATGTTAGTTTGATCCTCCTTGAGCTTGTTGCAGGATATTTGATGACATGTGAACCCGAAAATGTGTTGTTTACTGGAAAAACCCACTTCTAGATATGGTGTGGCTCAGCCCTAGCACACACCTTTAATCCAAGAGCTTTCTGCTTGATTGTTGTAAACAGGATTAAATAAAGTCAGTCATAGGTCAAGAAGTAGAGCAAGCAACCAGTTGACAGGAAGTAAACATAGGATTATTAAGGGGAAAAAACAGAAAGAAAAAATCAGGAGGACGGGTAGAGAAATACAGAGGAAGTAGAAGGGGGAAAGATTCAGGTTGAGGGTTTTTGAAACAGTGTAGGGAAGGGAGGGATTGCTTCTGGGAGATCAGTTGAGGAGGAAGGTCAGCTGGGTGCTTTCTCTGCCTCTCTGAGTAGCAAGCTTTTACCCCAGCATCTGGCTCCCGAGTCTGGATTGGTAGAAAGGAGCATTTGGTGCTCCAAAAGACCACACAGGCTAAGAATTGCCAGATGAGGGCAAACTGAGAAGCCATCAGGCTTGGTAAAACACCCGTGAAGTCCTCAAGGACAGAGTTAAGTAATATTAAAAGGAAAAATCTTTTCCACATTAAGGATGGAAAATATGATACAGGGCACTGGGACCCTGTATAGAGGTACTAATTTAGATGGCTTGAAAATAGAAGCAAATGAAAAGGTAAGTGACTGAGATTAACACAATACTGATTATAATTGCTATCAGTCTGGTAATTCATATTTTGTCTTTAATGTCCATAGTGGTTTTGTGTGTGTGTGTGTGTGTGCCAAAGATGAAAAGTGGATTGATAAGATACAAGCCTTAGACTTATAAATGAAAATAATAAAAATACTCAGACACAGAAGAATTTAGACAAGAACCACACCACAGCATGATGAAACTGAAGAGGAACAAACCCAAGATTGTTAGAAAACCAACCCTAAGCCGGGCGTGGTGACGCACAGACCAACATTAGTTTATGCAGCTACCATACAGGAACTTTCAGCAGATGATAGGCACTCACAAGGGTACGGAGAAGTTAAGTGGGATCCTATAAAATACCAGATTTGAGGAGATTTAAGGACGCGGTCATTTCGTGTGGTGTGCATTCACTCTATGTGAAGCAAATATTAAATTCATGGCAACTCAGAATTATACCCAAAGACTGGAAGGATTTGGCAACAACAATATTGGAAGCTGGTCCTCAGGTACAGTTGTGAATATGGTGGACAAAGGAAGCTAGGGCCATAGAACAGTGAAAGAGGACTAGTAGTATTAATGTTTCTCGAGGTTAGTTTCTTAGGGGAAGGTCAATATGCTGGGTTACAAAGGCAGCTTGAATCTGATGATCACACTTTGATATTATATTGTCTAACAGCTTTAAACGCTTGGAATAAGGTTGAAAACTGAGGAAAGGTCTGAGTCATTTATTAAAATTATACAAGGCCCAAAAGAAGCCTTTACTGATTTTTTTCCTCAGAGATTGACTTCAGCTGTAAATAGGATACTGTTGTAAGGGGTTCAGGAATAGCTGCCCACCGACCCCTCGAACACCAGACTCAGATTATTGGGAGTTGATTGAACGCTGAGCAAAAACTGACCAGTCAGGGACACAGCCTGTATTTGGGAACCAGACTGTGATGATGTTTCTAAGGTAGGCCTTTTATAAGTAAAACCGTAACCAGGTAACAACCAGGCAACCAGGTTAGAAGCAAGGGGAAGGCAGCATCACACCATTTGGATGAGCTAAATGCAAGAGGAATTGATTTTGTTCCAAGTATGTTGTATCTAGGTAGCCAGACAAAGCATTTTAAGCTGACTGGCTGGGATTTAGGGTAGGAGAGTTCTTGGGGGCTCTCCAGCCTTCTGGGAGAAAGGAACATAGTAGAATGTTACGACTGAATGCACATTTATCTTTACCTCAAGCAGAACATGCATTTGTCATCTATTGCTTTAGTCTAAGCAGCAAGTATTGAACTAGTGAATTGTATTCTGGTATGGGCCTGAGAACTTGAACTTAATTTCACCTTTTGATCAAAATGGAGACTTGGAGGCAAAATGGCTTCTGATAATGCTAAAGGTGACAACAGATGTTAACAGAGGAGCTATAATAATGCTAAGAGCTAAAGTAGGTCTCAACAGGAGTAGAGTTAGGTTAAAAATTTAAGCAGGTTGCAACAATATCAGATTCAGAAGTCAGTCAACTATTAATCTGATCTTTGGGTTTTGAAAATGCTAATTCAGGGTTGAGCACTGTAGTACAAGATTGAGCCTGTAATCCCTGCACTCTGGGAGGCAGAGGCAGGCAGTCCTCTGAAGTTGAGGCCAGCCTGGTCTACAAAGTGAGTCCAGGACAGCCAAAGCTACACAGAGAAACCCTGTCTCAAAAAAAAAAAAAAAACAAACTAATTCAGAATGCAAAAGGGCGATTAGGCCATTAAGGGCCAGATAGACACCATTAGAGAAATGGATTTGAAATATGGCTGATATTGGAGTTCACATTTATAATGCTACTCTGATAAGAAAAGTAATTTCTAAAAATTTTAAGAAAAATCAAAATGTCAGACATTTTAATTGTGTTAAGCAAGGTCTTTTGAAAAGGGATTAGAGGCAAGACATTCCTAGAAATAGTGTTTGGGTTGTTTTTTTCCTGGAAATAATCCAAAAGAAAAGACTCAGTGTTCTGGAGCATGCAGAAGACGTGGCAAGGGAAGGCATTGGACTAACCAGTGCAGATCAACAAGGGACAGGCAAGGTAACCCTTGCCATTGGGGAAGTACCCTAGGGGGCTCCGTTCAGCCCCCAATATCAAATTCGATTCAGTCATTCCCTGTCAGCATTGGAGAAACTCATCCACAGAGCAATTAAAAAGCAACACTGCTCTGGGTGTAATGAAGCACAGAATAGCTTCAGTAGATGAAACGAAAAATTCAGGAAAGACCAGAAAACAAATATTTTGGGCAAACTACTATAAATAATCAAGAGACCAAAGCTAAAAATACAAATAAATGGCATTGGAATTGAAGATTTAGTAGACACAGAAACAGATGTGACAATAATTTCACCAGAATCTCCGCATCCAGGTTGGCCTCTTCAGGGGGTGAGCACTCGCTTCTAGGGACTGGAACTTTATCTCAGGTAAAACCCATGTGCAAGATGGGTCGAGCATATAGGGCCTGTAGATCAAATAGGGAAATTAAAGCAACATGTGGCTAATACAGCCATGATTTCATGGGGACACAATTTGTTGTAGCAATGGGAAACACAGCTTAACATTCTCCCAATCTCAGAAACGAGCCATAAGATAAAGGATGCTTCCGAGAAGACTATTAAAAGGTATTATCAAGAATCACAGACCATTCAGTCCCAGCTATTCAGCTTGAACATAAGCAGGACACCCCAGCTGTCATCTTTTCAAAGGGGCCAACTGCCCTGTCTTTAAAATGACAAACCCATCTGGGTGGAACAATGGCCTTTAACATCAGAAAAATTACAGATAAAGACAGCTAGGACAGGAGCAACTAAATGTTCAATATACTGAAGAACCAACCAGTCCTTGGGATTCTGCTATATTTGTCATTAAAAAAAATAAAAATAAAAATCTGGAGCCTAGCTAGATCCCAGAAGAGGACATTGCAGCCAGCCCTGAAGAGACATGATAAGCTACGGTCAGATGAACGGGGAGGAAGTCCTCCCCTATCAGTGGACTTGGAAGGGGGCAGGGAGGAGAGGAGGGAGGAATGGGGAGAGTGGGAGGGAATGAGAGAGGGGGCTATGTCTGGGATACAAAGTACATAACCTGTGATTAATATAAAAATAAATAAATTACTTAAAAAATCTGGAAAATGGAGACTGTTAACAGATTTAAGAGCCATAAATGAGGTTATTTAGCAATGTGATCTTTACAGCCTGGAATTCCCTTACTTTCTCTTTATTACCTAAGGGCTGGTGTATTATAGAGATTTATTTAAAAGACTGGTTTTTTTTTTTACCATACCTTCACAAGAGCAGGATAAAGAAAAATTTTCCTTCCTAGTGCCTACTTATAACAATGCTCACCCTGTTAAAAGGTATCAATGAAAGTTCTTCCACAAGGACTGTTAAATAGTCCAACACTCTGTCAATATTTTGTACAACAGCCATTAGCTAACTCATATACAGTTTCCACAATCTAAAATTTATCATTACATGGATGATGTCTTACTAGATGATTCTGTACAGATACCTTAAAAAAAATGTTTGATGAAGTAAAGAGTATTTGGCCTTGCTGGGGATTACCGATTGCTCCTGAAAAAAACTACAAAGAGGAGATTCTATCAATTACGTAGGATATAACATAGGCTTACAGAAAATTCGACCAAAGAAAGTACTAATCAGGAGAAATCAACTACAAACTCTTAATGATTGTCAAAAATCACTGGGAGATATTAATTGGCTCTGGCCTACAATGGGATTAATTACCCAAGAGCTAAATAGTTTATTTCAAACCCTACAAGGTGATAAGAACTTAAATAGTCCCAGAAAATTGTCAGCTGAGGCTGAGAGAGAATAGGCTCTGTTAGAAAAGCGATTACGGGATGGGCAAGGGGACTGCACAAGCTTGGGAGCCAAAGCTGGATTTTATTTTAGTTATTTTGCATTCTACTCATTCTCCCACAGGGAAGTCTTATGCAGAGAGAAGATAGTATCTTAGAATGGATATTTTTAGCACACAAACAGAGTGAAAAATTAAAGACCTATGTAGAAAAGTTTTCTGAATTGATTCTGAAAGTCTCTGAAAAATAAGACTTCATCAATTACCAAAAATAGAACCAGCAAAAATTGTGGTACCCTTTATTAATGCTGAAATTGCCTTATTATGGGCAGAAAATGAACACTGGCAAAGAGATTGCAGTACTTTTTTGGGAAAGATTAACAACAAATATCCCCAGAGCAAGAGGCGTCAGTTTAAAAGAAGTTCTAATTGGAGCTGGGCATGGTAGCTAGCCTCTAATCCCAGCACTCAGGAGGCAGAAGCGGGCACATCTCTGTGAGTTAGAGGCCAACCTGGTCTACAAAGTGAGTTCAGGACAGCCGAGGCTACACAGAGAAACGATGTCCCCCCCCCCCCAAAAAAAAATTACCAGTTCCTTTCATTATACTATGAGACATAATAACGTCAACAAATTAATTTTTATCTGCTGTGGGAATGTTCTTCCCGGCCAGGGTGGAATGGACTAAGCAAGGTCTACCCCTCCTTGTAAGGTCCCAATGACAAACCGAAGATCAATTTCATTGATGTTCATCCTGAGAAATCAATGAGATTATTTGTCTTACTTACTGAGCATGAATGAAGGGTTCCTTTCAGGAATGTGGGTACCCCGAAGTGCCACACTGTAAAGTCCTCACCCAGTATGTGCTGCATAAGTGAAGCCTCTCCTTAGACTGTCCTGGTCTATATACTCAAGCTCTCTCCCAAAATCATGAGGTCACATGTGCTTAGGGCAAGAGTTGGGTACAAATGGCTGGAAGAGAGTCTGGACACTCAGAATGAGGGTCCGAGACCTCTGAACCTCCTCCTTCTTTGAAGGAGCATCAACAGTCAACAAACATGGCCGTGGTCATCTTTTGTAAGCATCATAACTGACCTTAGGGAGAGAGCAGTGGTTTGGGATAGTGTTGTACTACTTTATTATTTTTATTATTATTATTATTGTTATCACCATCATCATTACAATTATTGTTATTATTATTATATTACTGTTATTGTTTCTTTTTAAGACAGGGTTTCTCCGTGTGGTCCTGGCTGTCCTGGCGCTCACTGTGTAGACTGATGAGGCCTGCTCCTTTGGGGTGGCATAAAACTAGCCATTTCTGTTTCAGGCCTAACAGCCATATCATCTCAGCTTGTTGCTGATGTAGAAAAAAGAATCTCTGTACAAGGTCAGGTTGACCAAAAAATATGTTTATGTTCAGTATACCCTGTGGCCTTGTTGTTCCCAAAAGTTTCCCAATCATAAGGGAAACTGTCCCTAAACATAAACTTTACTTGGGATCAAGGTCAGCTAGACCTGCATGTCCAGATTAGCAAAAATGACTTGAGTCAGAGATGACTGCCCTGTCCCACTGTGTCTCCCCCCCATAGCTCCACCCCCGTGTGAGCTAATTGTGCTTTGCACCCTTTAAATATGTAATACAGTTTCACCTCAAGGACGAGGTTCAGATCCCAAACTGACCATGTCCCTGAGCTCAGAAAATAAAGCTTTCATTTCAAGCTTCTGTACCTGAAGTGAGTTTTCTCAGCTTCCACCCCAAACCCAGCATAGACCAGGCTGGTCTTGAACTCACAGCGAGCCAGCTGCCTCTACATACCATGTGCTGAAATGAAAGGTGTATACCAGCAGAGCTGGCACAACACAACTTTAATAAAAGATAGCTGGTCGGGGCTGGAGAGATGGCTCAGAGGTTAAGAGCACTGGCTGCTCTTCCAGAGGTCCTGAGTTCAATTCCCAGCAGCCATGTGGTGGCTCACAGCCATCTATAATGAGATCTGGTGCCCTCTTCTGGCATGTAGCATATATATGCAGACAGAATACTGTATAGATAAATAAATACATCTTTAAAAAAAGATAGCTGGGCAGAAACTACATGCACAAGACAATGTGCTAGCAGGCCAGTGCTGGCGCCCGCCTTTAGGTCCAGCACTGGGGAGGCAGAGGCAGGCGGCTCTCTGAGTTCCAGGCCAGCCTGACCTACAGACTGTGTGTTCCAGGACAGCCAGGGCTACTCAGAGAAACCCTGTCTTGAAAAACAAAACAAACAGGAAGAAAGGAAGGAAGAGATAATTTGCTAAATTAGTATTACCTCTATATATACTGCTAAACCACGAGGCTTTGAAAGTTCCTAGGTAAATCTTATAGAAAACACAAGACAGTCTTTATACGGTACATGGAGTCCTACCAAAACTATGCTTTTGGTTTTGAATGTATGGGTAGCAGATACAAAGATGCAGCAAACACGTAGCAAAACACCATCAAATTGATGTTTGCTGAATCCATCAAAACTCAACTAAAAAAAAAAAAAAATCCCTGTAAAGAGTCACTATTGGAGCCGGACAGTGATGACACACACCAGCGACCCCAGCACTCAACAGGCAGGAGTACGCGGATCTCTGAGTATGAGGCCAGCTTGTTCTCCAGGGAAGCTCCAGGGCAGCCAGGGCTACACAGAGGAACCCTGTCTTGAACCTCCTCTCACCCCATCCACCCAAAAAAGTTACTACTGGGAGACCTTTAGACAGAGGTCCTCTCTGTCTGCTGCGTGGATGAGTCATTTTACTACAGGAATCCTTATATCACAAGCCAAATTATACTACATGTAAAAGTATGTTCCTTTATTCAAACTGAGCTCATTGGCCGACAATGGACAAGAGATGTGCTGTGTCCAGTGACAGCAGCTGAGCCGAATCGCCTGTTTTTCTTATAACCTACATGAATTTGACCAGATGAGTCTTAATCTACCTGTTGAGCTCTGTACTGGGAACGAGCATTAACAAGAGACAGAAACCTGAGTCAGATACCAGACAGATCACCCTTCAAAATTTTATCAAAGTATCAATCGCTAAATGTTAGCAATGAATACTCAGGAGCCAGGTGCGGGGTGGTGGGGTTGGGGTTGTTGAAAGCCTGCTAGCTCAGAGATGCAGAGAAAGCACCCAGCAGACCTTCCTCCTCAGCTGATCTCCCAGAAGCAATCCCTCCCTCCCCCACACTGTCTCAAAAACCGCTCAGACTGAATCTTTCTCCCTCCTACTTCTGTGAGTCTCTCTATCTGTCCTCCTGACTTCCTTTCCTCTCCACAATTCTTTTTCTTAATAATCCTATGTTTACTTCCTGCCAACTGGTTTCTTGCTTTACTTCTTGACCTATGATTGACTTCTTTAATTCTGTTTAAAACATTCAAGCAGAGAGCTCTTGGATTAAAGGTGTGTGCTAGGGCTGAGCCACACCACAGCTAGAAACAGGTTTTTCCAGGAAACACCACAATCTCAGGGTTCACAGTGTGATGAAATATCCTGCAACACTGCCCCCTTTTGTCTAAATAAAAGGAAACTTTTAGCTCTAACACAGCATAACTGTTTACAACAATGACGCTATTTCTGCCAAACTTTCCACAATGTCCAGCTTGCTTATATCTGGCAGTTTTAGGAATAAGCATTTTACGATTAGGTGTTTTTGAGTTCAAAGTTCTGTGACATGTTCGTGTCTGTCTCCTATGACTCAGCAGTTTCAATGTCCTGAGCAGTTCCTAGTCTGAAGCTGATCTTTGGGTGGTGTTTGCCAGCTTAGTGGCAGTGCTGGCTAGGTGAAACGCAGCCGTCAACCCAAAGGTGTCTACTGTTTGTGCAGAGCCTAAGGCATGGGGCAGTTTGGTCCAGTGGTTAGTGTTACCACAGTCCAGGCAGATTTGTCATCTTAGGATCCCATCACCTTCTTGGAAACCCCAAAGGTTACCATTAGGAATGGTTTCTTGCAGAGAACTTAAACATTTTTAAATGCCACATTCAGCAGATCTCCGAAAGCTTTGAGGACTACAATCTATTAAGTATGTCTAAGGCATACAAACTTTGTTCCTAGTTATTTGCTTTAGACCTGAGGATACTACAGGAAGCTAGATGAAGCTTATTTCTAGGTTTAGTTAGTACTCTGTATGACTACTAGTATAGTCATATACTGTACTAGTATAGTCATAAACTTCCTGTTTAT
>CM053747.1:16039918-16061838 GCA_028658305.1 Pachyuromys duprasi | reverse complement strand
TCCAAGCCTGGCAACCTGAGTTCAGTCCCCAGAATCCACACCATGGAAGGAGAGAACCAACTCCCGCAAGTTGTCCTCTGAACTCCACACACGTGCACATGGTACACGCATGCCCACCCCACCCACCCTCCCAAATAATTAAACACATATAAAAAGGGAACAAACAGGTTCTGCAATGGTGGTCTTCAGGCATCTGCATGGGGCTTGGAGAGGCAGAGGGGGTCCTCAGAGAAAACAGTGAGAATGCCCCGAGGGTCAGAGGGAACATGCTTAGGGGTTTGCTCACTGTACAAAGCTATAAAAAGCGTGTGCCCTGGTTTGCTTCCTATTGCAATGGTAAAGAGCATGACCACAGGGAATTTGGGGGGAAAGAGTTTATTTCATATCACAGCTCTCTGCTCACAGTTCATCATGGAGGAAAGTCAGGGTAGGAATTGACGGCAGGAACCTAGAGGGAGGAATTGAAGCAGGAGTGATGATGTTTCTGGCTGTGGTTGTTTGAGTTAGAATGGCCCGTGGTTTAACTAAAAATGGCCCCCATAAGCCTATAGGGGGTAGTACTATTAGGAGGTGTGGGCTTGTTGGAGGAAGGGTGTCAATGGGGGTGGGCTTTGAGGTTTCAGAAGCTCAAACTAGTCCTAGTGGCTCATTGTCTTCCTCCTGCTTGAGGATCCAGATGTAGAACTCTCAGCTACCTCTCCAGCACCGTGTCTGCCTGAGTGCCACCTTGCTCCCTTTACAACAATAATGGACTAAACCTCTAAAACTGTAAGCAAGGCCCAACTGAATGTTTTCCTTTATAAGAGTTGCCGTGGTCATGGTGTCTCTTCACAGCAATGGAAACCCTAACACAGAGGTTGGTACCAGGAGTGGGGTGTGGCTGTGATGGGCCTGACCATGTGGCTTCTTCTTGGGGACTTTGGATTAGGAAAGCAGTTGAATCCTTTAATCAGGGCTTAATGGGCCATCCTCATAGGAACATGAAAGACAGTGGTGAGGGTGATTTGAACTGTGGGATCCTAGAGACCTATCTTGTGATATTTTGGTGAAGAAAGTGTCTGTTTTCTGCCCTTGTCTACAAAATCTGCCTGAGTGTGGTGGTTTGAATAGGAATGACCCCCACAGACTCATGTGAATTCTTGGCTTATGAAGAGTGGTACTGTTAGGAGGTTTGGCCTTGTTGGAGTGGGTGTGGCTTTGTTGGAGGAAGTGTGTCAGTGTTGGGGGAGGCATCATGTCTGCCTGGGTTCTCTATGTTTCTCACTGTGATGTTAATGGACTGAACCTCAATCAAATGCTTTTTTGTTTTGTTTTGCTTTTTTAATAAGACTTGCCATGGTCATAGTGTCTTTTCACATCAACGGAAACCCTAACTAAGACACTGAGGCTAAACTGAAGAATTCTGGATTAACAGCTTTAGCAAAGGAGATTTTCAAACAACCTAGCATTGACTGTGTTGTAATGGCCCAGTGTTATGCAGATCTATGATAAAAAGGAGGAAACTGAGAAAAATGTACACTTGGAGGAGAAAAGGAGCAACAGGAAGTATAAACAGATTAAAGACAAGCCTGATGCCAAGGGGAATAAAGGAAATGGTGACCTCAGAGCAAGACACCCCCAGCTCAGCTTCCAACTTGTGAAAAGGAATTAAAGGAAAGTGAAAAGGAATTAAAGAAGAGGGCCAGTCATGTTGGCGCACACCTTTAACTCCAGCGCATAGAAGACAGAGGTTGTCAGAGTTCAAGGGTCAACAGAGCAAGTTCCAGGTCAGCTAAGCTTAGGCAGTGAAGGAAACCATGGAAAATGGAAAGAAGGTGAAAATGTACTTTAACAGGGAGCCATGTTCCAGCCCCAGCAAGCGGCAGAACTTGGCAGCTTTGGTGACGTGGTTCTAGCTTTAGAGTCAAGGATAGAAGAAAGGGGTAATGGAATCTCCCTCCGAGACTGAGGAAAGCCACTGAGAGCAAGTGTGTGGCAGGGGTGTCCCTGATGGAGGCCTAAAAAGGCCAATGCGTGAAGCTGTGAAGATGAAGGCTAGATTGCAGTTTTGGTTATGCTATGGAAACATGTTTTTGTCGTAGTCCCAAGTGTGGGGTGTGGGAATGCTTTTAGATAACAGCCTCGAGAGAGGGCACATGATCTTTGTTAGCTGCTAACAGCCTCATGAGGGAGTTGTGTGATCTTTATCAGTTAAAAACTGCCTTATGTGAGCCTCATGGTTTTTCCCAGCTGGTGTGGATTCTGAGAGGGTATATATAGGAGCAGAGAGAGAGAGAGGATGCAAGGATGTTTCGCCTCCTAGAAAGAAATGCTTCAAATGCTGCTGCTGGTTCCTTTTGCTACTTTTGCTTACTGGATTGCTGTTTTGCTGGACTGCTGGATATTCTGCTGACAAAGAGTGGAATCACCCCAAGGAACTATGTCTAAAGAGGTCTACATCTGCGGTCCCTGCTAACCTTCTTTCTCTTCTACCTAGGGTTGGAAGGGAGGTAGAGGCTTAAGGAAAAACAAATAAAGTAGGTTAAAAAAAAAATCAAAGCCTACACTGGATTGCCTTGGAGACCCCAAGATGTTGGACATACCAGAGCCATGGGATGTTTACTGAAGAGCTTGGAGCTTGTCCGGCTGGTTCTCAGTCTTGCGTTGGTCCAGGATAGCCTCACTATGCCCTCTTCCCTATGTTCTGGAATGGTAATGTACATCCTGTGCCATTATATATTGGAAGTATGCGGTCTGCTTTCCATTTTGATTTTACAGAGGATTACAGTTAAGAGACTGCACGAGTCTCAGATGAGACTTCGAACTTTTAAACATTGTAGAGACTGTGGTAGACTTGTGGGGACTTTTGAAGTTGGATTGAATGCAGTGTTGCATTATATGTCTCAAGCAATGGAACGAAGTGGTTTGCATAAAAATGGCCTCCATAGGCCCATAGGAAGTGGTACTATTAGGAGGCGTGGCCTTGTTGGGGGGGTGTCACTGAGGGGTGAGCTTTGAGATTTCGGAGGCTCAAGCCAGGCCCAGTGTTCCACTGTCTCTTCTTGCTGCCTGTGGATGTAGAATCCTCAGCTGTCTCTCCAGCGCCGTGTCTGCCTGCATGCTGTCATGACCACAATGGACCAAATCCCTGACCTGTATGTTTTTCTTTATAAGAGTTTCCATGGTCATGGTGTCTTCACAGTAATAAAACTTAAGACAGGCTCCCACAGGCTCATGTATTTGTTTTTTTGTTTGTTTGTTTTGGGCACTTTATTTAGTTTTTTATTTATTTAACTATTAATTTATTTACTTTACATCCCAATCAGAACTTCCCCTCCCTCCTCTGTCCTCAGCCCCTCCCTTTCCCCTCCCCTCCCCCTTGCCCATCTCCCATTATCCCCAGAGAAAGGGAGACTTCCCATGGATATCAACTTGCCTTAGCATATTAAGTTGTAGTAGGTCTGGGCACATCTTCTTCTCTTGAGGTTAGACAAGGTCATCTAGTTAGGGGAAAGGGATCCAAAGGCAGGCAACAGAGTTAGAGACCGCCCAGGCTCCTGCTGTTAGAAGGTCCCACATGAGGACCAAGCTGCACATCTGTTACATGTGTCTAAGGGGGGCTGAGGTCTGTCCCATGCATGCTCTCTGGTTGGTGGTCCAGTCTCTATGAGCCCCTATGGACCAGGTTAGTTGAGTCTGTAAGGGTATTTTTGGGGTGTCCTTGACCTCCCTGGCTCTTTCAACCCTCCCTTCCCCTCTTCCATAAGATTCCCTGAGCACCACATAGTGTTTGGCCGTGGGTCTCTGCATCTGTTTCCATCAGTTTCTGGGTGAAGCAGCTCTGATGACAGTTATGCTAGGATCCTGTCTTCCTGTCTTCAAGTACAGCAGAATAGTATTAATAGTGTCCAGGGGTGGACTCTCTCTCAGGGCATGAGACTCAAGTTGGGGAAGTCATTGGTTGGCTGTTCCCTCACTTTTGGCACCCTCTTATTCCTGCTCCTCTTACAGAAAGGAAAAATTGTGGGTCAAGGGTTTTGTGACTGGATTGGTACCCCCAGCCCCCCACTGGAAGTCTTGTCTGGTTACAGGAGGTGACTGTTTCATGTTCCATGTCCCCATTGCAAGCAGTCTTAGCTAGGGTCACCCACATAGATTCCTGGGAGTTTCCACTGTACCAGATTTCTAGCTTGTCCCAGAGATACACAACTGAATCCAGTTCTCTCTTCCCACATTGTCCCCACACTTGATCCCTCCTATCCCTCCCCAGCCCCTCTCTCCATCCACCCAGATGGCTACTATTTTCCTTCTCAGTGAGATTCAAGCACTCTCCCTTGGACCCTCTTTGCTACTTAGCTTCTCTGGGTCTGTGATTGTAGCATGGCTATCCTGTTCTTTATGGCTAAAATCCACTTGCAAATAAGTACATACCATATTTGTCTTTCTGAGCCTGGGTTACCTCACTCAGGATGATCTTTTCTAGTTCCATCCATTTACCTGCAATTTTCATGATGTTATTGTTTTTGTTGTTTGGTTGGTTTGGTTTGTGTGTGTGTTGTTTTTCAAGGCAGGGTTTCTCTGTGTAGCCTTGGCTGTCCTGGACTCGATTATCAGGCTGGCCTTGAATTCATAGAGATCTGCCTGCCTCTGCCTTCCCAAGTACTGGGATCACAGGTATGCGCCACCTTGCCCAGTTTGATGTCATTGTTTTTAACACCCAAGTAACATTCCACTGTGTAAATGTACCACATTTTCTTTATCCATTTGATGGAGTTTGGTCTGATGCTAATTACTGACCCTAAGATCTGGTTACTGCCTGTTGGATACACCCATCCTCGTTTGTGTAAACCCACCTAAAACATTACACCTGATTGGCTCGTTAAATGGCCTATACCTGGGCAGGGCAGAATGGGGTAGGTATGGCTTTTGAGGATGGAAGAATCACAAGAATAACAGGAGACAGAGCGGGACAGGGAGAGAAGGAGGACGTGAGGATGGGTTATCCTGGAGAAGAAACCACATGGGGCAGGGAGGAAGGACTCCAATAATGGCGTGAAAGGCCCAGATGAAGACTGAAAGCAAGTATTTATAAGATTATAGGTGGAAGATAGGATGGTTAAGGAGGATGGCATTGGATAGGGGCTGGGAGATGGATGGTGAGGTGATTCAGACAGTGTAGGTGGCAATATCTGCCTGGTCCAGGGTAAATAAGGCAATTATGATATCTAACAGGTGTCTGTGTCTTGTCTTATTATTTGTGATAGTGAGTTATATAATACTGCCATGATAATCTTAGGGCTAATAATAAATGTTATATAGCCCAACACAGCTATTTTTAAAAATTTACAACACCACCCGTTCTTCAGCTGAGGGACATGTAGGTTGTTTCCAGTTTCTGGCTATTACAAATAAAACTGCTATGAACATAGTTGAGCAAATGTCTTTGTGGTATAGTGGAGCATCTTTTGGGTATATGCCCAGGAGTGGTACAGCTGGGTCTTGAGGTAGAACTATTTCAAATTTTCTGAAAAAGCACCAAATTGATTTCCGGAGTGGTTGTACCAGTTTACATTCCCACCAACAATGGAGGAGGGTTCCCCTTTCTCCACAACCTCTCCAGCATGTGTTGTCACTTGAGTTTTTGATCTTAGCCATTCTGATGGGTGTAAGATGGAATCTCAGAGTCATTTTGATTTGCATCTCCCTATGACTAAGGATGTGGAACAAATGATAAACAGGCTGAGGAAGAAGTCAGGGAAACAACACTCTTCACAATAGCCACAAATAATATAAAATACTTGGTGTAACTCTAACTAAGCAAGTGAAAGACCTGTATGACAAGAACTTCAAGTCTCTGAAGAAAGAAACTGAAGAAGATATCAGAAGATGGAAAGATTGCCCATGTTCATGGATCGGTAGAATTAACATAGTAAAAATGGCCATCTTACCAAAACTAATCTAGCGATTCAATGCAATTTCCATCAAAATACCAACACAATTCTTTATAGGCCTTGAAAAAACAATTTTCAATTTCATATGGAAAAACAAAAAAAAAACCAGGATAGCTAAAATAATCCTGTACCATAAAGGAACTTCTGGATGTATCTCCATCCCTAATCTCAAGCTGTTCTACAGAGCAAAAGTAATAAAAACCAAATTGTAATAGCATCAAAGCAGAGAGCTTGATCAATGGAATCAAATTAAAGACCCAGAAATAAACCTGTACACCTATGGACACTTTTGGTTGTTGTTTTTTCAAGACAGAGTTTCTCTGTGTAGCTTTGGCTGCCCTGGACTCACATTTGTAGACTAGGCTGGCCTTGAACTCACATAGCCCTGCCTGCCTCTGCCTCCCTGTGTGCTGGGATTATAGGCGTGTGCCGTCACACCCAGCTGAATGCTTGATTTTTGACTAAGAAGCCAAAACTACACAATGGAACAAAGAAAGTATCGTCAGCAAATGGTACTGGCCTAACGGAATGTCTGAATGTAGAAGAATGCAAATAGATCCATATTTATCACCCTGCACAAAACTCAAACCCAAGTGGTCAAAAACCTCAGCATAAGACTAGACACACTAAATCTATTCCCTACCAAGAAAAAGTGGGGAAGAGCCTTGAACTCATGGTACAGGAGCTCAGGCTCTAAGATCAACAATCAATAAATGGGACCTCATGAAACTGAAAAAGCCTCTTTTAGGCAAAGGGCACTACTACAAGGACAAAATAGCAGCCTACAGAATGGGAAAATATCTTCAAACCTACACCCGACAGAAAACTGATATCCAAAATCCATAAAAAAAAAAACTCAAGAAATTAGACGGCAACAAACCAAGCAACCCAATTTAAAAAACGGGGTACAGAGCTGAACAGACAGTTCTCGACAGAGGAATCACTGATGGCCACGGAGCACTTACTTAAAGGAAGGCCCGTGTATTTCAATGATTAGTCTTTAGGATCCGAGGTCTGGCCTTTTGGAGGAAGTGTATCACTGGAGGGGGACTCCGAGGTTACAGAAGCCCAAGCCAGACCAGGTCCCTCTCTGTCTCTGTCTCTCCTCCCTCTTTCTCTCTCTGCCTCAGCTTGTGAGTCAGGATGTGAAGCTCTCGGCTACTTCTCCAGCTCCCTGTGTGCTACCACGCTCCCAGCCATGACGATAAAGGACTAACCCTCTAAAGGGTAAGGAGGCCCTAGTTAAATGCTTTCTGCCATAAGAGTTGCCCTGGCTGTGCTGTCTTCACATCAATAGAACAGTGAATTAGATACTGGCCTCTTCCTCACGGCTCACTTAGCTGCTTTCTTATATATCCCAGGATCACCAGGCCAGGGTGGTGCCATCCACAGTGGGCTGGACCCTCTCACATCAATAATCAAGAGAAAAAAAGAAAGCCTCCGTAGACTTGCCAGTCTAATGGAGGCATTCTCTAATTGAGATTCCTTCTTCCTGGATGACCCTGGCTTTTGTCAAAACACTGTCAAAAAGTTGACAGAACATACCCAGCACAGTGGGAGAGAGGAGAGGAAAGTTCTATATATTTGATTGATATATTTGTTACGTATACCGTGTTCTGCCTGCCTGCACAGCTGCATGCCAGGAGAGAACGCCAGATCTCATCTGAGGTGGTTGTGAGCCACCATGTGGTTTCTGGGACTTGAACTCAGGACTTTTAGAAGAGCAGCCAGTGCTCTTAACCTCTGAGTCATCTCTCCAGTCCAGAAAGTTATACTTTGAAGAACTGTCATTTTTAGGGCTAGAGAGCTAGCATAGCAATTGAGGGCACTGGCTGCTCTTCCAGAGGACTGAGGTTTGATTCCCAGCACCCACATGGCAGCTCGCAACCATCTGTAACCAGTTCTAGGGGATCTGACACCCTCTTCTGGCCTCCTCGGGTATTGCAGGCATAGGGCGCACATGCAAAACACACATGAAATAAGACAAAATAATCATGATGTGCCCACGATGTTCATATGTGTGATGATATGTGTGATGAGTGTGCGATCTGAGTGATGTTGATGTGTGGTGAGCGTGTGGGCACACACTTGCCATGACTTATGTGTGGAGGTTGCAACAGCTTCATAGAGACGGTTGTTGATTGTCCCTCTCCACCTTTATATCCATTCTGGGATCAAACTCAGGTCGCCAGTCTTTGGGGATTTTTGTTTGTTTGTTTGGGTTTTGTTGTTGTTGTTTTTTAGGTTTTTTTTTCAAGACAGGGTTTCTCTGTGTAATGGGCCTGACTGTCCGTGAACTCCATCTGTAGACCAGGCTGGCCTTGAAGTCACAGAGATCTGTCTGCCCCTGTCTTCCGAGTGCTGGGACTGAAGATGTGTCATCTCTGCCTGGCTAGGTCAGCAGTCTACACACACACCCTTACCTATGGAGTCATCTTATGGACTCTTGCTTCTTCTTTTTTTTTTTTTTTGAGACAAAAAGTGTGAACTCTGGACCTCCTACCTTTACTTAATACCAGCAAATCTGAACCACACATATGTCTAAATGTGTGTTATAAATATGTATTTGAATGCACAAGCACCATATATATGCATTAATATATAATAGATACAATACATGCTTATATATGTGTGCATGTATATGTATATATATATATATATATGTACATATTCAACAAACACATATTCAACAAAAGAATGCTTGGGGCTGTAGCTCAGTGGCAGAGTGCTTGCTTAGAGCATCCTTGGTAATGAAAGAAACTGTGAGCAGTGAATTCTGAGGGCGCTGTGGTACCACAGACAGCTAAGCATCCGGTGACTAGGTCATCTGTCCAAAGAAAACAGGAAGCCTGGGACCTGCCCCCGTGGCCTCTCTTTGTGACTTCAGGTCCCAAAGGCAGGTCTGGATACCCTGCCTGGCTTCAGCTTCCTTTTCTAGCTCCGGAAGGAGCAAAGAAAACAATCTTGTGAGGCCCTTGTGGCTTAGGTTGGGGCGGCATAGCTTAGTTGCCCTGGTGTGGCTCTGTGGGCTGCGCCCGGTGCTCCCTGCACCCAGCCTACCAAAGGGGACACTGAGGCCCAAATAAGATCCATGCCATCTGTGGTCGACCTGAAAATGGAATCCAAAATCTCTTCCTTTGAGATCATTGCCCCTCTGAAAGATGTGTAGTTATTAATTCATTTAAACATTCACTCATTCAAACGCTGACTCATCCATTCTCTAACTCATCTGTTCATTCGGGCACATGCTCATTCATTCATTTGCCCACTTATTCACTCTGTCACTCATTAATTTGTCATTTATTTTCTCTCTCTCTCTTTTTTTTTTTTTTTTTTTTTGAGACAGGGTTTCTCTGTGTGTAGCCCTGGCTGAACTGGAGCTCACTCTGAAGACCAGGGTGACCTTGAACTCACAGAGATTGCATGCCTTTGCCTCCCAACTGCTGGGATTAAAGCTGTGCACCACCACCTCTGGGCTTAATTTGTTATTTTCATTCATTCATTCATTCATTCATTCATTCATTCATTCATTCAGTGAGTCATCAATTTACCAAAAGGGACCTGATGACTGGAAAGTGTACACAAGTCAGTCCTATGAGGCTCATGGATCCTCCTTCACCTTCAGTCCTTGCACCTTCAGGGTAAGGATGCTAGACTCAGTGAGGGCTTGCACTTGTTGGGAAAATGTCGCTTCCATGTCACTTCCCCTGCCTGTGGGTGGGACAGGGCTCTCTGGTCTCACCAGTTCTGTTCACAGCATAAAAGCTGTGCTCACATATGTAGAGCCCTGGCATCTTCAGAAAGTCCTCTAGATGAGAAAAATTTTACTCATTTTTTAAATTATATATATATATTTATTTATAATATATATATATATATATATATGTTTTTTGTGGGGCTAAGAATAGATCTCTGGGTCTCACACATGTTTAGCAGATGCACATCTTTTCTTTTTTTGTTTTTCGAGACAGGGTTTCTCTGTGTAGCTTTAGCTGTCCTGAAACTCACTCTGTAGACCAGGCTGGCCTTGAACTCACAAAGATCCACCTGCCTCTGCCTCCTGAGTGCTGGGATTACAGACGTGTGACACTCACTGGGCTTTTTTCTGGAGTGCTGGTGATCTGAGCTCGCTCGGGTCCTCAGGCTTGAGCAGCAAGCCACTCTCCCCGCTCCTTGCTGTTGTTTAGAGATAGAGTCTCATGTAGCCCAGGCTAGTCTGGAACTCCCTCTTTAGCTGAGGCTGGCCCTGAACTCCTCATCACCATCTCTCTGCTTCCTCAGTTCTGGGATTACAGACATGGGTCCCCAGGCCTGGTTTTCATGTGCGTGCTTAGGATCTGAACCTGGGTCCTTATGGACCGCTGGCACTTTATGTACTGAGCTATCTCCCTAAACCCACCTGGACACATCGTAATGCCACAGGGATTCACATCCCAAGCTCATGGAACAAACACACGCTAAGGGCAGGTGAGGAACACATGAGAGCAGAGTCCACCCAAAATAAGACCTTTTGCAGCAGCTGTGCAGATGCTCGGCACCCCACAGAGGCGGATGATACGACTCACAGTGGGTGGAACAGTGTTCCAGAAATAGGGAACAGCATTGTACAGCAGCATGGATGAAGGGAATATTACTGCTGCCGTTTTGAGGCAGGGTTCCATGTAGCCCAGGCTGGCTTCAAGCTCCCTCGATAGATAGCCAAGACTGGTCTCAAATTCCAAATCTTCCTGCATCTCCCTACCAAGTGCTAAGGTTACATGGATGTGCTGACACACCCAGCAGAACACAGCCTCTAACCCCTCATTCCTCTCAGAGACAGTGAAGTGGCCTGCAAGCCAGCTGCCGGGACCCACCACCTTCTCACTGCCCCTCTCAGCCCCCCCTACATCCAGTGCCGGTCACCCATCTCCCAGAGGGGGATAAGGTAGTCTCCTTCATAGTCTTTTTTGCCCCGTCTACCGGCCCCGCGTCACACCTCTTGTGGAGGCCAAAGTCTCCCGAATCTGAGCAGCTGCAGGAGCACCCCTGCCCCGCCCGGCTGAGTCAGGCCTGGCAGAGGTTTGGCCTTGACAATCAGGTCTGGCTGGCACCTGGGTGGCGCTGGGATACTATCTTAACTTAAGGGATCTTTGAAACCTCCCTCTCCGAAACCAAAGCCACTGTGAAAGTCCTCCGGCTCCGCTTAGGCCCCCATTAGCTTTTCCAGGGAATCAGAGCTTTGGGGGCTGTTCCCCCTACCCATATCTGTGCATTGTGCTGTGACTCACCTGCAGCCTTCATTGAGCAGAAGAGAAAAACCAAGGCTCAGAGAGGGTGAAAAATTGAACTATAGGTCACACAGCCGGGTCTGGATTGGGAGTCAGCTAATCTTGGCACAGTTGCATTCTTTTGGGAGGTGGGCATCAAGCTCTTTGGATCCAAATCTTAAATCTGACGTGGAGTCCTTAGGTAAACAGGGCAAGTCCTGGGTTTTCTAACATGCTAGCAACTTGCAGTTGGGGGTTGGGCGGGTGGAGTACAAAACTGACAGCCAGTGCGAGGGCCTGAAGGGAGCCCCATCCGAGTGTTTCAAAGGAATATTTAGGAGACCGGAGTCAGGGCAGTTGGAATGGAGTTGGAGAGGGAGGCTATAAAGACAGGGTGGTGACAGAGCAGATTATTCAGGGCCTGGAGGTTAAGGGATGGACTTTGACCCAAGTGAGGTGGGCCGCAGAAGGTTCAGCACACAGAAAGATTCGGTGAGACTCAGGTGTCTCCAGGACCACGCAGGAGGGGAGCGGCAGGGAGGGCCCAGCCCCGTGTTCCTCACCTGAGGAGAGGAAGAGGCAGGGACCTGAGTGTCACTGGGAGCAGCCCAGCCCAGCGGTGGGTGGAGTTCCATTCTGCATCTTCCAGGCGGAAGCAGCTGGACCACTTTGGGCAGGTGCGTGGGCTCCTGACAGCTGTGTACACAGATCAAGGAGCAGATGGACATCTAGGAGTGTCCCCCCACGCTCCCCACACCTAGAGATCCTCTTTGTGGCTTTAGGAACGGATACAGATTTGCTGGGCAACTAGGGTAAGCCCCTCTGCCCTCTGGCCCAGTTTCGTCAGTAGGTGGGCTCTTGCTAGCGTCCGTAAGTGGGAAAAAAGAACAGCGCGTGCAAAAGCTCTCAGGCAGGCATTGTCCTGGTGTCACGCAGCTGCCCACTCTCCCTGGACTCAAGCTTCCCAGCAGAAGGTGGGGAAGCAGGAGGTGACTGGCATATCCAGAGATGAGCCAGGACTGAAAACTCTAGGAAAATGCTACGGGAGAGGGGCTATAGGGAAGACATTTAAGGCCACAAAATAATGAAGACATCTCTACGATGTCAGGTAGTCAGAAGTTTCCGGTCTGGCTCTCTTTCGGTATCAATGCCAGCTTTGTGAGTAATTATTGTTATTCTATGTGTGCAGTTGACGTTTGCTAGCCAGAGTGCCTCCGAGGCAAGCGGGAACCTAACAGGTGTTTATGTTCAGTCTTTTCCTCCCCAGCCCAACAGAAGACTCAGTTTCCCCATCATGACCCCCGTGGAAGGGGAACAGTCCCTCCCGTGCCCCGTCCCTGCTCCACTCCCAGCGCCTCCCACCCATGCCCTGCACTGCCTGGTCCCCCAACTGCCTTCACAAATCCCTAACTCCCTATCCCAGCGACGCCCCGCCCACAAGGTCCAGCCCACCAAGGACCGCCCCTCACAAGCCACGCCCACAGACGATCCTCATCTTTCCAGCCTTGCCTGGGTCGTCATCCCGGAGCAGCGGCGGCCGGGATCACAGCCAGGCTCCATCCTCCTGTCGGTGCTCTCTCCTCCTCAGCCCCAGCGTTTCTGCGCTGCTCTCAGGGCGGACCCCGCGCCATGCGGAGAAGGCCCCGCCCACCCTAGAGAAGACTCCGCCCCTTCCAGAGCAGGTTCCTCCCCCTCCTGAAGAAGGCCCCGCCCCAGCCCCGTCTCGGCTCCGCGGCTGAGGAGGGTCGCAGCGCAGGCCCCGCCCCGTCGGTTCGGACCCCGCCCCTCCCGCGCGCCGGCCCCGCCCAGGCCGGCTGCCCAGACTCGGGAGGCTGCGGCGGGACGCGGGGAGTCATGGCGGCCTCGGAGCGCCGCGCCTTCGCTCACAAGATCAACAGGTAGCGAGAGCGCCGCGGCCACCGCCGTTCTGGGCGGGACGGGCGAGGGCGAGTGGTTGGGGGCTGGCGGGCAGCGGTAGCGAGGGCGTGCCGGGCTCCCCGAGGGCTTCCCGGAGGAGGAAGCGCATCCCGGGTCTGCGCGGGCCGGGCTCCCGGGGTATTAAGGCTGCATTCCGACCTTCCTGCCTTCCTTCCCTCCGGCGGCCGGGAGAACTTTGCGGCCCCTCCCCCTCCCGGGGTCCCGGGACCCAGCTGTCTGGGAAGAAGAGGGAGCTGCCGAGGCTGGGGGACAGCTGGGGACAGCCCCTTGGTCTCCCGCCTCAGCCTCTTCCTAAACCGGCTGGCCGTGGGAGGGGGCGAGGGGGCTGGGGACTGAACCAGCTGCTGGGCAGGCAGGGGAGGGGACGGGCGACAGATGCTGGGGATCCCTTCCCGTGGTCGCTGGATTGTGAGAAAGGCTCAAATCTGGGGTGGGCTCATAATCTCCTCTGGCATGCGATCCGCCGGAGACCCGGCTGACCACCCTTGGGTCGGAGAAGCCACTCTGTGTGGGAGAAAGCAGCCGCCCCGTTCTTGGGTTTTACTAAGGTGGGACAAGCAGGTGCTGGATAGATGTGTCAGTGATGTGGTGGGCTGTAGGGCAGGAAGTGGTGGAGAGGTTGGGGGGGCTCTTCAGCTGTGTGGGTGGGGTAGGGTCTCAGTGGACCAACAGGCGAATTTAAGCACAGACCCAAAGGAGAGAAGGAAGAGATCTCCTGACTCTCATCCAGGGAGGAAGAAAGTGCAAAGGCCCTGCGGCCACAGAGGGGACCAACAGGAGTGGATTTTACAGGGCCGTGCAGACTGGAAAGGAGGTCTTTGATTTTGATCCCAAGTGAAGGCAGAGCCATGGAGTGTTCTGGATAGCAGGGGGTTGTGACCTGTGGCAGAGCAGTTGGACAGTTTTCTGCCCCCCCCCCCAACCATGTTTTCTTGCCTCCTAAGTCGCTATGCCTTTGAGTCACTGTTCTGGTTCAAGAGAGAAAGATGGGTCTTGTGCAGGAGAATAGGAGCTGTGATCCTGGGGCCTTAAGGCCCCGTGAGGCAGCCGGAGACTTCCCAAGCAGCCTGGGTTTGGCATGCAGACCTGAAGGTGAGTTCACACATGGATTGAGTTCTCCCACGAATCCCAGATGAACCCAAACACCAGTGAATTGAATGGTAGCTTAGTTTTTACTCTTGGGTTTTGTTAGTTTGAGGCAGGCTCTCAGGGAGCCCACGCTGACCTCAGATCCACTATGTAGCCACGACTGGCCTTGAACTCCTGAACCAGCGCCGTGTTGACCGGCGTGGGCTGACACGCTCAGGCTCTGTGGTGCTGGAACGCAGGGCTTTCTGCAAGTCCAGTGAGGCCACACCTCCAGCACCTTGCTTTACTGTTCACTTTCTTTTCGTTTTGGGGAAGGGTCTCACCCTATCCTGGCTCCCAGGAACTGACCGTGTGTTGCCCAAAGTGCCTTCAAAGTTCCAGCAATCCTCTGGCCTCGACGTCCTGAGTGCCAGGGTGACCACGTGAGGCGTCGTGTACAGCCAGTGTTTTAAATATATTTTTTTGTGTGTACTTATTTTGTGTGTGTGAGTGTGTGTATTTTATTGCGTGCACTTGTGTGTGTGTGTGAAGTCAACTCATGTCCCTCATATGTTGCATGCCTAGTGGATGGAGGTCACAGGATGTTTGCAGGAGTCTTTTCTTCCTACTGTGTTTTGTGGGATAATATTCAGGTCATCAGGCTGGGCAGCCAGTTACCATTGAGCCATCTTGCTGGCCTCCCCGATCTTACTGTCTGAGGCAGGGCTTCTCACTGGGATCTGGAGCCCTAGCTAAGCTGGCCCGGTGGAGGGAGCTCCGGGATCCTCTTGTCTCTGTCGCCCCAGTGCTGGGGGCTCGTATGTGGGTGCTGAGACCTGGACGCGGGCTCTCAGGCTCGGGCTCTCAGGCTTGGGCGGCAGGCAGGCACTGTACTATGTAACCCGTCTCGGTGGCCTGTGGACTGCAGGCGGTCATCTGAGACGGTCGCTCCTGCCATGGAAGAGAGTTTTCTGGGTGCTGCCATCTTTGCTAATGCTTGTGGATTTGTCTCTGAGAACATGCCAGCAGGTTGGTGCGGTGTTCTGTGGACTCATTTGACAGACGCAAGAGCAGAGCGCAGGACCCTGTCCCTGGCTTGTCATCCTCCACCTCATAAGGATGGGCCCCAGTTCCCCTTTCCAGGGATGAACTCCGCAGTTGCTACTGTATCACTTGTTGAACTTGTGACCCGGTGTGTGGAAACCCAGTCAGTTCAATTCAGTGTGTTGTCGCTCTAAAAATACACCTGCTATGGCATGGTGTGTGTACTCAGGTGCAGAGGCCTGAAGGTGGCGCTCTCTCCTTCAAACTCAGGTCAAACTCAGGTCATCACACTTGGTGTGGACGCCTTTATCTGCTGAGCCGTTTTGCAGAGGCTGTCTCTGCAGAAATGTGTTCTGCTGCCAGCAGCAGCGGCGGCAATGGTGGCGGAGGCAGCAGTCGAGGGCGCACACCTTTAGTCCCAGCACTTGGGAGGCAGAGCATCAGATCTGAGTTCGAGGTCAGCCTGGCCTGCAGGTCAAACTCCAGTTCAGCCAGGGATACACGGAGAAACCCTAGAGAGAGAGAGGGAGAGAGGGGGGGGAAGGAGACAGAGAGAGGAGACAGAGAGAGAGAGAGAGATGTTCTACTAGCCTACCAGGACACCGGACGCTCGTCAGATTTGGGGGAGAAATGTGGAGAAGGCTCAGCATGATGGCGTTATCCTGGCATGTAAGCCATGGAGGGAAGGAGGGTGTGAGTACAAGCCTGGTTACACAGTGAGATTGGAGCCAGCCCAGGCTGTACGAGACCCTGTCTCAAAAGGTGTTTGGGGGGCTAGGAAGATGACTTAGTCAGTGAACAGCCATGCAAGCATGAGGAGCTGAGTTCAGTGCCGTGTAAGAGCCAGATTGGGCCGGTGGAACACTTAGAACCCCTGGCTCCTGGTCGATGCAGAATGGTGGCTTCTGGGAGTTCCCTGGCCAACAGCCGGTCCTAGTGGAGGGCCCCAGGCCAGTCTCACACAGTAAGATGGATGGTTCCTGAGGACACATGAAGCTAACCTCTGGCCTCCATCTGCATACGAGCGCACACACACATATACACTTCTACCCGGTTACTGCCTAGCAATGGTTCATAAGGTCATCGTGGGAATTTGGGACGAGTACTCAGTAACAACTGGGGCTGCAGATTCATCTCTGCTTTCCAAGGCCAGTGGCATGTCCTGTCCTCCCTTGTCCTTTTCTCTAGCCAAAGAACAGCTGGGGAGGGGCCACAGTCTCTATCCCTGCCCTGGCACCTTTAAAAAATTAAATCCCGGGGTCTCCGGGTGCCCCAGGCTCCAAGGGAGCTGCACAGAGGGTTCGAACTTGAGCCCAAAGCCTCTTCACTTTAGTCTCACTGGGGTTGCAGAGATGGCTCAGGGGTAAGATGACCCAGGCTTGGTTCCCAGCACCCACACGGTGGCTCACAATCACCCATTTCTCCAGTCCAGGGGATCAGGCACCCTACCCTCTCCTAATCTCTGAGGGCTCTAGGTGTGCACATGGTGCACACACATACGTGCAGGCAAAACACTCATATACATTAAAAAAAAAAACACACACACCCCAGTAAGTCTAAGTTTGACTTTGTTGCCCGGACCAGTGAGGGCTCCCAGCAGGTGAGGGTCCCGAGTTTGCGCACCCAGGCTTCGGGCAGCAAAGCAAGCACCCACCGTGAGCTTCAGCAGCTGCACTGTACTGCCTTCTAGAAACGACAGTAACTGGTTCGTTTTGTACTCGGAAGGGGCAGGCAATGGCAGGCATGTGGACAGAGGTCACAGTGGGAAGCGAAAAGGAATGGGGTCCCAAAATTCAGGCTTTCAGCTATTTAGGGTTTTTTCCTCTTTTCTTTTTTATTTTTATTTTTGAGACAGGGTGTCTCTGTGTAGGCTTGGCTGCCTAGACTTGCTCTGTAGACCAGGCTGGCCTCAAACTCACAGAGATCCACCTGCCTCTGCCTCCCTGAGTGCTGGCACCACAGGCGTGCGCCACTGTGCCTGTCTGCCGCTTGAGTTTTAGGACAGACCTGGGTTGGGGGTGTGGCTCAGTGTAGAGCTCTTTATTAGCCATTCCAGCCTCCCAAAAACTTAAAGGAGAGAAAACAGTCACTAAGGACAGGAAAAGATGCCCTACCTGCCCAAAGTCACACAGGGACAATATCAGGCTGCTCTTTGTGGAGGAGTCGGACTGCAGGGAAGGCTGCCGTGGGGTGCCTCATTAATTCCGTCTGTGCCAAGGAGGGGTCTCTCCCACCCTTGGCTGTCCCTGAAGGCTGTCTCTAGAAACTGGTGTGAACCAAGGCTGTTCCCCAGTGCCCCACAGGCTGGTCTCAGTGTGTCAACACGGTTCTTGTATTGAAAGGCTGGCCCTCAGCCAGAAGAAGTTAAGAGATGAAGAGCAGGGATGGGACCAAGGCTCAGCGGTGGCACCCCTGCCTAGAACTCCCCAGTGTGGGGCTGAGGCCTAGTCTCAGCGGCAGCATTTCTGAGCATCCAGGAGGCCAGAGCGCATTCTCAGCACCGCAAAGCAAAGTAAACGAAGTCATTGAACACCTAGAAGGACCACCTCCCCCAGGCCCAGGATTCCAGGAGTGCATCAGCCCTTCTCTCTCACCGAGCTGAGGGTCCTGCTGGTCCCCACACTAGCAGCCGCTCCTAGCCTCCCTGAGACACACACATATAGAATACTTACCGAATGTCAGTAAGCAGGACCGTGTTCTCCTGGAACCCCCCTTAGGGAGGGCAGCTGTGAGTGGGAAATCTGGGGCTGGGAGGCCTGAATGCTGTGCCCAGAGCTTCACAGCCAGGACAGAGTAGGTGCGTGAAGTGCTGGAGAACCCGGGAAAGAATGTCTCCCTCTGGACCTTGATGACCGGGGAGGAAACTGTCACTCCTCAAGTCTGGCACAGTGGCATGTCTCTGTTTGCTGGAGGAAGGAACTGGGGTGCAGAGAGGCTGCAGCCTTTTTTTTTTTTTGATCACGTTTTTTTTTAGCTTTGCGGTGCTGGGAATGGAACCCAGGGCCTGTCACATGTGGGGCCAGCCGTCTGCCGCTGGGCTACAACCCAGCCCGTGGCTGTTTTTAGTTTGTTTACATGTGTGGCACCCGGAAGTAAGGGGAACTTTTGGGAGTCGGTTCTCTCCTTCTACCATGTGACTCTTGTGTTGGTGCTCGGGGTCGTGGAGGGGTCAACGCCAGCCACTGCCTTTTCACCGGCTGAGCCATCTCTTGGGCCTCCTTTTGGTTCTTGTTTTGTTTTCTTAAGCCCTTGTCTTTATTTTTCCTTTTCTCACTCAAGTTCTCTCCTACAAATAAAACCACCCCCTCCCCCTTCCTGGACCCTGCCCCCTGAGTTTTCTTGTCCCCACACCCCTTTCCTGTCTCTCCAGGACAGTGGCTGCTGAGGTCCGGAAGCAGGTGTCCCGGGAGCGCAGCGGCTCGCCCCACTCCAGCCGGCGGTCCGGCAGCTCCCTAGGGGTGAGCCCCAGCCCCATGCCTGGCAGCGGTGGGGTGCGCCCTGCTCTGGTGCTGGTTGAACCCCTGTGTTCGGTGGCCAGAGAGGAGGGAGGCCTTGTCCTTCACCCACGTGCACTGATGCAGGGCTGTGTGTGTTCCAGGGGTGGCCAAGGGGTGACACCCGCTTCCTGGACCACCCAGAGGGACCCTAGGTGGGTGGGGGGGGCTGGAAGAGACTTCCTGCCACAGGGGGAAGGGGTGGGGCCTCAGGAATTGTCTCCGGCCATTCCTTTTACCCTTAGAGTCTTTCCAGACACCAGGGTGTGATTTCCTTCCTGGAGTCCCTGGAGGGAGGGGCAGGGCCCTGGCCAAGCTGCTGTGGAAAGTCTGCTCTCACTAGACCCTCCGCAGCCTAAAGTCAGCTGTTAGCATACCCCAGCCTCTCACGGGTTGGGGGGGGGGGCGCTATGGCCACTGTGCTTCAACCAGGTCCCTCTGACGGAGGTCATCGAACCCCTGGACTTTGAGGATGTGCTTCAGAGCCGGCCACCGGAAGTTGAGCCCGGCCCCCTCAGGGACTTGATCGAGTTTCCAGCTGATGATTTAGAACTACTGAAGCAGCCCCGAGAATGCCGGACCACAGAGTCTGGGGTCCCCGAGGATGGGTGCGTTCTGCACACACACACCCGGCTTCCTCTCCCAATCTCATACTCCCAGGTTCAACTTCAGGCTCTGGACATCTGTGTGGCCCTGGACAAATCACTGTCCCTGACTGAGCTTTCATTTCTGCATCTTTGATTAAAAACTTTTTTTTTTGTTGTTTGTGGATGTGTGTCTCTATGTGTCTGTGTGTGTCTCTGTGTGTTATTGATTTGTGCAGGTTCATGCATGCACCTGTGCAGAGGTCAAAGGTCAACTCTTGTGCTCCTGCTAATATATGGAGGCAGGGTCTCTCACTCCAACTTCTCTCTCACTCCTAGCCAGCCTGCTCTAGGGATCCCCTGCTTCTACCTTCTGTGTTTTGGGGTTAGGGGTGGGCCACCATGCACGAGTAGTGGAGATCTGAGCCTCCAGACTTCATGCCTCCGGCACTTCTCCAGACACAGTTTTTTTTTTTCTGTTTTTTTCGAAACAGGGTTTCTCTGTGTAGACTTGGCTGTCCAGGACTCACTTTGTAGACCAGGCTGGCCTTGAACTCACAGAGATTCGCCTGCCTCTGCCTCCTGAGTGGTGGGATTACAGGCGTGCCCGGCTTAGCTACATGTTTTTCCCTTTTTTAAAGATTTATTTATTTTATTTTACACATATAGGTGTTTCGCCTGCTATAAGTCTGTTCATCACATATGTGCCTTCTGCCCATGGTGGCCAGAAGAGAGCGCTGGATCCCCTTAAACTAGAGTTACCGGTGATTGCGAGCCACCTTGTGTGTGCTGGGAACTGAACTTGGGTCCTGTGCAAGAGCAGCCAGTGATCTTAGCCGCTGAGCCATTTCTGCAGCCCATTGCCTTTATGCTTTGAGGCAGGAGCTCACACGGCCCAGGCTCTCCCGCCTGTCTCCCGTCGCTCCTGGTCTCTGCAGTACGGAGAATGGGACCCAGGGCGTCCATGAAGCCAGCCACTGAGCTGCATCCCTGCAGGGCCTTCCACTGTGTCCCAGCCTGCTCTGTAACTCGGGACTCCTCCCGCCTCTGCCTCCTGAGTCCTTTTCTCCCGGGCCCTTGGAAATGTTCGCTCTGCTTTTGTTTACCCTGCTTGTGTTTTGCTGTAGAACGTTGGACGCCCAGGTGAGGGCTGCAGTGCGGATGTACTCGGAGGACTGGGTCATTGTGCGCAGAAGGTAGGTCTAACCCGGAGCCAAAGGCTGCCCTGGCCCGCTCATCCACCGGCTAATCCTTCCAAGAAGAATTGCATGTCTTTAGTTACAGGCCCTGGCTAGGTGTCACATGGTCTCACCACAGGGATCAGAGGCCCCAGCTCCGCCCCCTGCCACCCGCTTAGCCCCGCCCCCTTCCTGCTAGGTACCAGCACCTGAGCACAGCATACAGCCCCATCACTACAGAGACCCAGCGAGAGCGGCAGAAAGGCCTCACCTGCCAGGTCTTCGAGCAGGATGCCTCTGGGGATGAGAAGATGGGTCCCGAGGACGCGGTGAGGGAGCCCTGGCTTGGGTCACTGAGGAAAATGGTGTGGTCAGCCTTGATCCCAGTGAGCGAAATAAGTCCCCACAGTGTAGAGTTAGGAGTCATTGTGCACTTATATTGAGTGCTTAGTGTGTACTAAAGGCTTTCTGCTCCTTTCATGCTGTGAGTGGGAGCCACAACCATTATCCCTCTTCAGAGGCAGAGAAACTGAGGCACAACAAATAATATAAATATAATGCTTGCATTTTGTTAATCAGCATTTACGGAACACCTACTGTATACCAGTAGTCATTTGTTATTACTAGTATGGATTCCATCTTGTTAGCTGTGCTGCAGGTGTGCGCTTAGCTCAGCGGTAAAGTGCTTGTGCAAATGGAAGGCGTGGGTTCCATACCCGGCTGGGGCAGGGAGACAACGAATAAATAAGCAAAATAGAGGCAGGAGGGCAAACTGAGGCCCACAGGCAGGTCAGAGACGCACAGTCACAGAGCAGAACTAGGTTTGAGTCAGCGAGCACAGTTGACTGGGAGGTCCTGGGTCAGCCACACGGAGAGGAAAGGACTCTCCTCTTCCTGCCGGCCGTGACAGAGTCCTGGGCAAGGCTCTAATTGGTCATCCCAGGGTGCTCTTGTCTTGGAGCTAATCCTTGGGGCTAGCCAGTATAGCCAGCTTGAGGTTAGCCCAAAGGTAGAGAGGCCATCAGTGTGCTCTGATTGGCCAGACAACGGTCACCCGTGGGATAGGGCATTCTCCCGCAGCAGGGCTAAAGAGCTCCCTGCATAGAACTATTTCTACAAGTTTCTGGAGAGGCCAGCCGGGCCCCCAGGGGACCCCTGTATGGTGAGCCCACCCTGGCTTGGCCCTCAGCATCGCTGCCGTGTAGACCAGATGTCTACAGGACAGACTCAGGGGGCAGGTGCATGCGGCCGGTGCTTAGCGCTTGTACATTCTCAACAGCAGGACGATGGCCAGCACTGCTCGGGCTCCCCGGAGGACACCCCTCGAAGCAGTGGCGCCTCAGGCATCTTCAGCCTGAGGAACCTGGCTGCAGACTCCCTGTTGCCCACACTGCTGGAGCGGGCGGCCCCGGAGGACGTGGACAGGCGCAATGAAGCC
>CM053747.1:15910713-16039418 GCA_028658305.1 Pachyuromys duprasi | reverse complement strand
AGAGAGAGAGAGAGAAAGAGAGAGAGAGAGAGAGAGAGAGAGAGAGCAGGACCGCGGGAGCCATGGCACCATGGGACCTGTCAGTTTGGCCTAGAGTTCATCCTTAGTCTAGAAAGAAGTGCGTGTGTGTGGGGTCTGGGTCGAGGAGGGTCAGACGACAGAAAGGGGGCTAAGGAGCCCCCCGCTGGGCGCTTCTGCCCTGCAGCTGGAGAAGGTGCTTCAGCAGGGGGACATCAGCGAGTGCTGCGAGCCCTACATGGTGATGAAGGAGGCCGACGCGGCGAAGGTAGGAGTGGGCGAGCCGCGCGGGGCGGGAGGGCAGGCTCAGGGGAGGGACGCTGAGCCGGGGGGCCCCCACAGAACGAAGAGAAGCTGGAGCCGCGTCTCCCCACAGAACAAAGAGAAGCTGGAGCGGCTGCGCCTGGCCGCCGAGCAGTTCTGCACCAGGCTGGGCCGCTACCGCATGCCCTTCGCCTGGACGGCTGTGCACCTGGCCAACATCGTGAGCAGCGTCGCGCCGCAGGACCGCGATTCCGACTCGGAGGGCGGTGAGGGCGTGCGCCGCCTGCCGGCCGACCGCGGCACTGCACCCGTCTAATCCCCTCCCCGCCTGCCACCCTCACCCTCTAATTCCTGTCCCCCTCTGCCACCGCGCCTTCCTCTCCTAGAACGCAGGCCAACTTGGGCGGAGCGCCGCCGCCGGGGGCCGCAGGATCGAGGCTGCAGTGGGGACGATGCCTGCAGCTTCTCAAGCTTTCGCCCGGCCACGCTAACCGTCACCAACTTTTTTAAACAGGTGACCTTGGTATAGGACGCGGGGCCTGGGAGGAAGGGAACGCAGGGATTTCCCCCCTGGGGACCCATCCATCTGGGGGGCTTTCAGCCCCGGGCCTTGGCGAACCTGTATCTGGCAGGAGGCAGAACGGCTCAGTGATGAGGACCTTTTCAAGTTTCTGGCGGACATGCGGCGACCATCGTCCCTGCTGAGGCGTCTGCGACCCGTGACTGGTGCGTGGCCCACCCTGTAGAGCAGAGCTTCACCAGACCGTGCTGAGGATAACGGGAACTGGGCACCCAACCCCCGGGCATGGAACAGGGCAGCTGGTGGGCTTTAGCTCCTGATGGGGGCAGCCCCCAGAGGACATCGGGGACAGGCAGCTGGGAGGCTGAGGCGGGTGAAAACCAGTTTTTCCTCCCCAGCCCAACTCAAGATTGATATCTCCCCGGCACCCGAGAACCTCCACTTCTGCCTATCCCCCGAGTTACTGCACGTCAAGCCCTACCCAGACCCCAGGGGGCGGCCCACGAAGGAGATCCTGGAGTTCCCTGCCCGCGAGGTCTATGCCCCACACACCTGCTACAGGTACTGTGTGTGTGTTCCTTTGTAGGGGCGCTCTTAGGGGTGCTCAAATGTGCACGAGTGCATGCCTGCCTGTGTATGGAGGCCAGCCTCGGGTGCTGTTCCTCAGGCGCTGTCCACCTGGTTTTAAAAGTCTTTTTGTCATATTTATTAATTTTATTCTGGGGGGGTGCGGCGCACAGCTCAAGTGTGGGGTCAGGATAACTTGCAGAAAAGAATCCGTTTCTTTTCCACCGTGTGGGTTTTGAGAATGGAACTCGTGTTGCCAAGCTTGTGTGTGGTGACCCCTTTACCCTCTGAATTGTCTCAGGAACCCCACATTTTTTTCTTTAACATTTAGTATTACTATTATGTGTTGAGACAGGGCATAAGTCTTGGCTCGCCTGAAACTCACTGTGTAGACCTGGCTGGTCTTGGACTCATTACCTCTGCCTCCCAGGTTCTGGGACTAAAGGTGTGCGCTCCCACGCCTGGTTTTTATTTTTAACTTTGTGTGTGTGAGAGAGAGGGGGAGAGAGCGAGCGCCGGTGTTTTGTGTCGCACTCCTGTGTGTTGGGAACGTGCACCTGTGTGAGGTGTGAGGAGACAAAGGCTTTGGAGCCCCAGGAGCTGGAGTGGCCGGTGGCTGTGAGCCACGGGTGAGGGGAATCGACTGTGGGTCCTCCGCAAGAGCCGTGTGTGCTTTTAACCAGGGCCCTCTCTCCAGCTCCAGAGGGGGTCTCTCCTAGCCTGGAACTGCCCGGGCTGGCTAGGGTCCACCTGCCTTCGCTTCCACACGCTGAGATGGCAATGTGCACCTCTCCACCTGGTGGCTGTAGCTCTGCAGTTGGGCCCCGGGGCCGTGCGTGCTAGGCTGTTAGTGAAGCCCTGCCCAGACATAGTCCCGGACACTCCACCAATTGCTTCTATTCTGTTTTATTGAGAGGTGTGTGGGTATAGAGGGGTTTGTGCCCTTCTCTAGCCCTGCTCCACGGGGCTCTGTCTTCTGCCTCCATCCCCGCCTGCTTGCTTCCGTCTCTGCTCTGTCTGGAAGCAGGGTGCACTGGCCAGGCCTAGCCGATGGGCAGCCAGCTCCGTCGACCCTGCTCAGGGCTTCATGGAGCGCGTTCATTGTTCCTTTCCACGTGACTGGTCCTCGGTGGCATCCAGGTGGCCTCAGGCCGGGAGGGCTGCTGTGTGGAGCCTAGGGAGGGAGACAGAGCTCAGTCGAGGCCAGTGTGGGGTCCAGATGCCCTTCACTGGACCTAGGCAACAGCTACCTGCTGCCCCAGATGTGGGCCCCCCCCCCCCTCACCTCTCCTGGATCTTTCGCAGCCACTGTTGCTGCTCTTCCATCTCTCGCTGCTGCCGCTGCACGTGGCCGGTAAGAGCCCACAGGATGTGGCTCTGTTTGTCCGCCTGATCCTGTGGGGCGGCACAGAGACCTTAGCTGGGGCGTCTGCTCACTTCCCATCTCCCCACCGCTGCACGTGACCTAGCAATGGCCAAGACCCTCTGGCCTCAGTTTCCCCATTTGTAAGGGGTAGCTAAGATAGGACTTGCTTTGCATAGTTTATAAATGCACATCAAACGGTGGTGCTTGGGTTCTCGATACATGGCACCAGATACCATGGTAACAAGCACTTACTGAGCACTTACTGTGTCCATTCCCTCTGCTCTCTGAAGCTCCTGCTTTGCCCCGAAATGACTGTCACTGCTCTTATTTTATTTTAAGATTTATTTGCCATAGTGCAAATGTGGAAATCAAAGGACAACTTTTGGGAGTGGGTTCTTTCCTTCCACTGTGTGGGTCCTGGGGATCGAACTCAAGTCATTGGGCTTGGCAGCAAGTGTCTTCTCCTTTCGGCCCCATAGTGGGGATCTCATTCCCTCATTCATTCACTTTAAGACAAGAGTCTCATGCAGCCCAAGCCTAACGCACATGTCTATCTGGCCAGAGATCACCTTGAACTCCTAACCCTCTGGCCTTCCTTCCCAAGGGCTGGGAATGCTGACACACCCAGTTATTCTTCTTCGATCCTTTTGAGACAGAGCTCAGGCTGGCCTCTGGCTGTGTAGCCAAGGCTGGCTCTCAACTTCTGCTCCTCCTGCCCTGCCTCTGGAGTTTGAGATCACAGGGGATCACCGCCGTGCCTGGTTCTTGCCCTTACTAGCAAATGGGGAAACTGAGACCCAGAAGGTCACGGAGGCTGGAGCCCCGTATGCAACTGGGTCATGTCCTTAGGCTCCGGGTTCAGTGATGGCCTCTGGCTAGCTGGGGAGCAGGGCTGGACACCCCTCAGACCCGGGAGCCCCTTACCTTTAAGGTCTCAAACTCTTGGTGGGCTTTGCCGAGCCAGGCGCCTCTCAGCTGGACTTGTAGTCTCCGGACTGTGTGCCGCAGAGCCTGCTGGGCCTGGGCCACTTCCCGCAGCGATCGGGCCGTGGCTTCTGAGCGAAGTTGTAAAGCGTCCTCTTCCACCTGCTCAACAGATGGGGTGGCATCAGCAAGGTCACCTAGTTCGGCTTTGTTCACACAGCACCTTCTCACTTTTCCTCCATCCTGAGCTCACTGGGACAGTGGACCACCCTGGACCTAACTTTTCCTCAGCCTCTTATCCACCCAACAACACCACAGCTCCAGTGCCCACCTGAATCTCTGACAAGCTGTTGCGAAGCTCCCGAGTCGCATCCCAGCCCTGGCTGACCTCTGTGCCCAAAAGTCCCAGGGCTCGGTCAAAGAGGCCCAGGCTGCGCCCCGCTTCTGTCAGGCGAGCCTCTGTGGCTCTGTACACGCCGTTGAGGGCCTGGCCGAGCTGCAGGGCCCCGTGAAAGAGCAGGGTCAGCTCTTCATATTGAGCCGGCTCTGGACCACCCAGAGAGGCCACCGGGGCAGGGCTCGCCACTGTTGCTAAGGTGCACAGGAGGCAGAGAGCGAGCACAGCCATGGCTGATGGTCTCAGGGGGTGTGGTTCCTGTGCCACTGTGGCCGCCTTTTATTTCCACAGACCGCCATTAACCCCCCTGGTCAATGGTTAGCCAGCCACTGTTGCACAAGGACCTGGCGGGGGCACAGCCATTGCATCAGGCCGATGGCTAAGCAGTCCACGCTGCTGCCACGCTGCTGGAGCTATGCGGTGGGTGGGGGTGGGGGTCAGTGGGAGAGCTCAGGCCTGAGATCTCAGCACCAGGGTCTTTAGGACTGGAGCACCGCCAGGAGCCTCAGTTTCCCAATGAAGCACAGACGAGGCCCCCGTGAGCCATGGCTCTCCACACAGCCGGTGCAGCAGCACCTGTGTTGCTGGGTCGCCCAGAGGGGCACGGTGTGTCATCTGCTCTCCTTGTCCCCTTCCTGCAAGCCGCGAATGCAGGGGTCGCTGGGCATGGCTGGTAGCAGGAGAGGTGAGGGCAGTGCAGTGACAGCCCCCTCCTGGGGTCATGGAGCCTGACTCCTGGCCCGGTCCATGATCCGTGTTCACTTCGATTTAACTTCCTAGAAGACGCAAGCCAACTGCTGCACCTCGTTTTCCCTACCTAGGGGCCCCACGTATAGTAATGAGCATTTGCTGGGCACTCATGCCAAAAGTTCAGCCATGGCTTTGTTTGCAAGTGGAAAGTTAGTAAGTCAGTTGGTGTGGTGGCTCACGTCTGTCCCTGCAAAGGCAGAGATAGGAGGAACTTGGGTTCAAGGCCAGCCTGGGCTACAGAACTAGACCCTGTCTTCAATAAAATCAGAGCTGAGGTAAAGCTCTGCAGTAGAAGGCTCGTCAGACGTGTGCCAGGCTTGGCATTCCATCCCTAGCACCCCCCCCCAAAATGGCCATGGAGTTAGTCCTTCATGTTGAGTGCTTGGAATGGAGCCTGCAGCCGGAGGGCACCACAGATGTGTACTGTGTGGCGAGGTTACTGGTGGTTGGCACAGTGTGGTGACCCTGTCCCATGTTATGAAGGTTGAACAGGCAGGCTGGGTGCTCCCATTATACAGATAGAGCAACAGAGGCCGATGGGGGTCAGGGTTTGTGCAGGTACAGTTGGTGAAAGGAGGTGGGCCCAGGACTCCAGCCCAGGTTCTGATTCTGTTTGTAGAGAGACAGACCCTGTACATAACTTCTATAGACCAACAAAGGTGGTAGTGAGGGGTTCAGCCATGCCACCTGGCTACCAGCTCCATCTTCTTAAAAGGTTCATTTTATTGTTTTAATTCTATGTTTTGGGGGCAGGGTGTGAGCACAGGTGTCCAAAGAAGCCAGAGGCATCAGGTCCGCCTGCTGCTGCCTGCTGTGGGTGCTGGGAACTGGACCTGGAACCCCTCAAAGAGCAGTGAGTGCTCTTACCCACCCAACCACTTTTCCAGCACTGGGCCACCTCTGTAGACCCTAGGCCCTGGCTTCTTCCCCAGCACCTGATGTTCCAGGAACAGTGACCCCAGCACTCCGGAGGTGGAGACAGAAATCAAGACAGCTCAACAGCAAACTCAAGTCTGCCCCGGGCTACTTGAGATCCGCTCTCAAATGTTTGCTGTTGTTTGGTTTCTGTTTTATTTTCTGAGACAAGGTCTCCCTGTGGGGCTTTGGCTGACCTAGAGCAATGTAGACCAGGGTGAGCTAGAGTTAGAATTGATCCTATGCCCGGCCTTGTGTCCCTGCACCTAGAGGTGCCCGTCCTGAAATTTCACCCAACCTCGAGCCTCTGTGATGCCTGGGGTCACAGCCCACCTGTTCTAAGCGCATCTGCCTCATGCCCCTCTTTCCTGTAACTGTGTCCCCGGCCCTCTCAAGGGCCCTCCACTCTGAAAACCTCCCTTTCCAGGAACCTGCTCTTCGTGTACCCACACAGCCTCAATTTCAGCAGCCGCCAGGGCTCTGTGCGCAACCTGGCCGTGCGGATCCAGTACATGGCGGGCGAAGACCAGAGCCAGGCCTTGCCGGTCAGCGTGGTGGCCCTGCCCTGGAGGGAAGGGGACAGAGGAGGCCTAGGCTGTCCCCAGTGGGTTCCTCATACCCCCGCTCCTGCAGGTCATCTTTGGGAAATCAAGCTGCAGTGAATTCGCCCGAGAGGCCTTTACACCAGTGGTCTACCATAACAAGTATGTGTGGCCGGCCCTGGGAGACTCTGAGGGGCTCAGGGTAGTATACATGGGGCAAGAGGAACAGAAACTTAGGTTTTGGTATGCAAATGAGGTAAGCTGAGGCAGGGCGTCATCCCAGGAGATCCCCTGGCCCCTCTTACTAGGTCTCCTGAATTCTACGAGGAATTTAAGCTGCGACTTCCTGCCTGCGTGACGGAGAACCATCACCTCTTCTTTACCTTCTACCACGTCAGCTGCCAGCCCCGGCCAGGAACAGCCCTGGAGACGCCTGTGGGCTTCACTGTGAGCCGCTGTTACCCCATAGCTTCCTCCCCTACCACCCCACTCCCCCGCTCAAGGTCTCACAGTCCCATCTGACGCTCCATTCTTCTCCTAGTGGGTCCCTTTACTCCAACACGGCCGCCTGAGGACTGGGCCCTTCTGCCTGCCCGTGTCTGTGGACCAGCCCCCGCCCAGCTACTCAGTGCTGACCCCTGATGTATGTGCCTGGGCCCTGTGGTCCTCAGTAGCCTCCTGCTTGCCGCCCTCCAATGCCCCCAGGAGCCTTGTGGCCTCAGTGGGCATCCGTGGGTCCCCTGTGTGCCCTGCCATGCCAACAAGAATGTCTCCATGGGCTGCTGCACCCCATGTGTGCCCTCTGTACCCCAGATAGCCCTCTCCTCTCTCTGTTCTCCTGCCCAGGTCCCCCAGGCCCTCTGTTCCATGAACAGCTTGAGTGGGTTTTTTTTTTTTAATTCTTATTTGTTATTTTGGGGTGGGGGGCTCGTGTGCCATGAGAAGTGTGTGAAAGTCAGAGAACAATTTTGTGAGTACATTCTGTCTCCCGTGCAAGACCCAGGGCTTAGACTTGGGTCTTTAGACTCTGCGGTAAATGTTTACCCAATGGGATATCTCGCCTGCTCTGGGGATTTTTTTTTCCCCTGTCTTTTTAGACAAGGTCACATATAGCCCACATATAGCAGGCCTGGAATTCTGTACAGTCAAGGGTGCCTTTGCCTCTGTCTCGCAGGTGTTGGGGTGCCAGGCGTGTGCCACTGTACCTCGTTCTCCTGCTGTCATTTTTGTGTCCTCCATCTACCGCATCCCAGCGCTGCCTCTCCTCACCCTTCTAATGAGCAAGGCCTACCGAACAAAACCCCTTTCCATGTTATTCCGACACACTTGCTTTTTCTAGTTAATGTCCACTCTCTGAAAGTACGTCCATTTTCCGCGGGTTTCCAGCCTCTGCCCAGGGTTCTCCTCTCATCCGCTGGGAATGGACTTAGAGACGGGTCCCCTGCTGCTCCAGCAGGCCGGGCTACTCTCTGGTCATGGTGTTGCAACGGCTAGGGTCACAGCCTGGCCTGGTGGCCTGATGCATGGGGGAGGGTCACGCTCCCCACCTCTCCCTCCCACAGGTGGCGCTGCCGGGCATGCGCTGGGTGGACGGCCACAAGGGTGTGTTCAGTGTGGAGCTCACAGCTGTGTCGTCTGTGCACCCCCAGGTACGGGGTGGGATGGGAACCCAGGATGCCAGCCTGTTCCCCTCCTGCTCACCCTGGGATTGAGCAAGACTTGCCGCTGGCTGGAAAAGGTCTGGCCTCCAGCCACTGGACATGACTTCAGTTGGTCTGACCCAGACTGCTGACTCAGGGAGGGGTGCTTGATTCCGCCCCAGCTCTCTGCTCACCGTGTGCCTTCCCCTCTGCTTAGGACCCCCACTTGGATAAGTTCTTCACCCTGGTACATGTTCTGGAAGAAGGGACCTTCCCGTTCCGGCTCAAGGAGACGGTGCTGAGCGAGGGCACTGTGGAGCAGGAGCTGCGGGCCAGCCTGGCAGCGCTGCGTCTCGCCAGCCCGGAGCCCCTGGTGGCCTTTTCCCACCACGTTCTAGACAAGCTTGTGCGCCTGATTGTGCGTCCACCGATCATTTGTGGCCAGATGGGTGAGCCACTGTGGCCTCTCTCCCCAACCCTGAGTTTCTTCCCATAGTTCATTGTTGCTCTGGCCTCAGTTTCCCCATATGAGAAGTGACCCAAGTGCTGGGCCTTTAAGATTCCAGTGGTTGTATGAGCCCTTTGCCCTTCTCTTCCCTTCCCTCCTCTGGGAAGTGAATGGGGACCCGAGAGGCCGTGGGCTGTGGAGCGCTGTGGAGCGCTGTGGAGCGTGACCTTTGTTCTGTCCGACAGTGAACCTGGGCCGAGGAGCCTTTGAAGCCATGGCTCATGTCGCTGGCCTTGTGCACCGGAATCTGGAGGCTGTCCAAGATTCCCGTGGTCACTGCCCACTGCTGGCCGCCTATGTCCACTATGCCTTTCGCCTCCCTGGTGGTGACCCCAGCCTGCCGGGCGGTGAGTGTCGGTGGAGAACGCTGGGCCACAAGAGATAGTGGTGAGAGAGCACACGAAGTAGAAGAGAGTAACAGAATAAGCAGGGTTCACCCAGGGGTGCAAAGGGGATCAGAACAGTGCTCAGCTCAGGAGGACACCGAGAGCCTCAGATGATAACGAACTTGGAAAGTTCTCCTACACAGTGAGCATTCACTTAGATTGGCTTTGTAGGGGTGTGTGTGTGTGTGTGTGTGTGTGTGTGTGTGTGTAGCATACATAAGTGAGGCACTGGGTTTGAATCCCTGCACCAGAAAGAATGAGAGGGAGGAGAAAGAGGGCGGAAAGAGATGGAGGGAAGGAGAAGGAGGGAGGGTCGTGGTCTAGGCTGGAGCTCCTGGTAGCTGGAGCGTTCAGCCTGCACAGGACCTTGGTTTCACCCCAGCTCTGAAGGGAAGAAAGTTAGCTTCTCCCCGTTCATACATAATGAATAATAGCCATGAGTACACGGGCACACAGGTTCTGTCCTGGTGTCTTCCGTCACCATGTCACCAGTAATCATGTTCAGCTCCATTCTCCAGTGCCAACGTGGAAACACAGAGAAGAAAAGCGATTTCACGTAGGGCAAGGGACTGGGACTGTGCTGGCAGGTGTCGAGCTAGCGGGTCCGCTCTCTCCTCAGGGGTCCCTCCAGAAGCCGTACAGGCCGCCACCCTGGCCCGCGGCTCTGGCCACCACACCAGCCTCTACCTGGCACGTTCTAAGAGCATCAGCAGCAGCAACCCTGACCTGGCCGTGGCCCCTGGCTCTGTGGACGATGAGGTGTCCCGAATCCTAGCCAGCAAGGTAGGGCAGAGGGGCCCGGAGGCCTCCAGCCTCACAGGCCTGGCTGCAGGCTGGGTGAGGGAGAAGGAAACGGCAAGTCACTGCTCAGAAGAAGGTGGTCCCGGCCATGTGGCCAGGCCGAGGCTCTCACTGCTGCAGGGCGGGTCTGTTTTCCACTGTTTAGTTGACTAGAGAATTGAGCGGGGGGGACAGGGTTTGGTGAGGCTCAACAAGGAAAGTAATGTATGTGGCTCAGCAGGTGCAGGTACACATGCAATCTGCATACTAATACGAAGGAGTGTGTACATGTGTCATACACATGTGTAGTTTATGTGTACATATATATCCTGTGCACACACATGCATGCACTTACCCCATGCACATATATGCACAAGTGCATATGGTCGAGCCCCATATGCATGTCCATATATGAATACATGTGTATACCTACGTGGGTTTGAACACGCGTGCACTCTGGGCAATTATACACTCCATGAGCACCCGAATACCACACATTTCCCAGGTATGTTGGTGGCATGTCTGTGCTCAGGGGCAGTGCCCACACTTGGCCTCTCTGCCTCCTTCCCTGTGCCTGCCCAGGACATTGTCCCTTCTCTGTGTGTCTTCAGGGTGTCGATCGCTCTCACTCCTGGGTGAACTCTGCTTACGCTCCGGGAGGCAGCAAGTCCGTGCTGCGGCGGGCGCCCCCGCACTGCGGAGCTGAGCCCAGACAGGTGCCCTCCCTCCCTGCCTCTGCCCTGCATGACTTCTTGCCTGCAGTGAACCAATCCCTGGGGGCTGCCTGAGGGACAGCAAGGACCCCACGTGACTGTGTCTGGGGCTGTGGAGGTCTGTGTCGTAGGGTCTGTGGCCAGCCTTGTGCTGCCCTGGTTGGGGGTGTGGCCCAGCGGCCCAGTTCCTTCACAGCAAACGTGAGGTTCTAGGTTCTATCCCCCGTACCTCCAAGAAGTAAATTAAGACTAAGAATCAAGGTGGGATGCGGTGGCGCACACCTTTAATCCCATCACTTGGGAGGCAGAGACAGGTAGAGCTCTGAGTTTAAGGCAGGCCTAGTCTACATGGTGACATCCTGTCTTCAACAAAAACACAGAAAAAGCATAGATCCAAGCCCCAACAGAGACAGAAGACACTGGGGTGGTGTGTAAATGGATACAGGTCATATGCAAATCTACCCACCTATAACCACTGCATGGCTGTTCCCCACTCTAACCGTCTCTGTTTTAGGGGACTTCTAACCACCTCCTTGACATAGTCAACCCTCAGAAGGGGGAAGCAGCCCTGGACCTCTCTAGTTCACCACCTGTTTTCACACAGGGGTTTCCCCAACTTTGCCATTTCCCACGGACCTGGTATTAGGACGGGCTTTGCCTGCAGTAGGTTCCCCTTGGGAGGCAGAGACAGGAGCTCAGGGTCATCCTGGGCTACCTAGACGTTTCAAGGCAGCCTGGGCTACATCAGAACCTGTCCCAGCAAAACAAAACAGATTCTCAGTGAAGTGCTAAGCAACATGGCCCCAAGCGAGGGCATAGGGTAGACTCTCAGAGGGATTTCCTGAGCTGCAGCACACATCCCCGAAATAGACACCCATAGAGCGAGTCAGCAGGTTCAAGTGCTGCTATAATAACTTTCAACAGGGCTGGCGCTGGAGCTCAGCAAACAGAGCGCTGGCCTGGCACGCACACAGCCCTGGTCCCCCGCCCCACATAAACCAAGCATGCTGGTACATGCCTGTAAACCTAGCCTTGGAGATGGAGGCTACAGGATCGGTCATCTTTGGCTACTTAGGGAGTCTGCGGCCAGCCTAGAGAACATGAGACCCTGTCCCGAAAGGAAAAAGCTACGAATGAGGTTCAGCGGTAATTAGCCCATGTGGCTGGTCCATACTGGAATGAGGTTCAGCGGTAATTAGCCCATGTGGCTGGTCCATACTGGAATGAGGTTCAGTGGTAATTAGCCCATGTGGCTGGTTCGTACAGGGCTGGGGATGAGACCCAGGCCCCTGAGCAAGCTAGGCACATGCTCTGCCAGCTCACCCCAGCCTTTAAATACACACGCTGGGTGTGTTTTATGTGATCGGGTGTTTTACCTGCCTGTTTATCTATGCTGCACTCGCCTGGTGCCCTGGAAAGTCAGAAGAAGGCGTCAGATCCCCTGGAATTGGAGTTACAGATGGTTGTGAGCCACCATGTGGATGGCGGGGATTGAACCCAGGTCCTCTGCAAGAGCAGCCAGCACTCTTAACTGCTGAGCCATGTCTCCAGCCCCAATCCCTAGCATTTTTAATCAGGTCGCCCCCCTCCCATCCCCCAGTTTCCTACAGTCAGTTAGGATTTGGACAGCTGAGAGAAGGTAGTAGCAGGGTAGTGTTTCGGGCAGGAAATAGTCTTTGCAGTGTGTGGCCAAGCTCAGGCAGGCTGAGTAACCAATGTATGCTGGGCCATGGGAGCCACAGGCTCTCAGCACCGGTGACTGAGTCAGTTCCATCACTGAGCCTCTTCTCCTGGTACCCAGTTCGCTGAGGGGCATGCTGAGGCTCTGTGAGGCAGGGCCGGAGCGGGAGACCAGGCCTGTGTTCTGGGTGCTTGGCACATACCATCTTCACTGTTTCCCCTCCCTCCTTATCTTCCTCATGTCTCTACTGCTCATGTCTTCCTCCATGTTCACGAACTCCACCGGGTGGTCCAGACCCTCAGTTTAACTCTTGGCCTCATCCGTGCTGCGCTCGCCATGCTGCACGACACCCTGAAGTAGGGGCCTTGGCCAGCCTGTGTGTCCGCTATGCCACCCACACCCAGCCTACAGCATCACCTCACTTTCATTGTCGCTCTTGGCTCCATCCTTCCCACCTGAGCGCTGGGGCTGGAGCCCAGGGCCTTACGCAAAGACCAGTGCTCTACCACTGGGCCAGATCCCAGCCCTGTCTTCATTGTCTGTGTCTTGTGGAGTGTTGTTTAGTTTGGTCGTTGTGTTTTGAGAGTCACACTCTTCCTGCCTTCTTCTCCTGAGCACGAAGATGACAGTGCGTACACACGCGCGTGCGCACACACAGACACACGTGTCCAGCTCCCTCTTTTCTCAACACATCTGATTTTAGCCGCTTCTTCACCTACCTTCGTCTACACTGCCCCACATCCTCCCACGGCGCCCAGCCACAACCCCCAGCCATAACCCCATCCACACAGTCCCTTGTTTTCCACCCATTGCCTCAGTCATTTTCTCTCGCTAGAATGAGGACCAGGCCGTAAAAAGATTAACTATTTAATTGAGGGCCCCGGAGGCTAACGGAGCCCCGGAGCACTGCGTCTTGCTGTACCGTGTGAACTGGGGCCCATGGTGGCAGAGGCAGAGGCTAACTCAGGTCTCCCCCCCTCCACTTTTCTCCCTCCTTTCTCCATCCCCCTCTTTTTCATCTTCCCTCCCTCTTTTCTTCTTCTCCTTTCTTTTCCCTTTATTGTGAGACAAGGTCCCCCTAGGCTTGGAACTCACAATCCTTCTGCCTCAGCATCCTCAGGGTGACAGGTGTGTCCCCCATCGCTTGCCTTTCTTGCCCTCTTCTACATTATCAGAGGGTCCCACACTCATAGCCTCACCTACTGCTGGTCACTACCAAATGCCGTCAGCATGGCCTGCCTGGGCTTCCTGAGACACGGTCTCAAAAAAACAAAAGTAAACAAACACCAACTGGGCATGGCGGCGCATGCCTTTGATCCCAGCACTCAGAAGGCAGAGGCAGATGGATCGCTGTGAGTTCAAGGCCAGTCTGGTCTATCTACAAAGCGAGTCCAGGACAGCCAAGGCAGCACAGAGAAACCCTGTCTCAAAAAAACAAAAACAAAAAACCGCAACCCAAACAGAATCTCTGACACGTGAATGAAGTTTCTGGAGATGTATTTAAACCATAATACAAGTTCTTCCTTTGTTCATGCTGGCAAGACCCGTCTCTCTCTTCACCCATGCCCACATGGACCAAGCCTTCCTCCATCCATGTTGCCTCATCTCTGTTTCCCATCCACATCACTAACCCGTCCTGCCATCCCACGCTCTCCATCCCATCCCAGGCCATCGACCGCAGCTCTAGTCGAGCTTCCTCCTACGTCGAGGCCTCCTCCTCGGCCCTGCCGGCCCCTCAGCCGAGACACACTGTACAGAAGGTAGAGGGGGCAATAGGGTGGCTGATCTGATGTCTGTCCGGTGGCAAAGGGGTCCAGTGCTTCTCCCTGAGGTCCAGAGCCCGGCAGAGGCTGGAGTCTGCTCTTCTCATCCTGCATGGCCTCCTGCTGCTCTGACCCCCAAGAGGCTTTGGGCTGCACCCTCGAAGTCCTGCCTTCCTAAGGGGTGTGTGGGAGGGGTGGCCTCTGGCTCCCACTGACCCCGTCCCTGCCCACAGCTGCTGCATGAGGAGCTGGCTCTGCAGTGGGTGGTGAGTGGCAGCGCAGTTCGTGAGGTGGTCCTGCAGCATGCCTGGTTCTTCTTCCGGCTCATGGTGAGCACTTCCCCATGCAGGGAGACCCTCGAGAGAAGGTGCCCTGAAATGGCCCTGAGACTCCTTCATAAGGAGAGATAGAGGGCACCTTGACACTGGACCCCCTCTCTGGAGAGGACTCCTCAACCCAGAGATGGGGCCTCCCTCCTGCAAGAGACACCAAGCACTAGAGGCCAGGCTTGCAGACGCCCCCGGATTCCTTAAAGTGTGCCTTCATGTCCTCTTTCCTGGTGCCCGGTGGCCCTGTCCCAGTATCCCCCATAGTCCTCCAAGACAGAGCCCTGGATTCCTCAAACTCATCCCCCGCCCCTCGTCCTCCAGGGCTCAGGAGAAGGTTCAGTTGGTAAAGTGGTTGCCACACATGTGAAGCCCAGGGTTAGATCTCCAGAACACAGGTAAAACAGGAAGGGCTGGACCTGATGCAGGGCTGTGATCCCAGCACTAGGGAGGAGGAGCCAGGAGGGCCCCTGGCACTTGCTGACTGGCCAGCCTCAGTGAGACCTGCCTCAAAACAAGAGGTGGACCCCGGCCTCTGTGAGCACGAAAACTGGTGTGCACAAAACTCAGGGTCTTAAGGCTCCACCCACTCCTCAGGCCCTTCCCACTGCTCCTACCTACTTAGACTATCCATGTAGCTTTCAGGCTGCATCTCGTTGGGGTCCGGACCCTTTAAGCTCGCTGTTCTTGATGCTAAAGTTCTGCCCCTTCTGTCAAACCCAGACCACACTCAGCTACCACTTAGCTCAGAGCACCTATGTCCCCCTGCCTTGCCTGCAGAGCCCCACCTGGCAGCCAAGCACCCCAGTTTCCCTCCAGCCCCACCAATGTAGCATAAGCTCCTCCCCCACCCCTCATGCACTACTTATGTGACAGAGCCCTGCCCACAACCCTTCAAGTCACACCCCATCCTCTTGCCTCACCTCCAGGTAAAAAGCATGGAGCTACACCTGCTCCTAACCCAGCGACTGGACACTCCCCGCAAGCTGCGCTTCCCGGGGCGCTTCCTGGATGACATTGTGGCCCTGGTGTCCTCTGTGGGCCTGGAAGTCATCACCCGAGTCCATAAGGTGAGGGGGCACTCTGGGCCTCTTGGAGGAGAGTGGCCAGGTGGGCAGATGCCAAGTGCCGGGCGGGCGGGCCTGTTCATCCATGGTCTCTTTCTTGAGTACCCTGGTTGGATTTAGAGGCACAGGGTAAATCAAACAGATCAAGTCTTTGCCCTCGCAAAGCAGTTTTAGAGGGAGAACCGAAAGGTGAGATGAGTGAGTCCCAAGAGTCCCAGCAGAAGTGATGCCAAGTGCAAGGGTCCTGAGGCTGGACAATGGGAAACGAGCATAGCTGAAGTGGGCTCACCAAGGGAGAAATAAGAGTCGGTAAGGACATGGAGGGTGAGGGGCACATCCTGTGGCCCTTATAGTACCAGGATACAGTAGGAACATTAAATAGATGTTGCTATCCTGGGACCCTGATGATCACCAAGGGCCCAGGATCACCAATTTCAGGCCCCACAGGGATTAGGCAAGCAATAGTTGTGATCACAGTGTTCTTTTCTTATTATTTAATTTTTATTTTATGTGCATTAGGGTAAAGGTGTCAGATCCATTACAGACAGTTTTGAGCTGCCATATGGGTGCTGGGAATTGAACCTGGGTCCTTTGGAAGAGCAGTCGGCACTCTTAACCACTGAGCCATCTCTCCAACCCCTGATCACAGTGTTCTTATGGAAGCATTTATTGATTGCCTTCTGCGCGCTTCCCACTGGACTGTTTAAATCTCACCAGTCATCCATAGTAGTAATGTTACCTCCACTTTACTGACAGGGAAACTGAGGCAGAGAGTGGCAGAATAGTTTGGTACCACTGGGGAGAAACAGAAAAGGATTTGAATCCAAGTTGCCCTCTGTGGGGGTGTACAGGGGTCAGAGGGTAAGCTCCCCCTCAGACAGAAACACCCCCACTCCATCCAACCCGTGCCCTTCAGAGATGAGAAATGTCTCCTGATTTCCTCCTTCTTCTTTTTGTCTCTTTTGTTTTGTTTTTGAGACGGGTTTCTCTGTGTAGCCCTGGCTGTCCTGGAACTCACTCTGCAGACCAGGCTGGCCTCAAACTCAGAGATCCTCCTGCTCCTGCCTCCCGAGAGCTGGGATTGAGGCGTGCGCCACCACCACCCAGCTCGGATTTTTTTAATTAGATTTGTTTATGTGTAGTGTTTGCATGGGTGTGAAGCGTGGCGCACGAGCAGAAGACAGCTTAGGGAGTCCGTTCTCCTGTCCCCACGTGGGTCACACTCAGGGCATCAGGCTTGGTGGCAAGTGCCTTCACTCTCCCAGCCAACTTGCCAGCCTGTCTCTTTTGATTTTATTTTATTTCATTTTTAGACAGAGTTTCACTGTGTAGTCCCTGCTTGCCTGGAACTTGCTATGTAGACAGGCTGGTTTCAAACTCAAAGACATCACTGGCCTTTGCTTCCTGGGTGCTGGGATTAAAAGCATGTCCACCATGGTGAACTCTCTTGAGTTTTTTTTTTTCCTTTTTTTGGGGGGGGGTGTTGGGGAGGGTTGTTTTTTTAACTCAGGGTTTCTCTGTGTAGCCCTGGCTGTCCTGGAACTCACTCTGTAGACCAGGCTGGCCTTGATCCCCCTGCCTCTGCCTCCTGAGTGCTGGGATTAAAGGTGTTTGCCACCATCACCCGCTCTCCTGGTTTTTAAAGAGAAATGTCACTTGGGGATTCGATAGGAACATTTTAAGTTAGGGAATTCTGCCCATGTTACACAAGCCGAGTGACCTCCAGGCTGGTCCAGAGGTCCCAATCTTGGTGTCCTTGGACTAGTCCCAACGCTGACATTGGTATCGCTGGTGACGGGCCCGCACTTCAGTTCTCTCCTTTGGCATGTAATGAGCACCAACTGTGTCTGAGACCATGCTCAAGGCGGCTCCAGCCAGGTGTGGTGGTGCACACCCGTGACCTCTGCACTGAGGAGACTGAGATAAGAAAGTCACAAGTGTGAGGACATCCTGGGCTATGTAAGCTTACCACTGTCTCTCTTAAGCCTGTCAGAGGAGCAGCCAGGGCGGCAGGTCTCCTTCGCAGCTTTGGCACACACTAGTTGCTCACTGGATGCTCATTAAATGCTTGCTGAAGGCATACCATTAGAGCACATTAATTTTCGGGAATAGGATGATAAGCACTTAAACAGAAGCAAAGTGTTTCCTGCACATAAGTAGGCTGTGGGGCTTCCGGAGTCTGGCTCAGGCCCTGCCGGTTCACCGGGGGTTTCAGGACATGAAGGAGTTTTGTTTTGTTTTCTGTTTTTTTTAAACCTCCACTCTAATCTCATTGGCCAGAATATGGTCAGCTAGCTATCAGCAGCAAGGAAACCTGGGAACTGTATTCTGTTGAACTCTGACATCTAGATGTAGAGAGTGAGTTACCCAACTATCGGTGGAAAAAGGAAAAAAGGGGGAGGGGGCTGGAGAGCTGGCTCAGAGGTTAAGAGCACTGGCTGCTCTTCCAGAGGTCTGAGTTCAATTCCCAGGACCCACATGGTAGCTCACAACTATCTAATGAGATCTGGTGCCCTGTTCTGGCATACAGGCAGAATACTCTATAAATAATAAATATTTTTTAAAAGTGTATGACGCGGCTGGGTGTGGCATAGTGGCGCACACCTTTGACCCTAGCTCTGAGGAGTCAGGTCTGAGACAGGTAGATCTCTGCGTGTCTGAGTCCAGCCTGGCTTACACAGTGAGTTCTAGGCCAGCTAAGGCTACATAGTGAGAGCCTGTCACAAATAATAAAAATAAAGCAAAACAAAAGTATTGTGAGTGAATTGTGGAGGGGGAGATGAAGTCAGGGAGGAAGACCTGGTCACAGAGCCAGGGGGTTAAGGAAGTCATGCAGACGCGGCCTTGGGGAGCCAGGCTAGGTACTATGACTATGGGCTGACAGGTCCCTGTGTCCCTAGGACATGGAGATGGCTGAACGCCTCAACGCCAGCCTGGCCTTCTTCCTCAGTGACCTCCTGTCCATAGCAGACAGAGGCTACGTCTTCAGCCTGGTACGAGCTCACTACAAGCAGGTAGGCGTGCACGGTGAAGGATGTGGAGGGTGTGGCTGGTGACGTCAGGGGACCCATGGGGCCTATGGCGGGGTGGCGATGATGTCGCCCATGGCATTGCCTCCCCACAGGTGGCCACTCGGCTGCAGTCCGCCCCCAACCCAGCTGCGCTGCTGACCCTTCGAATGGACTTCACCCGCATCCTGTGTAGCCACGAGCACTATGTGACCCTTAACCTTCCCTGTTGCCCCCTGTCGCCCCCAGCTTCCCCCTCCCCCTCGGTGTCCTCCACCACCTCCCAGGTAGGTAGGCCCCCTCCCCCTCCTTTTTTCCCCTTAATCGGCCCCTCAACCCACCTCCTACAGTTCTGTTCACTTCCTTGTGCAACACTGCCCTGGCAGACTCTTGGCCTTTGGCTCTTCACCTCTGAGTCTTCACCCATGACTTCTCAAGAGATTTTCTAGGAAAAATGTCCCCACTGACTCCCAAATCCAATTCTTGGACTTGCATCCAATCTTCTGTCTCTCAGCCCTTTGAGTTTTGGCTCTGTGCCCTATCACCTCATGGACCTCTCACCTCTGGCCTTTAAAGATTTATTAATTTTTATTTTATGTGTATGGCTGTGTTCCACATACGTGCTTGGTTCTGGCAGAGACCTGGGGAGGACACTGGATCCCCTTGACCTGGCATTGCAGATGGTTGTGACAGCTCTGTGGGTGCTGGGAAATGAAGCAGGTCCTCTGGAAGAGCAGCCAGTGCTCTCAACTGTAGCACTAACTCTCCAGCTCCTCACCTCTGACCTTTAACCCCATGCCCACAGACAGTGCTATTGCACTGATATTGTCAGCCCACAATAAGTGAGCAAAAATTATCATGATGATGCTTTCCCGGAAGATATTCTTAAACCTTTATTTTATGGAGGGAGCATGTGTGCTGTGATTAGGGTGTGACAATTAGAGAACCACTTACAGTCGGCTCTCTCTATCCACCCTGTGTGCCCTGGGGCCTCAAACTCAGGCGGTCAGGCTTGGTGGAGAGTGCTTTTCCTGGCTGAGGCCTCTTGCTGGTCCCTACTGAGGCACGTTGAGGAGGGAAAGTGGGAAAGGAAAGGTCCAGATTTGGGTCTGTGGGTTCTTCTCTCCCATCCCACACCCTGACCTCCAGCTCTTGATGCTAACTTCAGTTGTTTCCATGGTGGCCACACTGGTAACCTTTTACCTCTGACCCTTGACCCTGGGCATCTGCTCTACCATCTGCAGAGCTCCACCTTCTCCAGCCAGGCCCCTGACCCCAAGGTGGCCAGCATGTTCGAGCTGAGTGGGCCATTCAGGCAGCAGCACTTCCTGTCCGGACTCCTGCTGACGGAGCTGGCTCTGGCCCTGGATCCAGAAGCTGAGGGGTGAGTGTGGTGCGGGGGGGACAGTGGCAGGGGCCAGGAGCCATGTCAGCACCATGCTGAGCACCCCGTCACTCCACAGGGCATCCCTTTTGCACAAGAAGGCCATTAGCGCCGTGCACAACCTGCTGTGCAGCCATGATGTTGATCCCCGCTACACGGAAGCCACCGTGAAGGCCAAGGTGGCCGAGCTGTACCTGCCGCTGCTCTCCCTTGCGAGGGACACCCTGCCACGGCTGCACGGCTTTGCCGGTCAGAGGGCTGGGGAAGATGGGGTTTCACGGGCCAGGGACTCGATCGTGGATGTGGGGTGGGAGAATCAGCAAACGAAGTGGCCTCAGGGTGAGCAGCTGGGGACCAGGCTCTTGACAGCATCCGCATCAAGCCAGTTACATCTCTGAACCTCAACTCTCACTGCACAGTGAAACAGTGTTGGGATCCATTATGCTAGGGGAGCACACACGTAGAGCACTGTCCTGCTGTTGACAGTCCATGTCCACAGGCCTCCTGATGACGTGTTGCTTTCTGAGGGGAAGGGCAGGGGCTCACTGGAAACAGGCATCTGAGAAATCGGGGGCCTCCTGCTCGTGTCTTTCCACTTTCTGTTGGTAGCTGCAAGTCCTGCATGGCACTCAGGAGCAGTCTAGGGCAGCTGCTTGGGCAGGACCTGGGAATTTAGCCTTGCGTAACATGGAGGAAGTCTCGGCTCTCATCTCCATTTCTCCTCCCTCCCTTTCTCTCTCCCCTGGACTCTTTGTGTTATGTGCCTGCTGTTTTCCCGTGCTTTCTGCTGTCTGTTCTGTGTGCCTCATTTCAGCAACATTCTGTTCTTCTGTCTTGGAGTTCACTGTGTCTTCAGTCAAGCCCATCTATTTAGTTCTTGGGGTTTTTTGTTTGTTTGTTTTGTTTTGTTTTCATTTTCTATCTGTGTGTGCATACGCGTGCGTACATGAACATGCGCACACTGCATGTGAAGGCCCAGGGCTGATGTCAGGAGTCAGCCTTGATTACTCTTCTACCTTCTCCGCTGAGGCAGGGCCTCTTCTTCAGTTAGGCTGGGAGCTTGCTGACGGGGCTCGTCCCACTAGCCAGCTTGCTCTGTGTCCCGGGTGTGTGCCTCTTCAGGCTGGACCTACAAGCGTGTCGCCATGCAGTCTGGCGCTTATGTGAGTGCTGGGACCCCCAACTCCAGTCTCATGCATGCGCGGCAGATGCTTAGCCCCTGAGCCATCTCCCAGCCCAAATTCTTAACTTCAGACACTATTTTTTTTAACTTGTAAAATGTCCAGTTTGTTCTAATTTTTTCATAGTTCAAATTTTATTTTTGTCATTTTCTATATTATTTCACATGTATGAATGTTTTACCTGCATGTATGTATGTATACCATGTGCATGCCTGGTGCCTACAGAGGCCGGAGGATGTCAGATTCCCCTGGAATTGGAGTTATACATGGTTGTGAATCACCATGTGGGTGATGGGAACTGAACCTGGGTCCTCTGGAAGAACAGCCAGTGTTCTTAACTGCTGAGCCATCTCTCTAACACCAAGCAGTGCTCTTTAATCTATCTGTCTGTCTATCTATCTATCTATCTATCTATCTATCTATCTATCTATCTATCTATCTATCTGGTTTTTTTTTTTTTTTTTGAGACAAAGTCTCTCTATGTAGTCCTGTGTCTCTGAATTTGCATTTAGGCCAGATCTTGAACTCAGAGACCTGCCTAATTCCGCTGGGATTAAAGGCATGTGCCATGCCTGGTGGCGGCCAACACTCTTAACCACAGAGCCATCTCTCCAGTTCCCTATTTTTAATTAAGTTTTTTGTTTGTTTTCTGTGTATGTGTACAGACATATACATGAACATATAGAGGTCAGAGGACAATATATAGGAATCAGTTCTCTCCTTCCACTGTGTGGGCCCTGGAGATCTGAACATAGGCCATTAGGCTCACTGGCAGTTTCTTGACCCAAGTTTGTCCTTCTTTGGTTTTAAAGTCATTATTTGCTAACATTTACACTTCCCTGTTTCTACTTCAGAGGTCTTTGTCACTTGCCCATATTTTCCTGTCCTGTCTTGGGCCATTTAGTTTGTGTTCTCCTTGACACTGTATGTAAGAGAGCCACAGGCCAGAGCGGGGCTGCCTCTCCCAGGAGGATGCTCCTTTTAGTGTCCAGGCAGACAGACATCTCTGTCAAGCTGGAACTGTGCCAAGCTGGGTGCGGCTAGAATTTTACTTAGGCTCAGTCCACCTTTATTTGTCTTGGGTAGCCAGGTGTGTCATGGCACACACATGTAATGCAATATTCAGAGGGCCGAGACCCACTCCCAGCCGCTCACTGGGAGATCTGTTGTTTTTCTTTTCTTGTCTTTTCCTTTTTAATGTCCATTGGTGTTCATGTGTCTCTGTGAGGGTGTCGGATCCCCTGGAACTGGAGTTACAGCCAGCTGTGTGGATGCTGGAAACTGAACTCAGGTCCTCTGGAAGACCTCTGAGCCATCTCTCCGGCCCTGTTGTTGTTTTTTAAGACAGGGTTTCCCTGTGTAGCCCTGGCTGTCCTGGAACTCACTTTGTAGACCAGGCTAGCCTCAAACTCAAGTGATCCACCTGCCTCCGCCTCCCGTGTGCCGGGATTAAAGGTGTGCACCACTCCTGCCTAAATCCAGGTGCTCACAACGCCTCATTCTTTTGATCTGTTCGCCTATAGAGGGCTCAGGGCAGCGGTCAAGACTGGCTTCCATGCTGGACTCAGACACAGATGGGGAAGGGGACATCGGAGGCGGCATCAACCCATCTGTGGCCATGGCCATTGCTGGGGGGCCCCTGGCCCCTGGCTCTCGCACCAGCATTTCCCAGGGACCTTCAACAGTGAGTCTGAGGCCCATCCCCAGAGATGCCTTTGAGATGAAGCGCATGTTGGGGCTGGGAGCGCTTGCCTAACATGTACAAAGCCCTGGGTTCCATCCCAAGCACCACATAAACTTCATGGAATGGTGCATACCCGTGATCTCGTGGTGCACATCTGTGACCTAAGGAGGTGGAGGGGGGAAGATCAGAAGTTTAAAGTCATCTTCAGGTGTCATGAGGCCGAGCCAGCCTGTGTGTCTCCAACAAAAGAAAAAGGAAGTCATGTCATGAGACAGAGTTGGCCACAGTTCACCTGGTATAAGGAAAATAAAAATCGATTCTGTCTCCTCCACACCCAGGCAGCTCGCTGTCCCCTCTCTGCTGAGTCCAGCCGGACCTTGCTGGTGTGTGTGCTGTGGGTCTTGAAGAATGCAGAGCCGGCCCTCCTGCAGCGCTGGGCCGCTGACCTGGCCCTGCCCCAACTGGGACGCCTCCTCGACCTACTCTACCTCTGTCTGGCTGCCTTCGAGTATAAGGTGAGCGGGGAGCCGGGTGTGTGAGCCTGAGGTGGGGGAGAGCTCAGCACTTGTCCAGAGCCCCCTGAAGCAGGAGCTGGGTGGGAAGGGCCAGACTGTCTATATGTGGGCATCTGTGAACTGAGGATCAAGGGTGGACTGTGTGTCCTCCGCTTTGGGATAAGGCGATACGTGATTTCATGAATAGAATATTGCAGGGGGGTGTGGTCAGTCACAGAGTGCTTGACTGGCATATATAAGGTCCATCCATCCCCAGCAAGAAAGAGAATAAGGAGGGTGGGCACGGCCACATAAGCCTGTCATCCTAGCACTAGTGAAGGGGTAGGAGCAGGAGCTCAAGATCATTCTCAGCTACATAGGGAGTTCAAGACCAGCCTGGACTGCGTGAGGCTCTGTCTTAAAAATGAAGTCAGAGAGGGAGGCAAGGAAGGAAAAGAAGGAAGGTAAGTTGCAAGGGAGTCTGGTAGCATAGTTTTTGGCTTTTCAGGTACTGGGAGAAGTGTGGTAGGAAGGAAGGAGAGATGGAAGAGAGTGAGGGAGGAAGAGAATGTGGAGGTGGTGAGATTGTGGGGGGAAGGGCCGAGCTGTGCCCTTTGGCAAAGGGCCCTGGAGATAGGAATTGCCCTGAGCAGAGGGACCAGGCTGCCTCAGGCCTTAGCAGAAGGAACACACGACCTCTGCTTCCCCAGGGGAAAAAAGCATTTGAGCGGATCAACAGCCTCACATTTAAGAAGTCGCTGGACATGAAAGCCCGGCTGGAGGAGGCCATCCTGGGCACCATTGGGGCGCGGCAGGAGATGGTGCGGCGGAGCAGGGGTGAGATGAGAGGGGAGAGCCAGTGTGGCGGTGCACGCCTGTGGTCCCAGCACTCGGCAGATGGAGGCAGGAAATCAAGAGTTCAAGGCTATGCCTTCGCTATATGAGACCCTGTCTCAGAAAAAAAGTCCATATTATCACTGCTCTCTACATAGATGAACACAGAGATGGTCCTGTCCCCACAGCCCATTTCTGTCTATGGTTTCTGCCGGGCCTTTACTTGGTGACACTCTGTGTCTTCCTGTGCTTACATATGTTTTTCTGCCTCCGCCTCTATGAACACACACCTGTGCGTGGCAGAGAGAAGTCCGTTTGGAAACCAGGAGAATGTCCGCTGGCGTAAGAGCGTCACACACTGGAGACAGACCTCAGACCGTGTGGACAAGTAGGTTGGATGGTCCATGAGTCTGCTTCCCATTACCACGATGAGCTGCCTGAGTGTCCTAGTCAGGGTTTCTATTGCTGTGAAGAGACACCAGGACCAAGGCAACTCTTGTAAAGGACAATATTTAACTGGGGCTGGCTTAGAGTTTCAGAGGTTTAGTCCATTATCATCATGGCATGAAGCACAGCATCACGCAGGCAGACTCGGTGCTGGAGAAGGAGCTGAGTGTTCTACGCCTTGATCTACAGGCAGCAGGAGGGGACAGCGTGTCACACTGGGCGGAGCTTGAGCATAGGAGACCCCAAGGCCCTTCATCCACAACTGATACACTTTCTCCAACAAGGCCTTGCCTACAGTCACAGGTCACACCTCCTGACAGTGCCACTCCTTATGGGCCAAGCATCACACACATGAATCAGTGGGGCCACACTCATTCAAACCACCACACTGAGGCAGGCCACTTTAAAACAAAAAAGGCTTCTCAGCAACCCCAGTGTAAACAGCGAGTTCCAAGACACGCAGAACTACGCAGTGGTGGGCTCAGAGATTCAGAGCACCGTCTGCTCTTCCAGAGGTCCTGAGTTCAATTCCCAGCAACCACATGGTGGGTTACAGCTGTCTATAATGAAATCTAGTGCCCTCTTCTGGTGTGCAGGTGTACACGTAGACAGAATACTGTATAAATAATAAATAAATAAATCTTAAAAAAAAAAAAAGAACTACACCGTGAAAAAAGAGAAGTTGTCCCATGAAACCAACTTAATCCCTTCCTAGGGCACGCTCCTAATGACCGAGGAACATCTAACTAGTCCTGGCCTCTTTTTTTAATCTCTTAAAATGGCTCTAGGGACACACCCTAGGTCCTACCAATGTGAGGCAGTGCTCTACCCTGAGCCACACCCTGCCCCTGCCCTCTGTCTCCTAACTTGGTCAAGCTGAGGACCAACCCACCAACACAAGAACCTTTGGGAACACAGACCATGGCATGTGGAAAAGGAATTCCCTTGGTTTAGACTAATTTCTAGAGGTCAGCTCCCCCAGGGACAGCCGAGGGCAAGGGAGGGTTCCTCTGTCCTAGGATGACTCGAGCGGCTTCATGAGGTGTCCCCCGTCCCTTCCCCCCCGCCCTCCAGGACCAGGGATGAAATGGAGCACGAAGCCCTGGTGGATGGGAACCTGGCGACAGAGGCTAGCCTGGTGGTTCTGGACATGCTGGAGATCATTGTGCAGGTATGGCTTGTCCACTGTCTGTCCTGACCACTCCCTCCTTCATGGGGGCCTGGGATCTGAGCCCACAGCCCCAGAGTCTCTTACCCCGTGTGTTTCTAATCCCCTCCCTGAAGACAGTGCTGCTGTCGGAGGCCCGGGAGAGCATCCTGGGTGCCGTGCTGAAGGTGGTCCTCTTCAGTCTGGGGAGCGCCCAGAGCGCCGTCTTCTTGCAGCATGGCCTGGCCTCCCAGCGGGCACTGGTCTCCAAGGTGAGCACTCCTAAGAGATGACAGCAGCTCATTTCTTGTGCACCTACTGTGTGCCAGACAGTATCATGACAAAGGGCACTACGGCTGCAGTTGTGAGCCAAGGAATAAGCCTGGTATGGTGGCGCCCACCACTTATCCCCGCACGGGGATGGTGGAGGACCAGAAGTTTCAGGTCATCCTTGGCTACATAGCCAGTTCAAGGTCAGCCCAGGCTGCCCAAGATACTGTCGCAAAAGAGCAATCAAAAACAAAACAGCAACAAAAAACCCAATACCCAACTCTTCCAAAAATGTAACTAAGCTGGGCCGAGTTAAACACACCTGTCACCCCAGCATTAGGAGGGAGAGGCAGGAGGATCAGTTCAGGGACATTCTTGGCTCTACAGGGAGTACACAGCCAGCCTAGGCCACATAAATGACCCTCTAAAGCCAAAATTAGACAGCTCAGCAGGTAAAGACACTCGCCATGCTAGGCTGACAGCCTGGGTTCTAGAAGCCGCAGTGGAAGGAGAGGACTGATTCTCAGTTGTCCTCTGACTTCCACAGACACAAAGTGGAGAACCATCCCAAGGAAGACAGGCAGCGTGAACTCCTGGCCGCCACACACACATGTGCACACACACACCATCATCATCATCAATGAATTAAACTGAAACTATAGAACTTAGGTCAAAACGGCCAAGTGACTCAACAGGGCCAAAACAAAGACCCAAACCCAAATCTTATCATTAGCTAAAATCAGGGTGGGAGCTTGCCCTGCAGGCCCGGGCTCGGACTGGGAGGCCTGAGCCGCCATCTTTCTGGGTCCCGGGGCAGTTTCCGGAGCTGCTTTTCGAGGAAGACACGGAGCTTTGCGCCGACCTTTGCCTGAGGCTTCTGCGACACTGCGGCAGCCGCATCTGCATCATCCGCACGCACGCCAGCGCCTCGCTCTACCTGCTCATGCGCCAGAACTTCGAGATCGGCCATGTATGGGGGGCCGTGGTCTCCACGAAGCTCCTCCAGGGCGCCAGCTGGCCAAGGGGGCGGGGAAGGGCGCAGGAGGGGCGGGGCACAGAGGGGCAGGGGGCGGGGCGCAGGAGGGGCGGGGGCGGGGGTACATTGCCACAGGAGAGGGGTGATCAGCGGGCATCACCCAGGGTCATAGGCCAGGAAGAGGGGTCAGGATGCGGGAAGCGTGGGATGGACAGGCGGGTGGGGGAGGTAAGCACGCATGGCGGCTGACAGGTCGGCAGGTTTAAGCCACCCTGATGTGGGGAGTCCCGGGGCCTGAGGCTCTCAGGGTGACGCTGCCTCCGTGCTCCATCAGAACTTCGCGCGTGTGAAGATGCTGGTGACCATGTCCCTGTCGTCCCTCGTGGGGACCGCTCAGAACTTCAGCGAAGAGCACTTGAGAAGGTCCCTCAAGACCATCCTGACCTATGCAGAAGAGGACATAGGGCTGAGGGACAGCGTCTTCGCAGAGCAGGTGACGCCTGTGGTGGCCTCCCTACTGTGGGCACCCTGTGGGTTTGCTCTTGTGGGTTTTGGTTTATTTATTTATTGGTATTTCTATTTGAACTTTGCTATTATGAGGCAAGAATCTCACTCTACAGCCCAGGTTGGCCTCAGGCTCACAGGAATCCTCCCGCCTCTGCCACCTGGGTGCTGATCCACCAAGACAAGCCTTTTTTGGGGGGCTTCTTCCCCCATTCCCTTTCCCTCCCTCATCAAGCCAGATCTCATTATATAGCTGAGGCTGGCCTTGAACCTGTGGCCCTCCTGCCCCAGCCTCCCGTGTTCTGAGGTAACTGGTGCGCTCCACCACTCCATCTCCTGTCTCCTTTTGGATGTCTCGGCCTAGGCTGACCTGGAACTCATTCCATAGCCTAGGATGACTTCCCGCACGGTGGGACCGTGAGCTGTGCACACCTGCCCACCCTGCTGCTCTCTCTCCCCCTTCACTGTGTGTGTGCGTGTGCGTGTGAACCTGCAGCATATGCATGTGGAGGTCAGAGGTCAACAGGGGGTGTCTCCTTCAGTCTCGCCACCTTATTTCGTTGCGGTGCTGGTGTTCTTTTGGAGGGGAGGGGAGCTCTTTTTATATGTCCCACTGTGACCCTCTGGCTGTCCTGGACCTTGCTTTGTAGACCAGGCTAGCCTCAAACTCCCACAGATTGGCCTCCCTGCTTCCTGAGTGCTGGGATTAAAGGGTGGTGTGCCACCTCGTAAGGCCCCGCCTTGGTTGGAGAGACAGTGTCTGATTAGCTGCGGTCACTGATGCAGCCGGTGGAGAGGCTGGCCAGAGGTGCTGTCTCTGCTCCCCCAACACTGGGATTGGTGTCAAACCCCACCACGCCTGCTTTTTCACATGGGTGCCGGGGAGCAAGCTCAGTTTGGGCTTGCACGGAAGCACCTGACCCACGGGGCCATCTCCCCAGCCCTCCTCTCCCACCTAACCTGACCCCATGGCCCTCGCTGAGCCTGGACACTCATGCGCTCCAGGTTCAGGACCTCATGTTCAACCTGCACATGATCCTGACGGACACAGTGAAGATGAAGGAGCACCAGGAGGACCCCGAGATGCTCATGGACCTCATGTACAGGTGAGGGCGAGAGCCAGGCCCCGGGGGACGGAGTGCCAGATAAAGGTGGTGGAGGCAGCCAGCTGAGCAGCTTTGGTGGAGACGGGCTTTCTCCGTGTGGCCCTGGCTGTCCTGAAACTCGCTCTGTAGACCAGGCTGGCCTCGAACTCAGAGATCCACCTGCCTCTGCCTCCTGAGTGCTGCAGTTAGAAGTGTGCACCAGCTGGCTTTAGTTTGCTCTCCGTTGCTATGACTCAACCAAAAGGCTTATGTGCTTATGTGTCGCAATTACATGACTCAGTGCGGAAGCCAAGGAAGCACAGGCCATGGAGGAACGCTGTTACTGGCCGGGTCACACGGCTTTCTGTACGACCCAGGACCACCAGCCCTGGCGTGTCAGCACCAGAACAGGCTGAGCCATCCATCACTAGTGAGGACAGTACCTCACAGACTTGCCTACAGGCCAGTCTGATGGAGACATCTTCTCAGTGAAAGCTTTCCCCAGGTGACGTTAGCTCGTGCCAGGTTGACAAAGAGAACTAACCAGTGCAGGTGGCTAGCCTGGGCTACGGGAGCCCTGTCTCAATAAAGAAGCAAAAAAGCGGAAAGCTCCTTCATCCCCAGCACCTCCCAAACTGTGTATGTGGCACAGACCTGTAATCACTGCACCCAGGAGGTACGGGCAGGCAGTTCAGAAAGTCAAAGTTCATCCTCAGCTGCATAGCAAGGTCAAGGCCATCCTGAGCTACATGAGCCCCTGTCTCAAAAAAAAAAAAAAGAAAGAAAGAAAAAGAAGTGAAAAAAAAAAAGTGAGTTAGAGCTGTGAGGATGAGATACAGGATGGAAGAGAGAGGGCCGGGGCAATAAGGGGATGGGTGAAGGGCAGACAGGAAGGGTGCAGGTGAGGGTCAGGGCTGGGCAAGCAGAGACACGTGCTCATGTCCCTGCTGTCCTGGACCCCAGAATTGCCCGGGGGTACCAGGGCTCTCCAGACCTGCGGCTGACATGGCTGCAGAACATGGCTGGCAAGCACGCAGAGCTGGGCAACCATGCAGAGGCTGCGCAGTGCATGGTCCACGCGGCTGCCCTGGTGGCTGAATACCTTGCCCTCCTCGAGGACAGTCGCCACCTGCCTGTGGGCTGTGTGTCCTTCCAGGTGAGTGAGCAGGAGGCCCGGAAGTAGGGGAAGCCCCCTGTGGGTGGGGGCCGGGCCTGATGCTACCTCTTGCCCTCGCTCCCCAGAATGTCTCATCCAATGTGCTGGAGGAATCTGCCATCTCCGATGACATCCTGTCGCCAGATGAGGAGGGCTTCTGCTCCGGGAAGAACTTCACAGAACTGGGTCTGGTGGGGTTGCTGGAGCAGGCGGCTGCCTACTTCACCATGGTAAGGCTGGGCCTTGAGCACACAGACAGCTCGGCAAGCATCGTCCTGGCCAGGGATTTAGAATGCGCCCTCAGAAGCAGGCACGGTGGTCATGCCATGAGGCTGGCATTTGGGACAGTGAGGCAGTAGGATCGGCGTTTGGGGCCAGCCTGGACTACAGGGCCATTAACAAAATTGGGGCTGGGGCTGGCATGCACAAATCCCTGGCTTCACCCCCAGCACCCTATAAACCAAGCAAACCAAGCATGCCTGTGATCCTACTCAGCAGAGGCAGGAGGCTAAGAAGTTCCAAGACATCGTCCAGCACATAGCAAGTTCAGGGCCATGCAGGGGTATGGGAGTCCTTGTTGAAAGGAATTTTGGAAAGGAGGAAGGGAGGAAAGAAATGACACTAGAGGAAGCAAGAGCCCTGGGGCTCTGCTCCGTGGCAATGGCACCGTAGAATGCTGGCCTGACATGGATGAGGGGGCTCAGGCTCAAGCCCCAGAACTGCCAGGGGTGGAGCAGGGAACAGAAGCCATTAACCTGGGTTCGCCTTGAAAATGTGGGGCTGGGAGATGGCTCGGTTGGTAATGTGCCTGCCACTCAAGCATGAGTTTGGATCCCCAGTCAAAAGCCTATACCCTCCGCCCTGGGAACCAGACTCTGGGGCTGCCGAGGGCCGTCGGAGGCCAGCAAGCCCCAGGCCCGGTGAGGGACCTTGTTTCAGGAAATAAGGTGGAGGGCAGCAGAGGAGGGTACCCAACACAACCCCTGGCCTCCATGTGTGCATACAGACACATAACCCCCTAAAGGGGGCTAGGGGTGTAGATCAGTTCCTGGAGCAGTGGCCTAGCATGCGTGAAGCCCTGGATTCCATCACTAGTACCTCAGAAGCCTGGTGTGGCAGTACATGCCTCTTATGCCAGCACTCGGGAGGTCGAGGCAGGAGGATCGGAAGTTCAAGGTCAGCCTGGGCTCAAAGGACTGACCCTGTTTCAAAATGAGAGGAAAGTAGAGAATTGGTCCCTCAGCACCTAATACCTGCCTTTCTCCTCATAAAACCTCACACATAGGCCTGCACTTTACATTTTTAGTTCTAGAACTTTCAAATGCCCGTAAAAGAAGACCGGGTTTTGTTTCTGCTTGCTTTTTCCAGCCTCATTCTAGCTAAGAGGCCAGCCACCCCGCCTCTTCTGGGACAGTTCCTGTTTCCAGGAATGCTGGGTTGGCCAGTTAAGACAGGGGCTGGGGTCAGCCTAGTGGAGCACTAGGCTCAGCAGGCAAGGCCGTGTCTGGGCTCCATCCACAGCACCAGATAAGCTGGGTGACATGTCACCCCAGCAACTTGGGAGGCAGAGGGAGGATCAGGAGTCCAGGTCATCCTGAGGCTGAGCAGTGAGCTTGTGGCCAAGCTGGGCTACATGGACCCCTGTGTCAAATGAAAAGAGCAGAGAGGTTCACGGTGCAGCGCAGGACGCTTGCCGAGAGTGGGCTCCCATACAGTATCAAATCTGGGGCCCCAAACCACAGCAGCCCTGTAGCAAGATCTGGAAGCTCCAGCTCGGTGCATACCCCAGCTGTCGGCCCTGGGGCCCCCGGGTGACCCCAGCTTCTCCCCTGGGGAGGCCTGCGTGGAAACTTGCACACTGGCCCTACCCACAGCACCTGCCAGAGGGCGGCCAAGGAGATTTGTCCTGTAAAGGTCTGGGGGCAGCGCAGCGCAGTGATGGGCCACACCCACATGGCGCGTGCGGGGAGGTGGAGTCGTTTCCCAGCATGGATGCACACTTATTTACTTTTCCTTTTTAAAAAGTATATTTATTTATGTGTGGGTAGGGTGCTCAGGCTGCCCTGGCTCGCAGTGAAGGTCGGCAGACAACGTGCAGAAAGTGGTTCTCCCCTCTCACCATGTTTGCTCAGGGCATCAGACTCAGGTGACCCAGCTTGGCACCTCTACCCACTGAGCCGGGTTTGCCCTGTGCTCATAAAATAGTGTCTAGCCACCCCAAGGCTCTTTCTCTGCGGGTATTTATGGGCAGACACCACCACACTCCGCTAACAAAGTTCATCTTTTAATACCGTTTTCAGCTCACAGTCAGACTGAGTGGAAAGTATGAAGACTGTCCATGTGCCTTTGTTTGTATGTGGGGGGAGGAGGTGCTTTTTAAGTTTTCTTACCCAGGTTTCCATAAGGCCATTTTCATGCCAACACGTTACGTGCTTTGAGTATATCCCTTTCCCCCATTTTTTTTTTTTTTTTACCTTTTCATTGTTGCTGGAAAGGGTTCCATAGCCCAGGAATTCTTCAAGTGCCCTATGCAGTGGAGGATGGCCTTGAACTCTTGGCCTTTGTGCCTCTACCTCCAGAGCGCAGGGCTTGCAGGACTGGCCACGAGGCCTCGATTGCATGTACCTCCTCTTCCCCCAGTAGACATAGCCTCCCCACTGTCAACACCCCATGCTGGGTTCTATGTTGGTTCCAATCAATAAAGCTCCATTGACAGACACAGCCTTACCCCCCCCCCACCGCCCCCATGTTCCCCGCCTTCTCCCACCACCCCACCTTCCAGAGTCCAGAGTTCACAGCCAGGGTCAGTCTGTTATATGCATGGTCAGCAGGCTTTAGCACATATGCAGCTGCACAGACCTCACTGTGTGATTGTCCAGACGCCACTGCCTGAGTCTCTCCATCTAAAGAAGCCCAAACCAGACACATCAGTTACTGCCTTCCTGGGGTCAGGACTCTCCTGTTCCTGTTCCTCGTGCTCCTCCTCCTGCTCTTCCTCCTCTCCCTGCTCCTCCTCCTCAGTGTAGTAGTAAGATAGCACCCAGGGCTTCATGCATGTGGTCAAAGTACTCTACAAATTGAGCTACATCCTCAGTGCCCCACTTTTTTATTACGTGTGCGTGTGTATGCACGCATGCACAAATGCATATGTGTGAGGTGTGGTTGGAGGGTAGCATGCAAGGAGTCAGTTCTCTCCCTCCACCGTGTGAATTCCGGGGACTGAACTCGGGTCCTCCAGCTTAGTAGCAAGCGCCTTTTCTGGATGACTTAGCTTCCTTTGTCGCTGTGATAAAGGCAACGACCAAAAGCAGCTTGGGGAGAAGAGGGCTTACTTCACCTCCTTTTCCAGGTGGCAGTGCATGTATCTCCAGGGAAAGTCAGGGCAGGAACCTGGAGGTGGAAGCCTAAATTAAAATTAAATTTTAATTAAATTGAAAACAGTTTTTAGCAAGGCAGTGGTGGCACACGCCTGTAATCCCAGCACTCAGAGAGGCAGAGGCAGACAGATCTCTGCCTCCTGTTCAAGGCCGGCCTGTTCTACAACGTGAGTCCAGGACAGCCAAAGCTACACAGAGAAACCCTGTCTCAGGGGGAAAAACATATATATATATATGCATATATATATATAATTTTATGTGTATGAGTGTTTGTAGGCATGTATGTGTGTATACCATGTCTGTGCCTGGTGCCTGTGGAGGTCAGATCCCCCTGGAACTGGAGTTACGGCTGTCAGTGAGCCACCATGTGGGTGCTAGAACCAAGCCCAGGTCCTCTACAAGAGCAGCCCAGGGCCTCTAACCACTGAGCCATCTCTCCCCTGGTCCAGGTTTTTACTTTTTTAAAGCAAACTGTATGTAAGATGATGTGTCTTAGGGATGGAACAGGCGTTTGCCTAGTTTATTCAGAAGCCCTGGGCCTTTTCCGTGGTTCCGCAACAAAGCCTCCCCACCCCGCACCAAGGAAGAGCTAGTATGTATGAAGGCCACAGCTCTAGGACCTTGGTAAAGGTTTGTGAGAAGAGTTAGAGGCCACAGCGGGGCCCAAGCAGGAAGGCGCGTCCTGTCTTGGGGAGGGGTTGTCAGGGTAGTGGGAAGTAATGGGGGAGGGCAGCCTGAGGTTAGGGAGTCCTTACCTCGCTTCTCCTGTTCCCCAGGGTGGTCTGTATGAAGCGGTGAATGAAGTCTACAAAAACCTCATCCCCATCCTTGAAGCTCACAGAGACTACAAGAAGCTGGCCGCAGTGCACGGGAAGCTGCAGGAGGCCTTCACCAAGATTATGCACCAGGTGGGCGCCCTGGCCCTCCCGGACCCTGCCCTCTGGCCCCTCCCAGAGCAGGCTCCCTCCTGGACCCTAGGCTGTGCTAATCTTGCCTCCTCTTTTCCCACAGAGCTCTGGCTGGGAGGTGAGTGCGGGCACCCTGATCCCTGGTGAACAGTGGTCAACGATCACTAGGGGGCGGCAGAGCAGCATGGCACCCCTCAGGGGCTGGGCTCAGTGGGTGATGACTCACACCCCCACTGCTTGCTCCCTTCCCCCAAATGCACCCCCCCCCCCAATCTCAAGGGCAGCCTTGTGAGTCACCCAGCTGGGAACTCTCCAGAGACAGCCCTCAGTCACCACCAGGGATGGGGTAGAGAAGGAGGGGCTATCTCTTTCCCTCTCTGTCCAGTTCTTTTCCTCCCCCCTCCCCCCGGAGCCGCGCCTCTGTGTTAGGGTTCCCTCACTCTCTCTCCATTCCAGTCTCCCCAGCTCCCAGCTCTGCCCAACACAACTCCTCCTCATCTCTTGTTAGGGTGCCCCCACCAATCCCTGCTCTTTTCTATTTTTAGGCATCTCTCAGTTGAGGGAGAATTTTCTGGCCAAAGATGGCAGGAACCCAGAGCCCTAGCAGGCTGGGTGGGGGCGAGTAGGGTGGGTAGGTCCCCGCCTCCCCCGCATCCTTGATCTCCTCCTCCCTCTATAGAATGATTCTCATGGGGTAGTATAACCAGGACCCCGGGGGGGGGGGTGAACTCTGACCTCTGATCTCTCCAATGATTGCGTCTCTCTGTCCACCGTCCCTTCATTCCTGTTCTTGGTCTCACCATGTCTGTCCTGCCCTGTCTGGATCGGCCTTGGTGAGTGACTCTGGAATGATCCCACCACGGCCCCCATGGGTTGGGGGGGTATAATTTCTTGGGGTGAATGTCCTAGAACTGGAGCCCACCATCCCAGAACAGGAGGCAGTCAAGAATGTTCCTTAGTCCCTTGGTCACTAGGGCACCTGCTGGGCCTGGGTCCCATGGGTGCAGAGGTAAGACTGGAAGCAACTCAGCCCGGATCTGGAATGTCGCTGCCGAGCCGGTGGAGGCAACAGAAACTCAAATTCATGTTAAACAAGGAAGTTGGCCAAGAAGAATGGTGACGGGCAGAAGGCTGAGACGGGAGGATAGAAAGGCCAATTCTAGCCTGCGCAGCTTAAGACTGAGCAGCTCAGACAGACGTGATGGCGCTCAGGCAGATCTCAGGTTCCAGGCCAGCCTGGTCTGCAGAGTGAGTTCCAGGCCAGCCAGGGCAGGGTTATGGAGAGAGACCCTGTCTAAAATAAATAAACAAATACATAATTTTAGTGAGATAAACAGAAAATGGCAGGGCCTTGGCTCAGCCATAGAGTCCCAAGCTAGGATCTTCCAGTGAGGAGCTGGGGCTATGGTCCAGCCCTGGCGTACTTACCTAGCACACAGGTAGCTGTGGGTTTGTTCATGAACACACATACACACAGAAAGATGGTGTCCCGCCTCTGTGATCTGGGTCCCCAGAGAGGCTCCTGAGATTCTCAGGGTTCCCCATCCCCACCTGTTTCTCCACCCCGAGTGTGTCTGGGGTAGAGGGCGTCTGCAGAGACGCCTCCTTGCCAACACCCGGCTTCTCTCAGCCCAGCGTGTATTTGGGACGTATTTCCGAGTGGGCTTCTATGGTGCGCGATTTGGTGACCTGGACGAACAAGAGTTTGTGTACAAGGAACCTTCAATCACAAAGCTGGCGGAGATCTCACACCGGCTGGAGGCACGTCCTGGCGCTGGGCGGTGGGACAGGCCACGTGGGTTAGAGTGGGGCTGCCCCAGCGCGGCCCCTGACTCAACCCCATGTCCCTAGGAGTTCTATACGGAGAGGTTCGGGGATGATGTGGTTGAGATCATCAAAGATTCTAACCCCGTGGACAAGTCCAAGCTGGACCCACAGAAGGTGGGTCCTCTGACCAGGCCCCCAAGATTGCAGATCCTGTCTGCGGGTGGGGGCAAGTCCTGTTTCTCGGGGTGGGGAGAATTCCTGTCCGTCCAGCTCCAGGGAGATCTGGGACTCTAGTTCAAAGCCTGCAAGGCCGGAGGGCCCAGGGCCTCTGGCTGGAGCACCGGAACTGCTTCCAGCCTCACGCTCGCCCGGTGCTCCAGGCCTACATCCAGATAACCTATGTGGAGCCGCACTTTGACACTTACGAGCTCAAGGACCGGGTGACCTACTTCGACCGAAACTACGGCCTGCGGGCCTTTCTCTTCTGCACCCCCTTTACCCCGGACGGGCGCGCACACGGGGAGCTGGCGGAGCAACACAAGCGCAAGACACTGCTGAGCACCGAGCACGCGTTTCCCTACATCAAGACGCGCATCCGAGTGTGCCACCGTGAAGAGGTGGGATGCTGGCCCGGGGGAGGCAGCAGGGGCGGTCCAGACCCAGGAGGGGGAGGTACGGGGACTCAAGGTCCAGGGGTGAGACATGGAGAAGAGAAAGCAGAAGACCCCCACAAACAGTGCGTTTCAGGAAGGGGCGGGGCATAGCAGAATTGGGTTTGGGAAGTAGAAGGACACCAGGCCATAGCCTGCAGATTCCAGCCTCTGTCACCTGGCCTGGAGAGACGTGGAAACCACAGCCGTAGAGTCCTTAGACTCAAGAGCAAACAGCAAGTGAACCAGACCAGACACCCAGCTGAGTCAGGACCCCCTCAGGGGAGCACGAGTCCCCCAGCACTGTTCACAGCCTGGGGCCCTCCACTCCCACAAGTTCAGCTACTCTGGGCCGGCTTGGGAGAGGACATTGCAGAGCCCAGCGGGTACGCCCTGAAGCACAGGCACACCTCCTCATCCCTGTAATACACACTGCGTTCTCCCCACAGACAGTGCTGACACCGGTGGAGGTGGCCATTGAGGACATGCAGAAGAAGACTCGGGAGTTGGCCTTTGCCACGGAGCAAGAACCTCCAGATGCCAAGATGCTGCAGATGGTGCTGCAGGGCTCTGTGGGACCCACTGTGAACCAGGCAAGGCTGCCATTTCTGGGGGGTGGCGGCTCCCACCAGCCTCCGGGTGCCGTTCAAGGGCCCTCACGAATCTTCTCACCCAGTAGGGTCCCTTGGAAGTGGCCCAGGTGTTTTTGTCAGAGATCCCAGAAGATCCCAAACTCTTCCGACATCACAACAAACTACGACTCTGCTTCAAGGATTTCTGCAAAAAGTACACTGGTGGCTATTATAAAACCCTGCCAGCCTGACCCCCTGTTATACCCAGCCTGACTCCCCACTATACCCAGCCTGACTCCCCACTATACCCAGCTTGACTCCCCACTATACCCAACCTGACTCCCCACTATACCCAGCCTGACTCCACGCTGTACCCAGCCTGACTCCACGCTGTACCCAGCCTGACTCCACGCTGTACCCAGCCTGACCCCCTGTTATACCCAGCCTGACTCCCCACTATACCCAGCCTGACTCCCCACTATACCCAGCCTGACTCCCCGCTGTACTCAGCCTCTCTGCTACACCACTCCTGACTCCCTGTTTAACAGGCCCCGTTGTGGGCCTTTGCATGACTGTTGCCGCGTCCCTCACGTGCACACCCTTAAGGCTCCTAGCCCCTGTCCTTGCTCTGTCTTCGGTGCCAGGCCCCAGTAGCCTCCTCTTGATCCCTCAGGTGTGAGGACGCACTAAGGAGGAACAAGGCCCTGATTGGGCCAGACCAGAAGGAGTACCACCGCGAGCTGGAACGACACTACAGCCGCCTCCGCGAGGCGCTGCAGCCTCTGCTTGCACAGCGCCTGCCCCGGCTGCTGGCGCCAGGCTCCACCAGCCTCAGGTGCCCACTGTGGGGGCTGTCACGCACATGCACACGCAACAGTGTGTGTGGGGTCTGGGCTGGGCCATCCTGTTTTTCTGTTAGGACCTCTGCTTTAGTGGAGTGGGGCATGTGTGTGTCACAGAGCATGTGTGGAGATAAAGGACAAATGGCAGCAGTCAGTTCCCTTCCACTACATGCATCCCAGGGATTGAACCCAGGCTTAATAGCAAGTGCCTTTCCCCAGTGAACCATCTCTGTCTCTCTGTGTGTGTCTCTCTCTCTTTCTCCTTCCTGGGATGGAGGCTGAATCCTAGGACTTTATGCACAATAGGTTAGTGCCTTACTTCTGAGCCACACCCCCAGCTTTTATATAGCTATCTGAACCTCAGTCTCCACCCCTGTGAAGCAGGCATGATTTCCACACTTTGTGAATCTTCTGGTCTGGGAGAACAAGATGGCTAAGTGACTACAGGCACTCGCAGCCAAGCTTGAACGCCTGAGTTTGATTCCCCAGAAGCCACAAGGTAGAAGGAAAGAACCGATTCTAGTACGTTATCTTCTGACTTCTACATTTGCACACACACACAGAGCACAAGAATAAATGTGATTTGTTTAAAGAAGAAGGTCCTTTGATCATGCAGATAGACAGGACAGAGTCCACACAGGTTCTTGGAAGACTTACATGGCGACAGATGAGGAGGTCGGGAGGATTGCGGAGTTGGGGTCCTGTGGCCCTGCTAACCTGCCTTCTGCCCCCAGGAGCTCTGTGAACAGATCGAGTTTCCGGAAGCCCGACCTCTGAACCCACAAGGCTGAAGACTGGCACCCACACCTCAGCTGCCTGTGCCTTTCTGGAGTCATTGCTGCCCCCTCCTCCGTGGGGTGACCACAGAGTCCTTGGAGCTGGGCCCCCTGTCCCTCTGTCTGTCTGCACTGATGGATCCTAAGTTTCGTTTGTTTGTTGTTTAATTTAAAATGAGTTTTATATGCAACCTGTGTGGTGTGATGACAGTTGGCTTTCAGTCGAGGAGATGCAACACGTCCCTGGGAAAGAGTATGTGTTCATGTGTGTGCACACGCCGTGAGGTTTGCATGCACGCGCCTGTGTGCTCCTCAGTCCCCTCCACATTTTGTTTTGTGTTTACTTTGTATCCCAGGCTGCCCTGGAACTCTTCTTGTGGGTCAGGCTGGCCTTGAACTCACAAAGATCATCCACCTCTCTGCGTTCGCTGGGATTAAAGGGGTGTGCCACTCTGTTTGGCTTCTCACCACTTTGGTTTTATTTTATTCTTTGTTACATTCATTTGTCTATATGTTTGTGAGTGCATGCGTCACAGCACACAAGTGGAGGTCAGAAGACAATTTGCAGAACTCAGTTGTCCCCTCTACCATGTGGGTCCCAGGGACTGAACTCAGGCTGTCAGGCATGGCAGCGTCTTTATCTAATGAGCCTCTCCTTGCTCCTGTACTTATATTTTGAGACAGGTCTGTCACTAAACCTGGAGCTCACAGATCCAGCTAGGTTCACCGGCCAGGAAGCCTCAGAGATCTGCCCAGCTCCCAGAATTGGGCTTACAGATAATCTTTTGGGCCCAACCCTGGAGTGGATGCTGAGATTCGGGTGCTAGGCCCGGGTGCTTCCACAGGCAAGCCCTTTACCTGCGGAGACATCTCGCCAGCTCCAGTAGCGATATCCTAAGCCCTGTGCTAGGTGGCTTCCAGGAAGTTCTTTTCCCTCTTCTTTATTGTTGTTTTGTTTCTCTTTGGTTTTTGAGACGGTCTTGTAGCCCAGGGGGTGGCCTGGAATGCCTGATCTTCCTGGCTCTGTATCTTTGATGTGCTGGGACTTCAGGTGCGTACTACCACTGCCCGGAAGGTTTCAGAAAATCCTGTGCAAGCAAAAGTGGTTCCTACCTGGACTGGGGCTGTAGCTTACATTTTCTAGCACTCAGGGAGTCTTGGGGTCCATCCCCAACCGCACAAAATCAATACGCCACGCCCTGTGACTTTCCGTTGGCCTGAGTAGTGTGAAGACAATTTTCTAAACACACTTATCAGGCAGGGCACATGATTGGCCCCATTTCACTGATGGGGAAACTGAGGCCGAGGTCAGGAGGAGATAGATGGGGCAGGGTGGGGAATTGGGCTTCAATCTCGGAGCCTGGGCCGGCGGTCACGCCACGGTGCACCCGGCCCGCAGCTGGATGGCTTCCAGCCGCGGGCGGCCAACGGGGGAGGGGTGACCTCCAGTCGCTGCGGACGCACCCGCCCCCGAGCTGGGCCGTGGCCAGCTCCGCCCCCTGCAGCGCCCAGCTGCAAAGGGCGGGCACCAGGCTTGGAGAAGGGGGGGGGATCCTGTCCCGGGGGCCGGGGGCCTGGGACCGACTGAGCCCCCGGGACATGCACAGGCAGCACCCTCGCGCGTGCACCCCCGCGACCACCCTCCAACCTCGCCCCCAGCCCCCGCGGCAGAGGCGCCCAGGAGACTGGAGGGGCGTGGCTTTCTGCTGGGGGCGTGGCTACCCCGCTGGCCGGGCTGGGTAGCGGCGGCCGAGGCGGAGCGCGCCGGACGCCTGGGACGGTGAAGGCTGGAGCGCGCCAGGCGAGTGGGACCAAGGGCTGGTCGGGGTGGCGTGGGGTCCGGGCTACTCTAGGGGGACTATCGGGATTTCTAACCCACCTCCCACCCAAGGCCACAAGCTCACTCCTTTCTCTGAGCTGGTCCCTCCCAAGTCTGCGCCCAAACTTTGCAAATCCGAGTGTCTGGGTCCCCGCGCTCCCGTACCCTCCCCAGCCCTGACCTGGGCCCCGCTTCCCTTGTCCCTAACCCACCTCCATCTCTTTATCGTTGCCTGGCTCTCTCCCTCTGCTCCGCCTCTTTCGTCTGGCTCTGTCCCCTTCCCTGCCCCGGTCCCCCCTTCTCGCAGCTCCCGGTGGCCGGGCCCAGCCCCTCAGCGGCGGGAAGGCATCCGGGCGTCCGGCCGGCCTGGGCCTGGCTGCTGGGCGGGTGTGGGGATCAGCAGATGTTTGCCATTAGACGGGGACCCCGCAGGCTCCGCCCCCTCCCCGCTTGGTCCTCCTCACCCCCAACTTTGGGGGCGGAGAGAGCGAGGCAGGAAAACCCCCAGATCCACCCAGGCTGTTTGGGGAGGTGTACCCTGGGGAGACCCCTGTGGCCCTCCTGCGAAAATTCCCACCTGTTGATCCTTGCAGCCTGCTTTCCCCTCCCCGATCCGGGGAGCTGGTGCGGACAGGAGGGCCTCGTCCCACAGCCGCCAGGGAGTTCCCAGAATGCGGGCAGAAGACCGGAGACCCTTAGACCTCAATCCCTCAGTCTCTCCATCTGGGAAAGGAGATATGTGGAGTCTAGGGTGTCTTGGGTGCATCTGCCTCACATAGGTTCAAGTCCAGGCCGACCACCACCACCTCTTGCCTGACTGACCGTGGACAAGTTTCACATTCATGATAAACAAGTGAGGGCTCACCTGAGGTTGTCATAGCAATTGAAGAATTGGTGTTAAAACCTACAGTGGTGGAGAATGTCTGCGTTCCCAGCACTTGGGAGGCTTAGGCTGGAGGGTAATGAGTTCAAAGCTAGCCTGGGCTATATAGCAAGATCTTTTCTGTTTTTCTATTTTTTTCTTTTTTGGTTTTTCAAGACAGGGTTTCTCTGTGTAGCACTGGCTCTCTTGGAACTCACTCTGTAGACCAGGCTGGCCTGGAACTCACAGAGATCCGCCGGCCTCTGCCTCCCAAGTGCTGGGATTAAAGACGTGTGCCCAGCTTGCAAGATCTTTTCTTAAAAGCATAAGTAGGACTGGAGAGCGCATGCGTAGCATGTAAGAAACTTGGGGTTCCATCCCCAGGACGTATAACGGGCTGTGGTGCTGCAGCCAGCAATGCCACACTTGAAAGGTGGAAGAAGAGGATCAGGATTTTAAGGGCATCCCCAGCCTCATAGTGGGTTTGGGGCCAGCCTGGGCTACGGGAGACGGTCTCAAACAACAAAACAAAACACAAGGCAAATTGGTGTTGTAATTATTCATTTTATCCATCTCGGTGCCCCTATCCCAGGCTATCTCAGTTCTGCTCCTTACCTCTGTGTGTCTCTCTCTCAGGTCCCCAGCAAACTATTTTGGACCAACTTGCTGTTGTTAGAGGGACTGAGTCTCCAGGCAGATGTAGAGCCAGTTTTAACTATAGTTGTTAACTGTGCGTTCCAGGTGTTCGCCCCAGCAAAGCCAGGGCAGAGGGACAGAGGGACATAGACACGGAGGGAAACTAAGCTGGAGGGGAAAAGCGTCTTCTGTCTGCCTTCATGCCCTCCCATCTGATCAGCCCTTCCCGGTGTCCACTGCTCTGTCCTCCACAGCCAAGAACCGGCCGCTCTGGGTGAAGGTGTCTGCAGCAAGGTGGCTGAAGGGTAGACAGCAGAAAGGACCGCCTAACCACCAGGGCTGAAGTGGGGTTAGCAAGAGGTCTTGATTGCCCTCCGTGCAGCCTATGGGCACCCCTCCTTACTTCCACCTTTATGACTTCCCAGTCCTCCACCCGACTCTATCCCTACTGCAACCCAACCGGACATATCCTGAGGGGGCAGGAAGTTCTATGCAGCCGGCCAGTGAAACTGTTTATTTTTAGAGAAAATTGTTTCCATAAAGAGGAAGGCTTCTCAGAACTTGTATCCTCACCACTTTCCCAACCCTCGCCTGGTCGGCCTGGCTCTCTGCTTTGGGGTCGCTGAGGGGGTCTCACCCTCCGTGTTCCGTCTCTTGCCTCCCCCACTCTGCGATCCCCACTGCAGTGTCCCTGTTGGCACCCCAGCCCTCCACCCGAAGTTACCCTGCGCTCACTGTGCACTTTCTAAGCTGGGCCAAGGGGAGGGGGCACAGGAAGGGTGGGACCGCCTGCCCTGGGGGCCATGTGGAGGCTCTGGGAACAGCTGGAGCCTGTCCAGGGTGGACAGATGTGCATGCAGACGGGGAGGGTTTGTTTCTTTGTTCTGGGACTTTCTACAGCCAGGCAAGGGGGGGGGGGCTGACCTGTGAGGGGCGCATCTCCTCCCTTCTCCCTGAAGACTGCTCATGCTCTGCCCACCTTCCCCGCAGGCTCCTGCTGCAGGCCGTCCGACTCACCGTTCCCCGGGTGACAGCCGAGCAGCAGAGAGGATGGCACAGGTCCTGCATGTGCCAGCCCCGTTCCCAGGTCAGGGGCAGGTGGAAGGGGGGGCATTGCCCTGGACGACACTCTGGGTGTGACAGTCTGGGGGAGGGGGCGTGAGGTGTGGGGGCAGCTCTGACTATAACAGTCTAAGGGAGGAGACTGCCCTGATGTAAGGATCTGAGAGGGAGGACAGCCCTAATGTGAGACTCTTGAGCAGAGGAAGGACAGCTCTGTCCTTGGCATCAATGGGTTCCCGCTCCGGCAGAAGCCAGCTGTGTCCCTGGGCCGTCAGCTGGGCAGAGAGGGCCCCAGCAGTACCTTAAGGCCTCGGCTTTCCCCCCACTCTAGGGACTCCTGGCCAGGCCCCAGCGGCCTTTCCCAGCAGGGAGCCAGACCCACCATACTCTGTGGAGACTCCCTATGGCTACCGCCTGGACCTGGACTTTCTTAAGTACGTGGATGACATTGAGAAGGGCCACACGCTGCGCAGGGTGGTGGTGCAGCGCCGGCCGCGCCTGGGCTCTCTGCCGCGGGGCCCGGGCTCCTGGTGGACGTCCACAGAGTCGCTGTGCTCCGACGCCAGTGGGGACAGCCGGCACTCGGCCTATTCCTACTGTGGCCGAGGCTTCTACCCACAGTATGGAGCCTTGGAGACCCGCGGCGGCTCCAACCCACGCGTGGAGCGCACGCTGCTGGATGCGCGGCGCCGGCTGGAGGACCAGGCGGCTGCTCCTTCTGGTGGCCTGGGCTCCCTGACGCCCAGCGCCGCGGGCTCCACCAGCTCCCTGGCAGGCGTGGGCCTGCTGCCCCCCACGCCCCGCAGCTCCGGCCTGTCCACCCCGGTGGCACCCAGCACAGGCCACCTGGCCCACGTGCGCGAGCAGATGGCCGGGGCCCTGCGCAAGCTGCGCCAGCTGGAGGAGCAGGTCAAGCTGATCCCCGTGCTCCAGGTCAAGCTGTCGGTGCTCCAGGAGGAGAAGAGACAGCTCACGGTGCAGCTCAAGAGCCAGAAGTTTCTAGGCCACCCCTCAGGGACGCGGAGCCGAGGCGAGCTTTGCCTGGACCTTCCAGAGCCCCAGGACGACCCTGCCGTGCTAGAGACGCGCTCGGTGGGCACCTGGGTCCGGGAACGGGACTTGGGCATTCCAGATGGTGAAGCCGCCCTGGTGGCTAAAGTGGCCGTGTTGGAGACCCAGCTCAAAAAAGCCCTGCAGGAGCTGCAGGCGGCTCAGACCCAGCAAGCCGACCTCCAGCCTCAGGCCTGGCCACCGCCAGACACCCAGGTCCGAGTGGACACCGTGCGAGTGGTGGAGGGTCCCCGGGAAGTGGAGGTGGCAGCCAGCACCGCGGCCGGGGCCCCCGCACAGCGGGCCCAGAGTCTGGAGCCCTACGGAGCAGGGCTGAAGGCCCTGACCACATCCGGGGGGACAGACAGCAGCCTCGTGTTCCGCAGCCATGAGGTGGTAGAGGCCATGTGCCCGATGCCCACAGCCAGCGCCAGCCACGTGCACACCGCCAAGAAGATCAGTATTACGGAACGGAGTCGCGCTGGTGCGGCCAGGACAGCAGGTGAGTGAGCGTGGTCAGGGGAGTCCCGGTAGGGCTCCTACTTCATCCTAACGCTCAGCCGCGCGAGTGGCTTCAGCTTGTCAAAGTGGAAGGAATCCCACGGTGGGCCTCAGAGCTGTAGGCACGGGACAGAGACATTTGGTGTCTCGGGGCCTGGGGAGATAGCACATCTGGTAAAGTGCTTACTGTACGAGTGACCTGAATTCTGGTCCCTAGCATCCATGTTTAAGGGAAAAAAAAAAAGGCTGGGTGTGGTCATGCCCACTTGTAGTCCCATCATGGGGAGACAGAGGCAGGAAGGAATTAGGAGCCAGCTGGAGTGGGCTGTTTGGTGAGTTCAGCCCATGGCAGACCTCATCTGAGATGTGGCGGGCGCGGTGAGATAGCTCGTTGGGGAAAGTCACCCTGCAGCCCAGCCAGACAGGCTGCGAGCTGCGCTCTCTCCCTGGAGTCTGCATGGTGGGAAGGCAGGATTGGCTTCCCCCACCCCCACCCCAGAGACGCTGTGGCGCATGCGTGCCCTGGCCACACGAAAGGTCATACGTTTTTGAAACGGTAGACCTGAGGAGCAGGGCCATCTGTTTACCTCCAGCCTAAAGAAGCACACACACACATCTGCATGTACGCACTCAACATCCGTGTACACACATGGACGCCCGCACACATCCATGCACACATGTACGTAAAGAAATTGACATCTAGCATTTTGCCTCGGGTTGAGTTGTTTGGAGGAGGTTCTCCACGGTTGTTGCTGGTTTCGGGGCACATGCCCTCGTTTGGATTAAGAAATGGCAGGAGTCGGGGTTAGGCAAATGAGTGTGTCGTCCATGGTACCGAGGGACAGCAGCAGGCGTGATGGAGCCAGGTGCTCAGAGTCATGGGGCGCCTCGCTGTGTGTTCTGTGGGACCTTCAGGTGAAGCACTCTCGAACTAGGGTGCTCCCTCCTCTCCACACATCCCTTTCCTTCACATAACACCAGGTGAAAACCCCACAAGTGGCCCTCGGTGGCATACCAGCCAGGATAGCTCTCTGAGGGCAGACGAGACCCTAGCCAAGCCCGGTGGCCTTCGGGAGAGGAAGGGCTACACCCGGAGGAAGTGCCGAGCCCTCGTGCCAGGAAGGGCCACATACAGATCGCCAGCTGCCCAGAAGCTGCCAGAGTGATTCATAAGATTAGCGACAGCTGTTCTGTCTTGGCACAGGCCAAGGGGTGCCAGCTGCTGTGCTAAGTGTCTCACCAAGTGGGGTTGAGAAAGGTGGGCCAGTAGCCAGGACCCCCGGGCTCCATCGCTGTTTGACCCCAGCTGAGCGACACCACCCACCCCTCTGGGCCTACACCTTCCACCCTGCGACATGCTCTGATACAGATACTCCTTTCCAGAACCCTAGGGAGGGAATGCATACACTAAGTGCTCAAGCAGTGCTTCTTGCTGCTTCTGTGGACAGTGGTCAGGTTGGCTGGTTTATGGTTGCTTGGTTTGGGGGTTTCTTGTCTTTCCCTTGTGGAGTAGGTGGAGCTTAAGTCAGTCTCTCTCCGCTGTGCATCCCAGCCTTCGAGCCTTCCCTTCCTCTTTCCTTCCCTTCTCTCCCTCCCTCGCCTTTTCCAAACCTCCATCTCCCCTCCCTGCTGTGTATCAGGTGTAGGACTTCTGCCTCGCTTAGCCCAGCGTGACCTGGAGCTCTCCATCCTCCTGCCTCAGCCGCCTGAATGGTTTCGATTACAGGGCTTGTAATCCATGCCCAAATTCAGCTCTGCTTGTACCTGGGGAAACTGAGGCTTAGGGCAAGGAATTTCCGTGCCAGGGTCTGCACCCAGGGCCCATGGAACCCCGCAGTCACCCCCAGACCCAAGGTCAAGCTGGCAGGAGTCCTGCTGACGCCAGCGGGCAGAGGCTGCCGGGCGAGGGCCCAGCTGTGTTTCCTCGCTTCCCTGTTGTTCCTGGCCAGCCACGGAAACCACCCCTCTGTTCCGTGTCCATCCAAACACCCAGCCCTGAGGTTCTGGCCCCCGGCCAGGGGCCCGCCCAGCCCAGCCTTGGAATCTCTGAGAGGCACCCTCCATTCCAGACATGCCTCACAGGGCAGTCATGGGGCCTCATGCTCACAGGACATAGAGACAACGCCATGTTCACTGCCACCCCAACAGTGGAAACTGCCACCCCGAAAGTCCTCCCTCGTGTCTCGCCGCGCTCCCTCATGCTGCAGCCAGCTTACATCTTGGCCTCACTTAGGTGGAGCTGAAGTGTGTTGGTTTGTTTCATCTTGTTCAACAGCTGTTCGGTGCTTAGTCTCACAGGCACGGAGAACAGAGCAGGAGAGAGCACCCTTACACATGTTCCTGCGATTGGCTTAGCAGGTAAAGGTGCATGCCACCAGGTCTGAGTTTGATCTAAGACCCACGTTTTGAGACAGGGTCTCACTATGCAGACCCGGTTGGCCTGAAGCTTGCCATGGAGATCAGGCTGGCCTCCGGTCCAGAGATCTACCTGCCTCTGCCTCCCGAATGCTGGGATTGAGGGCATGCACCACCGAGCCTGACCCAGAGGCCCACATACCGGAAAGAAGCAATGCCACACGCCCAAGTTGCCCTCTGACCCCCACACATGCACCAAGCCATGGCACATCCCCCCTCCCCCAACCAAGTAAATAAATATGTAAGTAAATGAATTTACTTTACAGACGGGGTCTCATTATGTAGCCCAGGCTCCGATTCATAGAGCTCTACCTGCCTCTGACTCTGGAGTGTTGGGATTAAAGATATGTACACCAGCATGCCAGAAGTAAACGTTATTTAAAAACAAACAACCAACCAACCTCTGCAGAAAATATGCAAGAGACCACAGTAAGCAACTAAAAAGTGTCCCCATGAGAGATAGGTGTTCAAATCAAAAATGAGAGGAACAAGACAGGGCTAGTGACAGTTCTTGGGGGGGGGGGGCCGTGCCCTGCAGCTGTAATCTTGAGCATGCTCTTCGAACTCTGTGATCTACTGCCATAGCACCCCGAACCTCCCCAAACTGTGCAGCACTCTCCATCTGCAAATTGGGTGTCCTGACAGATCATCATGCTGGGGCCTGGCTCAGTGGTGGAGCCTCTGCCTAGAATCCCCCAGTGAGGGGCTGGGGCGTGGCTCAGTGATAGAGCAGCGTCTAGAGCTGTAAGGCCCTTCGTTCTGGCCCTAGCACTGTGAGTCCGGTTGTGCAATGGATGCGCCCAGTCAGCTCTAGGCTGTGGTGTCTTTTGACTAAATGTATTCATGTGCGGTAGCACAAGCTTAGAAGCCGCTAGTAGCACTCAAGAAGCTGAAACGGGGGCCAGCCTGGGCTACAGTGAGTCTTAAAACAACAAATGCCAACATTAGATACGACAGGGAAAAATACAGCCTGTGGACAAAGGGGCACCAGGCCGGGCACAGCAGGATGGAAGGCGCGGGAATCAAGAAGGACCTGGGCTGGTGAAACCTAAACTGATCTAGAGGGTTGAGGTGCTGGGGGAATCTAAGCACCTGAGGGGGAGAGCCACAGACTCTGTGCTCTGGCTGTGCAGCCTCAGAAATGAAATATGGTGTGCGGCCTGAGCTGGTGTTGAGCAAATTTCACCACCTGCCTGCTGAGGTGGGTAAGCCTGATGGTAAACCATGAGGGACTGCTTGGAGGAAGTGGCAGGGTTGACCTCTTTAGCATCTAGCGGGGACTATATTTCTAAACAGAGCAGGAATTTACTTTCTCCAGCTAGAGAGTTGGGGAAGCCCCTTCCACACACACACAGACAGGCACCCAGGCTCGAGAGAGGTAGGCAGGATGGACCGACAGACCTGGAGTCCTGTGCACCCCACTCACCTAACGTAGCAGAGTCGGCAGGCTAGGGATTGGTACTAGCAGCCCTGTACAGGGTTGACATGTGTCTCTGGGCTTGGAAGATGGTTCAGCTACTACAGTGACCTGAATCGATCTCCAGAATCCAAGGAAAAACTCTGTAGCGGCTGGACAGGCCAAGGTCTTAACAATCTGAAACCCCAGCTCTGGAAGATCTGACGCCCTCTCAGGGGCTTGACAGCTCATACACACACACACACACACAACACACATGCACATGCCCACTCAATTAAACAAATCTTGCAGCCTAGTGTGGTAGCACTCACTTTTAGTCCCAGCACTCAGGAGGCAGAAGCAGGTGGCTCTCTAAGTTTGAGCTGCAGGGTACAGGGCTATAGAGTGAGACTCATGCAACAAAAGTGATTTATAGTGTGTTTGTAGAACGGTTGGAAAGTGCGGGAAAATCTGAACACCAGAATCCACCTAGGTGTAGTTGCTTTCTAGACCTTTGCTGCCCTTATTTGTTGTTATTGAGACAGGATCCCACTGTGCGGTCCAGACTGGCTTGGAACTCACGGCCATGCTGCAGCCTCAGCTTCTCTGAGTGTTGCGACCCTGTGGGTGTGTGTAAGCAGGCACAGCTCCTGCCTGTGGCTTCTGGGCCTTTCGTTTTAGCATGTGGTGCTGGGATGGAACCTAGCCTCACATGCTAGGCCAGAGTTCTACCTTGGGCCAGGCTCCAGCCCCACTTTTGAAATTTAATTTAATAGTTTAATATGTTTCTTTATTTAGAGACAGTAAGCTCAGGTAGCCCAGGAAGACCTTGAATTCTGGATTCCCAAGCCTCTACCCCTTGACTGCTGGGATTACAGGAGTGGGCCACCATGCCTGGTTCGCTGGGTTCTGGGGATGGCACCCAGCACTTGGAGCGTGCTCGGCACACGCGCCACCATCCGTCCTCAGTTCTGTCTTCGTGTTGTAGGAGTGTGTGTATTTGGGGCAGTTGTGCTCTGCAGCCCAGGCTGCTCTTGTCTCTCGGCCTCGCCTGGCAGAACTGGGATATTGCGCCTGAGCCGTCTCAGCCAGCCCGACTCTTTCAAATGCCTAAAAGAGAAGTATGTTTTTAATAACTGGCACCCCAAGGCTGGTGGGAGGTATTGTTTTGCTTGATTTTATTTATTGTTTCAGCTGTGGTGGAACCCAGGGCCTTGAACATCCTGGGAAAAGCAGTCTGCTCTTGGGCCAGGCCCTGACCCCTGTACTTCTCATATTTTGCTTTTGCTTTTTCCCCAGTCACATAAAACTGTAAAGGCCCCCCCCCCCAGCATGGTAGCACATGTCTGCATTTGGGATGTTGAGGCAGGAGGGTTGCTGTGAATTCTAGGGCTACATAGCAAGATAAAGAAAGAAAGGAGGAAAGGGGAAGAAGGAAACTTTAAAGTAAAAGCAGGCTGGGTCGTCTTGGCTGGGAGAGTGCCTTTGAGTGTGCTTGAAGTCCTGGTGCCATCCCCAGCATCACGTGATTCAGGTGCAGTTCTCAGCTGCCTGTCAGCACCGTGCTGGGGGGCTGGGGGGGGGCAGGAGGATCAAAAGTTAAAGGGTGAGGTGGGCAGATCTCTGTGAGGCCAGCCTGGTCTACAAAGCGGGACCAGGACAGCCAAGGCTACACAGAGAAACCCTGTCTCAAAAAAAGAAAAAGGAAATTCTTTTCACTTTGACTGTGTTTGCTCTGTTTTAAGACAGACTTAGAGGGCAGCCTGTGGTGCATAAGACCCTGTCTCAAAAAAATGTAAATAAAATAGAAAAAAAGGGCTGGAGAGATGGCTCGGAGGCTAAGAGCACCTACTGCTCTTCCAGAAGAGCACGTCAGGTAACTCACAGCCACCTGTAACTCCCAATCCCTTGGAGCCTCCCCGGGCACCTATATGTGCATGCATGCACGCACGCACACACGCACGCTCCTGATTAAAAGTAATCTTAGAAAACACATAGACACGGCTGCCCGGCTGCAATCTTACTGAGTCAGCCTCAGATGGTTTTCAATTACAGCTTTCCTCCTATTCATTATACATATTTTTTTTCTGTTTTTTTAGGGGCTTTTGTTTGTTTGTTTTTTGAGACAGGGTTTCTTTGTGTAGCCCTGGCTGTCCCTGCCCTGGACTCACTTTCTAGACCAGGCTAGCCTCAGTCTCAGAGATTTACCTGCCTCTGCTTCCCTTTCCTGAGGGCCGAGATTAAAGGCGTGCGTCCCCACTGCCCATCTTGCTTTTCAGTTTTCTGAAACAGGGCCTTTCCCAGGTGCCGCAAGCCGCCCCAGCCTCAAAGTCCTTGATCTTCCTTCACCTGCCACCGCAATGCTGGGGTCACACGTGTTCCCTGCCATGCTTGGCCAACATCCGCTGTGTGTGCAGGGGCACGCACATGTGCGGATGTCCCAGCACAGCTTTGGGGAGTCATCTGCCTCGTGCCACGCAGGTCCCAGCCATCCAACTCTCAGCATCCACTTAGCAGCAAGCCCCTTCATTCACTGAGCCATCTCGCCAGCCCAGTATTTCGCTTTTTGAAGGTGATGTTTCTCTGTGTTGCCCTGGCTGGCTACCAGTAATCCTCCTGCCTCACCCTCCCCATGCCCTGAGCCCTCAGGCATGCACCATCCCGCCAGGCCTTCCTATCCCGTTTAATGACATCGCTGCACTCCACCTTCAGCAGCTTATTCAGATATTTCATGTCCTTGGAAAACATGCCCCGTGCCGGCCCGATTTCCTTAAATGGTCTTGTGTTTCAGAAAAACAGGATTCTCTGTTTCTTGTTTTTTCCACTTTGACTTTTTTTTCCTCCAGTGCCAGGATGGGGCTACGGCCATCCTGGAAGCCAGGCAGTGCCACGCTGCCTCGTGCCCGGTCATGTTTTCAGGGGCTTTGGGGGGGGGGTCCCTCTGGAGGTTCGAGGACGACTTGGGGGGAGTCTGTTCTCTTCTTCCACACTGTGAGTCCTGGAAATCAAACCTCAGGTCATCAGGCCCGGCAGCAAACGCGTTTATCGGCTGAGACACCTCGCCAGCCTGTGTCTGGGAATCTGAATTCAGGCTGCGGGCTCTTGTGGCAAACCTGCTTCGTCACACCAGCCCCTTTACGTTTTTTGTTTTGTTTTGAGATAAAGTCTTATCAGGCTAGCTTTGAACCCACCGTAGCCTGGGCAGCGCTTTGACCTATGCTCTCCCCGGCCCAGCCTCCCAGGTGACAGGCCTGGAGAGGTGGGTGGGCTGGAGGGACATGAGGATGAGCTGGAACGCTTTGGTTGACACATTCGTCCACATTGGCTGGCAGGCTTTGTCTTCGGAGGATTCTCCAGCTGGGCACGCATCTCTCCGTGGGTGCCCTGGGATTGCAGACACACCCAGCCGTGCCAGGGGTTTCGGGTTTTGAACTTAGATCCTTAGGCTAGGCTTGTACCGCAGGTTCTGTGCTCACTGAGCCACCTCCCCAGCACACATAATTTCTTTTCCTTTTTATTTATTTATTTATTCTTTTGTCTCCCTTCTTTCATCCCTTCTTCACCCAGGATCTTGCATACATATAGTACATACACGTATACACATACTTAGGCTGCCCTGACACTCAGTTCCCCCTGCCCCAGACTCCTAATCCTGGATCCAGGGATTATAGGGATGACCCAGTTCACCACGCCACAGCTAAGCTGTATGGTATTCCTGTTTATTCTTATTTATTATTTATTCCTGTTTATTAAGGTGGGTGATGTGTTTGGGGGTGAGGGCAAGCATGTTGCCACAAGAGGCATGTCAGATGCTCGTCCACTCCTTGAAGCAAGGTTTCTGTCTAGTTCACTGCTGCTTTTTTAGGCTAGCCAGAGGACCTCCAAGGTTTCTCCTATGTGCCACCCATTCCACTGTAGGAACCTGGAAACGCAGCCTTCCACCACTACGTGCAGTTTACACATAAGTCTGTTCATCTACATAAGTCTGTAGATGAACTCAGGTCAATCAGGAGCTCTAAGTCAGGCACAGCGCGTGGTGCATGCCTGCCATCCTAGCACTTGGGACTGAGGCAGGAAGCTCTCCAACACCAGGCCAGCTTGAGCTGTAGAGAGAGACCCCCAGACAACAACAGAAAGACGATGTAGCTCAGGCTCAGAATGCAGGAAGTTCTGGGTTCTAACCCTCAATTTAGGAGGTTGAGGCAGTGAGGTCAAGGCCACCCTGGGCCACATGAGCCCCTGTCTCAAATAAGAAGATGAGGAAGCCAGAGCCACAGCTCAGTTACAAATGTTGCGGTAGTGTGCAGCTTGGGGTTCCGTCCCCAGGACCACAAAATAAAACAGTAAGAAAGTGGGTGGGGAATCTGACCCACCCAGTGCCGGCTGCTGGCTCACAGTGTGAGTTCAGCTGCGTCCGCTGGGGACGCCACGCCCTGGACTATACTGCTTTTAGACACATGTGTAGCCAAGTGTCTCACCCCACCCTGTCCCGTCCACACTCAGCCTGGGTAGGGAAAGCACTTAAGGTCCTTGCAGAACTGAGTAGCGCCCAGGAACTTCAGAAAGCAGTGAATTGCTTATGGAAAGAAAGAAAGAAAGAAAGAAAAGAAACCGAGGCAGGTCATCTCTGAGTTTGAGGCCAGCCTGGTCTATGTATGAAGTTTCAGGCCATAGTGAACCCTCTCTGTAAAAACCAAATATTGAATTTTTTAAAAAATGTAGCCAATAAATAGACCTGCTACCATTTATTTATTTACTTACTTATGTATTTAATAATTTTACGGCTTGGTCCCAGCTCTCTCCCTTCTCTCTCAGTCCCACCACCACAGCCCCCTCCTCTCATTCCCCCTTTTAAAAGAGAGAGAGAGAGAGAGACTTGCCTCTGGGCTGTGGTGTCGCACGCCGTTGGTCCCAGTACAAGGGAGGCAGAGGCAGGCGGATCTCTGTGAGCTCAAGGGCAGCCTGGTCTGCAGAGCAAGTTTAGGACAGCCAAGGCTACACAGAGAAACCCTGACTCAAAAACTAAAAAAGAGAGAGAGAGTGGGAGCTGCCATTCTCTGGCCCCTAGCGGTGCTGTACCCATAGCAGGAAAGGCGTGCCCAAAGCTACAGCAGGGTGAAGGCCGCACAGGCAGCGAGGTGAAATGGAGATTGCGCTGTGGGTCCACACTTGAGGCTTGGGTACTGCACATCCTTGGACACTGGGCCCAAGAAGTCTCTTGTGTCGGCGAGATGGCACACACCTTTGGCCTCAGCCCTCAGGAGACAGGCCGTACGCTCTCTCTGATTCCAGTGTCCGCCTGGTCTACATGGTGAGTTCTAGGCCAGCCAAGGTTACACAGTGAGACCCTATCTGACCAAACAAAGACAAAGGGCTGGAGAGGTGGGGCAGTAGTCAAGAGCACTGGTTGCCCTTCCGGAGGCCCAGGTTCTGTTCTCGTTATCCACATGATGGCTCACACCCGTCTGTACCTCCACTCCCGAAGAAACTGATCCTCGTTCTCTTTCATGCAGGTGCCAGGATGCGCACGGTGCGCAGATAGGCATGCAGGCAGGCAAAACACACACTAAAAACTCTTTAAAATCTAGAACAAATGATTGGTAAAAGTGCCCTCTTACGCGTGAGTCACATGTGTGTGGCCTGCGTGGGCAGAGTGGTACGCCTTTATCCGCTCTGTTGGTGCCGCCATCTTGACGGCCCCTGTTGGCCGCTCCAGCAGCAGGATTCATATAGTTAATGATCTGGACTTCACCCATCGCCAGAGCTATCTATTTAGTTATTTATTTTGGAGGGGTTTTTTTTGCTTTGTTTTTCCAAGACAGGGTTTCCATGTGTAGCCCTGGCTGTCCTGGTTGCTTTGTAGACCAGGCTAGCCTCGAACTCACACAGATCCGCCTGAGTGCTGAGATCACAGGCTGTGCACCATCACGCCTGCCTGAGCTTTCTTTTTAATTGAGACAGGGTCTCGATGCATAGCCTTGGCTGGCCTGGAGCTTGCTGTGTAGACCTGCCTGGGCTCAGTCTCACAGAGATCCTCTGCCTTTCCAGTGCTGGGCCTAGAGGAGTGTGCCACTGCGCCTGACCTTTACTTGCATCTTCTCCAAGTAACATTTTGGCAGAGTGGGGTGTTGATTTGACTGGTTGATGGATCGTGGCGCTGAGATTGGCATCCAGGGCCTCTCATGTTTGACAGGTGCTCTACCAGCATGACGTAGAGGGTGAGGGATTGAGCCTGAAGCCAGACCTGTGAGGCCTCCAAGGTCTCTGTTGTTGCGCTGTGTAGCTGTCCTGGAACTCACTCTCTAGACCAGGCTGGCCTCAAACTCACAGAGATCCTCCTGCCTCTGCCCCCTGAGTGCTGGCCCGGCTATGGCCCAGACTTTTAAGTGGCAGGTATTTATTTGGTGGGTGAAGGTGTACCACTGTGTAGTGTTCTGGTTCTCTTCCTCCACCATGCAGGTCCATGGCCCATTCCTTGGTGCGTGTGTGCACATGTGTGTGTTTACGTATTTACTGTTATTTATGTGAAGGGGTGCCCACAAAGGCCAGAGGAAGGCATCCGATCCCGGGAGCTGGGGTTTCAGGCTGTGGTGAGGCAGCTGGCGTGGGAACTGACTTCAGGTTCTCTGCAAGAGCAGGACATGCTCTTAACAACTGAGCCACCCAACACCATCCAACCCTTGTTTGTTTGTTTGTTTGTTTATTACACAGTATTCTGTCTGCATGTGTGCCTGCAGGCCAGAAGAGGGCACTAGATCACATTACAGATGGTTGTGAGCCACCATGTGGTTGCTGGGAATTGAACTCAGGACCTTTGGAAGAACAGCCAGCGCTCTTAACCTCTGAGCCATTACCAGTCCCCCTGCTCCCCAACCCTTGTTTATTGAGACTGATTTCACTCTTTAACCCAGACTCTTAATCAGAGGCAGTGTATAGTGAGTAATCCCTGGCTTATGTGGTGCTGATGATGGAACTCAGCGGTTCATGAGTGATTGGTGGGCAAGGGCTCTCTCGTCTACCGGCATCCTTCGTGCATTTTAGAGACAGAACCTCGCTCTGTAGCCCAGGCTACTTGTAGTCCTGCCTCTCTGACAGCAGGCCTGGGTCACCGCACTCGGCCAGTTCCACTGTTTCCATCTCCTCCGATGCCACACCTCTTGTCTTGCCAGGGCTTCCACAGCCTGCTGCAGGGCCTCACCCCACTGCGGCCTCTGAGATACAGCCCGAGAATCCCGACCAGGCAGCTGCCCAGGACACTCCCGGGGAGGAGCCCACCAGGCCGGCAGCATCGCAGGACTCACATGTGGCCGAGGAAGCGGGTAAGGGACCCCAGCGAGGGAGCCAGGTCATCCAGAGTGGACTCTGAGCCGAGGGGCACTCACACCACATGTTCTCTTTCAGGCAGAGCCTCTGCCAGAGCGCAGTCTACCCTGAAGAGGAAGGAGGACCCCGCAGACCCCGACGTTCACCAGAGGAACCTCCAGTTTGTGGGTGTCAATGGCGGGTGAGTGGCTCTCCAGCCCCCCAGAGCCCCCAGGGCCTTCCCACTGTGACCCTGCAGATTGGGAGAGAGGGGTCCTGAGCTTGCCCTGCTGCTGAGAGCTTCTGTTAATTCCCCAAGTCAAAGCATAAGGAACATAGGGTAAGGAAACTGAGGCAGGAGGATCTGTCACCCGGCTGGGACCCGTTCTGTGTAGGCCGACCGTGCCCCAGAACTGCACTGTGGGTGCAGGGGTGCAGTGCGGCTGAGTGACGGCGCTGTGTGTGCTGGCTGGAAATGGAGGCCCGTGTGCTTGAATCCCCCACTGCGGGGTTGGGGTGTGGCTTTCTGACACCTGCTCACTTAGCATCCCCGACACAGAACGTGGAGAAACTGAGGACCAGAGAGGTCACCCCAATCCCTCCTACCCCCGTCCCCATCGGTGTCCTCTCCTGTCCCTCCTTAGGTACGAGTCCTCGTCGGAAGACTCCAGCACAGCAGAAAACTCAGAACACGAGAGCACGGAGAACGAGGGCCCCGAGCCGCCGGCGGCAAGGGTTCTGAGCACAGCCGAGTGCCCGCAGCTCCGGCCTCCGGGGACCTCGGTGGCTGAGACCAGTCTGGAGCTCCTCCAGGAACCTCAGCGTGTGCCTGCAGCTGAGGCCGCATCTGGACCTAATGCTGAGGAGGAAATTCGGTCAGTTCTCTGGGTGGGATGGGCGGGTGACCTGCTGCCCCCGCCTGGAGTCCAGCCACCCAGGCTTCATGTCGGTCACTCACACTCTAGTCAGACAGGAAGCTCTTGCTTTGAGCATCTGGCCTCACCTCCTGAAAGTCTTCCCTCCTTTTTGAGACAGGGTCTCACTTTGTAGCCCAGGCTGCCCTAGAACTCACTAAGGAGAGCAGGGTAGCCTCAAACTCAGAGATCAGTCTGCTCCTGCCTCATGTGTACATGTCATGTGTGTGCACGTGTGTTATGGGTGCATGTGGGCATGTGTGCATGGGAAGGTTTTAGTTTTTAAGTTTTTCTTTTGTGTGTGTGTGAGGTGTGGGTATATGTACTGTATATTCATGTGTTGCACATGGGACTGTGTTTTAGTGCCTATGTGTGTTGTGGGTCCATGTGTTTGTGTAGGTATGTGTGCACATGTGTGCACGAGATGGGGCCGGACAAGAGTGGCTTTCAGTGTTTTCGTCCATCATGGTCCACTGTACCTACTGAGTCAGTCTCTCCCTGACCCCGGCTGACTGTGCGATGCAGTGTAGCTAGCTGGCTGGTTTGCAGGTCACCTTGTCTTCCAAACATGTGGGCTGGGGTTGCAGCTCCCTGCCACACCCACCCGGAATTTCTGTGGGTTTTGGAACGTGGATTCCTGCCCTCATACCTGCACTGCAAGTCCTTCTCTATTGAGCCATCTTGCCGACCCCTCACTATTTTGAGATAAGGTCTCATTAAATTACCCTGATAACTTTGAACTCTGTAGGCCAGGCTACCTTGAATTTGCAGTCCTGTTGCCTGAGTGTTAGGATTATAGACATGTGTAACCAGCCTAGTTTATGGGGTGCTGGGCCTAGAATCCAGGGCCTCATGTGTACAACCTCATCCCCATCTCCAGCCCGCTCTTGCTGAGTTGCCCACACTAGACTTCAGCTCACTGTGAGCCAGACTGGCCCTGAACCCACAATCCTCTCGCCTCTGCCCCCAGGCAGCTTGGATCCCCAATCAAGTCCACCAGCAATGGACGTGTCCCAGTGCGCTTGAAGCTAGCCTGGGACACATGAGACTATGTCTCAAGAAATGGGGGGGATGGCTCACCAGTTAAATGCAGCAGCTGTTCTTCCAGGGGGCCTGAGTTTCTCAGCACCTGTATGTGCTGTGAGACAGCTTTTCCTGGGGAGACACAGCACTCCAGGTAGGGAGCCCACGACAGACCAAAGTACGGGTACCGCCAGAGCCCCAAAGTGGTGAGCCAGGAGTTCTGTTGGGGTTACTTATAGGAATGTGGGTGAGGGGTTTCTTTTTTTTTTTAATTTTTTTAAATTTATTTATTTTTATCTCAATCACAGGTTAGGTACTTTGAATCCCAGGCGTAGCCCCTCCCTCATTCCCTCCTACCCTCTCACTCCCTCCCTCATCTCCCTCCTCCCCGCCCCCTCCAAGTCCACCAACAGGGGAGGACCTCCTCCCCTTCCATCCAACCCCAGCTCATCCTGTCTCCTCAGGGCTGGCTGCAATGAGGGGTTTCTTACAGGAGTAGAAGTGACTAAAGCCCACCCCCGCGTAGGTGACAGCCCACAGAGCTGGGAACCCGTAGCACACTGCACAGCCTGCAGGCTGCTCTGCTGGTTGGAGAGTGTCCTTTCAAAGGGACTCTGGTCTAAACCTTGTCCAGGCCTCTTGGCTGGTTTCTGCTTCACCCAGGCAAATAGTCTGATCTGAGAGTCTTCTTTGCAGCTCAGTCTCCCTTCCTCAGAGGGGACTCTCAGCTTTTACTACTTACCCTGGCAGGAAGAGACCTAGTGAATCTGGTCGATTTCAGGGACTTCCTAAAGCTCTTTTGAGTTTTTACCTTCCTGCTTAAGGAGCTTCCTGCAACATGGAATGTTTCAGGCTTGGAGGAAACTATTAAACAACTAGTGTGACAGCTCCCAATTGTCTGAAACTCCAGTTCCAAGAGATCCAACACCCTCCTCTGACCTCTTCCAACCGGGCACACATGGTGCACAGACATACATGCATGCCAGCAAAATACCCGTACACATAAGATAAAAATGAATAAATCTTTTTATAGTTTGTAATCTGATAATAACATTTCTTCCTTCTTTTTCCACCTAAACCCTTCCATAGACACCATTCTGCCCTCTTTCAAATTCACGGCCTGTATTTATTTGTTTACTGTGACTGCGTGCATATATGCATATAAATACATATTTCTAAATGTAAACAGTCTGTATAACGCTACCTGTATGTATATTTTCAGGGTTGACAAAAAAAAAATAGTCTTTAAAATATAACAATGACAACGGGCAGTGGTGCCTCACGCCTTTAATTCCAGCACGTGGGAGGCAGGGGCAGCTGATCTCTTGAGTTGAAGGCCAGCCTGGTCTACAGAGTGAGTTGCAGGGCAACCAGGACTACACAGAGCGACCCTGTCTTGAATCTCCTTCCCCAGAGAATAATAATAGTAATGATAATAATGATAAAATGAGGGGGACCCATGTCAGGTAGCTCATAGCTTCCTGTAACTCCAGCTCCAAGGGACGCTACCCTGTGCTTCTGTCCTCGCAGGAACCTGCAGTCCTGTGCACAGACACACGTCAACATCAATGGCTTTTTTCACTTTTTTATAAAGACTTGTTCATTTTATTCTGTGCATATGACTGTTTTGCCTGCAATTAGGTATGGGCACCACACGAATGTCTGGTGCCCACAGAGGCCAGAAGGGGGATCCCTTGGGAACAGAGTTACAGTTGTGAGCCTCAGTGTGAGTGCTAAGAGGCACACTGAGCCATCTCTCCAGGCCTTAAACATAAACCTCAAAATGTAAATAAAGGGGCTGGAGAGGTGGCTCAGCAGTTAAGAGCACTGCTCTTCCAGAGGACCCAAGTTCAATTCCCAGCACCCACATAGCAGCTCACAGCTATCTGTAACATTAGTTCCAGGGGACCTGACATTTTCAAACAGACCTATGTGCAGGCAAAACACCAATGCACATGAAAATACTGTTTTTTTCAAAGATTTTTTAAAAAAATGCCAGGCAGTGATGACACACACCTTTAATCCTAGAACTCAGGAGGCAGAGGCAGGCAGATCTCTGAGTTTGAGGCCAACCTGGTTTAGAGAATGGGTTTCAGAACAGTTAGGGCTACACAGAGAAACCCTGCCTCTAAATAAATAAATAGAAAAAAAAAACCAGTAGATTTTTAGAAATAAACTAATGTAAGTTCACTCTTGTCTGTTCCTGGCAGGATGGATCTGAGCCCTGACCTTATATCAGCCTGCTTGGCCCTGGAGAAATACTTGGAGAACCCCAATGCCCTCACGGAGCGGGAACTGGTATGATAGTCACTGGCCCAAGGGCGCCCTCCATCCTCACACCTTAGTGAGGGTGTGGCTGAGTGGTGTGGGTGGAGCTTGAGTCCTAGGCTGGAGATGGGGTCCACTGTTGCCTGGGGACCAGCCCGGCTTCCTAATTGTCCTAGAGACTGCGGGGGCAAGCGCACACTACGTTCCAAGTGTGTCAGCACTTCCACCGTGGCTCAGTCCAGGGCGGCACCGTTTGTTTGTTCCTTTCTTTCTTTTGGTTGTTGTTTCACTTTGCTCGTTTTGAGGTCTCATGTAGCACAGGCTATCCTTGAACTGTGTTTGTGGCTGAGGATGACCCTGAACCCCTGATCCTCCTGCCTCTGTCTCCCATGTGCTAGGAATACAGGCCTGTACCACCTCACTGGATTTGCTTGTGTATTGAGACAGGGTCTCACTATAAAGCTGTAGCCTGGCTGGCCTGAAACTGCTGTGTGGATCAGACTGGCCTCCAACTCAGAGAGATCCTCCTGCCTCTGCTTCAGGTGTTTGTTCTCAGTATGTTGCCCGGCTTGTCCTTGAACTCTAGATTTTCCTTCCTTGGGCTCCTGAGTTCTGGGACCGGATAAGTGCTGCCTCGCTCAGTCAAAGGAGCCACTGTTTTTGCCGTGGGAAGGGGCGTCCTGCTTGCGTTCTTGGCTCTTTGTGCAGAAGCGGATGGGTATCCCCGGCCTCACTCCTGCTCTCTCCACACAGAAAGTGGCCTATACCACCGTGCTTCAGGAATGGCTGCGCCTGGCCTGCCGCAGCGACGCACACCCTGAGCTTGTGCGGCGACACCTGGTCACCTTCAGGGCCATGTCTCTGCGGCTGCTGGATTACGTGGTCAACATTGCCGACAGCAACGGTAACACCGCGCTGCACTACTCTGTGTCTCACGGCAACTTCCCCGTGGTGCGTCAACTGCTGGACAGCGGTAAGCCACTGGGCAGGACCAGCCTGAAGGTCCGATGGGGGAGACGTGCCATCCCTAGCTTCTTAGAGGGTTGCTGCCTTCCTGGCCTGAAGTTCCTGCTCCCTTCCTAGTCTGATGGAGGAGTGGTGGGCAAGGATTGCAGCTTCTCGGTCTGATGGGGGAGGGACTGTGCTGTCTCACGCTGGGGGAGCTTACGCTCCCTTGAGGTGATAGAGGCAGGACCCTCTAAGCTGGATGGGGGAGAATGTGCCCTTCATTGATGGATGAAGGCGGCTTCGCCCTCCCAGTCTGATGGAGGAAGCTCTGCCCCCTAGTGTGATGGAGGAATGTAGCCCACCTGGTCTGGTGAAACAGGCCCTTAAAATGTGCTGAGAAGGCTCAGTCTCCTTGGCATTAGGGCGAGGTCATCATCACTGAAAGGTGCCTGTGTGATGGATACTGTTTCCAAAGCCCTGTGTGAGGGAAGGCTCTGGCCTCTGGGCCGGGGGTTAGACGGTAGACATGGTATTCAGTCAGGCAAGAAGAAACAAACCTGTCTTCCCTGATCTGATGGAGAAGACCGAAAGCCCCCAGTCTATGAGGGAGGCAGAGCCCATGCTCTGACGGAGGTCGCTGGGGGTCAGCTGGAAGGCTGAATGGCAGCTCCAGGTTCACAGTGGATCAATTGCTCTTGTCCTCAGCCCTAACTGCCTTTGTGACATCAGCCAGGTGCCCCAGGTCTGAAAGAGGAGGCGCAGGCTCCACCTTCCGAGCCCCCTCACCCACTGGGAGAACAGCATGACTCTAGCAGACGGCCTGACACATATACACATACAGATCACACACACTCAAAAAGTTTCTTAAGGTGAGGGCAGCCGGGCATAGTGGCACACGCCTCTAATCCTAGCACTCTGGAGGCAGCGGCAGGCGGATCTCTGTGAGTCTGTGAGTTCAAGTAGGCCAGCCTGGTCAACAAAGCAAGTCCAGGACAGCCAGAGCTACACAGAGAAACCCTGTCTTGAATCCCCCACCCCATTCCCCCCAAAAAGAAGAAGCTGGTTGCATCAAGATGGCCCAGTGGGCGAGGACACTTGCTGCCAAGCCTGACAGCCTGAGTTCAATCCCCTGGACCCAGGCAGGGGAGGGAGAGAGCCTGCTGCTGCAAGCTGTCCTCTGACCTTGCCGGGACCCCCACCCCCAGCTAACTAAGTAGATGTAAAAGCGATTTAGGGAGCTGCGGAGATGGCTCAGTGGTTCTCGCAGAGGACCCAAGTCTAGTTCCCAGCGCCCACCTCAGGAGCTCACAACTGTCACAATTCTACCTGTCACACCCGCTTCAGAACCACAGGGACACATATGTGTGCACATACCAACACAAAGCAAATCTCTTTCATAAGAACAAACAGAACAGAACGCTAACCCAAGTGGCTGGCTCCTGAAGACGCTCTGGCCTCCGCCTGGCCGTGAACAGAGACCTGCTCAGCTCTGCCGAGACCGAGGGAGGGGCACAGTCCCATGCTCACTGTGCTGGGCCAGCCTTTAGGCTGATGGCAGAAGCTCACCCCCCCCCCATCCCTGTCCTCCCGGAACAGGTGTCTGTCAGGTGGACAAGCTGAACCGTGCTGGCTACAGTCCCATCATGCTCACTGCCCTGGCCACCCTGAAGACCCAGGATGACATTGAGACCATCCTTAAGCTTTTCCGGCTTGGGAATGTCAATGCCAAAGCCAGCCAGGTAGGGGGCTATGGTGTGCCTGTGTTTACCTAACTTATTTGCTAGGGATGGGCACCTTGTGCCGTGGTGCACGTGTGGAGGCGCCGGGGGAGGAGGGGCTGAGAGGGTCATTTCTTTGAGGAGAGGCTCACTCATACTGCTGTGTGGGCCCATGGAATAAACGCTGGCTGTCAGGCTTGGTGGCAAGTGCCCTTACCCTCTGCTCCCTAACCTCCTTTGTCAGCTCCGGGCTATGGGCCATGCCAGGTGGTGAGAATACTCTATCCATGGGAATAGCTACCGCTCTCTGGCAGGTACTGAGCTCAGAGCAGCATGGTTATTTCTTCCAGGCTCAAGGCAAGGAGTCAGTGTCTGGACCTGAGTGGTTCCACCTCAGAGCATCTGTGCGTGCGCGCACAAGCCAGAGGACCTAGCATCCTAGGATTTGTCTCTCATTAAATCAAGGGTTCACCTAGACTGGCTATCTAGGATCCTCCTGCCTCTGCCTCCCCAGTGCTGGAATCATAAGCTACACCCAGGATTTCTCTGTGTAGCCTTGGCTGTCCTGGACTTGCTTTGTAGACCAGGCTGACCTCAAACTCAAAGAAATCTGCCTGTTTCTGCCTCTCTTGAGTGCTGCAATTAAAGATGTGAACCATCATGCCTGACCCTATTTATTTATGAGCCACCATGTGGATGCTGGGAACTGAACTCAGGACCTTTGGAAGACCAGCCAATGCTCTTGACCTCTGGGCCATTTTCCCCCACTCCATTAATTTATTTGGTTGGTTGATTTGATTTTTCCAAAACAAGGTTTCTCTGTGTAGCCCTGGCTGTCCTGGAACTCACTCTGTAGACCAGGATGGCCTCTGACACATGAAAACCCACGCCTCTGCCGCCTGAGTGCTGGGATTAAAGGCATGTGCCCTGTGGGGTGTGTTCTGTCTGCTTGTATGTGCACCATGTTTGTGCTTGGAGGCCAGAAGAGGGCATGGAGCTACAGGTGACCGCAGGCCTCAGTGTGGGGGCAGGGACCCGAACCTCTGTAAGAGCGACCGGTGCTCTTAACCACTGAGCCGCCTTTAGCCCAGCACTCTTCTTACATGCAGTCTGGAACTGGATCCCACTGAGTTACCCAGGCTAGCCTGAACTGTCTCAACAGACCTTCAACAGGAGACCCTCTGATCTTTTCCCCCCCTTCATCCCCCTCACCCTCTCTTCTGTCCACAGAGGCGACCCAGTCCTATAATCCCAGCACTTAGGCAGTAATATTAATGTAATATCAATAACCATAGCAAGTTCTGGGCCAGCCTAGGCTAAGTGAGACCTGCCTATTGATGAGGAGGAGGAGGGGGAGGAGGAAAACCCTGTACCCATTGCACACTATCTATCCCAGGGCCCTTCTGGCTCTGGGCTGGACTTCCCCATTCTGGACATGTCCTATAAATGGAGTTAGAGTCCCCAACTGTGAATCAAAGTATTCAGGAAGTCTCTTAAACAGTCAAGGGATGAAGATAAAAGAGTCACAGTCCACCCAGGGGCTCTACATTGAGACTCTAATGCACCAAAACAAACACATACACACACACACACACACACGCCATCCATGATTTGTGTGTGTGTGTGTGTGTGTGTCTGGCTTTACACTCAAAGTCTATACAAGTTAGAGCACCCGTCAGCATTCTGAATAATGTTCCTTTTCATGGCTGAGCAGTAGTATTCTTTTGTGTGTCTTGACATCATTTGTTTTATCTGTTTATCTACTGTTGATCATCCATTTTTAACTGTTTATTTGGGTGTAACTAGTACATAGAAATAGATACAGATCTTAGTTGCATACGTTTTTTGTTTCTTCTTTATTTAGTTTGGATACGTTTTTACATAAGTTTCCACCTGTCATCTCATGGTAGGTGACCATACAGGTGGACAGAACCAGGAGAGCCCTTCTGAGAAAGACTAGTTTATTCTGAGACCCGAGGAAAGAGAAGGAGCCCGGGGAAGGAGGGACCAACCCAGTCAGCGTCAGAGCACTTGAGAGCCATTGAGTGTTTGCAGAGCAAGGGAATGATGTCCCTGGGCCTCTGCACTCTAGCCTTACCTGTTCTCTCAGGCAGGACAGACGGCCCTGATGCTGGCTGTCAGCCATGGGCGGGTGGATGTGGTGAAGGCGCTGCTGGCCTGCGAGGTGGACGTCAACATTCAGGATGAGGACGGCTCCACGGCCCTGATGTGTGCGTGTGAGCACGGACACAAGGAGATCACTGGGCTCCTGCTGGCTGTGCCCGCCTGTGACATCTCCCTCACCGACCGAGTGAGTCTCCCACCCGCCCCAGGTGCTCCCCAGGGAGGGCGGGCCGCACTCCGGGCGTCCTTACAGCCGTGGGTGCTCCGCAGGATGGGAGCACTGCACTGATGGTGGCCCTGGATGCGGGGCAGAGCGAGATCGCGTCTATGCTGTACTCACGCATGAACATCAAATGCTCGGTGAGTCCTGCGCAGGAGGGCGGGGCTGGGGGAGGTGACCTGTCACCCCAGGCTTCGGGAGGAAGGGTGAGGCAGGGCGGTTCCAGTCCAGCCAGGGCTAAGGGCTTGAGTTTAAAGCCAGCCTGGGCAGCTAAGTAAGAGGTATCTCAAAATGGAAAGAGAAAGGAGGGCTAAGGCTCAGGGTGGAACCTAGAATCCCCCAGTGAGGGCAGGACAGCACACTGCCTTGAACACTCTGCATTAATACTTGGTTGCCTGCAACAATATTTTGGGTTTTGTTTGCTTTTCAAGATAAGTGTATTTGTTTATATTAAGATCCTTCTCCAGCTGCCTTGTGAGTTTAAGGCTAGCCGGAGCTACATATACTACTATATATAATTATATATGCACATATGCGTGTGTACATATGTATATATATTATATGTATGAGTGTATGTGTGTGTGTGTGTAGAAAGAGAGAGGCCCACAGCTTCAGTTTGCTGAGTGTCTGGGATCACATGACAGAGGTTCTCAGGCCCCTCCAGTCCTATCTCCAGAGCCTCTGCCTGAGCTGTTCCCCATCTTGGATGCCCCTCTCCTGGGCTGCCTCCTTGACCTGGGGCAAGGGTCAGTGAAGAAGCCTCCCTGTCTTGTTCCCAGGCTCCGCTTTGATCCCTCTCCCTGCCTTCTCCACAAGGACAGGGTGACAGTCCATCGCTGTATCTGGTCCTTGGAAGGCCGGGGCCACCCTCCGCCTGCATCCAAAGCAAATCTCTTCAGAGGGTTTGAAAGGATGCCAAAAAAGAACTCTGCCTCTCGTTACAGTTCGCTCCTATGTCAGACTACGAGAGTCCTGCCTCGTCTTCAGCTGAAGAGTAAACGCAGAGAGGAGCCAGTGGGTCCCCAAGGACCCACCAGCCACACAGCAAACCGTCCCTCCCTCACCCCAGTGTCCCCTTCTGCCCTGGGCTTCCTCAGCGTCCCTCTCCATGGCAAACCTCCTCCGCTTCTCTGGGGGAGCCCTGACATCTACCAGACTCCAGCTCCATGAGGCCTTTCCCAGCACCCTGTGTTCAAAGCCACGTTCAAAGCCAAGTTGCATTCTCCTCCCAGTTGGCACCAGTTGCTGACGGCCGGGTGTGGGTTTCTTGTGAAGAACACGGAGAACAATCAGCCGGCAGTTATGGGAGGGGTGGGGGGCAAGAGGGAAAATACTGTATTCTTGAGTCATTGTTAGGGGAAGGGAGGGGTCAGAATTCCAGTTGCTAAATTTGAATGTCACTGGAACGTTACAGTCTCCCTGGTCCTGACGTCACTACTGCACGTCTCCACAAAGGCCGCCTAATGCCCTTTGTCGCCTCATTTCATTGTCTGGTGTATAATAGGGTTTTGTCCGCCGCTCGCCACCTCCACACAACCTTCTTGGGGGTGAGGGGTGTCATTCTTGAGCCCTCTCCCTCAGGGTGGAAAGCAGTGTTTTCATTTTTCTTTTTCTTTTTTTTTTTTTCTCTCTGTCTGTGTCTCACACACACACACACACACACACACACACACACAGGGTCAGGGGCACTCATTGCCCTGCTGCTGGCGTTCCGATGGGTCCCCTGACCCGGAAACAACCAACTTACAAGGAGAAATGATGCAGACCTATGCATTCCCCACAGGGAGGGCTCTCGGAGTACAGTGTTCCGAGAAAAACTTTCAGACCTGCAGACAAAAGAGAAAAAGGCCATTTCAGAGTGGCTCCCAGTCCTGGAGCCCAGAACCGCCCTCAAAGGAAAGTAAACAGAGGATGTGATGCAGCAGGGCACACTCCAGAGCCATGTGTTCCCCATTAAGAGCTGGCTGGCCTCAGAGCACTCCCAGAACCAGCTTAAAGTGACAGGCTTTGCTGCAACCCGAAGGGCCAGACGAGTAGTTTTATGTTTGTGTCTTTGTTTTTAATGCCCCAAAGCTCCTGCTGGTGACAGGGCACAGACAGGCTTCACTTTTCTCTTAGTGGAATTTTTTTTTCTGTCCCCAAAATCTCAGCATGTTTTCTTGGGTTTTTTTGTTTGTTTGTTTGTTTTCTCTCTTTCTCTCTCTCTGTGTTTCTGTTGTTTTTTTCCCCTTGTCTCTTTTCTTTGTAAAGAAGAAAAGAAAACAGCTTCTAAATGTGCCTTGTGATGGGGAGGACATCTTACCCAATCACAGCTGGACCCACTGGGCCTTGGAGCCAAACCTCAGCAGGGCATAGTTGAGGCTCATGAACTAAAAGACAGCACTGGCTTCTCCTTAGACAAGTAGGTCTCTTGGCTGCATGGGGTCTCATTCCACCTGAGTTTTATTGAAGGGGTTTGTCTAAGGCACAGAGGCTTGGCTGGCAGTAGGAAATTAGATGGGTGGGCGTGTGGATGGATGGATGAATGGGTGGGAGCTTGCATGAGTAGGTGATGAGTGAGCGGATGGATGGATAAATGAGCAAGGGAAGAGCAGCTGGGTGCGCCAGTGGGTGGATGTCACGATGGAGCCTTTGCATGTGATAGACAGAAAACTAAACTTCAGGGCAGTGGCTGGTGTCTGAGGGTGCCCACAGTCTAGCGCAAGAACGGCCGAGTTCCGAGCTGAGCCCTGAGTTCCAGCCTTGCAGGGATCGAGGGTGTTATTCTAAGGTTTTGGATGCATCAGCTGTGACCCCAAAGCACACGTTCCTCTGAAAAGCCCTTGTCTGTTTCTGCCACTGCTTCTCTCTCTGTGGGAGCTGCTGGAGCCGGACACTCGTCCCTACTCTCCCCATGTACACTCGAGTTCTGTTTCCGCCCTGTGACCACGGTACGTCTAGGAAGACAGTGTTACACGTAAATGAAGTATTCTTTTCTTGTAATCATGTTTTAGAAAGTAAAAGGTTTTAATAAAGCTACAAACAACACCAGCGCCTTGTGTCTACTCCCTCCCGCCCCACGTTTTTTTTAGGCCAGGCTTGAACTTCTTCTGATCCTTCTGCCTCCTCTTCCCACCTGGTGTTCTTAGTTCTGTGATATAAAAGTGAGCTGGGATGTAATGAGTGTGCTGTGCTGTGACAGTGAGCCGGATGTCACAGTGTGAATGATGTCACAGTGAGCTGGGATGTGACAGTGAGCCGGGATGTCACAGTGTGAAGTGATGTCATAGTGTAAAGTGATGTCACAGTGAGCTGGGATGTGACAGTGTGAAGTGATGTCACAGTGTTCTGGGATGTCGCAGTGTTCTGGGATGGATCGCAGTGTTCTGTGCTGTAGCCTGGTGTGATGTGACATACCTCAGGGCTCCGTGCGGGCCAGGCTGCACTACTTGATCCATAGCTCAGCTCCTGCAACGCTCTGTCTCTTGCAGCACTTTGTGTGTCCCAGCCCTGGGCATTGAAGCCAGGCCTGTGCACACCAAGCAAGTGCTGGGCCACTGAACCACACCCCAGCTCATTTAAAAAATGTTTATTTTTCCTATTTAATGCGCACTGATTGGTGTTTTGCCTGGATGTGTATCTGTGGAAGGGTGTCAGATTCCCTCGAACAGGAGTTACAGGCAGATGTGAGCTGCTATGTGAGTGCTGGGATTTGAACCTGGGTCCTCTAGAGGAGCAGCCAAAGTTCGTAACCACTGAGTCATCTCTCCGGCCCCTGTTTTGTATTCTTTAAGCTTTTAAAAATAGATCAGAAGCGCTGGAGCCATGGCTCAGCAGTTAAGAGCATCGCTGCCCTTCCAAAGGACCCAAGCGTCTTTCCCAGCACCCTTGTCAGGAAGATCAGGCAGGTGGCTCATAGCCCCTCTGTTAGAAATAAGATGAGGCTTACAACAGGTTTTCTATAAAAGGGGTTTATTAGGAGAGAGGGGGAAGGAGAGTGGACCATGATGGGGGAAAGAGAGAGGAGAGGAGGAAAGGGGGAGAAAGAGAGAGAGTCCCTTTTTAAGGTCAGGTAACTACTAACCACGCCCCCAGGTGTGGCCACCTGGCTGGGCGATACAAGAAGACATCATATGTTGCTAGGTAACCAGAAGCAGCTTGTTTCAGAATACTAACACCCTCTAACTCCAGCTCCAAGAAAACTTACCACCTTTGTGAGCACTGCGTACCCGTGCACATCCATAATCAAAAATAAGGAAGTCTTAAGAATAATAATGGCCTAAGACTCACAGCCAAGCTTTGGGAAGAGTGCAGGGAGTTGTAGGAAAGAGTGAAGGAATAGAAGGACCCACAGCAGACAGGAGCTCCACAAGGAGACCAACAGAGCCAACAAATCTGGGTCCGTGGGGGCCTGCAGAGACTGATGCTCCAGCCAAGGACCATGTGTGAAGAGGACCTAGACCCCTGCTCAGATGTAGCCAATAGGCAGCTCAGTCTCCATGTGGGTTCCCTAGGAAGGGGAGCAAGGGCTGTCTTTGACATGGACTCTGTTGGCCACCCTTTGATCACTTCCCCCTGGTGGGGGCCCATTGCCAGGCCACAGAGGAAGACTATGCAAGTACTTCTAATGAGACCTGATGGGCTGGGGTCAGATGGTAAGGGAGAAGAGCTCCCCCTTTCTAAGAAATAGGGGTGGGGAAGAGGGAGGGAGGATGGGACTGGGAGGGGATGAGGGAGGGGTCTATAATCAGGATGTAAATGAATAAATTATAAAAAATAAATTTAACTTAAAATAATGATGATGATGGCTCAGAGTTTAATACACTGCTTTTTCTTCCAACAGTCCTGAGTTCAATTCCCAGCAACCACATGGTGGCTCAAAACCATGAATAATGAGATCTGGCGCCCTCTCCTGACAGGAAGGCACACATTCAGGCAGAACACTGTATAAATAAATAAATGATTAAAAATAACAGTAAGATAAAATAGATCTGGAGGGCACTGACGGATCTTCCTCAGGACCCAGTTTCAGTTCCCAGCACCCACATGGTGGCTCATTGGCTTCTATAACTCCCGTTTCTGGGGCTTGGATCTGGGGATCTGATGCTCTCTCCTGGCATCAGACAGGCACATGTTACACAGATATACATGCAGGCAAAACACCCAGACACACTAAAAATAAAGTACAGAGCAGTACTGGGTGGCACACACCTTTGATCCCAGCACTTAAGAAGCTAAGGTAGGCAGATGTCTGAGCTTGGCAACAGCCTGATCAACAGAAGTTTCAGGACAGCCAGAGCTACACAGCGAAACCTTGCTTTGAAAAATCAACAATACAGGGCTGGAGAGATGGCTCAGTGGTTAGCACTGGTTGCTCTTCCAGAGGTGCTGAGTTCAATTCTCAGCACCCACATGATGGCTCACAACCATCTATGAGATCTCTTCAGTCTGAGGTTCTCTTCTGTCATGCAGGCATATATGCAGATAGAGAGCGCATATACATAAATAAATGAATCTTTTAAAAATCAGTAATAGCCAGTTTGGTGGTTTTTGTTTGTTTGTTTGCTTGCTTGCTTGTGTGTGTGTGTGTTTTTTTTTTCAAGACAGGGTTTCTCTGTGTAGCCTTGGCTGTCCTGAAGGCACTTTGTAGAGCAGGCTGGCCTTGAATTCACAGAGATCGACCTGCCTCTGCCTCCTGCTGCGATGGCCCATGCATTTAATCCCAGCACTAGGGAGGCAGAGACAGAGGCAGGCAGACCTCTATGAGTTCCAGAACAGCCAAGGCTACACAGAGAAACCCTGTCTTGAAAAGAGAAAGAAATAGTCATTATAATACTAATATCTCAAAAAGAAATAACTCCAAGAACTGGAGAGTGCTTGTTCAGTAAGAGGCTAGGATCACAAGCCTGAGGCATGTGCTCCATCTCCAGAAAAAGGAGGCAGAGACAGGAGACTCCCTGGCCTCTATACAGCCTGAGTGACAAGTTCCAGGCCAACGAGAGATCTTGTCTGAGAGAAGGTGGACAGCTTTCCTAAGGATGACTCCTGAGGTTGTCCCCCAGCCTACTCATGGACACACCCACACATAACACGACAGATGAAAGACAAAGCGAGATCTGAGCTGGCCATGGTGGCATGCACCTGTAATCTCAACACTGGAGTCTCTGAAATTCAGATCCTCCCTCCCATACCTACTGAGTTCCAGGCAAGTCTGAGCAATATGGACCCTGTCTCAAAACAACCAACAAACAGAACAAAACAACAAAAATGTAAATAAACTGTGTGTTAGTGTTATTCCCAAGATACTTTTTATGTAAAAATATTCCAAGATTTAAAAAAAATTAAAAGAATCTGAAGTTCGGAGCATTTGTTTGCACACATGTCTTGTGGTGGTGGTGGTGATGGTAACCCACTCTGCCCCAAATTCACTACATAGCCAAGGATCACCTTCACTCCTGACTCTGCTTCCCTCTCCCAAGTGCAGGCACGCACCTCCACACCAGCTTTGCTCTTGAGGACGAAACCCGGGGCTTTGAGCAAGCCCTCACCTACATGGAGCCCTCACCGAGCCCCATTCATGTTCAGATAGTTTTAGGTGGCTGGGAGGGGCTTCAAACTTTAGCACGTCCTTCAGGATGGACTTGAACTACCCCCACCTCTGTGTGCTGGGACTATAGATCTGCACCAGCACACAATTTGCTGAAACTTTTTAAGATTTATTTAATTTTCTGTGCGTTTTGTCCGTGTGTGTACGCCTGTGACCACATGTTTGCCATCAGACCCCCTTGGAACTGGAGTTGCAGGCATTTGTGGGCTGGACATTGAACCTGGGTCCTCAAGATCATCTAGGGCTTAACCGCTGGGCCGTCTCTCTCCACACAAGCTAACTATGGGCTCTGCCCTGAGCCCCAGCTCCATTACCTTCACCATTTTGAAGTACCTAGTTCAGTGGCGGTTAGCTCATTCACTGTTGTGTAATCACCTCCAAAAGTATTCATCTTGCAAAACCGAAACTGTCCCCGTAGAACACTAGCCCCATACCCTAGTCCCAGCCGAGGAGGCTGAGGCACCTTAGGACCTCCAATGAGTTTAGTAAGGGGTGCCCCTGTGTGTGTGTATGTGTGTGTATGAGTATGTGCGTGTGTGTGTATGTGTGTGTGTATGAGTATGTGTGTGTGTGTGTATGTGTGTGTGTGTCCAGGTGCACCTCAGAGGCTGAGCCAGGTGTTTGCACAGGTGTTTCTTTCATTCACTTCGCTGCTTTGTGTCTTGAGACCTGGTCTCCCACGGGGCCGGAAGCTCCCTGTTCCTGTAAACTGGACTAGCGGACAGCTGCAGGAAGCTGCTTGTTCCACCCAGCCTCTGGCTCTGGGGGTGTAGGCCCGTGCTTCTTGCCTGGATTATTGATTGATTGATTAACTGATTGAGACAGAGTCTGTCTGTAGTCCTGGCTGTGCTAGAGCTCAAGCTGGCCTCAAACTCACAGAGCCCAACTGCCCCTGCCCTCCAAGTGCTGAGACTAAGGCTACTGTGTCTGCCCGCCTGGGTTTAACGCGGTGTTGGAGACTTGAACTTGGGTGCTCCAGATTGCACAGCGCTGAACCTCTTCTTGGTCCTTGTGCAGTGGCTGATGTCTTTTTAAGATTCCTTCCTGTGGGTGTGTATGTGTCTGTGGATGTCTCTGCCGTGCGGATACAGGTCTCTGAGGAGGTCAGAAGAGAGCATGGGATTCCTTGGAGCTGGCGTTACAAGTGTTTGTAAATCACATGGGAGCTGAGATTTGAACACCAGACCTCACGATTGAACAAAAATGCTCTAACTACTGAGCCATCTTTCCAGCCCTCTTTGTTCTGCTTTGTTGTTTCACATGTATTAGTTTTGTTTTTCTTTTTTTTTTCCTGAGGCAGGTTCTCACTGTGTAAACCCAATGTAACCCAGGCTGGCCTTGAACTCATAGAGCTCTGCCTGCCTGTGTCTCCTCACTGAGATTAAATAGAGGTGTGTCACCCCATGGCTGGCCCTTTATTCTGTGTGTGTGTGTGTGTGTGTGTGTGTGTGTTTGAGGCTGGGTCTTGCGTACCTCAGGCTAACATTGACGGTATTGTGTAGCTAAAGGTGACAAATTCCTGAGCCTGCTGCCTACCACCCAAGTGTTGGGATTACAGACTGCCTCTGCCACTGGTCCCAAATTACTCGGTCCTAGGGACAGAACCCAGGGCTTTCTGCGTGCCAGGCTAACTGTGCAGACTGCCCGATACCCCCAGCCCGGGTTGGCTTCAACTCACTTGGCAGCTGAGGCTGATCTTCAGCCTCTGTGGTGCCTCCACCTCGGAGGGCTGGGATGACAGGCAGCGCCGCACCGGATTGTACTCAGTGCTGGGGCTCGGCCCACTGCCCCCTGCCTCCCTGTGTGCTAGGCAAGCACCCCGAAGTTCTGCGCATCCTGGCCCCACAGTGCCCATTCTGCCTCGACATTCTGCAGGCTCAGCAGTGCCTGCTCACATGTCTCTCCAGTAATCAGCACTTTACTTTCTAGGTCCTTTGAGGTGTGTGCCTCTTTCTGGACAGAAGCTCTGGCCATGGCGGTGATGGGAGGTGGGTGGCACTTTTGGCCAGGGGCATTTATGTCAGCTGGGTCCTCTTGCTCAATCCCAGTAGTTACCTCGTGCCCCTCCCCTGCTGATAAGAACAGGCTATCTTTAGCCCCAGGGTTTAGAAAGATCCCACTGGAGCCTGCCAAGGTCACTGGCACAGGTTGCACAGCGGGGAAACTGAAACCTGGGTCCCCTCCACCCCCAGGGCCTTAACTCAGGTCACCTGTGTGCTGGGCATGCATTTTCCCACTGACCCAAGGCCTGGGCTCCCTTCCTTTCAAACCCTGCATTGTTATGCAATTTACTGAGTGAGGCCCAAAGAAGGTGGGTTGGCCTGACAGAGTCACACAGCTGCCTGGTGGAGATGGAGCAGTTTCTAATGTGAGAGCTCAGGGGCCCAGCTCACATCCAGTCAGACTGCCGACTGCCCTCCTTGACCCCCGCCCTCCCAACACTACTTTTTCTTTCTCTTTTGGCTTATTTGATTGCTTCAGGTTTTGAAAAAAAAAATTCTCTTTATTATTAGTTCGGGGTGCATGGGTGAGTGCAGGCCAGACAACAATTTATGGGGTCAGTGCATGTGTCTCTGGTATGGATATTTAAGGACAGGGTTCACTTTGTAGTTCAGGCAGGTCTGGAACTCACGCTGAAGGAGAGGCTGGAATCCCATGAACGTCAATCCTTTTCCCTTAGCCTCTGAGTCCTGAGGTGACAAGTAGGAACCACCATACCAACTTAGGGGTTCCTTGCTGTAAGGAGCCTGTAAGAGAGCAGAGCTGTCAGGAGCAAAATTGGGAGTCATTTTGGTGATAGTGACTGGGTAACGCCCTTAAGGCATTAACAGTTTGTAAGACAGCAGAGCTGTCAGAGTTAAGGTTAGAAGATATTTTTAATGATAGTAATAAATATTTCTTTTAAGGCATTAAGTAGTGAAATTAAATAATATCAGTAGACTAACAGCCGGCGTGTGTGATGTTTTAAAATAAGGTATAGAAATTAAGGCAATAGGTAATAGAATTAGGTAATGCCAGCTGATTAGCAGCTGGTGCATATCAAGGTGTGATAAGCTAAACTATGCCCTAAAAAAATGTATAAAAACTGCAGCCTGAGCCTATGTACTTGCGACGGGCTAAACTCTTAAGTGAGGAAGCTGCAAGATCGCCAATAACCAGCCCATTCCCGAACAGCTGCTTGAAAAGCCCAGACCACCTTAACAAGCCGGTCCTGTGAGGACCCCTTATCAGACCGGCCCTGGAAGGCGGCCCAAGGAACCGCAGCTTCCTTGACAACTGAGGCCTGGCTGGAGCAGAGACGCTCCGAGGCCCATCCAGTCAGCAGAAGACACACGCGCCTGAGGTCCGGCGGGAACTGTGAAGTGCCGGGACCCAGAAGACACTGAAACACCATAACAGCGGAGGCAACGTGTCCGAGCCCCGTACCTGCGGTCAGGTCGTATATCCTATGAGATGTACAATGTGCTATGCAATGCTTAGATATCTGTGTGATTTGTGTGATTAAAGCAGCAGTCAAGATCATTCTGGTGTTGGCTCTTATCAATACCTTGCCGCCCTAGAGAGTCCTCCGGCATACTTAAGCGCTCCTGGCACTTGCTCTTGTTGGGACAGGGGCTCAGCCTGTTGTCCAGCTTGGCCTGGACTTCACCCAGATCCTTCTGTTCCTATCACCTAAGTACTGGGATACATCCTAGGCTCCCACTGAAGCATTTCACTTTTTTGTTTGTTTGAGACAAGGTCTCTGTATAATCCTGGCTGTCCTGGAGCTCTATCTGTAGCCCAGGCAGGCCTCTCTGCCTCCCGGGTGCTGGGATCTAGTGCACACTAACCACACCAGGCCCCAATTTAAACATCTGAAAAACACAGCCGCAGGAGTAAGGAGCTCCAGGAGAGCCGGGTCTACACAGCAAGTTTCAACAGCCCACTCGCCATCCCATAAACCCCCCCAAAAGAAAAACTAATAAATCTCGATTTTATGTATAGTTGATATATTTCTAAAGTAAACTTAAAACAAAACAAAACAAAAACCCTCAAGCCAAAATAAGCAATCCACTGCTTCGCCCCCAAAGCCCTGCCAGCAGTCAACACGTGCAAACCTCTCTAGGGTCGCTTAGCTTTCAAGCCTACGCATGCGCAACAGAGCTTTAGGAAAAGGGCTATCCCTGGGCTCACGCAGAAGCATTTACGCAGGCGTACCAGACCTGACGCGGATTGGCCACGCCTGACACGCCCTCCCTACTGTCATTGGTCATCAGACATGAGTGACAGAAGAGATTTAGCACAGGTTCTACACAAAATGGCCGCGCCTTCCGACACGCCCTCTCCCCTCACTGATTGAGTCCTGCATAAGACGGACGTAGGAACGATCCAATGAGATCCAGCCTCTCTGGGGAGGGGGCGGGGACCGCGAAGAGACAAATTTGCGCGGGCTCGGACGCGGGACGGTCAGCCATGGAGGCTTTCCGCGACATGGAGGACGTGAGCTACTGGCTGCTGAACCTGCTGGGGGCCAACCGCGCCGAGACGCAGCAGCGGAAGGTGCTCGGGCGGCACGAGCAGATGGTGGAGCGGCTGCTGGAGACGCAGGACGGCGCCGACCAGCAGCTTCGCGGTGAGGGCGCGGCCCCTGCGCGCCAGCCCCGGGGGACTTCTCGGTGGGAGTTGGTCTCCCCGTGGGCCTCGGTTTCCCCGTCTGACTAGAGCTGTCGCCCAGGGGCGTAGAGATGATGTCAGCGCTCACGATGCCTGACTCTACGTGAACGCTGAGTGACTTGATCTCAGAGTGATCCGCCTGCCTCTGCCTCCCCGCCCTGCTAGCTGGGGACTTTTTTAAAAGTTCCATCCTTCCCAGTAGATTGTTCTGAACAGAATCTGCCGTGAGCCGGGCCCTGGGGGACTGCAGGGGTCAAGCCCCTTTGGAGGCTAGCGTCCTACCGGAGAGGAGACAGGGTAAACATTTGTATTGTGGGTATTGTGTTGGGGGTGGGCCGAGGTGACAAGCCCATTCTGTCATTGGGAGTGGTGACATGGGCGGGAGTGTGGAGGGCCTTCTGCAAAGATGGCGGGGGAAACCTGAAGGAGTTGAGGGAGCAGGTACATGGTAAGGGTTTTAGAACTATTGCCTGGTGGAGGTAGTGCACCCCTTTAATCCCAGCACTTGGGAGGCTGATCTCTGAGTTTGAGGCCAGCCTGGTGTACAGAGGGAGTTCCAGGACAGCCAGGGCTACACGGGAACCCTGTCTCAAAGAAATGAATTTGTAAAAGTTAAAACAAAACATGATGTGAAGGGCTAGAGAGAGATGGCTCGGCACCAAAGAACACATACAGTTCTGGTCTATATAGCAAATTCCAGGCCATGCAGGGGTACACACAAGTCCCAACTGCTAGTACACAAGGGGAACCCAAAGTTTATCTAGGACACTTACAAAGAACAGCCATTCAAGAGAGCTGGAAAGATGTTGGCCAGAGAAGAGTGTGAGGCCATGTCTGCACTGAAGGGTCTCATCCCTGCTTGCAAGAAATTACCAGGAACGAGCGTATAAGCCAAGTGTTTAGCCAGTGCCAGAGAGAACAGCTGAGCTGAGAGGGCTAAGTGCTTGAGTGCTTTGAGAGCTTAGTATGAGCTCTTCATGGGGCTGGAGACCCAGCAGTTGACAGAGGCGCACACCTGTAATCCCAGCACTCAGGGAGGCAGAGGCAGGTGGGTCTCTCAAATTCAAGGCCAACCTGGTCTATAGAACAAGTTCCAGGACCACCAAGGCTACATAGAGAAACCCTGTCTCAGAAAAACAAAAGAAAAAAAAGGAGTAATATAATAAAAATTAAACTAAAGCGGGGTTGTGAAAACCAAAGCAACAGAGGGACAATGGCTGTGGTTCAGTTGGCGGTTCACTTGTCTGGCATGCATGGAGCCCTGGGTTTCATGCCCAGACTTGCACTAAACAGGCATGGCATGCCATGGCAGTATGGGCCTGTGAAACCAGTGCTCCAGAGACAGGCAGGAGGGCCAGGAAGCTAAGATCATAAGGAGTTCAAAGCCAGCCCGGTATACATGAGACGCTGTGTCCAAAGACCAAAATAAAACAAGCTGCTAGGACTCCAGCTCGGAGAGCACCGGCGTGGGACTGTGTGAGGCCTTGAGCAGACAGCAATGATGAGCTCAGATACTTGAGCCGGCAAAGTGCCTCAGCAGGTAAAGATACTCGCCACCAAGTCTGACAGTCTAAGCCCGACCCTAGAAGCCAGGCGGTGACAGGAGAGCAGGCTCCTGAAGGTGGTCCTCCGGCCTCCGCACACAAACAGGCTGTTTCTCATTTGAATGGGTCGTTGGTGGCTTGAACATGTAATCTTAAAATCTGAGAGTCTAGAACAGGAGCTGGAGAGATGGCTCAGAGGTTAAGAGCACTGCTTGTTCTTCCAAAGGTCGTGAGTTCAATTTCCCAGCAACCACATGGTGGCTCACAACCTATAATGAGATCTGGTGCCCTCTTCTGATATGCAGGTATACATGCAGGCAAAAATACTGTATAAAGAATAAATAAATAGGGGGCTAGAGAGATCGCTCAGTGGTTAAAAGCACTGCCTGCCCTTCCAAAGGACCGGGGTTCAATTCCCAGCACCCATATGGCAGCAAACAACTGTCTGCAATGCCAGTTCTGAGGGATCTGACACCTTCACACTAATGTGCATAAAATAAAACTAAAAAAGAATAAATAAATCAATCTTTACAAAGAGAGAGAAAGAGAGACTAGAACAGGAGGCTTGCTGAGAATTCAAGGCCAACCTTAGTTACGTGGAGTGTCTGGCCAGAGAAGCCCCGTCAGCCTCACCCAGGTTCTTCTTCCCCCCACCCCTCACAGGTTTTCTTGTCTCACGATGTAGCTAGGTAGTGGAGTACTTGCCTAGGATGTATGAGGCCCTAAATTCAAGCCCAGAACCATAAGCTAATTAAGTAACTCCATGTCCATACGTTGTGACCTTTTGTAGAGCAACTTGAGAGGATAAGACAGAAAGATTGATTCTTTCTTTTTTTTTTTTTTTTTTTTTTTTTTAACGTACATTGGTGTTTTGCCTGCATGCATGAGGGAGTCGGAGTTCTAGACAGTTGTGAGCTGCCATGTGGGTACTGGAATTGAACCCGGGTCCTCTGGAAGAGCAGCCAGTGCTCTTAACCACTGAGCCATCTCTCCATCCCCGACAGAAGGATTTTTTGAGTCAGGAGTTTGTGGTCAACCTGGACATCTTAGTGAGATCCTTGTCCCGTCACTCAACACCCCCTCCCCCAAAAGGAGAAACAGTTATGTAAAAGAGGCCGTATGTGGGAACTAAGAGGCCAGCCTGAGCTACATGAGGTTCTCCGAAGCATACAGAGTGCTGGCCTGGCACACAGAAAGTCCTGTCTTCTACCCCCGGCGCCACACCAGATGGGCATGGTGGACAACTTGGGGGAGTCGCCTCTGTCCCTCTACCAAGTGGGTCCCAGGGATAGGACTCCGTTCATCAGGCTTGTTGGCATCTCACAAGCGGTCCCCTGTTTTCATGTTTGTTTTGGCATAGGGTCTCTGAGCTTAAACCGAGCCAGTGCAGAACTCTGAGTCCTCCTGAGGAATGGACTTCAGGGGCATATTGTGCTCAGTATTGCGTGTGTTCCCACAAAGCAGGAACACTGCCCAGATCCTGGGGGGTACTGAGAAGCTGCTGAAGGTGGGGAACACGGTTTTGACTGGGCAGTGGCACATAACACGTCTTCAGAGTCCTGGGCAAAGGACAGAATGAAGAGCCCCCGCTTCTGTCCCATTGCAGAGACCCTGGCTGTGGAGGAGGAAGTGGCTCGAAGCCTTCTTGAACTGAAGGAATGCACAGGCCTAGGAGGCATGGAGCTACAGCAGCTGGAGGTGGAGATCCAGAAGGCCAGCAAGGAGGATGCCTGTGTGCAGGCCAGGCTCTGATATCCTTAACTGCCCAGCAGCCTCCCTCACAGTGCACTTGGATTGGGGGCAGCTCAGTGCTAGAGCCCCTGCCCAGATCCCCCAGTGAGAGATGGGGGTGTGGCTCAGTGCTAGGGCCCTGGCCTAGCCCCAGGCCTAGTCAGGTCCTGGCTTTCATCTGTAACACTGAAGGACAAAAAAGGAAGAAAATGCTTGAGCACTTGGTGCTCTGGCCTGATGGCGTGTGGTAAGGTGCTCGTCCTTAGTCCCTCCTGAGCCATGCCTTAACTGACTTGCACCCAGCTCACCACAGAGCTGCAGGAGCTCAGGGAGCTGGAGGCGGATCTGCAGCGGCAGGAGAGAGAAGTGGATGAGGACACCACCATCACCATCCCCTCGGCAGTGTAGGTTCTGCAGGCTGTGGAGTTCTGTCCGTCCTGTGGTGTGCTCGACTTCAGTGCTGTGGTAACTGTCCTCTCTCCTCTCCTAGGTATGTGGCTCAGCTCTATCACCGAATTAGCAGAATAGAATGGGATTATGAATGCGAGCCAGGGATGATCAAGGGCAGTATCCTTTGAGATGGGTGTGCGGCTGGACTGGAGCATCTGGGGAAACAGGCGCACCCTCCAGTGCCAGAGGCAGGCAGTGCACAGCCACCCCAGCTCTCTGAAGGCAAGTGGAGCCCGCTGGCGTGTGAGGCCAGCCTGGTTGACAGAGTGAGCTCTTCCAGAAGAGCCAGGGCTCACACAGAAACCCTGGCTCCAAACAAAACAAAGAAAAGAAGTAGTGAGCACAAGCTCCAGCAAGGCTGCTCTGGAGCTGTACCCCAGCGTGGGAAGTGGGCCCTTGACGAGAGCGCTGCGTCAGTCCTTTGTCCAAGTACAGACTCAGGGTTTCCAGGCAAACGGGCACAGAAAATGCAGTTTCTCTGTGCGCTGGATGAGTGTTCAGTTTTGGAGAGGGTCCTGTAGACAGGAGGTATAGATGTGGTAGAATGTTTGCTTAGCTTACGAGTTTCACCCCGAAGAGTGAAGTGACCTGGAGCCCAGTCTTCTCTAGACTGGCCGCAGAGCCTTGGTGAACCCCCGACTCTTGTCTCCCCAGTGCTGGGACTGTGGGTGTATGCCGTCACACCCAGCAAAAACATCATTTTTAATTAAAAAATTAGGGAGCTGGCAGGGTGGATCAGTGAGTAGGGGCACATGCCACGGAGCCCGATGACCTGAATTGGATCCCTGGACCCCTGGTGGGAGGAGAACGCCAGCGACAAGTTGTCCTCTGAGTTCCTCAGGTGCACTGTGGCCAGAAAGAGATGAGCTGAAAGGAAGTGAGCCTGGTGTGATCCCAGCCCCTGGGAAGCTGAGGCAGGAGGAAGCAGCACAGTTGAAGGTTAGTGGCTGGACTAGGAGAGTCATCTGAGAACCGCAGAATTTGAACAAGAGGGCTGCTTTCCCGGGAGCGCTGTGTATGCTTTCCTTTCATCGAGCTCTCAGTCCACCACGGCCCCGCTGTGGCCCAGCCTATCCACCTGGACAGTGCGCAGCTGTCACAGAAGTTCATCAGCGACTACCTCTGGAGCCTGGTGGACACCACATGGTAGCCAGTCTTGACCCCACGCCTTGCATAGAATTGGGGTTGGGGGTCCAGCAGGGATCACTCAAAAATTAAATATCTTATCTGTAAATTAGTTCATTGATTTATCTACTTGCTTTGAGACAGTGTCTCATGGAGCCCAGGCTGCCCTCGAACTTTTTTGTTATTATTACTACATGTTTAAAATTATTTTTCCTATATGAATGTTTTGCCTATGTGTCTGCCTATTAGCCATATGTTCCACTGGAGGCCAGAAGAAGTTATCAGATCCCCTGAGACTCGGTTATGGGTGGTTGTGAGCTGCCATGTAGGTGCTGGGAATCAAACCCAGGTTCTCTGCAAGCACAGCCAGTGAATGCTCTTAACCCCTGAGCCATCTCTCCAGCCCCTTAAGATTTATTTATTATGATACAGTCTTCTGTCTGCATGTATGACTGCACGCCAGCAGAGGCCCCCAGATCTCACTGTAAATGGCTGTGAGCCACCATGCAGTTGCTGGGAATTGAACTCAGGACCTCTGGAAGAGCAGCTGGTGCTCTTAACCTCTGAGCCATCTCTCCAGCCCCTAATTACAGCTTTTAAATGGTGTGTGTGCAGCACGGTGCTGCGTGGAAGTCCAAGAACAACTTGCTAGAGTTGGTTCTTATTTTATTTTTAGTGTTTGTGTGGTATGTGTATGAGTATGCTTGGTGCCTGAGGAGGCCAGAGTTGGGGATCCTCTGGAGCTGCCATGTGGGTGTTGGGAACCATGGTCCTCTGCCACAGCACCAGCTCTCCAGCCCCTCCCATTTTATTTTGGGGGCAGGGTTTGAATTCCAGGGACTTGCCATCTCCACGACCCCAGTACTGAGTTTACATGCAGATGCCACACTGGCCATTTTCCCCAGGTTTTAGGGTCTGACCTCAGGCCCTCACACTTAAGTAGAAAGCACTTGCTAGCGGCCATCTCAGCCCACCCTTCCCTGTGGAAGATTCTCTGCTTGTGCTCAACTCTGAGCCACATGCAGAGCCAGGTCACCCCATCTTACCTAGTGACTCCATAGGACCCTCAGCACCATCCCTGACCTCCACTCACCGAATTCCAGTAGTGGCCCAACAACAGGAAGTGTCTGAGCCATAGCTCCGAGTCCCTGGTGGGAGGTTGCAGTCTGCAGGACTTGCATCAGCCCCACATTGCTGGCTGAGTCACTGCTGTGGACAGGGAGGCAGGGTGCCTGGTGAAGAACGCCCAGGTTTTCTCCTAGTTGTGCATGCTGACCTGCAGACCCTGCCTCAGGGAGAAAGCCATTGGGCTCAAGGCTGCCAAATAGGCAAGCTAGGGCGCTAAGGAGATGGCTCATGGTTAAAGATGCTTGCTATCGAGTCTGGTGGCCTGAGTTCAAAACTAGGGCTCATATTTGCTCCTCAACAATTAGCTGTTCTTCCAGGGACCTGGGTTCCATTTCCAGCCCCCATGGGATGGCTCAAGAATGTCTATGATGCCACTTCAGGTTGCTGGGTGACCTCCTCAGGCACTAGGCACAGATATACATACAAGTAAAACACTCATACACAAATCTTAAGAAAAAAAAAGACCTAAGAACCACAAGCAAGGCTTGGCCCTGGCCCCTGTGGAAAGGAACTTCCTTGCTTCATGTTGGAAGGGTAGTGCCTGTGTGCTCAAACCCCTAACCTCTGGGAGCAGGAGGATCTGTGCCCATCTCATTGCCCTCACTGCAGGGGCACCAGGGGCTGGCTCCAGGGGTCAGTGAGTGAGGAGTGTGGCCCAGAGCCCTGGAGAGGCCCCAGCTCTGCATGCTTAGGCTCTGAGTCACCGCCCAGCACTGGCTGGCTGCCCAGGGCCAGGCTGTAGCCTCCTGCCCAAACTCCTACCCGCAGCCTGGCTTGTTCCTAAGAGAACCAACCTTCCTGGGGACCAGGAACTCTCATTCTCAATACCAGAAGGAGGAACATTAAAGTTGCTACAGATGGAGTCTCTAGCAGAATGGCCTTTGCCATGTCATCCTGTGTCCAATTTACAGGTGAGGGAAACTGAGGCACAGTTCTGCCTGGCCATTTCCCTCAAGTTTCAAGATGTTAATTATATGAAGTCCAGCGGCTAAACCATTAGCCAGGCTCCACTGCCAGCTAATGGGCAGTGGCACCTCCAGCTAACCGTGGAGAGAGCACCCAGTGGGTGGCCAGCCCCTCTCCAGCCTTTCTACCCTCCCCGTGTGCCTGCGCTCAGCTGTGGTCAGAGCTGTTTGCACTAGGCAGGCTCACTAAGCAGGCAGCTAGACTTGAGCCTGGGGCAGCCAAATTTGAAGAATCTGTCTCCTCAGGATTCAAGAGCTGGTCTGGCAGGGAACAGGATCAATTGTGGGTTGTGGACATGACCACATTGGGCCTGCACCTCCACCTGTGACCTGCTCTGTTGTTGGGGCTAGTCCGTAGGGTGCATGCATGTGTGTGGAGGTAAGGGGTCAGGTCTTACCTTTAAGGATTCCAGGGATCAAACTCCCATCACCAGGCTGGTGTGGTAAGTGTCCCCCGCTTTGGGGATGCTGATGGCCTTCATATATGCTAGCCGCACGCTAGCCACTGACTGCAACCTTGCCCAGTCCTGGGCAGCCTCGCTGCTGCCTGAAAGGCCCGCCTAGTGGTTTGGCAGCAATGAGACTTTCTTAGAATACTTTGAAGTGGCGGAGCTAGAAGTCTACCTGGCCGCTGGTTATCTGGGAAGTGAAACTAAAGCCAGGTGGGGCGCGGGACTTCTCTCAGGTTTCACACCTGGGAGGTGTCTGAGCTCTTGGGGTTGTGGGGACTCTTAATCTCCAGCTAGGAATGAGGTCATCAAAGGGAGTGAAATCGCTCGCTCTAATGGGCCTCTGGAGGGGGCTGTCTAGTGAGCACAGAGGTCAAGGGTGGGAGGGTGGAGGTGAGGGATGACCCAGGTTAACAAGGATGTGGAGACAGCATCGAGGCTGGGAGAATGCGAAGGGCCTGCAGTCCAAAGTCGGGGGAGGGGGGATTTTCCAGCCTGCCAGTGGCTTGTCCCGAGTAAGCAACCAAATGTCTCCCACACCTTCCCGGAGGCAGCCAGGCCAAAGGGAGGGTCAAGACGAGGAGGGAGTTCCTCCTGCAGGGCGGGAAGCGGTTGCTGTAGGAGCATCGGAGAAGACAGAACTGTAGGGAAACTTTCCCTAGGAGGGCTGTGTGGGAGTGAAGTGGGAACTTAATCCCACAAGACCGCAGTGGGGAGGAGGATGGTGCTGCAGCCGGGGATGCCGGCAGCAGAGTGCAGCACCCCTCCCTCCTGTGTGCTGGGCTCACTCAGTTTGGGGCTCCACGCTGGCTCACCACAGACAGCTGTGGTTTGAAGTACTATGAGCTGGGAGGGAAGGCAGCCTGGAGAAGCTGGTGGTCAGCAGGGAACTGCAGCTGGTGTCGGAGATCAGCTCTGCCTGGCATTCATCTTGTCCTGTACAGAGCTGTGAGGCCGCCACTTGCCCACCCTGGGTCGTATAGCTACTGCACATATTGGGGTACTCATCCAGGTCTTTCATGGGTCCCCATTCTGAGCCCAGAGAACTGCAGGCAGAGAAGACAGGAAAACAGATGAAGGGAACCCTGTCCCCAGGGCCGCCCATTCTTGTAGGGCAGGCACTCTAGCACTGGGTTAAACAGCAGCTCTTCAGTGCATGCTGGTGAGTAAGCTGCCTGCTTTTGAAAGACTCACGGACCCCAGGCTGAGCTCGCATTCACTGTGTGGTGGAGGATGATCTTGAACTGATCTGTCCACTGTCCCAGTGGCAGTATGGGTGAGTATTTTTGGCTTTGCCTGGACTTGGAAACAAGAAACCTGAAGCCAGGGATCAGAAAGTCCGTCACTCAGCAGGCCGTGGCGCCGCATGCCTTTAGTCCTAGCACTCAGGGAGGCAGAGCAGGCTGATCTCTGTGATTTCGAGGCCAGCATGGCGTATAGAGTTCCAGGACAGCCAAAGCTACACAGAGGAATCCTATTAAAAAAAAAAAAAAAGTCCATCACAAAGCAGGGTGTTGGTGGTACAAGCGCTTAGTCCCAGCACTTGGGAGGCAGAGGCAGGCATCTCTCAAGTTCGAGTCCAGCCTCATCTATGGAGTGAGTTCTAGGACAGCCAGGGCTACACAGAGAAACCCTGTCTTGAGAAGGGGAAAAAGCAAGAGAAGTCAGCTCATTCTCTTCTCTGCACAGTGCCCTCGGCAGCCCGCTCCTGCTCTGCAGTCTGTTAAATTCTGACCGTCATGACTCAGTGAAGCAGTTTTTGAAGGCCTTGCACCATTACAGGCCTCCCAGGCCACTGCCCAGTTTTCTCAGAGGCAGGTTGGCTCTTTCCCAAAACAAGGGTGCACAGAAGGCCGGACGTGCCACCCTGTGGATGCAGAGGGCATGGCAGGCCAGGGCAGAGCTCCCACCAAAATCTGGCAGAAGGTGGGGGTACTCAGCAAAGCTGAGGCTCTAAAGTGCACAAGATCACACAGCAAATCCTAGCAGGGTCAGAGCCCAGGCTGCTTCTCTGGTGCCCGCCCTCCCCCCAATGTGTTTCCCAGGCGCTTCCCCCAAGTTTCTCCCTTTGAGCTCACCAATGGGACTCAGGAGAGGGGGATAGGTTGAGCCTTCCCCCGCCCCCTGCGCCAGCAAGATTTCCTAAAGGTGTTTCCTTGCAGCAGCTCATTCCTGCCACCAGCTCCAACAAACCCTCAGCTCACCTGGACCTTCCCGCTCCAGGCCCCAAAACTCATCCCTACCCACTCCCTGCCTCCCCCCCCCCCCCCGCGGGGGGACTCTTAAGTCTAGGGACAGGCCTTCAGTTGCTTATCTCTGGGTGACCTTGTGACTCCCATTTGTTCCTTAAATTTCTTTTCTTTTAAAATGTTTAATCTTAGCCTGGCATGGTGGTGCATAATCTCAGCACTCGGGAGGCAGAGGCAGGCAGATGTTTGTGATTTCCAGAGTTCACACAGGTAAGCACCCCACAGCCCTGTAAACAGTCCCTCACCTACTCTGTAAGCAGCTCCGCCACACGTGAAATTCAGTGGGTCACCAAAAAAGAAAACAGATATGAGAGTAGGCGGGATTGGTTGGGAAGAGGGAGGGCTCAGCAGGAGTGGTAGGGGACAGAAGGGATACTAAGATTTGCTTTTTGTTTAGTGTGCTCAATTGTATCTCACAGATGTTTGAGAAAGATACAGGGGCTGGAGAGATGGCTCAGTGGTTAAGAGCACTGTCAGCTCTTTGAAGGACCTGGGTTCAATTCCCAGTACCCACATGGCAGCTCACAACTGTCTATAACTCCTGTTCCAGGGACTGGACCCCCTCACACATGCAAACAAAACATCAATGTACATAAAATAAATATACATATTTTAAAACGAAAAATGTTTTTTCTAGAAAAAAAACAAAAGATAGATACAGTCTCTGTCCTAAGAAATAAAGACAGACAAGGTGAGAGACACACACCTTTAAGTCCAACACTAGGATGGGTTTCTGACTTCAAGGTCAGCCTGGGCAACATAGTGAGATCCTGGCACAAAAAAAACAAAACAAAAAAACCTACCAAATAAACACAACTAAGAGAAAATGCATCACCTTAGGAAATCGGGGCTCAGCAGCTACAGAGCAGAGGGCAGACTCCAGCACCCGCTTAACAAGATGAGGGTTCTCTGAACACCTGTAACCCCAATTCTGAGCAGAGCAGAGACAGGCTGGACCTCGCTGGCATTAGACATAGCTGATGGAGCCCCAGGTTCAGGGAGAGACTCTGCCTCAGAGGAACTGGATTCTTGGGACACCCAATGGCATCTCCTGGCCTCCACACAGGTGTGTGCACCTGCATACACACGTGCACATACTTACAAACACATACATAAATAAAACATGTTTAGCCAAAAGTATTCTTTGCACAAGTCTGAGGACCTGAGTTCAAGTTCCTGAGCCTGGGCAAATGTAGAGACATGACCTCACAAAACTGTCCTCCAAGTTGTCTGCACGCCACACCTCACACACATAAAGATGACAAAGTCTTCAAAAAGGAATTTAATGCATCACAGGAGGGCATTTTCAGCCTATAAAAACATAGGGACAATGGTTTCAAAGCAGCTTCACCCCTCAAAGCAACACACACAGGCTTGAGAACAGTCCACTCACATAGTCTTTGTACACAGAGCATCCCAGAGTGTCACCCCAGCTTAGGCTGGAGAAATGTCACCACGTACAGCAGTCAGGGATTGCAAAAATAAATAGATCTAATACATATGTGTGCTAACCTTGAACAAATATACAGAGTGAAAACAGACCCCGGTGCCATTGGCACGTGACTCCTTTACATGTGTCCTAGCGGGCTGGGCAGCGGTCCCTCATGTCCTGAACAGTGGCAGCTTCAGGTGGATCTGTGCAGGAATTCAAGAGAGGCCACTACTAACATCTTGAGTTAGCAATGTGACAAATTTATGACAATTTATAAGTATTTTCCTAAGTTCCCCCAAATAACCTAGATTATGGGGTTTCTTTTGGTTTTGTAGATACACAGGGTCTCACTGAGTTATGGGACTAAAGCTGTGCACCACCATGCCTAGCTGATTTTATGGCATGAAAAACCATGCAAGTTTTTTTTCTCTCTCCCATTTTTCCTTTCTGAAACAGTGTCATACTGTGTAGCCTAGGCTGGCCTCCACTTCCTGGCAGCCTGCTCCCCAGTGCTCCCCAGTGCTGGGATGACAGGTGCGGCTCCCACACCTAGCTAAGCCAGGGAAAGGTCTGAGAAACAAGTGCGGAATCACTGTTAACATCAGAGGAGCTGAACCCATCACGGTGTCATTTAGAATCTGAAACCACCAGGCAGAGGTTGAAAGTAAAAAATAAACAAAACAAACAAAAAGAGACCCTGAGTTCCACCCAGCACTGAAGAGGGCAATGGCTTCTTGACCATTCTGATGTCTTCCTCCCTCCCTGGGAATTGTCTTCTATGGTCAAGGATACCCGGCCACTTCTGGCCTGAGGCTCCATCCCAACACTCCGCCGAACAGTGCAACCTAAGAGCACACATGTGAAACACATTGGTGCCCAACCCTGGAAAAGTGCGAAGAGAGAATGAAGTGCAGGTCCCATGTGGACAGTTGGGGGCTGGGCATGGGACTGAGGTCTTTGGTGGCCACACTCCTGAGCAAGACAACCAGATGCCTCAGGCACTTCATAGAAATTAAGGGGAATGGCGACTCAGGCTTGTCCCTCCAAGAACTGGTGCAATTTTAGCAAAGGCATGAGCAGGAGTAAGTCACTGGCAGCTGCTGGCCCCCAGATCCAGCAAGATCAGTACAAGTCACTTTCCTGATTTCTGCAGGGCTTGAAAGACCAGAGTCAGGCGGGGAAGGCTCGCAGGGCGGAGGTGAATGCACGTGTCCTGAGTTTAGAGATTGGCTGTGGTGCCTGGACCCTGTCACTAGCACCTGCTGTCACATGTTCAGAACAACAGGCTTTCCTCTACCTGGGTCCCTTCCTCCTCAGTGTCAGTGGAGGAGAGGGCAGAAGCTCCTGGGACGCCTCTTTGCCTTCCAAGGAAAGAAAGATGAAAAAAGAAAATCCCAGGCAGATTTCCCGTCTTCAGCCAGGAGCCTTTTCTGCCCCCGGATAATAAATATATAAAACAGAACCTGGGGCAGAAAGGCCGCTGAGCTTCGGCCCAGCCCAGCTTTGCTGTTATCCTGCTTTGAGCAACACAGAGGCCACTGAGGCGGCAGGACCAGTCCTGGACAAGGAGGTGTGGAGAAGGTCCTTCCTGCCTGGGCAGCAATGGATCCCGGACCGAGATGGCTCTCACAGCTGTTCACGCCACATCATCATCCTCCAGGCTGACCATCTGCCTCTGTCAGCAAACCGTAAACAGGAAACATCAGTCTACCAGGGCTACACAGAAGGCACCACACCCCACTCCACAGAGCAGGCGTTCCTCTCCTGCCTCTGGGTCCCCACCTTCTGCTGGCTCCTGTCGGGGAGCAGAAGTCCTGCCTCAGGCCCACAATGCCCTCTTCTCTCACGTGCAGGCTCTCTGATGTATCTCCCTCACATTTCTTTTTTAGAATTTTCTTTTTGTGGGTGTGGGTGTGCTTTGCATGAAAGTCTGTGCATCACATGTGTGCCTGGAGCTTCTGAAGGCCAGAAGGTGTCAGATCCTCTGGGTGCCGTGAGTGGCAGGAACTGAACCCAGGTCCTCTGGAAGAACAGCCAGTGCTCCTAACCACAGAGCCATCTCTCCAGTCTCAGTGAACGCCCTCCCCCTCCCCCAACAAAGGCCTGCAGGCAAGAAGAGGGCACCAAATCTTGTGAGCCACCATGTGGTGGTTGCTGGGAGTTGAACTCAGGACCTTTGGAAGAATAGCCAGTAAACCCTTGAGCCATCTCTCCAGCCCTCTTTTTTAAGATTTATTAATTATTTATGCATTATTCTTCCTGCATGTACACCTGCATGCCAGAAGAGGGCATAGCATCTCATTCTAGATGGTTATGAGCCATCATGTGGTTGCTGGGAGTTGAACTCAGGACCTTTCGTAGAACAGCCAGTGCTCTTAACCTCTGAGCCATCTCTCCAGCCCTCTTAAACACTTCTTAAATCTTATCAGGGCCTTTGCAATGGGCCGATTCCTCCCTATACTCAAGAGCCCAACATCTTCTTCCCTTTCCACACAGGATGGACTATGGATTCAAGCATGCTAGCAAGGGTCTACCTGTGAGTCATTCCCTAACCCCTCAACTGGGGCATTCTAGGCAGGGCTCTACCACTGAGCTATTGGTCCCCCTCGTTTGGGCTTCCTTTTCCCCCACTTCACCTAACTTCTACCCTTACTTTTTCTGAGGTCTCCTCTCCCACAGAAGGCCACACTCACTGAGGGGTAGGTATAGCCATCCTGGCTCCTTCCCTTCACTCTGTCTGAGGTCTCCTCTGTCCCACACTCACTGAGGGGTAGGAAAAGCCATCCTGGCTTCGGCAGATGTGCAGCTCGTCCTCCGTGGTCTTCTGGTACACTGGGTTGTCAAAGTTGATGCTGTTGATGTTCCTCAGCCGCCAGTTCCTCCACAGCAAGATGGCCCCCACGACGAGGAGAATGAGCAGTCCTGTGAGGAGAGGAGGCTTGGTTGGGGACAGAAGAGCCTGCGCCAGTGAGGTTACCACGCACCCCCATTTTGGGACCTTTAAGTGACAGGGCTGTGTTCTGAATGTAAAATTATACTCATCTGTCCTACAAATAAAAAAAATAAGGGGGAGTGGAGACACTTAGCCTGTGAGCCTAACACCTCTGAGGAGTGGCGCAGGAGGATGCTGACTTCTGAGCCAGCCTGGGCTCCGTAACCTGGCCCCACTCCTATCTTTTGAGATTTTTCACCTTTGCTTTGTTTGTTTTTTGTTTTTTGGTTTTTTTTGAGACAGAGTTTCTCTGTGTGGCCCTGGCTGTCCTGGAACTCACTGTGTAGACCAGGCTGGTCTCAAATTCACAGAGCTCTGCCCGCCTCTGCTTCCCCTCTTTATTTTTTCGAGACAGAAACCCACTGTGTACCCCTTTGCCAGCCTGGAAGTCTGGAAGTAGACCAGGCTGGCCTGGAACAAACTCGGGCTCTGCCTATGAGGTTAGAGTTGTGCACCACCGCAAGCAGAGGCAGGCATCTTACTAACGAATAAAGTTAGAAGGGGGCAGTGGCAGGAGGCGGGCAGGAGCATCCCTCAGGCAGTGGGTCAGAAAGGTGAACTGGCCCAGAAAGCTAAGCATAAAGTCTTAGGAGCACCACAATGTCAGCCCAGAAGCCAGCACTTACCAATAGGGAGGATGACGGACAAGACCCCCACACCCTGCCGCCGCTCCTCGTTCCCTCTGCCGGCCATGTCACCCTGGACTGGGTAAGAGAAAGGATAAGGTGAGGGGGCTCAGGTCAGACGGACACGTAGAAGTTGGAGTGGGAGGTGATGGGAGTCAGGCAAGGACAGTGCCTGAAATGTCAATCTCCCGGTTCAACTCCGGGGGACCTGAAGATGTGATCAAGGTTCACACAAGTCATGTGGACTTAATCTCTAACCCAGTGTCCACAGAGGGACAGGTCCAGGATCCCTAGGGATGCCAAACATTTTCGAAAAATCTACAGCCACACCGACACTTACCACAGTGGGCCAGTGAGACAGCTCAGGGAATAAAAGAGCTTGTGGCCAAGCTTGCTGATCGGAGTTTGATTGCGAAGGAGAGAACAGATTGCCACAAGTTGTGCTTTGACCATACAGACCTCGTGGCACGTTCCCCAACCCCACTAAATACAGTGTAAATAAAATGATGTAGTACTGATCAAGTGAAGGGGAAGGGTGGGCCTGGCCTTTACCTTGGTGGGACATTGTCACCGACTCCACAGTGCTGAGCCCTGGGATGTGCCTGGGCTGCCCAGAAGTGCCGGAAGTTGACTGGTCCTCATGCTTTGGTGGCCTGGTGGCTGTTGTGGTGACAACGGGCCTGATGGCAGATGTCCCCTGGGTGGTTGGCACAGGACTGGCTTCTGAACGGGTAATAAACATAGGCTTAGTACCGCAAGCCGGAATGCAACTCACCCCTGCTCTGCGTGGAAAGCAGGTCACCAAGTTCCACAGGCATCAGGAAGTGAGTGAAAACAAACCTGGTCATTAGCTAAGGTTTATTCCAGGAAGACCTCAAACGTGTGATCCTCCTGCCTCAGCCTCCAGAGTTCTGCACTCTGCCTATCCTGTTCTTACAATAGGATCTACAAATGTTGAGGACACTTTGGTCCCTGAGATGGTGAGAGTGACCTCTAAAATCCATATGTTGAAAAATCAACTACCAAATTTTGTTTTGTTTTTGTTTTTCAAGACAGGGCTTCTGTGTGTAGCCCTGGCTGTCCTGGAACCCACAGAGATCCGCCTACCTCTGCCTCCCAAGTGCTGGGATTACAGGCATGTGCCACCATCGCCTGGTTGCAAATTTCTATGCTTTACAAATTATCCAGTCTCAGACTATCTGTTTTAACAAGACAACTCCAAACTGACTTTTCTCAGATGATATCAGAGAAAGGGGGTCCTTCTTCTCACTTGCTACCCCAATCTGAGGTCGGACTGCTTCCACACAGAGCTTAGAGACAACTAGACCGTCAAGGGGAGCCCAGTCTAAGTGTACTCTCCTTTGAAATGGGCAGATAACCTCCATCCATGAGCTTTGATGGCTGGGCAGCCTCTGTGGGCTCCTGTGGGTACAGCTCCAGACTTGTGCCCTACCTGTGAGGCAGGTCCTCATGTCGTCGGCCAGCAGCGTGCCGTCGGGGCAGGCGCAGGTGAACTTGGGAGAGTGGGGGTTGATCTGCGGGGCGGGCAAGCACAGGTGCTGGCAGCCACCATTGGGGAGCGCTGTTCTCTCACACCAGTTCACTCCTGGAAGGAGGAGAGACATTCAGAAAGAACGAGTCGTCAACATCAGATACACTGGCATAGTTTAGAAACACTCTAGAGTAATGCTTGAAACTTCTATTATTGGGTACAGGAAGGGTGTTGAACCCATCTTCAAATAAGCCAGGCTTTTATAGCAAATTCTGGGGCGATGACAGAAAAACTTATTTTGAATGCAGGTGGGCCAGGGCTTACCTGTGGGCTGTGTGATGTTGTGGAACAGGACAATATCCTCTGGGGACAAGAGGTTTTCAGCCACCAAATTAACATCCGAACCCGTGAGGCGATTGGCACTGAAAATGGCTTCATTGATGACATCTGTCCAAAAGACTTTGTCCTACACAGAAGATATGTATGGAAAATGGCCAGGCCCGTTAGCCACTGAAGCAGCACACACACCGCCACCCACGTCCCCAAACCTCCGGGGTTCTCTAAGCACAGGCAGTGCTGGGAGTGGCGGAAAGTCTACCTGGTAAATGCAGCGAAATCTGCATAAAATCTCCCATCCTAACCATTTTCTATGTGTGTGGTATGTGCAAGTGTTCATATGCTTTACAGACGTGTATAGTGTGCATGCGAAGGCCACAGGTTGGTGTTAGGTGTCTTCCTCAGTCACTTTCCACACTCTTTTCTGTCGTTTGCTTGTTGGAGGCAGGTTTTCTTTGCATAATGGCCCTGGCTGGCCCGGAGCTCAGAGTTCCTGCCTGCTCCTGCTTCCGGGAGTGCTGGGGTTACAGCCGCGCACCGCCGCTGCCATCTCTTCCTGAATCTGGGCTCCGCTCCCGGCACCACAGAGAACTAAACTAAAATAAGAACCAGCTCCAGGAAATAGCTGCAATTTTAATAGTTCTCTCTAGATCTCTAGACATGAGCGGATACTCAAATCAGTCTTGGCTTGAACGCATGAGACAAATCTATGGGCAGACCAGACTCCCTCACAGTCCTGGGGTTCACCTCATAGATGGCCAAGGAGAAGGGGTGGGCCAGCTGCTTCTCATCCTTCAAAATGGTCTTCCGATTGCCCCCATTGACATCAACGCTGGAGATAGAGTGGAGTTTGGAATCAACCCAATAGAGGCGGCCACTGGGAAGGTCTAAAACACACAGACAAGGAAATATGCAGATGCCAGGTTAGAATAAGATCATTCTAAAATGTTGCAGAAAGTTCCAGAACGTGGCAGAAGACTTTTCAGGGCAGTCAGTTGAGGTTAAAGGGTACAGCTTTCGGGGATGGGGGCTCCTCTAGCCAGGTATGAAGCTGAAGGCCACAGTGCCTCAGCCCGGTAGCCCTTCTGGCTGCATAGGCAGGGGGTGGTGTAGACCACATCTTGAGTGTGTACTTTGTCCTCTTCACTGTGCCCAGCCCCAGCAGGCAACCCACCCCTTAGACATACCTAGTGTGATGCCATTTGGCCACTGGATGTCCTCCGTCACCAGAGAGTAGATGTCCATGCCATTCAAGCCCCCTTTCTTGATCTTGGCAGGAGTGCCCCAGTCTGTCCAGTACATGAAGCTGTGAAAAACAGAGCCGAGAGATGAGGACCCTCGGACGGTGGCTCCCACTAATGGCAACAAGAGCTGACTTCAAGAGTTCTCTTTGCACGAGAGCAGTGAGGATCGAACTCAGATCCCCACACGTGCAAGGCTTCACAGACCGAGACAGTGTCCCTCCAGCCCTCTACCCTGCCACCAACACCAACTACAACTTCTGCAGGGTTCTCCGGGTAAAGGGCTGCCACCCGGATGGTCGGCTCCTCTCTCAAAGTGTGCGGTTAAGGCGGGTGTGGTGGTGCACATCAGTAACCCCAGGCCCCCGGGGGGAGATACTGGAACACGCATTTCTCAGTGGACACAGACGTAGCCCGACAGGGCTAGAACATTCTAGGCGGAGGTGGGAGGTTGGTGGTGGGGTGTGCTTCCCAACAATGTCCAGCAGTTGTGTGTGTCAAGTGCTGTCAGAGACCAGTCAGCAGCGAGTTCCTGGAAACCTGTCTCATCTCCTTGGGCTGGGGGAGAGCTGCACTCCCATCCCTGAGTGTCTAAGCACTAATTTAACAGAGGGATTCTATTTGTTGTCGTGCGCATGTGTGTGGTATATGTTGAGGGAAGAACACAAACTCAGAAGGGCTGTCCATGGGGCCAGCAAGATGGCTTAGCCCAAGGTGCTTGTGACCCAAGGTCAGCCTCTGCGACTTACAGTGGAGGAAGGAGAGAACTGAGTCCTGAAAGTTGTCTTTGATAAGATGGTCTTAGCTGGAAGACTCGGGCACAAAATTAAACAGTCAGCATGAAAAGGCATGTGCCTCTCAGCTCGGTTTACGGGTTTCTCTCTCTCTTGTGCTGGGGTGCAGCGCAGAGCCTCCTGTGTGGTAGCTAGGAAGGTAGTCCACCATGGGGCCACGACCCCAGCCTGGGACGGTGGTGGCTTCCGACAGTCTCAGCTCATTATGGAGTTAGCTTCCAGCCCACTATCATCTTCTGAGCCTCCTGCCTATCACGGTTCACAGCCGTGCACGCTGCATGTGGAACTGAGGCAGAACCCTGGGCTTCGTGCATGGAAGCCAGGTGAAGCACAGAGCCCCAGAACCTTTATTGTATTTTATTAAGACTTATTTATCCACTGCATGAGCACCTGTGTGTATGCGTGCACTCATGCAACATTTTTGGGGGGTTGGTTCTTTCTTTCGACTATGTGTCCCTGGGATTAAGTCATGCTTGACGGCAAATGCCTTTACCTAACACTGAGCCAGGTTTGGTTTGATTTCTTTTTAAAATTTTATTTTGCCAGACAGTGATGGTGCACACCGTTAATCCTAGCACTCAGGAGCCAGAGGTAGGCAGATCTCTGAGTCTCAAGCCAGCCTGGTCTACAGAGCTAGTTCTAGGACAGCTAGGGAGAAGCCCTGTCTCTAAATACAAACAAACCACCAACCAACCAACAAAAGCAGTTTTCCCCTGACAACCCCCAGCCTCCACTTCACTGTCTTCACTGCAGCTTGGGGCCATCTCACTCAGGTACACATTTCCCCAAGACCAGCCCTGATCACTCCCACCCCCACCCCACCTTGTCCCAACACTCACCCATGCACAGGGTCCACTGCAATAGCTCTGGGCCTGGACCCTTTCTCTTGGAGCAGCGTCTTCCTCCTCACACCCTTCCTGTCAGCCACAGAGACACTGCCGGGGACTGAATCCGTCCAGTAGATGTTGCCATGGATCCAGTCCACCGCCAGCCCATCCGGAGCCTGCAGGTCCACCCCGATGATGGTGTCATGGGACAAGCTAGGGGCTTGATCCAGCAGGGCGCTGAGGCAGAAGAAAAGCTCATTAGAGCCTGGAGTCTGGGTTTCCATAGAAGATGGCGTGGGCCAGCATGAGGGCCACATTCACCTGTAGATCTTTCTTTGGGACAGGTCGGACCAGTAGATTCTATTGCTGGCCACTTCAGTGTCCAGGGCCACCACGTTCTTCAGGTTGGGGATCAGGCTGGTGTACTCACTCCGGTCCAGGGTCATCTTCCTTACCTCGTGGCGGTTAGTGAAGAGCAGATAGGCTATGGAGCCTGGAAAGCAATGCAGGGCAGTGAGGGATCAGAACCCAGGGCTTCACGTATGCCAGGCCAGAACTCCAGGCCCAGCCCTTGGCATCCATTTCTCTAGTCAGAGTAACTAGAGAGGTTAGGGTCCCTGGTCACCCTGTCCACCTCTTCCCAGCCCGCACCCTGTCCAGATATGAGGCAGGACAGGGAAAGTCCTACAGCCTCAGCTGGAGACTCCTAGAAAGGCTAGATCTGGGTAAAGGCCCCCATGCGCCCAGGTCCTCAGTGTACTGCAGCCGCGCCAGCCAGGGCCCTGGAGAGCTACCACCCCCAGCTGGCGCGGCTGCCCACCGCTCGGGTTCCCAGCGCTCACCCACAGCCTTGCAGGCCCTGGTGTGAGGGTCCATGTGGAAACCGGCCCGGCACTCGCACTTGTAGCTGCCCTCCAGGTTCACACAGAGCTGGCTGCAGGCGTCCGGCTCCTGGCACTCATCGATATCTGTGAGTATGGACAGAGAAGGGTTGTTCCTAGGGGAGAGGAACCGAGGCTAACGGGCTACAGGTGGGAACAGAACTGAAGTCAAATGCGCCCTCCAGTGGCTGGAGCTCATTTTCCTCAGCAGGCCTGTCATTTGCCTCCAGCGCCTCGGAGCTGTGGAACTCGCCCATCTGGCTTTCCTTCGCTTCTTCAGTTTCTTTCGTTTTTTTTTATTGCTTTTCTGTAATTTACTGTTGGTCTTTGTATGTAGCCCCAGCAGACCCGCCTTCACTCTGGCTTTGAAATCTGCCTGCCTCTGCCTCTCAAGTGCTGGAACTAAAGCTATTTCACATCACACTTGGACTCTTTTATCGTTTTCTGAGACATCTCACACAGCCCAGGGTGGCCTGCACTTGCTACACAGACGATGATCTTGAACTTCTGATCCTACTGTCATCACATCCACCATGCTAGGTTTACCATGTGCTAGAGGACGGAACCCAGGGCTTGCTGCATGTGAGACCAGCCCCAGCTCTAGCCTGGACCTTGAGTCTCGCAGATGGTCCAGGGGCAGTACTGCCAGTCCGCATGCTCAGCTGTCAGGCCCTGCTCAGCAGTCATTCTTCAAACCCTCCTAATAGCCCTATGATGTGGCGACTGCTTTCCTGCCCATCGAGCACATGGGGAAAACGCGGCTCAGACACATAGGCCGGATGTGCCACAGACCCACCTTCACACTTGTGCTGGTCCGCCAGCCGGAAGCCACCGGGACACAAGCACTCATAGCCAATCTTGAGGTCCTTGCAGATGTGGGAACAGCCACCCTTGCTGTCTAAGCACTCGTTGGTCTCTGCAGATTGAGAAAACACACACGGGCTCTTCTCTCGCCCCTGAGACTCTCCACTGCAAAACACTACGGCACTGTGTTGTCTTTGCAAAACACTCTTCAGATAATTCATTTTTATGATTTTGAATCATAAAATCCACATGTGTCCACATGTGCTTAGGAGAATATGAATGCAGATGCCAGAGGCACTGGGGGCTAGAAGATGGGTCCCCTGTAGCTGGAGTTACAGGCCATTCTGGGCCACCCGACTTAGGTGCTGGGAACCGAACTTGGGTCCTCTGTAAGAGCGAGCAGTAAGTGCTTTTACCTGCTGAGCCATCTCTCTAGCCCAGGAACACTTTTACATGAGTGCTGGGATCTGAACCCCCTCAGGCCCATCTCACCCTGGAGCCAAAGCTCTGTCAGGCCTATGACACACGCTGAGCCTGTTGAAGCGCGGGCTCACAGCTCCATAGTGATTACTACATGTCGCCGCCATGCCCAGCCCCCAACACTCACTGCACTCCTTGATGGGCTCGTCCGACCAGTCCTCACAGTCCCGCCTGTTGTCGCACACCTTGTCCCAGCTGATGCACTCGCCACTGTGGCACTTGAACTTGCTGGGCCCATCGCACTGTGTCACTGACAGAGGCAAAGAGCGGTTAGGAGGACCCGGGCTATAGTGGTTTGCCTACTCTCTGTAAGATGATAGTTCAGAGCTGGAGTGTTTGGTATAATGGCTGCCTAGAATCACCCGGTGAGGGGCTGGGGGCGTGGCTCTGTGGCATACCCCCTCGTAGAATTCCCCAGTGAGGGGGCAGGGGTGTGGCTTAGGGTAGCCCTGCCAGAAGTCTTACTGTATAGCCCTATTGGCCTGGAACTTCTTGTAATCCAGGACCCTGGAATTTATGGAGACCCTCCTGCCTCAGCCTCCCAAATACTGCGGTTACAGGTTTGTCCCACCACGCCTGCTGTAAAGAGTTTCTTTCCTCTCCATGCTGGAGGTGGAGCCCAGGGTCTGAGCAGGCAGACAAGCACTTGGTTGCTGAGCTGAGCCCCTGGGTGGGTGGTTGCTGGGCGCTGGGCAGGCAGCTAGGAAGTTAATGTCTAATGGAGACAGAGTTTCTTTCAACTCTGCAAGATCAAACAAATCTTGGAAAGAGAGTATAATGACGACTATAATGTGAATTTTTGAGTGACCTGGTTTTCCTGGGTGGAGGTCTCACTATTTGGGTCAGGCTGGCCTCATGTTTAAGTGCTTCCTACCTCAGGCTCCAGATTTTAGGATTATAGGCCTGCCCCACCATGCCCAGCACTGGCCTTGCAGTTAAAAAGTAATAAACAAAAAGACACACTTCACCTCCTAGGGACCTGACTCCCACCCCTCAGTACCCCACCTTCACGGGCAGGCTTATAAACACCAAGGCACTGGAAAGAGGGGACAGGACAGGATGCGGTGGGAGCTCACCGTTGACGCAGCCGAGCTCATCACTCATGTCGCTGCAGTCATGTTCTTGGTTGCACTGGCGGCTGCCGTGAATGCAGGTGCCATCTGCACACTGGAATTCATCAGGCCGGCACGTGGGCATCGCTGGAGAGCACAGGGGGACGACCACGAGAAGCACCAATCAGAGAACGAGAACGTGCTGAACTGCAGTCACTGGCCAGCAAGACGGCTGAGCAAGTAAAGGCAACTGCCAGCAAAGACCTGCGCTCAACCCCTAGAACCTCTATAGTGGGTGGTGGGAACTGGCTCTCAGAAGCTGTCCTCTGACCTCCGTATATGTGCCCACACATACATACATACATAGTACACCTTAATTTAAATCAATCAGTCAGGGGATTGAGCCCTGGGCCTCATGCACGGGACGCATGGTGATTTGAATGAGAATGGCTCTCCACTGGCTCATATGTTTAAATACGTGGCCCACAGTCGGTAGAACTGTTTGGGAAGGACCAGCAGGCCTTGTCAGATGAGCAGACTAAGGTTTCAAAAGATTCTCGCCCTTCCCAGTTAGCATTCTCTCTGCCTCCTGCCTGTGACTCAGATTTAAGCTCTCAGCTACTGCTCCAGCACCGTGCCCGCCCAGCCCGCTGCCATGCCCCCCGCCATGACGGTCAGGCTCTCCCTCTGAAACTCTGAGTCCCAAGAGACTCTTTCTCCTATAAGCTGCCTTAGTCACTCATCACAGCAACAGAAAACTAAGACACTTGGTTCAGCAGCCTTACCACTGAACTACACACCTGGCCCTTTTAAAAATGCATTGTTCCATAGGGCATGGTGGCGCACACCTATAGTCCCAACACTCTGGGGGCAGAGGCAGGCGGATCTCTGTGACTTTGGGGCTAGCCTGGTCTACAAAGTGAGTCCAAGGCAGCCAAGGCTACACAGAGAAACTCTATCTTGAAAAAGAAAAATTCATTGTTTTAGCAGGCCGTGGTGGCAAATGCCTGTAATCCTAGCACTCAGGGAGGCAGAGGCAGGTAGATCTCTGTGAGTTCCAGGCCAGCCTTGTTTACAAAGTCCAGGACAGCCAAGGTTACACAGAGAAACCCTGTTTTGAATAAAACTTTAAAAAATGCATTGTTCCAAATCCATCTTTGATTGATACTTTTTTTTTCCTTTTTTGTCTTTCTTTTCAAGACAAGGTTTCTCTGTGTAGCCTTGGCTGTCCTAGACTTACTTTGTAAAACAGGCTGGCCTCAAACTCACAGAGAACCACCTGCCTCTGATTTTTTTTTTCCTTATTTCCTTTGGTTTTTTGAGACAGAGTCTCTCTACAATGTCCTGGCTGTCCTGGAATTCGCTATGTAGAGTAGGCTGGCCTTGAACTCACTGAGACGCACCTGCTTCTAAAGGTGTGTGTGCACCACCCCCAGCCCTCACCCTTGGTTGATTTTTAAAATTTTATTTACACATCGTGTACAGTTTATGTACACATGCAGGTGTGTGCTCTGGTACACTCTGGCTCCTCCTTATCCCCTTGCGTCTCTCACTGAACTTGGAGCTGGGCTGACAGCCAGCAAGCCCCAGCAATCCCCCTGTCTCCACATCCTGTGGCACTAGAGCTTCAGGCTGTGGTGCTGGAGAGTCCATCAGGACTTCATGCTCCGGCAGTAGGTGCTCTCACCCACCCAGCCGATGCCTCACCCCAAAGCATCGCACGCAGGGCCGGGGCACTCCTGTCTCCTGCTCGGGCCTTACCACAGTGCTCCTCGTCTGACTTGTCCTTGCAGTCATCACTGCGGTCGCAGACCCAGCTGCGGTGGATGCACTCGCCGCTGCCACAGTGGAACTCCAGGGAGGAGCAGGGGTCGCTGGTCCACAGGGAGGTGTTCCGGCCCTCGCAGTTCTGCGGCCACTCATCTGAGCCGTCCTCACAGTCGACATCCCCGTCACAGGCCCACAGGCTGGGGATGCAGGCGGAGGAGTTGCAGCGGAAGTGGGCGGGGCCACAGGTGGTGGCCTCGCAGTGGGCCTCGTCGGAGCCGTCCAGGCAGTCTCGGTCGTGGTCACACACGAACTGCTCGGAGATGCACCTGCCGTCCTGGCAGCGGAATTCATCCTGGGAGCACGTCTTGGGGGCTGTGGGGTACACAGGGAGGAGAGGGCCTTGTTACCTCACGGTCCACACCAGCCTGTTCACAGACGGGACACTTGTAGCCATGGTGGTAGCATGCAAGGAAGCTGTGACACACCCTTCTCTGCCTCAGCCACCTCAGTCACAGGGGTCAAGCCAGCTCTGTATCACTGGGTCACACCCAAGCCCCTCTCTAGGGTATTCTAGGCAGGGGTAGAGCCACATCTTGGAGCTTTAGGTGCTGCTGTGAACTGCTCTCCCTGCTAAGTGTATAAATTACACGCTATTGAGGGTGTGTAGGAATGGTAAACCCATAGTATGTGTGTGGAAACCCATAGTATGTGTGTGGAATACTCAGGCCCAAGTCTCCACTGGGGCCTTGAGAATGAATCTGCACAGATCAGTGATTTGGCATCAGGCCACTTGGCTGATAAACATCCTGGCCCCCTGCGTGGCAGCCCCGTTTCCTAACAGACCCCAGCCCAGCGAGGCCTTCCTTCCCAACGTGGGCACCCAAGTCTGAGACAGACACGAGCACTTCCGACTTGTGCAGCCTACCCGTGGGATGCGGGGCAACAGTTGCCAGCGCCTCCCACCTCAATGAACGCTCCTGGTGTCCATGAAAGAAGGTGCCATCTCTCCATCTCTCAAAGTGGGATTCAAGCCAAAGGATGGGCTAAGAAGGGGCAACTGCACCCCGGCTCAGGTGGTGTGCCCCAGGAACACAGCCTGAAGACTGGGACACCCCAGGACTCCTGGGAGACTCTTTAGCGAGACACAGGCCAGCACACACTCACGCAGGCACACACGCACACAGGCACATGTGCCCCACACCTGGGGTGAGTCCGGGCAGCACTCACCACAGCCTTGTTCGTCTGAACCGTTCTCACAGTCTGTCCGTCCATCACATCTCCAGGAGTTTGGAATGCATCGGCTGACGCGGCCCCCACAGCTGAATTCCTTGGACTGGCAGGTGACAGACACTAGGGAGAAAGAGGAACAGTCACTCAAAAGGAATCCAAGTTGGTGAGAGCGGGCCCACCTCCCTCGTGACTGTGTAGCAGCCACAGAGCATGAGGAGTCACAGGACAACACGCAGGGGCTCATGCTCTCCTTCCACCACGTGGGCTCCAGGGAGCAAACTCATGCCGTGGAGGTTGGCCACAAGCACCAACGCCTGCAGAGCCACCTCACCTTACGACGGTCTCATGCAGCACTTTTAGGGCCCAGTGCTGAGAGGGAAGCCACAGCATGAGGTCACCCGTGAAATCCTGCACCGTGGTAGCATACAGAATACTTTGGATTTGGGGTATTCGGGTTAGGGATGGTCACCTTGAGCTATCTTCAAAGTTACGAATGAACTCAGCGTTCTGCTCTGGTCAAGAACACCAGGCCTTGCCACAGCAGCAGAGCCCTTGCCTAGAACCTTGCCAGGGAGGGGCTGGGAACGTGGCTCAGTGGAAGAGCGCCTGCCTAGAATGTGCAAGGCCATGGGTTTGGTGCCCGGTAGGTAGCACCAACAAGTCAGGGGGCTTACTGCATGTCTCCGGGGCCTCGTCAGAGCCATCCAGGCACTCGGTGCTGCCATCGCAGACCCACTTGCTGGCGATGCATTTCCCGTCCCTGCACTGGAACTCGTTCTTGGTGCATGAGTCTTCTGCTGTGAGAACAAACAGGAAGGAAGGGTGTCCCAAGGGCAGACCATAAAGCAGACCACACAACATCCTCCTGGCCGGTAGAAACGCCAGCCACCAACTTCTGGCAAATTGACCCAGCACAGCCAGCAAAAATCTGTTGGGCCCAAAAGGACAGCCAAGGTTCAACAAGTAAGTGGGAAAGGGAAATCTATCAGCTGTGAATACTAATACTGATATCTGGGCTGTTGAATGAGAGTATAAAAACTTATCTAAATTAATTAGTTAATTATTTAATTAATGTTAAATTTTATTCTGAGACAGGATCTCACTGTGTACCTCTGGCTGGCCTCGAAATACTTTATATAGAACAGGCCAGCCTTGGTCTCACAGAAGTCTGCTTGCCTCTGCCTCCTGAGTGTTGAGATTAAAGTACGGTCACCTGATTTCATGACACACTAGTACAATAGTGGCACAAAAGTTGTGAAAGTAACCAACAACTATCTGATCCAATTTAAAGTCCGCCTCATGAGAAGGAACTTATGCCTGACACTGATACCAGGGCCAAGAACCTGAGGTCAGAAAGGACCCAGGGGAAAACAATATGTTTTGCTAAAGGAACACAGCAACAGAACGACCCCTACTGACATCCTGCCGTCCTTACAGATGAAGGCCTTGCTCAGCCATCACCAGAGAAGCCTCCTCCTGCGCTACAAACACATGGACCCACAGCTGGATAGTGTGCAGAGAGCAAGAGTCCGTGAAACACTCAGTACTGAATCGGCCTAAATCTCTCCCCTCAGGATTCAGGGAAGCCTTCCAAGGAGAAGTAAGCGGAACAGTTGTAAGGGCCGGAGGACAGCAATAAAGAGGCCTTCCAGACATAGCAGGACAGCACACTCGACCTCACAGAGACTGTGGCAGCAAGAACAGATCTGCACAGGTCCCAGGCAGCTGGCATTCCAGCGCCAAGAGGGGAACTGCACACGAGACCCCATCCCCAACCCTCTTACAGAGGAAAAATCAGTTTTCTCCAATGGAGAGCTACTCAGTACATGAACCACACCTAAAAGGACAGGCCCCACAATAGTAAACGGCAACACGAGGTGAACTCAGTGGTGTTCTGGGAGATTTTTATCCATGTGTCCTTAGGGGTTCTTTTTCTTTTATTTTCCTTTTTAAACTTTATAGGTTTTTTGCTTATATTGTATGGTTTCCAATCACATGGTTCTACAGATTTTACGCGCATATGTGTGTTGAGTAATATGTGTTTCTCTTGTTTTTTTTCCTGTTCATTTGTTTTACTTTATTTTCATTTGATTTTTTTTTTCCATTTGCCTGTTTTGGTTTCTAAATAGAAAGAAGTCATGGAATTGGGGAAGGATCTGGAAAGGCATGAGGGGCAGGAGACCATGATCATATATATATTGCATGGAAAAAATTATTTCTAATAAAAAATGAAAGTATGGGTCACCATTCCTGCTTTTTTACTTTTATTTTTTTTTTAGATTTTTTTGGTTTGGGGATTTTGTTTTTGTTTGTTTTGAGGCAAGGTTTCTCTGTGGTAGCTCTCTGACTGACCTCGATCTCACTCTGTAGACCAGATCGGTCTCAAACTCAGAGATCAGCCAGCCTCTGTCTCCTGAGTGCTGGGATTAAAGGTATACACCACCCATCACCGTTGGCCTCACCAATCTGAAGTTTCATTGACTGAAATCCCACACCCCAATGGTCCCTTCTGCTCTTAGTGGACACCTCAAGTGCTGGCACCTGCCCAGCTATACTGGGATTCTATTGTTGTTGCTTTCCCGTTAAACAGTGTTACTGCACGGTCATCAGACAATCTCTGCTGCACAGCTTCACACCTGGCCAGGTGACTCACTCAACCAGGATCTGGCCCGCAGTGGAAATGACTCACTGCCTTCTCCAATGCTAATGGTGGTGACCAAGGCAACTAGAATTCTGGGAGTGGCTGGGTCATTACAAAAGGGAAGTTCAGTGGGGCGCTGGCAGGAAAGAGCTGAGGGGTGTCACCCCGTCAGGACTGCCAAGTGTCACCCCATCAGGCCATGCAGCCGGTGATTGGACACTAATCCATGCTCTCAGTCGAATGACATACAAATAAGCATGTGGGTGTGGAAATAGCAGCCACACCCAAAGGCCAGGCTGGGGCTCAGGTGGCAGAGCCTTTGTCCAGCAAGCACAAATCCTGGGTCACTTCCCCGGCACTGCATAAACCGTCTGAGGTGGTACAAGCCTGCCATGCCTGCCACTCAGGAGGGGGAGGGGGAGGATCACCACCTTTGAAGGCCACAGTCACAGAGCATGACCCTGTCTCAAGAATAAAAGCAACCAGACAAAATGAGGTTTGGGGGTGCAAGCTGTCACCCCAAGCCCCCCTGGCTGAGTCAAGAAGGCTATTGCAAGTTTGAGCGCAACAAGGGCTAATGGCAACTTCCAGGTCACCCTGGTTACACAAGGAGGTCCTGTCTCGAGCAAACAAAAGAAATGAATGAGGCCAGCAAGATGGCTGGGTGGGTAAAGGACTTGCAACCAGATTTATCTGAGTTTGATCCCCAGGACGAACATGATGGAAGGAGAGAACCCACTCTGTCCATTGTCCTCTGAAGCTCACACATACACAAAACAAACAAACAAGTAAACAAAGTCATTGTAAAGCCTAGAAGCAAGCCAGGTGTGATACTCACACCTTTGATCCAGCACTTGGAAGGAAGAGACAGGTGGACCTCTATGAGTTCAAGGCCAGCCTGGTCTGCAGAGTGAGTTCCAGCACAGATTTGATTCAGACAAATACAAGCTAGTAAAAGGCCACCCTTTTGTATAGCAAACCCTGAAAAAAGGGCATGCCTTTCCAGCCAACATACACACAACCTCTGCAGCCTTGGCCTTCCGATGTGGAACGTCATGAATGACAAATCACGAACAAGGCCACAGACACTGAAAAGGGGAAGCACTTGCTTCTGTTTCCCACACACAAATAATGTGGTCCCTGCTTTCTAAGCTTTCTCTTTCCTCTCCACCCCCCCCCCTTCTTTTGGGACTAAGCCTCATATAGCTCAGCTTGGCCTTGAGAACGTCTTGATCCTTCCTAGGACTTCAGAGCACTAACGAGACAGGAGTTTGCCACACACCCAGCCACTTTGTTTTCTTTCTCAAACTGAGGACAGATGGCATGCAAAGAAACCAGAAGAAGCAGCGGATGTGCTCATTCTACTCTGTATATACTTATCTCCTAAGCAGGTTTGCTAGTACACCCCTCACAGCATCTGTCTTACTACCTCAAGGTTCTCCTGCATCAAGATGGCTTAGGGGTGAAGGTGCTCGCCACCAAGCCTTGGGTGAGCTCTGTCCAGAGCAACCCACTCCTCAAGTCTCCATCCTGTTGATTAGTTCCACTATCCTAGCAACCAAAGCTGATTTGCTCGACCTGTCCAGAGAGTGCTGATGCTGCCGATGTACTTAATGCAAAAAGCGGAGGAATGCCAAAAGCTTGGCCAAAGAGCCAGGCGGCAGATGCAGCCATTGATATCAGGAGGAAGCATGGCGATAAGAGCAGGTTACCCTGAGACAGGAGCTTCACAGTCCCCTCCAGGCCCAAAATCCAGGTCCATAAACTCAGGAAGGCTCACTCCGATGAGCCACTCCCTGCCCTCAGGAGTCAGAGCTGAGCTGGGCCCCGAGACCCTACTCAAAAGAAAAGAAAAGAAAAGGGCCTGTGCAGATGAAGTGCCAGTTTCAAGGCCAGCACGCATCACATAGTGAGATCCTGTCTCCAAAAAGAAATAAATGAAAAGAACAAGAGGGGGAAAAATCCAACATCATCCAGTCTTTTCCCAATCTTATTCAGCAAGAAACGTGACAGAGGCCAGTCGATGGTGGCACACACCTTTTAATCCCAGCACTTGGGAGGCAGAGGCAGGTGGATCTTAAGAGTTCGGGGCTAGCCAGGTCTACAAAGTAAGTCCAGGACATCCAGGGCTCCACAAAGAAACCCTGTCCCAAAACAAAAACAAAAGAAAAAAAGGGAAATGTGACAGACAGAGGCAAATGAATGCACCCATGGCATGTTCCCAGTGCTTGCAAAATTGTATTTTCCCTGCTCTGAGACAAACCTCTGCCACATTTGACATCCCTCACACTGAGTCCTGGCTGTTTGTTGCCAGAGGTCCAAGTGGAATGGCTTCCTCGGTCTTTCTCCTCCCAATGCTTTGAACCTGCCTCTCACAGAGCTCAGATCTCACCCTCAAGCCCAGGGACCCTCCAGTCCTGCCATCACAGGCTGCCCCACACCTGGCTTTTAGATGGATGAATGCCGGGAATCCCAACTCACACCTGCACTGCAACGGCGTCACCAATTGAGTCACCACCCCAAGCCCCCGATCTGCTCTAGACCAATGGGAAGATGTGCGCACGGTAGACCACATTCTTACAGACTGTCCAGTTAAAGCGTGGAAGCCGGGACAAGCAGGAGTCGCTGTAAGGACGCGAGAGTGACAGCCATACCAGGGGTCTGGGAGGGACTTTTTGGCCTTCCTGTGAGATGGGAAACTTCAGGTCTTGCTCAAGACTTCAGAAGATTTTTTTTTTCAGAAGGCAATGATGGGTGTGGGAAATACACGCTGATCTAATCAGGGCATCAGGGCTGGCCTTGTTCACAGTTACAGCTAGACGGCTGAGCGTTTGCCTCCACGTTCAGCCTGGCCTTTTTATCTCTCTCTGAGACAAGGTCTCTCGGTGTAGCCCAGGCTGTCCCGAAACTCACAGGGATCCACCTGCCTCTGCTCGCCCAGCTCAGCCAGGCTCTCACTAGCCAGGACGCACAAGAGCCCTCAGGGACTGCACCGCGGACAGCACCCCCAGGTGGCTAACAGAAACACCTTCCCAGCTCCCGCTGGGTGAGGTGGAAAGGGCGATTTAAAACGATCTTCTGCCAGCCGCGGCTGGGCTCGGCTGACAGAGGTCCACCCCGAGGTCCCCAAATCCAGCCGCCTGGGCTGCATGAGACCAGGGGAGAGGGGGGTGCCGGGAACACAGCCTACTTGGCAGAGCGTGTGTCCCGGTACTGCCAAACTGGGCGGACCACAGCCTGAGGACACCCCGTCTCGCCTCCCGTCCAAATTCCAACACCTCTCCCAAAGCGAAAGTCCACTTCTCGGGGCAGCCCAACCCAACAACTTTTGGAGAGTGGGAACAGACCAGGCCTGCAAGAGTCCCTGCCGGGACCCCGGCCCGCCCTGCCGATGGCCGCGGCTACCCAGATCTGGGCGGCCAGGGGCGCGGACTCCAACAGGAGAGTGCGGCTAAGGTAGGGAACCAAGTCTCGGAACGCCGGGGACGTCCCGGAGGGTCCGGCCCCGCCCCGCCGCGCGGCCCCGCCCCGCCGCGCAGCCCCGCCCCGCCGCGCAGCCCCGCCCCGCCGGCTCATGCGGGCCACGCCCCCGCGCCTCATCCTCCGCCCGCCATTGGACGAGGGGAGTGGCTCGAGGCTCGCCTGTTCCGGCCGCACCCAATAGGAGCTCGGAGGTGCGGCGGGAGGCGGGGCCGGGGCGGAGCTTTCGGGCACGCGGCGGCGGCGGCCGCAGGGTCAGGGTGCCGCCGTGGAGACCACCGCCCGGGTCGCGTAGCGAGGACCAGGGACCCCGGCGTGGGAGAGCTGCCCCTCCCCGCCGCCCCCGAGCCCACCCCGACTCCCCACGACCCTGGCGCCCCTCTTCCAGGGCGCCCGCCGGGGACGGGACCCCCGCTCCAAGCCCTCCCGAGTGAGCCCCGCCGCGGCGTCCCCCCGAGCAGGCCTGACCTGAGAGCCCCGCGGCGGCGGCCAGGAGCAGGGCGACGGCCCAGCGCATCCTCATCCTCGGCTCCGCTGCGTGCCCGCCGCGCCCGGCCACTGCCCGCGCGCCGCGCGGTCCCCGAGGGTCACCCGGCCGGGGAGGCTCCCGAGGGGGCGGAGCCTGCGGTGGGGTGATTCTCACAAGCGCGCGCCTCCGCGCCCGGGGCGGGGCTCCGCGCGGCCCCGCCCCCTTAACCCCCGCCGCTCCGGGTGGACGGCGCACGGCGAGGGGCGTGGACACGGTCGTGAGACGCGCAGGCCTCGCGGGCGGGGGCGGGGGCGGAGGCGCTTGCAGCCAAGCCTGACGACCTGCGATTGATCCCCGGGATCCACACACTGGAAGGAGAGAGAACCAGCCCGGTCTATACAGCAAGTCCCAGACTAGCCTGGGCTACACAAACAGACTCTCTCTCTCTTTCTCTGTTCCTTCCTTTTCTTTTTTCTCTTCTTGTTTTCAAGGCAGGATTTCTCGGTGTAGCCCTGCCTGTCCTGGAACTCAGAGATATGTGGATTAAAGGTGCATACCACCACCATCTGGCAAGAGACCCTGCTTCAAAAATAAAGTTAAGGGGCTGGAGAGATGGCTCAGTGGTTAAGAGCACCGGCTGTGCTTCCTAAATGGACCTAGATTCAGTTCCCAGCACCCACAAGGCAGCTCACAACTGTCTGCAACTCCAGTTCCAGGGGATCTGACACCTTCACGCTGATGCACATAAAATAAAATTAAATAAATTGTTTAAAAAAATAAAGTTAAAATTATTTTAAATAATTCACCTCAAAAATCAGTGGGTTCATGATCTTTCTGTGTTGGCGGAAATACTGATTTGTCCGTTTTTTCTTTTTAGGGATGCCCCTCCCGGTACCACTTTATTATCCTTTTACAAGAAGGGATTGAACACACAGAAGAATCCTCTTCCCTCAAAGCAAAAACAACCAAATGTGCCCTCCCCCCAACACTGGATGCCTAAACTCCTAAACTCCGGCTGCCACAGAGAAGCTTTGAAGACCCAAAGGCTCTTGGGGTTTGCTAACAGGGTCCCTGTGGGACTGAGTGCAGCTGCAGAATGCTTACCTCTGAGAGCTATATGAGGCCTCAGATTCCACACCTTGCTCCCAGCCAAAGGACAGACAGGGCCAGTTAGCCCGGTACAAGCGGCCAAGCTTCATGGCGTGAATTCAAGCCCGAGGACCCACGTGAGAGGAAAGAACTCCTTCCGGGGACCGGCAGGTTTGCGCTTGTCACACACAGTAATAAAGAAGTAGATAGCACAGAGCAAAGAACGAGAGGCTGGAAGGTGAGGCAGTGGATTCTCGGGGTTTGGCCCCAGCATCGTGTGAGCCAGGCCTGCGGCCACAGGTCTGTCATCTCAGCGCTCTGCAGGGAGGTGCGGGCAGGAGGGACACAAGGCCAGCCGTGACGTGACTACTCAGAGCGCTGAAGACGAACCAAAAAGATGTGACAAGATTACTTTGTGAGTTGATTTCTCCCGTTTTTTAAAGATTTATTTATTCATGTATTTTATGTATATGACAGCTCTGTCTTCAGCCATGTGGTGGCTAGAATTGAACTCAGGACCTCTAGGAGGTGTTCTTCAGGGCTCTTAACCATTGAGCCATCTCTCCAGCCCCTCTGTGGGCCAGGCTGGCCTCACACTCAGAGCTCTGCCTGCCTCTCAGGGATGTGTGTCACCCTCAGACCTCAGTTGCTATCCACCTAATTAAAAATGATCTAATTATTGTATTTTGTGAGTGCACACACGTGCACCTGCCATGGTAGAGGTCTGCTGACAACCTGCAGAAGTCAGTTCTCTCCTACCCAAGTCGGTCTCACGACCAGCCTGTCACACCTGACTGTTCCCGCTCTTGGCAACAGGAGACTCACTGTGAATAACCAACTCCTGGGCTCAATGAGGGCCTCAGCCTCTAGAGGAGCCGGGACTGCAGCCTGTAGCTCTTTGGGACCCTCTCTTTGTCCTCCCCTCTGGGCTGATGATAGAGTCACCAGGAAGGAATCTCTGCTGAGCCAGTTTTGTCTGGAGATCTCAGATCTCCAGGGCTCTGGCCAGGGGTCCTGGCCAGGCCAGTTTTCCCAGATCGACACCTGCCTGCAACATCTCCAAGCCTCTGCCTGTCCCTGCTGTCGGGTAATGGCCTCAGGTCATGAGGAACTGAGTCAGGCTGTAGTAGGTGATAGTCCCTGGCCATAAAGAGTGGCTTACCCGAGCCTGAGCTACAGAGATAATATAATATGCCCAGATACTGAAAACAAGCCATGCTGCTTCTACCAGAATAGCTGTAACTTCCTGATTTGTGGTGTGTGTGTGGTGTGTCCCAGCCCATCCTAATGCGTTCACTCTTTGGACAGAGCAGCCTCAGGCTGTTGGCATCAGTCTGTTTGCCTCTCTGCCTCATTTTTCTTACACCAGCCGCCTGTGTGTCTCCTGAGCTGCCCGGGCAGCAGAGTTTGCTCCTGAGTTTCTGCTTCTGTTTCTCGTCCATTTGCTTTCCCATCACTAGCTTGAGAAAATTCTTGAACTCCATCAGAAAACTGTTTGGTGCCGCTGTCCACCCAGAAGCCACACCAGGAATGGACCTGGCAGCTAGAGTCTGATTTCTCTCCTCTTCCTTCTGCCCTCCTCCCCTTCCATCTCATCCCTCTCCTTCCTCCTCCCTATTCTCCTCCTCCTCCACTTCCTGCCTCCCTCCTCCCTTCTTTTCAACTCTAGAAAACATCTGCCTTTCTGCCCGACCCCCCCCCCCCGGGGAAGAAATGAACATAATTTGGATTTAAATTATTTGGTTTTAAATTTGTGTGTTTGGGGATGTGTGCGTGCGCGTGCACACGCGCATACAGGTCAGCCAGAATTCTACACCAAGTATCTTCCTTGTATCTGTCCACCTTATCTTTACAGCTGGTGTGAAGCCAGCACTCTGACTGGATAAGCCTGGGGAGTGCCCGACTCTCCCTGCAGATGTGCACACACAGCTGGCTTTTTTTCCTGGGTGCTGTGGGTCAGCTCAGGGCCCCGTGCTGGACCGGCAGACACTTTACCAAGCAAGCAAGCCATTTTTGTTGGCTTAAGTCATCTGAGAGGAGGGAACATTAATTAACAAAAGGCTCCCCTAAGACCCAACTGTAAGGCATTTTCTTAATCAGTGATTGATGAGGAGGTCCAGCCCACGGCGGCTGGTCCCATCCCTGGGCTGGTGGTCCTGGTTCTGTAAGGAAGCAGGTGAGCAAGCCATGAGGAGCAGCTCCGCTCCACGGCTTTTGCACCATCCTGCCTGGGTTCCCAGCCAGTGTGAGTTCCTGCTTTGGCGTGAGCTGGGTCTGTGAGCCAGATAAACCCTTCCCTCCCCCGTTCTTGTTCATGGGGTTTTGTCACAGTAATTCCAACTAAGACACATCTGGCTAGTCCCAGGATTTTGATTTGTTTCCTTGTTTGTTTGTTGAAACAGAGTCTGAATGGAACCAGGCTAGCCTGGAACTCACAGAGATTGACCTGCTTCTGCCCCCACCCCCAGGTTCTGGGAATACAGGCTTTCACCACCAGGATTTTTATTTAAAGGAAATTACAATTTACAATGTAACCTGGTTTAGCTTCAAACTATGTATCCACCCTGGCCTTAAAGTGAGGCTCAGCTTTCACCTCCAGAGAGCTGGAGTTCTAGGCTTGCACCAACAACCCCAGTTTCTGCAGGGTTCTGGATGGAACCCAGGGCTTAGCTCCGCAAGCCTTGTAGCTACTGAGTCCCAGGCCCAGCCCTCTGCTCTTTTCTGTTTTGTTTTTTAATTTGTTTATGTGCATTGGCGTTTTGCCTGCATATATGTCTGTGTGAGGGTGTCAGATATTGGAGTAACACACAGTTGTGAGCTGCCATGTGGATGCTGGAAACTGAACCCGGGACCTCTGGAAGAGCAGCCAGTGCTCTTAGCCACTGGGCCATCTCTCCAGGCCCCTCTGATTTGGTTTTTGTCTCTTGTTTTTGTTTTTACTGGTTCCAGCTGGGAGGTTTATTAAGGGAAGGGGAGAAGGGAAGGGGAAAGGGGAGGAGGAACGGGTCACAGAAACCCGGCTCTGGGCAGGCAGGAGAGAAAGAGCATTTCTTGTTTTTGAGACAAGGCTTCCTCAGGCTGCAGAAAACTTTTCTCTCCCCTGTGCCTGAGGTCACAGAAATCACCAAGCCCCACTCTTCCTGGGCAGGACCTACTTGAAAGAATTATCAATGTTGAAACGGTATTTATTGTTTAGCTTTTCCTTGGGGGGGGGGCGGGGAAAGAGTACAATAAGTCCCTACATCTTGGGTGTCACCAACATAGACTTGGTTTGTGTGATCTGGAGAGAAGTTGTTCAGAATTTGTTAACAGGTTAACCTAGTAACAAAAGGGCAGGCGAGGTGGTGCCCTGGGTAGAGTGCTTGCCACCAAGTCTTAAATTGGATCCTGGGACCTTCATAATGGAAGGAGAACTAACTCTCGAAGGCTGTCCTCTGACCTCCCCACACACTGCCCAGGAACCCTACACTTACCTTCTCAAATAAATGTAGTTTTGAAAATAAGAAGAGGTGTAGGGATTGGTGGTGTACACATTTAATCCCAACAACTGGAAGGTAGAGGGAGGCAGATCTCTGAGTTTGAGGCCGTCCAGGTCTACATAGAGAGTGCTAGACCAACCAGGGCCACACAGAGAAACCCTGCCTCAAATAAAGAAAAACATAAAAGCTGGGCACGGTGGTACAGCCTGTGATCCCAGCACTTGGGGAGGCAGAGGCAGGCGGATCTCTGTGAGTTCGAAACCAGCCTGGTCTACAAAGCAAGTCCAGGACAGCCAAGGCTACACAGAGAAACCCTGTCTTGGAAACAACAAGATGGGCTGGAGTGATGGCTCAATGAGCACTGGCTGCTCTTCCAGAGGGACCCTGGTTCAGTTTCCAGCACCTACATGGCAGCTCGCAACTGTCTGTAACTCTGGTTCCAGGGGACCTGGCCCCCGTGGGCACTCCACACGCAAAACAAATTTAAAGTGGGTGAGAGTGGTACAAGCCTTTAACCCCAGCACTCTGGAGGCAGAGGCAGGTGGATATCTGTGAGTTCAAGGCCAGCCTGGTCTACGGAGTCCAGGACAGCCAAGGCTACACAGAGAAACCCTGTCTTGAAAAACCACAAATAAAATATTAATTAATTAATTAAAGATTTAGGCCCCCCCTCTCTTGGGGCCCCTTTACAAACACTATCTCACGGCACGGTATTTCAGATGGACAGTGCTAGGCCACTGAGCCCCAGGAGGCTGCTGAGAAACGGCGTCTGTCTGGCACCCTTCCCTAGCCTCCTGGGAATGCTGCCTCAGCAAGGCAAGCAAGCCAGGCTGAGGGGCCCGGCCAGAGGGGCAGGCACATGCCAAGGCTATCAGAGCCCGTGGAGTCAGGGCCCTGCAGCCCCTCCCTGGGCTGGGCCCCAGAGTGGAACAGCTGGGCCTCAGGAGGCAGGCGCTCCCTCGGCTACGTCATGGTTTGTAGGGTATCAGCCGGGGGCCACGGTTAGTCCTTGATGACCGTATCTTCTCCACGTTTCGAGTGGCGGCTTCTCTTGTGTGCACAAGGCCTGTGAAGGCACAGGCTGGAGGGTGTGACCCAGGACAGCATCACACACCCTGCTCTTCAGGAGGAAGGCTCCACGGCTGCTCCGCGTGGGAGGAGGGAGCGGAGCTGAGGGGCGGCAAGGGTGGCTGCGTGATCCCAGACCTTTCCCACTGGGCTCTGTTCCTCACCCGACACCACCACCACCTGCTCCACATCCTTCTTCCGGCCTGGTTTGACGCCGGGCAGCGTGTCCCGGATGTAGCGGTTCGTCTGACCCGCGGGGCCCACCGGGTCGACCTCGCGCGCACAGAGGGTCGGGTGCAGGCCGGGAGCTCGCGGAGCGCGTGGGCCACCGCTGGGCCAGAGCTGAGGTCTTGGCGCGGAAGGCTTCTGCGGGGCCCACCGCACCCGGCCCAGAACTCAGCAATCTCAGACCTGTCGGGGAAGCCACACCCCGAGCCAGAAGCCACGCCCCGAGCCAACATTTAGATTTTTGGTGTTTTTGTTTGTTTTTACATTATTTTTAACAATTAGATTTTATTATTTACTTTATGCATATGAGTGCTCCGTTTGCATGTGAGGAGGCAGTAGAGGATATAGATGGTGGTCAGCCACCATGTGGTTGCTGGGAATTGAACTCTGCACCTCTGAAAAAGCACACAGTGTTCTTAACCGCTGAGCCATCTCTCCAGCCCCTGGGTCTTTTTTTTTTTTTTTCCCCCCCCAGGTTTTGTTGTTGTTTGTTTTTTGTATTTTGTATTTCGAGACAGAAGCAGGTAGATCTGAGTTTGAGGTCAGCCTGGTCTACAGAATGAGTTCCAGGACTAAAAACAAAACTGTAAATAAAAATTAAAAGCTAAGAGCAAATACAAATTTAAATACAGATTAAAGCCATGCACCACCACACCCAGCTCCAATTCTTTTTTTTCTTTTTTTTAAGACAATTTATGAGGGTTGGAGAGAAGGCTCAGCAGTTAAGAGCACTGGCTGCTCTTCCAGAGGACCCCGGGTCCAGTTCCCAGCATTCACAGGGCAACTCACAACTCCAGTTCCAGAGAATCCAACAACTTCACACAGATATACATGTAGGCAAAACCCCAATGCCCATGAAATACAATTTAAAAATATTTTATGTGGATAATTGTCTTGGCTGAATGTAGGCATGTGTGCCGCATGGGCCTGGTTCCCTCAGAGGTCGGAAGAGGGTGGGGATCTTCTGGAAATGGAGTTCCACCGTTGTGAGCTGCCGTGTGGGTGCTGAGAATTGAGCCTGGGTCCCCAGGAAGAGCAGCCAGTGCTCTGAACTGTCACCTCTGCAGCCCTTTTCGGTGGGCTTCTGCTCTGTAACCCAGCCTGGCTGGGTCTCCAAGGCTGAGGCAGGCTCCGGAGCAGCTGAACTACTTGCACAGCGCCATTCCTACCAAGGATGAGAACGAAGAGTTGTTGATGGTTGTTATAGTCTGTGAGTAAACAAACACCACAGCTGTGTGTGTAGTGGACAGGGACAACTTTTTAGTTGGTTCTCTCCTTTCGCCTTGATGTGGGTTCCAGGGGTCAAACTCAGAGCCCAAGGCTTCTGCGGCTGCACCTCAAACCCCCGTGGAACCCACACACATGCAGCAGGCTGTGGGCTGATGAGGGCCTGGCCTCACAGAGCCGAGATCAAAGGGGATGACTCAGAGTTGTGCAAGGCCTGAGACTCCTGGCTTTCTTCTGCATTCCTGCCTCTGTGAAGATAAGGATTTTCCCCTCTGGATATCGGGGAGGGGAGGGAACCCAGTAACTCCTTCTGTGACCTGTGAGGTCTGGAAGCTTTTGCTCAGCAGCTCTGGAGGGAGAGCTGAGCGGACTCTTTCTGCCTGGATGCCATGATGACGGGAGCATGAGGTAACTGCTTCTCAGCTGTCTCTTGCTTTCTCTTCAGTCCAGGATGCCAGCCTGTGGAATGGGGCCACCACATTAGAATGGCATGTCTTACCTCAGCGAAACTCACCCAGAAACTCCCTCATAGGCATGCCCAGAGGTTTGTCTCTAGGGTGATGTTTAGACAGGTTGTCTGCTTTAATGGAGAAGGCTGAAGGGAAAAGACAAATCCTCCGGCTTCTCCTCCGTCCTAACAAGCCATATCCAGAGTTCTTTGTCGTAAGCCCTAACACACACCGTGCTAGGATGAGGTGAACAAATGCCTACCCCACCCCCAATCACTGACATGGAGCAGAGAAACGATACTACCCTAGCCCAGCCTAGTGAGCCACAGGGCTCAATCCTGGTTAAGGGGGAAGCCATAGTTCCTGAGCAGAAGAGAGACCTGCTCTGACTCAGGTGCCTCCTGGGGTCTCTGGGGAACACAGGAGGAGCAGGAGTCTAAGGATGAGGGGGATGGGAGGGAGATGCTGGGGTAGGAGTCTGAATCAGAGGAGGAAGTCGAAGGGATAAGAACTCTCAGACACCAGTATGAGTAATCCAACCGAGGCCAGATACTGCTTTACTAACTGTTCACATGGCACTCCGCCGATGAGTGCTCTGGGCAGGGAGACTTCGATGCCTTGCAGATGGACATCCATCTGCCACAGGCTACCAGGGAGGGGCATGCCTGTGAGCCATGTTGGCTAGAGAGCCAGGAAGATGTGAGCTTGCATAGGTTTTGTTTTGTTTTCTGAGACAGGGTTTCTCTGTGTAGCCTTGGCTCTCTTGGACTCATTTTGTAGACGAAGCTGGCCTCGAACTCACAGAGCTCTGCCTCCTGGGTTGCTGGAATTACAGGCGTGTGCCACCATGCTAGCCTTGCCTATGCAGTTCTATACAGGGCTGTATGTGACCACTGTGATTGAGAAGGTTGATCTATAAATGTCTCCAAGCCATCTGGATGCCCTTGGTTTTGTATTTCCCCTTCATCAACTCTAAAGAACCTGGGGCTCAGGAGCAAAGGGGACACAGCCTGAGCCATCTGGTCAACCCTGCTAAGCCTGACAACAACAGGAAACCAAGGAGAATATGCATCAGTTGCTAGCTTGTCAGTGCTTCATCTGTTGATGTGCATAGAGAGCCTGGGTGACGCTGGTTGCCGAGGGCTCGGTCCTCAGGTCTGGAGCTGCAGTGTGAAGGATTGGTGGTCACTGCTCTGCTCAGGGTGCATGCTGCCACAGAACCAACCTTCGCTCCTTTTTAAGAAACTATACTTTGGTATCTCTCTAATCTTCCCCACCCTTTTCTGCTCACATCAGAGGGACAACTTGTGGGAATCCATTTTTTTCCCCACCATGAGGGTCCTGGAGACTGACCTCAGGTGGTCAAAGTTGGCAGCAAGCTCCTTTATCTGCTTGAGCCATCTTGCCAGCCCTATTTTTGTCTTCGCGACAGGGTCTCAGAATGTCATTCTAGCTGGCTTGGAATTCATGCTGTAGAGAAGGCTGGCCTCTAACTCATAGGGACCTGCCTGCCTTTGCCTCCTGAGTGCTGGGATTAAAGGCGTGTTCTATCAGAGTTCAGAAAACAACTGAACTCTGGTTGGGAACTTTGCTTTATGCAAAGCTTTTGTGGGGTGCATGTGATGGTACCTGTGGCTTCAGGACAAGTTTATGTAATGCTGGAGCAGAGCCCAGGCAGGTCTCTGTGCTCCACACAGGTGGCCCGCCGGCCTGCTGACCTGCCTTTAGCAGCCTGTGTCACCTCTGGCTTTCTCGGTGCTGAAACCTGCCTGGACTCGGGGAGGAGAAACTGGAGACTTCACTGTGGTTTGGAGCGTGAGTTTCAGTGGAAACACCTGGGGTGGCTAATGCCCCCCTTCTCTGCTGCCATTTCCCTAGCAACTGAGCCAGAGAAATCAATCAGCACCTGGTGTGCCTCACTGTGTCAACACACAGGTTTCTAGTTCTCTGGGTATGCTCACTGTGTAACCCACATCTTTTCCCACCTTCCAGACTTAGCACCCCTCCTCCCAAACCCAGAGGCAGCGCCAACTCCTGAGCACCCCTAAAACCCAGGCTTGGATCCCACAGTCTTAGAGAAGGGACCCCTGTACCAACCATGAAATGGACAGAATCCCTCAGACTCTGGGATCCAATCTGGAAGGCTCAGGCACCAAGTGGGGCCAGCAGGGGTGGGGCCGGAAGGGGCTGTCACCAACCTCAGGCAGAGGGCAGCTAGGGACGAGGCAGTCCTGCTGCTCTGTCATCACATGGCCCGCGTCCCTCTGACAGCTGGCTGTACATGTGAGCCGGATTGTGGTGTATGTGTGCCTGGAGCCTACATTGGGTCATTTTACTCTCTTCTAAAACCAAGCCTAGCTTCTCTCCTCTCAGATGAGAAAGGGCGCAGGTCCTAGCCTCACAAAATGGCCAATCAGTTGTGTAGTCAACAGCACAGAAGAGCAACGTATGCAGGTCCAGCAAAAGAGAGGGGACCCCTCATCACTCTGAGCAGCTGGGACAGCGGCAGCTATTTCAGGCCACGAGTACTGGATGTATGGCTGCTGTGCAGTGACGAGACACAGGAGCTGGTTTCTGACACTGAAGCAACAGCTCCAGACTTCTGATTTTTTGGTTCTTTGAGACAGGATTTCTCCATGTGGCCTTGGCTGTCCTGGACATACTTTGTAGACCAGGCGGGCCTCGAACTCACAGAGATCCGCCTGCCTCTGCCTCCCGGTGCTGGGACTAAAGGCACCTGCCACCAGTCCACCAGTCCACCAGCTGCAGATGTCTGACAGGAGACGAAGGGTCACATAGACGCTGTGGGGTCGTTTTGGCCTTTGCTGTTTATAATGGACAATATTATTATAACTACTCTTTGGTCTGTTTTACCTTCCCCATAAAGGACTTACTTTTACATGTATGCACACATGTATGGATGTATGTATTTAATGTGTGTAGGAGGCCCATGTGTGAAGGTCAGAAACAACTTGTAGGAGTTGGTGTTCCCGTCACCACGCGGGCCCTGGGGGCCAAACTCTGGTTGTCAGGTGAGGCTGTGCCTTGACACCAGCTTGCTAGATCACAATTCAAAAACATTTACTCATTTTTATTTTATGTACATGAGTTAGCCTGCATGTGTACCATGTGCCTGCCTGGTGCCGGAGGCCAGAAGGTGTCAGATCCCACAAAACTCAAAGTTACAGGCAGTTGTGAGCTGTCCTGTCATGTGTGTGCTGGAGACTGACCCAGGGCTCTCTGCAGGAACAGCAAATGCACTTAGCCACTGAGTCCAGCCCAAGACCAAGGCATGTTTACTGCTCGGGGCAAAGTGGCACACACAGCACTTGGGAGGCAGAGGCAGGGGCAGGTGGATCTCTGTGAGTTTGAATCCAGCCTGATCTACAAAGCGAGTCCAGGACAACCAACGCTACATAGAGAAATCCTGTCTCAAAAAAACAAAACAAAAAAATTTGTGTTTGCAGTGCAAGGGCACAACTTGAGGGTGTTGGACCTGTCTTCCGCCACGTAGGCTCTTCAAATAAAATTCCGTATGTAAGGCATGGAGGTAAGCACCTTGACTTGCTAGGTCATCTCTCTACTCCCTAGGAAACTTAATTTTCGAGACAGGTTTTCTCTGTGTAGACCAGTCTGGCCTCGGACTCACAGACATCTGCCTGCCTTTGACTCCCTGAATGCTGGGATTACAGGCCTGCACCACCAAGCTAGGCTTAGGATATTTTACTTATTTTTGAGACAGGTTCTTATCATGTATCCCAGGCTCTCCTTGAATACAAAGATAGCTTCTTGTCTCTGCAGGGCCGAAAGCATACACCACCAAGCCTGCATGTATGTCTGTGTACCATATGAATGCAGGGCCCAGGGGCCTGAAAAGGGCAGTGGATGCCCTGGGACCGGAGTGATTGATTTTGTGAGCCTTTATGTGGGTGCTGGAAATACAACTTGGATTCTCTGGAAGAGCAGCAAGTGCTCCTAATTGCTGAGCCATCTCTCCAGTCCCTAGGACTTTTTTTTTTCTTTTCCAGAGACAGGGTCTCTCTCTGTGTAGCCTGGTTATCCTGGAACTCAGTCTGTAGATCAGGCTGGCCTCAGACCCAGAGTTCCCAGATACCTGCCTGCCTCTGCCTCCCAAGTACTAGGATTAAAACCGACAACAATTCAAACTGGCCTTTCATTCCAGAATACCATGAAACTGAACTAGCCGGTGTGATAATCTCAGCATTTGGGATCATCAGTTCAGAGCAAGATGGAGCTACATAGTGAGTTCAAGGTCAGCCTGGAATACAGGGCACACCATTACTCCAGAACTTGGGAGAAAGGGGCAGGTGGATCTCTGTGAGTTTGAGGTCAGCAGGGTCTACACAGAGTTCCAGGACAGCCAAGGCTATTACAGAGAAACCCTGTCTCAAAAAACAATAACAACTAAGCCCAGCTGCCTTTGTCTCCTGAGTGCTGGGATTAAAGGTGTGCACTATGATGCCTGGCCCCAGAACAAAATAAAAAAAATTTTTTTTGAACTCAGGGCCTATGAACCCTGGCTATCCCAGAATCGACCATGCAGCCCTGAAATCCTGGAGATCTTCCTGCCTCTGCAGCCATCCTCTTCTTTCTTCCCTCCCAATAAATGTCTTGTGTCTTTGCGATATTCCTTTTCCCCACTGGAGGAGAGCCGTAACACTCTGGGAAACTTCCCCTCAGAGCTGTCACACAACCGCAGCTCCAGGGGGAACAGCAAAGGCTGGGCAGGAGCGGGGAAGCACAGACAAAGGAATGGCTGCAGCCAGAATTGTGGCTTAAGGCCCAGGGCCAAGCTAAGGCCTAGTTTTAACTTTCTTATTGCAAAGGACCAGGGTTTGGTTCCCAACAACCACAACATGTAACTGCAATTCCAGGAGACACAATGCCCTCCTCTGACCTCCAGGGGCCCTAGAAATGTGCATGGTACAGGTCCACATACAAACATGCAGGCAAAACACATAAAGAATGTCTAATGACTTAAAAATTTTTTTGTATATGGTGCGCACAGTTCGTACGTGAAGGGATGTGCATGGAGGTTAGAGAACAATATTGGTTTGGGCTCTGGCTCGTTTGTTGCTGCCCCGGCATGCTGGACAGCACTGCAGTCTGTGCAGCAGGCACCTTCACCCCAGCCCAGACCATGGACCTCCCCCTTGTGGATGTGAGTACAGCGGTGTGTGTGTGCATGTTCAGTTTGTGTACACACGCACGTGGAGGCCAGAGGTGGATGCTGGGCGTCACCTTTAACTGCCTTCCACCATATATTGAGACGGAGGCTCTCCCTTGACTCCACAGCGCGCTGGTTTGGCTTGCCTGGCATGTGTCGGTGGTGGGGATGCAAACCCCAACCTGTATTCCTCACATGGCAGTACTTTGCCCACGAGCTAGGCCCAGTTCCTAAGGGTCTTTCTTCTCTTTGGCTCCAGATCCTACCGACAGCAAGAAGTCCAGGGAGGCCAGCGGTGGTTTGTCCTTGGTTTAATTTATTACTGTCTGACTCCAGTGACACTGACGTACCCGCGGGGCCTGTGAGCCTCTGGAGAGTCGGCCCTGTCCAGTGAGATACAGTACAAGGAGTGGACGGCACGCGCATGCATCCACGCTGAGCTACAGTGACTGGGGCCCGGGGAAGTGGATGGTGCTCCCGAGAGGTCCCCTTGCTAGACTGTTAATGCTGGTAGAGACTCGAGCCAGGCCAGTCCAGAGCCCACAGACAGGCCTATTTTTCTCTGCCTAAAAATGTGGAAGATTGCATGTGTACAGTTCTCCAAGTCCGAAACTACATTTGGTGCTACCCATCACGGCTAAGGGCTACTCCATCTCGGCTGGGACGCACGCCTGGGGGTCAGGATTCAGGAATGTCTGGTTCAGTCTTCCTCGCTGCCACTTCCTGAGCGGTCCTGGAGGAACAGGGAGACAGGCTGTGAGGAGGCTGCTGCTTAGGCACTGTCCTGAGTCTGTGCTGTTTCCAGTGCTGTGAAAGGGCCTATCGATCTCGGATCAGAAGCAATAAATTATCTTGATACAGCAAGGAGAAAACAGTACCACAACTTGGAGCCTGCCCTGCCCCACGGCAGCCCTGTTGCCCCGTGCCTGTTGTACGGGGAAAGAACAGGGTTGGCAAGGGTTGAAAGACAAGTCAACATGGAACCCTCCAACAGGCCGATGAACATGTGTTCTGTCGTCTGACTGCCATTTTGGTAGTTGTCTAATAAAGCCCAGACTGGCCTCAAACTTGCTATGCAACCAAGGATAGTAATTAACTCCTGATCTAACTGCTTCTACCTCTAAATTCTGGGATCACAGGTATGCACCACTATGCCTGCAGTCATCACTAAGATGTATTTTGAGGGCAAAAGAAATGGCTTAGTGGTTAAGAGAACTGGCTGCTCTTACAGAGGACCTGAGTTCAGTTCTTAGAACCCACACGGTAGCTCCAGTTCCAGAAGATCCAATGTCCTCTCCTATCTAGCCTTCATGATCACTAGGCAAACATGTGGCACACATACACACATGGAGGCAAAATATCTATATATAAAAACAACAGATAAATCTGAAATAAACCAACAAGAAAGCCATCCCCCCACCCCCCCAAGTCTCTATATAGCCCTGGCTGGCCTGGAAATTGCTTTAGGCATCAAGCTGGTCTGGGAGTCAGACAACTGGCTGCCTCTTGATAAAGGTGCACACCAGCATACTTGGCTACTTTTGTTTTTTAATTATCTAGTGTAGAGGTGGGGGGGGGGGCATGTGTACGTAGGTGCAATGCCCCTGGAGGCCGGAGGCCTGAAATATGCTGCTGCTTGAGTTGTACGTAGTTGTGAGCCACCATTTTTGTTTTGTTTGTTTTTTGAGACAGGGTTTCTCTGTGTAGTCCTGGACTTACTTTGTTGACCAGGCTAGCCTGGAACTCATAGCAATCCACCTGCCTCTGCCTCCTTGACTGCTGGGATTAAAGGTGTGTGTCACCACACCGGCTGTCCTCTTTATTTTTAACTCACAGGTCTTCTGTAGACACTGTCCCATATAAGCCAGAGAAGAAGCCTGTGTCCCATGGCAACAATGTCCCGGTAATCACAGTGCTCTTGGCTGCCCTCTCCTGTCCTGCCTAGCTGCTCTGCAGGCTGCACCAGGAGCCCAGAGACCACTGCTCAGAAGCCTGGGTGCTACCAGAACTAGGCACATCACTGCGGCCTGGGTCACAGATTGGCCTGGGCTGTATGTGAACTGGCTAGTGTGCTGTATGGCCTAGCTAAAGGCTACAATGACCTCACCTCTTCCTGTTCCTCCTCACTGTCATCATCGCTCACGACTGGCTTAGCCCGGGATCCCCGGCTTGGCCGCCGCCGGCCCCCCTTGAGTCGGTCCTGGGCCTTCTCCTTGCGGCCCAGTTTGATCTTTACCTTGACAGAGCGGGCTGTGGGCAATAAGAAAGGACACTGTTAAGCAAGGCCACAGCTGGCTGGGAGCTGCTTGCAAGGTCTCTGTCTCTGATCTGTACTCACACTCAGACTCAGAGCCTTCCTCCTCGCCCTCTTCCTCCTCCTCACTCTCCTCGCCTTCACTGTCGTCTTCTTTCTCAATTTTCTGCCGCACACTGGTGAAGACAGACTGCAGGACGATGGAGTCCTCATAGATCTGCAAGGACACAGGGCTCATGTGGCTCTCTATTGGGAGCCCTGCTGCTCAACTAGGCCACCCGCAACCCTTCCCTGGCTGATGACGGCTGGGAGGTTTGTGTGCTGGCCAGTCTCTCGCTCACTGAGCATACTTTTCAAGGCCACGATGATTACAAAGATGAATGGTCTTAGAAACATGCAATCCTGTTGGCATGGTGTTTCCTTGACCTAACAAAGGAAAACCCATGTCCTGGAAGCCACTCCCTCAAGAGGTGAGAGCACTCTGCCAGAGGCAGGATGGGGTCTACCGCCAGGCCTTTAGTCGCAGAAAAGGACACCTGCTAGAAAATAAGAGTCTAGACAGAACTAAAGTCAAAACTGAGAGAGAGGCGGCTCGGAGCTAGGAGCGCTGCTGCTCTCGTAGAGGACCCAGGCTCTGTTCCCAGCATCCGCACTGGGGGCTCACAGCTACTTGTAATGCTGCAGTAGATCCTCCTTCTGCCTCTGCAGGCACCACTCACAAATGTAGTGCACACGGCCTTTCAGGCAAAATAGCCATGCATATAAAAATAAAAATAAAGTGTAAGACAGACACCCTGGCTGGTAGGCAGCTGCGTGTGGGACCTTATACTACTAGGGAAGAAGACGCTGCTCTCAGCAATCGTGTAGCAGCCCACACTGTCCAAGTCAAACAAACACAACACATTAGATGCAGAGGGGTGAAGCACAGGGGGCATGGGGCGCGTGGGTGCTCACCAAGGAGCCCTCGAGGTTGAATGTCTGCGCATTCTGGCAGAGCAGCATCACATCCTTCTCCAGGTCATTGAGGCTGCGGTACTTGTGGTTGCGGATGCGCTCCTGTAAGGAGGGAGGCTGGTCTAACTCTGGGCCCCATGGCCTCCTGTGTGCCCATGCGGGCACTGCTGGGCTCACGGAGTCACCCTCCCCCAGCCCCAGATTCACGCCACCCGCGCACCTTGATCTTCTTGAAGTCCACAGGCTTCCGGATGAGCTCATAGTACTCAGGAAGCTCCTTGCGCGAGGGAAGCTGGATGAACACCTCGCTGAGCTGACGTCCACTACTGCTGCAAGGCGACATGGTGTGTGTGACTCCCGGGCGCTAGCCCATCACCCCAGAGAGACACTGCACCACCATGCAAGAGCAGAGGGCAACAATTTAAAGACCCGGTAGTTCGTCAATCTGAGACAAGTGTCTCACTATGCAGACCAGGCCGGGCTCAAACTCTGCATTGGCAGGATGTGTGTGAAGTCTGGTGACATCTCTAAGCCTAACCCTGGAAGGAGTGTCATACCGCCACTCCTAGGGCACGTACATCTATCCAGGCCACTCTCCTTCCCATCAATAGTCTCTCTCTGTAGAACAGGCTGGGCTCGCACTCAGAGACCCGCCTGCCTCTGCCTTCCAAGTACTGGGACTAAAGACGTGCGCCACCACGCCCACCTCACCCTTCTTTTTACATGAGGAGCGTGACAGGTACCTTCTTGAGGCCACAACACTTAGCACAAAGCCCAGAACGACGAGGATGAGCACAGCTGTGTCCTAGGTTCTCCAAAGGGACAGCTGCTGCTTCCTACAGGGATGGAATGTGGTGTGGGACCGCCCTGGCAGCGTCCTGACGCTCATCCTGAGGCGCTCACCTTAGTGGTCCCTGTGGCAACTGGTGGAAGCAGGCTTTGCACCTAAGAGGAGAAGGTGGGGCCACAACCACCGGCAGAGCGAGGGACCCAGGATGCACCTGTCCCCTGGCCAACCACCTGACCCACAGTTTCTTGGCCCTTCAGGCTCCCAAATGGCAGGACAAGCCAATGAGTGGGGAGAGGAAGCCATACCGAGTGGGGCCAAGAAGCTGGAGGACTCCTTGTGACACTGAGCTCTAGTACCCCTTCACCAGCACATCTGCATTCCCAACTATTTTTCTTCTTTCTCACACAGCGCAGGCTGGCTTCCAACTTGCTGTGTACCCAAGGAGGACCTTTAACTTCTAAAAAACCCTAACTCCAGCCAGGCATGGCGGCACATGCCTTTAATCCCAGCACTTGGGAGGCAGAGGCAGGTAGAACTCTTGAGTTTGATGCCAGCCTGGTCTACAGAGAGTTCCAGGGCAGCTTGGTCTACACAGAGAAACCCTCAAAGCTAACCAAACCAACCACATGAACACACACAAAACCAAAACATATAACTCCCCAAACCCTAAATTCAAAAATAGGTTGGGCATGGTGGCGCACACCTTTAATCCCAGTGCTCGGGGAGGCAGAGACAGGTGGATCACTGTGAGTTCAAGGCCAGCCTGGTCTACAAAGGCAGTCCAGGACAGCCAAGCCTATACAGAAAAGCCCTATCTTGAAAAACCAAAATGTCAAATAGGCTGGGGTGCTGGTATATAATTCCAGTGCTCAAGAGACAGAGAGGCAGGAGGATTTCTGTGAGTATTGAGGCTAGCCTGGTCTACATAGCGACTTTCAAGCCAGCCAGTGCTATGTAGTGAGACCTTCTCTCAAAAAGCCAACAAACTGAATGCCATCCTTCAGTGGATGCCTCGTGAATATGAGTCCACGATCAGCACAAATTGGTCTTGGTGGGTTATAAGAAAAGGAAAAAAAAATGGAAAAAATGTTAGGGTGAGAAATAGGCAGTGAATATCATCGAAATACATAAAAGCAAACATATATTTTAAGGAGAATTGCAAAAGGCTGGGCCTGGAACTCATAGGTAGTTTGCTTAGCACGCACCAGACCAGAGTTCCATCCCAGCACCATAAAAAGGAAAAAACACCTAAGTGCCTAAGCAGGCCACCAATCGGGGCCCATCCTGGTATGGTAGACACAGCTAGTCCTCATCTCGAGATGGTGCCATGGACGTTTGAAGGCCTGTCGTGGAGGCTGACTCCTGAAGCCCTCAAGTGCCTCCCAGAGGCCCCTCCCTACCCGTGCTCATCAGTGCACACAGGTCACTGCCGTATGCACGCGTGCTTGGGTGCAGATGCAGACAGCTGCCACTGCGCCACAGCCTCCGCCTGCACGCTGCTCTTTCCTCTGCTGAGAAAGCAAACATCTTGCAAAGTTCCAGCCTTGTCCCCCTTTGCTTTCTCCATCCAGCATGGGGACACAGGGACATGCCTGATCTGCATCTAGGAACTAAGTATCCTCCATCTCCTTGAGGGCTACATCTTCAGTACTAGCCCAGTGTTTGGGCCTCAAAGAGGCCACTGCACAGCTCCTCCAGCCAAGACAGACCTCCTTCTGGTCTCCAGGCAACTAATGTGCCTTTGCCTAGCTTCCTACACTTGCAAATGCCTGCTGTGGGAACTCTCTTGTTACTGAGGAGCACTGGCCAGGTCTCCCTAACCTAGGCACGCCCCAGCTCCTGCTGTGGACTTTTCCAAGCAGAGCCCTCCTCCCGATTGCAGCAGTGATCCCTTCAACCCTGACCTTTAGCAACAACCGTTTCCCACTAATTGCAGACAGCCGGCACACGCACAAATAGAACTTCCCAAGTTGGTGGGGCCCAGGAGTTCAAGGACAGCCTGGACAGCTCAGCATGTCCCCAGTGTGACAGGCTTGCTTGAGAGCTATACCGCCCCTTTTCAATTCCGGTAGCTCAAATGCAGAAGGAAGAGTCTGGAGTGTTTTGAAATACTTTCTTGTCTCCTATGGTGTTCAGGCAGTTTGGACACTGACACATGGGCATGCCTGTCGGGGATTACCTTGATTGTGTTAACTCATATGGGAAGGCCCAGCCTAAAAGTGGGCAACACTGTTCCCTGAGTTGAGTCCTGAATTGATAGGAATGGAGAAGGCCAGTTAAGCAGGGGGCATGCGTGCATTCATTTGTCTCTGCTCTTGACTGTGTATGTGACGGGGCTAGTTCCTGTCCTATCTTTCCCTACAAAAAAACAGACTGTCCCTGAACTGTGAAGTAAGGGAAACCCTTTCTCCCTCAGCTGCTTCCTGTCAGGACATTTAATCACAGTAACAGAAATGAACACTAGGTGAGGTGGTGACCAAAGCTGCTGGAGCCATTCTCCTGTGGTGCGGAGGGCATTCCCAGGGAATAGCTGTCCATCTAGACCAGGGGGTCTCAACCTTCCTAATGCTGTCACCCTTTAGTACAGTTCCTCGTGTTGTGGTGACTCCCAGCCATAAAATTATTCTGTTGCTACTGTAATTTTGCCACTGTCATGAACTGTATTGTAAATATGTGATCTGTGATCCTCAAAGGGTTGAGAGCCATTGATCTAGAGAAAACTGCCAGTCCCTTGGGTTGCTTAATATGCCTAGCCCGGCACTGGGTGACACCTTCTTTCAAGGTTAAGCTGGGTTGTCCACCTGACATTTACTGTCCTCTGTCTCCAATCCTGAAGTGTCCTGGGCTGTAAACCAGAGCAACGTTGTCTGAATTCTGGGTCCCTCCCTCTACATATCCCTGGCTGGCCTGAAACTCACTATGTAGCCCAGGCTGGCCTCAAAGTTACAGAGCTCTGCCCATCATAGCCACCTCTTCTAGAAGTCTTCAAAGCAGCAGTTGGGAGTCCTCAGCCCTGACAGTGCATTCCATGCTATTCTGGTCAGGGCTATAACATGGCACCTGGCACCAGAGCTCAAAGCCCTTTCATCCTATGATGAGCAGTGAAGCTGCCGGATGACAGCTACATTTGAACAGAAAATTCTGCGTTGAGCAAGTTAGGCCACATGGCTCACGAGGCAAGCATACATTTGTCTTTGTGCGGCAAGTCCACATGGCGGTAACATCCCCTGGTGCTACCTGCCCCTCTGCACACAGGGCAGGTAGCTACTAGGTGGCTCTTGGCCCTCCGTTATAATTCAGTTTGGAAGGCTGACAGTGGTGATTAGACAGACCACGGATGGTATGAGTCTCTTCCTGGAAGGGAAACAGGTGCACATCCCGAGGGCCTGAGGAACAGCACCATTGAGCAATAAAGGCCTGTACACCACCCTTCCCCTTTCACAATGTGACTGGGACCCACTGTGCACAGGCAAGTCACTCAGGCTGTAAGGACCTCTGGGCCAGTCAACAGCATCATACTTTGGGGGCTCAAACTTCACAACTGTGATGCACTGTCATGTTGGCTCCCTTCCAATCCCCAAGGCCATTTGCCAAGTTTCCTAGCCAGTGAGAGGGGAATACATCATAGCTTGTCACACACTCGAACAGCCTCCCAAGCTCTTCAAGTGCTCTACATCATCACTGAGTGCCACCTCCAAGAAAACCTACCACACACCTTACCCTGACGCAAATGTCACCACCCTGAGATTTCTGGCCTGGAGCGCTCCTAACTCTACCCACACTTTGCCTGTGATGTTGGTGTTGAACCAGCTTTGCACACACTGATCAATGCTCAGCCACAGAGCAGAGGCCTACGATCCTGCCACCCCTGCGTCCTGGAGTTGCTCTGGGCGATGGGACTGGCTGAACTTGGTCTCAAGGGCTCTCAGGCCTGGCCATGTCTGTTCTCCTTACACTGATGTAGCTTCAGGCCAAGTGTCACAGGCAGCATGTCTTGCTACCTTTACTTCTACTAATTCTAGTGCTTGGGAAGATCTCTGAGAATTCTAGGCCAGCTTGGTCTACATCATAGTGAGACCCTGTCGAAAGAAAGAAAGAAAGAAAG
>CM053747.1:15835632-15910213 GCA_028658305.1 Pachyuromys duprasi | reverse complement strand
GAAAGAAAGAAAGAAAGAAAGAAAGAAAGAAAGAAAGAAAGAAAGAAAGAAAGAAAGAAAGAAAGAGATAGACAGTGGTGGTGTACATCTTTAATCCCAGCACTTCTGGAGCAGGCAAATCTCTGAGTTCAAGGCTACCCTGGTCTATAAGGAGTGTTCCAGGACAGCCAAGAACACATAGAGAAACCCTGTCTCAAAAAAACAAAAAGCAAAACCAACCAACCAACCAAACAAACCAAAAAGCCAGCTGCTGTGGACACTCAGGTTCGGATGTCTGGCTCCCTGGAACAATGTGATGGCTATTTTTAATTGTCACCTTGGACAAATCAGACTCAAATCAGCCGGCAAGAATCTAAGCGAGGAGCTATTTGGAGCTGGTGAGCTGGTGAGCATGACTGTGGAGGACTGTTTAATTCAATTCTGTTTACTGAGAGGCTGGGCCTTTGCACTGTGGTCAGTTCCCTGATATGGGTTTTAGACTGAGTAAGAGAGCAGAGGGTGAGCAGAGTAGAGAGCATGTATTCATTCGGAGCTCTGCTTTTGACTGTGGATGTGATGTGAAGAGCTGCTGGAAGTTCTTGTCTCCTCGACCTCCCCGCTCTGATGAACTGTAACCTGGAATTGTGAGCTAGAAAGCCCTCTTCTCCCTAAAGCAGTATCTTATCACGGGAATAGAAATAAAGCCAGGACAGACCCATGGGGAAAGGAAGTGCCTGGTCACTGCAAACCCTGCTAGGCACTGAGCTGGCAGCAGGTGGGTGGCCCCAGGCTGCGGCACCCACTACAGCTCCTTTCCTTTCTTGGCCATTGGGCACTGAGTCTACGACCTGGCATCTCTGCTATGATCTGTGTTTCTGGATGCACAGTGGAGCTGAACATCACCTTAAAGCCTTTTCCGCTCATTGTCAGAACCTGGCTTTGCTCTCGCACTGGGAAGGGGGCTTGTTTGACACACTTGCTGCAAATACACTTGTATGGTGTTGTGGTTCATTTCTTTCTCTTCATGATGTTCTGGGCTGAATAGATTATTAGGTCATTTACATGGTTTCACTGTCCTGTTGAAGAAGCATCTACCTAGTGTCAGTCGCATTAGACAGAGACATGTACTTTGAATAATGTCCCCACCACTCTTCACATCACTAGACCCGAACTGGTCACCCTGACAAGATGTTCTCTGCAGTTGTTCTCAGCATTCCCACCTTGTCTGTCCTGCCCGCTGTCTCCCCACCACAGTAAGCCAGGAGTCACAAACTACACACTACTGCTTGCAACTTACTGGCGTGAGAACAAAGTGTGCCGAGATGCGCACAAAGGGAAAAAGATGTGCAGAGGAGGCCGAGGAACCTCACTACAGAAATGGGCACAATCTAGAACCCAGGAGTCAGCTACTGAGGCCCTACCAGAGAGGATGCTGATTTGGCTTATGGGCCTCTTAGGAGCCAGAAGCCTGGGTGGGGCTCTTGACAGTGCTGTCACCATATGGACAGGGCCTTCCTCCACACCAAAACCAGCTACTGTCAAAGTCTTGTCTTTCCTTTTTGGTTTTTCAAGGATAAGATTTCTCTGTGTGATCCTGGCTGTCTTAGAACTCATTCTTGGAACTGTCTTGGCCCCAAACTCAGAGATCCAGCTATGTCTACGTCCCAAGTGCTGAGATTAAAGGCATGCACCACCACTGCCAACAAATCACCAAGTCTTTTTTTTAAAAAATATTTATTTATCTTTATGCATAGGAATACTCTCTCTGCATGTATACCCACACACCAGAAGAGGGCATCAGAATCCAGTATAGATAGGCACCATGTGGTTGCTGGGAATTAAACTTGGGACCTCTGGAAGAGCAGACAGTGCTCTTAACCATTAAGTTTTTAAAAGAGAGTCTCATGTGTCCCACACTAGCTTTGAATTCACTTCTGATCCTTCTGCCTCTACTTCTTGAATGCTGGGGTTTATGGGTATGCACTTCCTCAGTCCTGTGATGGAATCTTCCCAGGATCTTGTATATGTTAGGCAAATACTGTGGTACTGGATACACAGCCCTTCCTAGAAACAAAGTTCTTACTATGGTCTCATGTTGGTCAACAATGGAATCTGCAGGCTGGAGAGATGGAGTACTGTCTGCTCTTCCAGAGGTCCTGCGTTAAATTCTCAGCAACCACATGGTGGCTCACAACCAGCTATACTGGAATCTGATGCCCTCTTCTGGCATGGAGGTGTGTACATGCAGACAGAGCACTTATCTACACATAAATAAATAACAACAACAACAAAACCCAGTGAAATCTGAGCCTAAGGTTGAAGAAGCCTGGAAGACTTTCTGTGGAGCTCAGTGCTGCACAGGACACAACTTTCAGCTCCTCCATTTGGTGAAGAAATCCTGACTCTGGCTCTGGTGGAAGTCAGGCTGAGAATAGAACACATGACTCCAGGTCCACAATAATGCCAAGACGTCATCCGGGGACTAGGAAGCAAATGCAAATGGAAAGCAGGGTGACTGAGGCTAGAGGCAAGATGAGCGAGGCCCAAAGTCTGTCTGCAGGACTGAGGGGACGATAGCCCACACTGAATTTGTCAGCATTCCATCTGTTATTATGGTAGCAATCTCAGTGTCAAAGGACTCCTCAATCCTCTTTTTGAGGCACCAGGAACCTGGGAGCCTTGTCCTTGTCCTAGTCTAGTACAACAAATGATGGGGGAGTTTGTGGTAACTGGGTTTGGAGATCATGCCACAGAGGGGTGGCCTACATACCACATGCAGAACGCAAGTGGGACCTTCTGTTGAATGAAAGGTCTTCCCAGGCACACAGGCTGCTGCTGACTCCAGGGAGACAGAGAGTAGGAAGGCAAAGGATCCAGCCACTCCAGAATCCATAGAGCACCCCCATCAGTCCTGCCTGTTTGCCTGTGAGCTATGAACTAATCACTGATCTCATTATCAGTGCCTGCTTTCCTTGGTGTGTAAATGTTTGGCCCAGGGCATGAAGCATAAGATGAAATCTGCCTTGTAACCAGAACAGGTGGAGCTTTTTCAAGCAGATTATGAGGTGAGCTCACAGGCCTTCGGTGGCTAGACAAGGAAGCAGACCAAGGCTTCCACAACTGAGCTGCAGAGGAAGCTCTGCCCATGGCCTGGCCAAAGCCTGTTGCAGCTTCTAGGCCAGATGGTGCTGGCCTCAGGCCTGGAACCAGCAGGGAACATGCCCAGACGGGATGTGTCCAGCCCTTCTGGCTATGGCAAGGCCAGATAGCATTCAAAGGCTGAGAGGCTGGAAAGCCCTGGGGCTAATTTGCCCCGTCTGAATACAGATTTAATTGCAGAAGTACCTCAAGCAATGTCTGCCACAGCTGGCGTCAAGGGCCCCTTCTCCCAGCACAGCCTTTCTCTTCTGAAAAACATTTGCCTTCTGCCTCTGTACACTGAGTTTAGGCTGGAAGAAGACAGTATGTCCCACTAAGAAGTCGCAGGCTATGTTGATAATTCCTGGTTTATTTCTGGGCCTGAAACTTCACCCCATTCAGCTTCAGTTTTCCATAGGCCTGACCTCTCAGTCTTGTTTCTCCATATGGAAACCGAGGCTTAGGGATAGAGAGGAATTCTAAGATCTACCACTTTCAACCTTCCAAGAAAAGAGAAGATAGGGCCAGCTATGTTCAGCCTGGCAGAGTAGGTATGTGCCCACCACCTTGGAGTGTCCAGTGAAGACATCCCCCCCCCCTTGTCTTATAACCAAAAATATTCAACTTGTGGGACAAACATGTCACCATGACCTCAGCACCAGTGTTAGTGTGAATACAGTCTACACATTAGCAAGAGTCCTGGGAGGTCTGCAGCCTGGGGACAGCTGAGGGGTTCAAGGTTCCAACCCTGGGCCAGTTGACCAAGGTGGTACCGCTAGAACTCTGAAAGCTGCCCCTACGCATTTCAAAGGATCTGCTTGATGCCCTTGCTTTTTCATGGGCCAGGACAAGGTACACTCCAACTCCTGAGTCTATTCTTAATTTTCATGCATGTTTTGATTTCAAAGTGAAAACTTTTATTTTCCAGTTCATTTCCACAATATGTTGTGTGTATTCAACATACCGTGCTGGGGATGGCGCTTGGCCCTGCACATGCCAGGCACAGCTTTACTCTTAGAGGTCTGGGAGTTCTCTACCATGGACAGAGGAACTGAGGCTGCAAGAGAACAGCTCTATTACAAGTAACTGGGTGGACCTGACCCTTATAGATCTATGTCCTGATATACCAGCACTTGGGAGGCAGAGACAGACGGACCTCTGAGTTCAAGGCCAGCCTGGGCTGCAGAGTGAGTTCCAGGACAGCTAGGGCTACACAGAGAAACCCTGTCTTACGGGGGAAAAAAGAAAGAAAGAAAAGAAAAGAAAGCAAGCAGCACTGTGGTAACTCCATGTGTACCTCAGCTTGCTGCATATGAGCAGAGGCTTTTGGAAGCAATCTGAAAAGATCCCACTTGTAACACAACACTCAGAAGGCTGAGACAGTTGACTGCCTTAACTAGAGGCCAGCTTAGGCTACAAAGCAAGTGCTTGCCTCAAAACAACAAAAGGGAACTGGAGAGATGGCTTAGTGGTTAAGAGCACTGGCTAGTCTTCAGAGGTCCTGAGTTCAATTCCCAGCAACCACATGATGGCTCACAACCATCTATACTGGGATCTGATAGCCTCTTTTGGCATGCAAGTGTACATGCAAATATAACACTCATAAAATACATAAATATTTTTTAAAAAATCATAAAAAAAAGAACAACCCAAAAGGTTCAAATGTGTTTTCTTGAATGCTCCAATTGATGGTTCAGACTGCTGGCTGCTTTTTCAGAGGACTGAGGTTCAAAATTTCCAGCATCCACATGGTGACACCCAATCACCTATAAACTCCAGTTCCAGGGGATCCTATACACTGTCTGGTCTGCCATCAGGCACAAACACGGCACATAGACATACATGCAGGCAAACACTCCCATACAGTAAAAGAAAAAAATGTTTGATGCTTGCCAAGGCTACACAGTGAGCGTCTGTCTAAAACGAAAAACAAAAACAAAGTTTGATGCTACCTTCCCCATGGTCTCTCTAGCACAGCCTGTAACAAGAGACATTGGGCTTGACTTCTGAATACTGCCTGCCACACCGTCAGTCAGTGTTGGCTCACAACCTTCTGGACGACAGCTATGTCATAAAAAAATCTGTGGCCTCTGCCCTCGGGTGCATGCAAGGTGACCTCTGAGCCCTTGAAATGCCATTTGGGGCTAGGAGTAGGGCTATGATTCAGGCTGATGACTCCAGGTCAAGCTGACCAGCAGAGGTGATGGATACAGAGGTCAGCCATGTGAGTGGTCGGTCATGAGTACATGCGCAAGTCCCAACAAAACTACTGGGTGCCCAGGCATCCCTGGCTGTCTCAATATTTGCAGTAAAACTGGCAATGCCTGTGATGCCATCAGGAAGGGAGGGACAGTGGGGAGATGCCTCTTCAGAAACTGCAAGCATGACTCTCCTTGATACTTAGGACAAGGTACAGTTGTTCCATGACCTTCCATCAATTACCAGAATTGTAGATGTCCTGTTAGCTACTTTCCTTCTACCATGATGAAGTCAGACTTTCCCTTAGCTCACAATGTGCTGTCTGTCTCACAGCTTTGCTTGCCTTCTTAGTAGCAAATTTAGTTAAGTGTCCGAAGTTTGCACAAAATGAGTCAATGTTGTACCTAAACACCATTCTTTAAATTCTCTAACAAAGGAGGTAGGTATCTGACCAGAAAAATGAGACAAGGCTGTCATTTCCTAGGTAACATGTGACTGGCCATCAGCAACCCATGCTACAGTGAACAGACCTGCTTCCAATGCAACCGGCGCTTACTACTACCCCCAGAGGCATCCTGTGACGCCCTCCCCTCCGTGGAGTCTGGGCTCCATGATACTGTCCACTCTAGGTTTGAGGTCACCCAGGAACCAGGCATCAAGCCTCATGACATCTTGTCCCCCAGGATCAGGTATAGGTATAGTCACTGCCTCATTAGGTGAGTAGCATCAGGTCTCACTTTTACTACATACAAGGAAGGAGTCTGGGCTCTCAAACACAGCCATCTTGACAAAGCAACTCTGTCTTTACCTTACTAACCGGACTATAATCACATCTTCTGTGCCCTGGAGACTGTTCTGTTCTACTGCTGGATGAGTCATCTGTTACATCATGGATAATAACATGAGGAAGGAAGCATTTTCAGCAGGGCACAGAATCCATGAATGACAAACTGGTCCCTCCGAAAGTAATCACGGCCTTGGTACTTGGCTTTACTTGGTGAAAGTAACAAGTCTTTCATACATGCTGCTCCAGATATACTAAAATCCAGGGAAGCATACACACCATCAATGACCTTACTATTGCCGTATACACATCTAGAAATAAAGGCACAACATTCTTAGCTACCCAGAGTCCCACTGGAGCAGCTCTCCAGTCAGGTGGCACTTGGAGGGAACTGCTATTCACTGTCTAGCACCATGGATCAGGTTTGAACTGAAGCACACGGGGCTCTGCTGGTAAAGGCCCTCCTGGCGGCAGCAGTAGCTGCCAAAGATTCATTCCCTGTTGATGGATTCCTGTCTAGAAGACTGAAGCTCTGCTGCTTTGGACAGGGGCTGGGCTTTTGGAATAGAAAAACTAGCACAGAGAGGAAAACGTAGCTGGGCTCAGCTGAAAGGGTGATGTTTAGTTCTTTCCTGACCTTGTCATCAACTGTCAAATTTTTGGATATCTTGGAGGGGACTGTCTCCTAGTTTTAAAAATTTTAATTTAATTTTAGGATTTTTGTTTGTATTTTGGCCTCAAACTTGTAATGAGCCCCTAACCCCACCCCAGGGCTAGGCAGCAGCACACAGAAGTCACTCTGGATCTCGTGTACTTCCTGATGCTCTGATGCATGCAGGAATCCCGGCACTCCTTCCCACGGTGACTGGGTCACCAAGAAAGCCTTTCAGAGGCAGCCATGTTTTCACACCTCTTGTCCAAGTTCACACCAGCTTCTCAGTCTGGCAAGAATCTGCATTAGTAACCCTACAGCAGTGAGGGAGCATTCTGTGGTGAACTGGCTTTCTGAGCTCTAGTGTCTCTGCCATTAATGATGAAGGGCTTCCATGTCCCACTGAAGGCATGGCCACCAAGGACAGTGGTTTCTTCTAGGACACTGTTTTACCTTTCAGAGTTTTACAACCATAATCTATTTCAAAGGACAAGATATTCATGATGTAAGAGGGGTCAAGGGTTGTCTTTTGAAGTGGCATCCACAACCCTAGGAGCCTGTCTTGTTTTCCCGCTGACCCTCAATGAGCTTCTCTACTTTAGTGCAAGTTTCCTCAAAAGAGCATCGCTAGAAACCGCAAACATGTGAACGCACAATGTCATACACACAGAATTAAAAGGACAAACACTTAAGTTAGTCCCTCTGCGCAGTAGCCCTCCACTTACTTTCTGTGTGGGTCTACCCGAGAGACACAGGCAGCACTGGTGTAGACACTTGTTTCTAACCCACCCCCACTGTCCTCTCAGATCTGGCTGGGGACTCTGCCAGGATGAGCATGCAGAGTCAAAGGACAGCATGTAGGAGTTGGTCCTCTCCTTCCACAAAGTGGTCCTGGGGATCAAATTCAGGCCATCAAGGCTTGCTAGCAGTCAACTTTGCCCACTGAGCCATTTCACCATCCAATTTGCGCTCACTGATTTAGGTACCACAACCACCCCTAAACTGTTTCACTTGCTGACTCTTCCCAAATGGGGTGTGAAGATTCATAACTTGCTAACTTTTTCTCTGGATGACAAAAGCCTTCAATAACTTGCTTCCTAAGTTACAGAACACTGTCTGTGTTCCGTTAAGGGGCAGGCAATGGCCAGTGTGCTGGAAACACAAATTAAGACACCAAGCAATGAAAAGATGAGCAAATCCCAAACTTCATGCTTCCTACCTCCTGCTAGTCAAGGGCTGCATGGGAAGCACAGCACTACCCACAGAGAGACAGCACAGACTGATGTTGGCTGAAAACATTCACTGCCTCATGTGTGGCCAAATCTCACCAGACACTCCACTCCAAGAGTGGAACCTAGCAAAAAATAAGACAAGGTCCACAAACTGTCAACATATAAATGACCCTTGACAAAGGGAGAGGGAGAAACGCCATGCTGCCAGACAGACAGCAGGAAAAACAGAGGCTGCGGCTGTGGTCACCCTGCCACAACCTGAGGACCCATCATCATACAAACAGCCGTATCTGCTGCTGCTGCTGCTGCGGGGCGTGCTACTTTGCTGACCACAACATGCCTGCTTCTCTATCCTGCCACTGGTGGAAGACACTTATGTGCATCCCTGCTTCAGATCACAAACCCTCTGAGGGCAGGAACCAAAGCAAAGCCCTCAGTGCTGCTGAACGGCAGCCCTCCTCTCTACGCCCCAGAGACTCGGCCCAGGAACCCTCCGTCACGCCTCAGCTTACCTGTCCTTGTACTTGATCACTGCATCCACGATCTTCTTCATCTTCTTGGTGAGGTTGGGCGGGTTTGGGGACAGCTTCTCAGCAGGTGGCCGTCCACGCTTCTTCTGCTTCTTGCTCTCCTCGTCCTTGTCACGGCTGCGGGTGCTGGTGGTCGGGGTGGAGGAGCCGGCCTCGCTGTCTCGCTTGCGCTTGCGTGAGGATTTCTTCTGCCGGACCTCCTCTTCGATCTCCTCCAACGTGCCCTCCTCGATGGCCTTCAGGGTCAATAGTGGTAAAATAGGACAGCCAGCACCCAGGTCGACAAAGAGAGGCCGCGATGCACGCTCCTGGGGCCCGGCTAGGGAGGGAGGAGCCCCACACTGACATCCTTCCAGCATGGCTGGCTCAGAGCACGTCTACTGGGAACCCAACTTATTTCCTGAAAGTAGGAAAGGCCAGTGCTCCTCCACTTTGATGCTCTACCCAGCACCCATTTAAAAAACTGACCACACAGGAACACAGGATCATGTATGGGCCAGGCAATAGTCCAGCCACATGGAACCAGACGCCTGGAAGACCTTGCATGAGGCTCTGTCACCAGCTATTGACATTTTTTAAAAATGTCATTATGGGTTGATTGTGTGCATATTGTATACACCGTGTATGGCAATGACAGTGGGGGTAGAGGTCGGAGGACAAGCTGTAGGAGTTGGTTCTCTCTATCATGTGGCCCTAGGGACTGAATTCACTGGTCATCAGGCATGGTGACAGTCACCTTTACCTGCTGAGCTACCTCACTAGTGGCCCATTTACTTCCTGAAACAGTGGTAAGCTGTTTTAGCTGTTGACTGGTACAGAGTACAGTGGCATTGAATGCCCACAGTGCCTAGCGGGCATCACTCTCAGAACTCTTATTCAGGCCAAGATGTGAGCCTCAGTGCAGCTGTGGGCTGCAGCTCACACAGCTCAGGCCTACCTACTGTGCTGTGTGCATATCTCCTGCACTTTTACTACTAATACTACTGTTACTTATTTACTTTTGTAAGGATATACTTAATCGCTAAGTCCCCCTTAATTACTTGTTTCAATATAGGGTTTCATGTAACCCACGCAGGCCTTGAACAGCTAATCCCCCTGCCTCAAAGTCCCCAGTTCGGAGTAAGGCATGTGCCATCATATGCAGGTTTCCTGTCCATTTCTTCCTCTTCTCACTCTTACTCTTTGGTGCTGAGGTCTCAGGTACCAGCTAAGCAGTGTCCTAACATACAGCATCCCTGTCTGCTCAATCTTTCAGGGCACTAGCTGCACTAATTTAATTTCAACCAGTTCTTGGACAACTTAAAGTCTCTCTCTTTCTTCTTTTCTTAAGATTTATTTTATGAGGGCTGGAGAAATGGCTCAGTAGCTAAGAGAACTGGCTGCTCTTCTAGAGACCTTGGTTTAGTTTCTGGTACCCACATGGCAGCTCACATTGGTCTGTAATCTCAGTTCCAGGAGACCTGAAATCTCACACAGATGTACATGAAGGCAAAACACTAATGCACATAAAATTAAAAAAAGAAAACATTAAAAGAAGATTTATTTTACTTTTTTTTCTGTGTGAGAGAAAGAGAGATCCCATGAAGACCAAAACAGGGAATCAGATTCCCTGGAACTAGAAATTAATGGTAGTTGTGATGTGTGTGGTGGGAACAGTACTTGGGTCCTCTGAAAGAGCCAAAGTGCCCTTGACACTGAGCGGCTCCCCAGCCTCACCTTGCTGCAGTGCTGTGGCTGAGACCCAAGACCTCACACAGGCTTGCCAAGGCCCTGGCCCCTGAGCTTTCCACTGCTGCTTGAGACTGCCAGTAGACTCCCCTTAAATCAGCTTCCTCATGGTGAAGCTACTCAGATGAAGGACACACTAAATAACAATATTTAACTTTAAAAGAATCTTGTAGGGGAGCTAGGGATCAGGGGAGGAGCCTGGGTCCAAAAGACCTAGCAGGTCACTGTTTCACACCTAAGGCTCTCAGTCATTCAACACGGGGCAGAGTCGGGCTAAATGTCAAAAGACAGTGACAACTGAGCTTCAGGTAGCAGGGTAGAAAGGCATCTAGACCAAGAGGGCAGAATTAAGGGCATGGAGCAGTGAGTGAGACAAAATTGTGAGCTCTACTGTACACGCAGGAATGAGTAACTATTCCCCAAATTCATGTCTACCCAGAACTTGAGAAACCTTATATAGAAACGAGGTCCTTGCAATTAGCTACTGATTTTGTTTTGGCAAGGAGTAGTAGTGACTGACTGCTAGGCCTCACGCATGCTAGCCTAGCAATGAGAAGTAGCCCCGGCTCTCTCTCTATTACTTTTAAATACATGCACGCATGGGCACCAGCTCTCCTGCAGCTGGAAGAATAAGCGGCTGCTGGAAAGTAAACTTGGGTCCTCTGTAAGAACAGTACATGTCATTAACCACTGAGTCATTTCTTACATGGCCTCTGTCCTCTTGTGTGATTTGGGGTGGTGTGTGCGTGCGTGCGTGCGTGCATGCGTGTGTGTTGGGGTAGGGGTAGAGACCAGACAGAGGCAGCCACGAGCCAAGAGTTGCTCTCCCCAGAAGCTGGGAGAGCCAAGGATATGCCCCAGTGTCCCTGAGAGAACATGATCCTGCCAGCGATTTGCCTTCAGTGTCCTGGTTCTCCAACAGTGGAAGAATGTTTCAGAACTATGTTGAGTGGCACAATTATGGTACTTTATTTGAGCAGCTCTAGGAAGAGAATACAGAGGTTAAGTCTGGATCGTGGCCAGATGAACTGGAAGATCTGGGCACACAGAGTGACTGGCCTGAACAGCGGCTACCCATTAGCAGCATGGAAGAGGGCTGGTTTTAGAGGTTTCGTTAATATAAACTAGATTTTTTGACACAGGGGCTCCAGTAATCCAGGACAGCCTTGAATTTCTGATCCTCCCAGCTCAACCCCCAAGTGCTTGGGTGACAGGCATGTGCTACCATACCTGACTTTGTAACTGTAAATTTATTACAACATAAGATTTGTTTACTGTGAAAAATATTCTCTTCAGCAAATGCTGCTAGCACAGCTAGATATGCATACACACTTTCAAATTGATCTCAGTGTTCATATTATATAAAAACTCAAAATGAATCACAAAACTTGTGTATGAAGTAAAGTATGAGGGCTGGGAGATAGCTCAGTGAAAAGTGCCTGTTGTGCAAGCTGAGTTTGGATCCCTAGTACTCCACGTAAAAGCCAGGCGAGCGGCATGTGTGTGGGACATGGAGAAAGGCTGTCCTTGAGCTTAATGTCCAGCTAGGTCAGTCAACAGAAAACACCCAGAGATGATGGTTCAGTGGTTAAGAAACACTCGCTGCTCTTCCAGAGGAAGAGGTTCACAACCATATCTAGGTCTAGTTTCAGGAGATCTGATGCCCTCTTCTGGCCTCTGTAAGCATAGACATACATGCAGGCAAAACACCCAAACACATAAGTCAATCTCTGGGGAAGAAATACCACGAGATACTCAAATCCATGAAGAGTACTTTTCTTTCTTTATTATTTTATGTGTATGAGTGTTCTGCTTACATACACATCTGTGCACCATATGTATGCCTGGTGCTGGAAGTGAGCCTCCGTATGGGTGCTAGGAATTGAATCCAGGTCCTTTGTAACAACAAATGCTCTTAACCAATGAGCCAATTTTCCAGCACCACAAGTTTTCTATTTTTAAAAGAAGTGAAACTTCAAAACTCTGGTGGTTCATACCTACAATTCCAGCACTTGGGAGACTGAGGCAGAAGGATCACCATGAGTTTGAAGACAGCTTGGAGTACCAACTAGAGATGAAAAGCAGGTTCTATCCCACAAAGCATGAGGAAAACCAAAACAAAATAGAAAACAGGAACTATTCTTTGTGACCTTGAATTTGTCAAGTTTTAAATACACATATTAAACTGTAAACATTAAGCATAAATAGCACCATCAAGATGGCTCACAAAAGCTTGCCATTAAGCCCCAGATCACATAATGTAAGAGGACAGACTCCTGCAAGTCCTCTGACTTCCACAAGTGCCATGGCATGTGTGTGTGCCTACACTCACACACAAATATCATACACATACACAATAATAATAAATAACTTAAAAACATTTGTGATTCCCAGCATATCAAAGAGGTAAAAGGGGAGGGTTAGGAGAGATGGCTCAGGGGTTAAGAGCTCATACTGCTTTTACAGAGAAGCCAACTTCAATTCCTAGCACCCATGTCAGGTAGCTCACAACCTCTATCTCCTCCCCTACAACGCCATCTTCAGGGAATAGATGTCCTCTTATAGACTCAATGGCTTGTGAACATGTACAAATACACACAAATTAAAAACAAAATGAAAGAGATGAAAAAGAAGCAGAGAAGAGGGATCTATTGCTAAGTGTTCCTATGATAAGAGACTTATAAAGATCTATTGGGCTGGGAGATGGCCCAGTGAGTAAAGGTGCTCATTGCCAAGCTGAAGACCTGAGTTAGGTCCCCAGGATCCCCAGGATCAGACTCGCCTCCGATCAAGTTGTCCTTTAACCTCCAGACATGCCATAGCTTGTGTGGAGCGCTCTGCCACAACTGCACATAGAAATACACACACACACACAATCAAAATAAGTAACAGAAACAATTTAAAATTCTTTAAAGAGAAAGAATAAGCACTGCTATGTCTATATTCAGCTACTCATGAAGCTGAGGCAGGAAGACTGTTTGAACCCATAAGTTGGAAACCAGAATGGACAACACAGTAAGAATATTTTCTCAGAGGGATAGGGGTGGGTGGAAAGGGACATGAACAAATAGATGAACTTCTCTAGAAGATACAGGAATGAGCAAGAAGTACACAAAACACACAATCAAGGTAAGAGATGACAGGTGTCAGTGAGAACGTGACAAGGCTGAGGACTGGCACACAGAGCATACATGAGCTGGTTCTGCTGATACCATTCCCAGGTATACACCAGAGACTGCAAGACGACACACCATGTCATCCAGAACAGCCCCTCAAAGGAAGCAACAAAAACATTCACCAACTGGTGGATGGATAACACCTGCACAATGGGACTCTGCACAACGGAACACTAGCCAGCCTGCAAAGGATGCAGCACCAAGGTGCCACACTCGTAACAGTTACAGAATTTAAAGGGCATTGTGGTACGTGCTTGTAATAAGAGCATTTGGTAGGGGGGAGAGGACTGAGGATAAGAATGCAAGGCCACATAACACCAAAGTACGTACATCACTCATCAGTTAAAAATTTGCTCAGTGGTGCTCATTAACAGCACATATACTAACACTGGAATAGAGAAGGTTAGTATGCTCCCATCAAGGAAAACACACAAAGCTGTGAAGTGTTCCATATTTAAAAACAAAACCACCAAGTGCACTAGCGTCTGCCACGATAAGGCAAGTGATGGAGCTGACACAAGCAAGGAGAAAAGTGGGGCTTTTTTGGGATGACTCAGCTGCTCTAATACTGCCAGGGATGCTGCCTGATGCTAGCAATGGACCTTCAAAAGATGCCACATGTGGCACACAAATCCCACCTCAAAAAGCAATGCACAAAACGTAGCAGATGTGCTGACTTGAATTTAAAGTCTCCTCTGCTTTGCAAATGTGGAACGCATGACAGATCCTTTAGGAGTGATGGCATTATGACAGAAGGACCATCTTCCTGGGGGTTCCTGTCCCAGTCCTGGAGTATTCTGAGGAGAAGGTAAGCCTCCCAAAGTTTCTTCGACTCCTTTGGCAGCTTTTGACAGGGTCTTGTTATGTAACCCCGGCTGCACCTGAACTCTCGATAATCTTCTTGCCGCAAGCTCAGGACTAAAAGCCGAGCTGCACTCTGGCTTCCCTGACATGCTCTCTATATGAGGCTCTTCTGAGCTCCCAGGAGGAACCAGAGCTGTCTGGCCACCCAGCAGGGCAGCACAGGTCACCTCTGGACTACCACCTGCCCTCTCCTAATAGCTGCTTCTGGGCTGTACTCATAACCTGACTTCAGGGCTAGACTGCGAATCACTAACACAATGGTAGCCTTGAGGCCAGACACTTGGTACTACTCACCTTTGCCCTCACCCACCACCTGCAGCTATTGCTAGTTGGACAGCTGCTATGTACTCAAAGTGGTCCTCCCCTCTATGTGCCTAGGGGCATCAGCTCAGCAACAGGCAGAGATTGAAACTTCAGTGTTCTCCAAAGCCAGACTGGAAGCCCAGCTCCTGGCCACCTCCAGGGGAACTTGCTGACCATTATTAGGGTCTCTCATCAGTTAACCTCATAAAGAAGTAAGCACCAATATAGAGAGCCCACAAAAGCTGGCAGCATGCTAGGTGCTGTACGGTGGCAGCATGTCTCTTCCTTGTGGCACTTACAGAGGTAGGAACTAAAGGTCCCTAGGTCCTAGTGGGAGCCATGCGTGGTCAATGCAGCCAACAATGTGGGAAGGTATCAGCTTGAGATGACCCAAGAAGGTTGGCCTTTGCTCCCAGCCCCGCCTGGCATGGTCTACAGCGCACAGCCCTCTCAGGCATGTACCTTGAGCCACTGTTTCTCTGTCAGTGAGTCGCTGTAGTCCACCTCCTTACGGTGGCGGGAACCACGGCCAAACATCTTCTCCTCTTCCTCTTCACACGTCAGCCGCTCCACCTCGGCATCATCCTTGATGATCCAGGATGGGAGCTCATCCTCTTCCATGAGGCGTGGCTTCCGCTTGGGGTTGCGGGCCTCTTCACGCCGGCGGTCCAAGTCCATGCGCTATGATGTGGGATGGTGGGAAGAGAGTAGAGAGAAGTCAGCACAGTGAATAACTTCCCTAGAAGTGGGCCTCACAGGAACCAACTTACTACCTATAGAAACATTAGGTGCTAAAAAGTTATCGAACAGTGCTTCATTTTGGGGGCTGACCCGACCTGGCTGCTATAAGACCTTGGTAAGAGGTCCTATCTTGGAGTACAGGTATGTGCACAGCACAGCATTGGAGGAAAACACCAGGGCTACTGAATTGAGATGGTGCTGAAAGAGCTACATATCAACTTCATAGTAGCACCTAGCAGCATTGGGGGGATCTGTGGCCCATTCTGTGGCCAGCCGTTCCAGCCTGCCGTGTCCACTTCTTTATAAAAGCAGGGAGCCTTTGGACAAGCAGCCCACAAGGTCTAGGGGTCACGTACAGACGGGGTGTCCCTCATCACTCCTGTAACATGAGGACGGCTGGAGGCGTAGGGAAGCTATGTGAGGAGCAGGAGCTCCAGAGCTGCCACTGTACACTGAGTCTGTGTGACCCCAGGCCAGGTGCTCACCATGAAGAGGTCAAACTCTTCTTCGTGCCGGGCAATCATCTGGTTGACGGTCTCATCATCAGGCACCTCGTCTTCTTCCTACAAGATTGCAAAGATTTAGTCTGACTGTGGTGGGGCTGGGCTGGGTGGTGGCCAGGCTCGGAGGCGAGCGGTGGCATCCGTCCGTCTGTCCGTAGGAGATGAGCTGATGAGCTGGAGGTCCCAGGCTGGCTGCGGTGGAGGATCCCACACGTCAGCAAGAGGCACACATACGCACACGCACGCTCCGTGGGGTCAGGCCCTTGCTGGCCAGTCTCAGCAAGAAGCCGAGAATTGAGTGGGCGTGGAGACTGAACTACCCCTCTCACCTTTAGAGGTGGCTCCTCCAAGTCGGGGTTGACGCCCGCTGGCGGAGGGGCAGTGTGGGCGAAGCTGGCACTGCCGCTGCCCGTGCTGCAGTGTCTGCTCTGTGGATAAATACAGGACTTCAGTCTCCAGAGCTGTCAATGCGGCGTCTGTCACCAGCAGTTTCGAAAAAACCCACTTCATAGGGAAAGCAAGTGCGCATCCTCTTTCTGCTCAGCCCACACTCCCTTTACTCCAAAGGGACGCAAAAAAATAAAAATAAAAAACCAAAAAACCAAAAACAAAAAAACAAGAGTGCAAAAAAGGTACAAAACCGAAAACAAAAGCCTCATGCATCCACCACTCACGCTGGGCCGGGCTGGCCCGGTGCTCACCTCATCCTGCTCCTCATGCTCCAGGATGGCCTGCAGGAAGGCGCGCCGCTCATGGCTGGACGACTTCTGATCGAACATGCCTGCCTGGATCACCTTCTGGTCCACATTGAGTTTGTATTTGGCAGCGGCCAAAATCTTCTCCTCCACACTGTTGACGGTGCACAGGCGGAGCACACGCACCTCATTCTGTTGCCCAATGCGATGGGCACGGTCCTGTGCTTGCAGGTCCTTGGGAGAGTAGGCGGGTCAGTCTGGTGAATTCTAGACATCATGCTTAACCCTGGCCTGCAGCTTTATGAGACAGGAACCCAAGAATGGGACCTGTGACCTATCCCAAGGAGCCTGGAGGTACCTTGTTGACCCCATAACTGCTACTTTCCTGAGACCCCAGAAATACTATCCGATTGCAACATTCTATTTTAACTGCAAGTTTAAGGGTGTGTGAGCACAAAGGAGGGCGTCAGAGAGCCTGGAGTTAGAGGTGCTATGAGCCACCCAACACAGACGCTGGGAACGAAACTCAGGTGCTCTGCAAGTATGTGCTTTTAATTGCTGAGCCACCTCTCCAGGTCCTGGATTCTTCTTTTTCTGAGGGTAACCATAAGAGTTACCCTCAAAACAAGAAGCATTTGTCAAAACTCCACAGCATAGCCATGGACTCTTGACACTTCTGTGCAACCTGGACCTAAACCAAAACATTTACTATGCGGATTTGATACACAGGGCCTCTCTCAGCTTCAGTATAGATTGAGCAGATGGGTATAGGGAGTAGGGCAGTTAGCTCCACGGTGTGGCACTCAAAGCTGCCAATATTTTTATCTGTCATTCCTAAAAATGTGAGACTGAAATTCTCTTTGGGCCAGCTGTGTGGACAGGCTGAGTGTCAACAATGTTCCTCCATTTAAGACTCATGCTTGCTCCTAACAACAGAAAGGACTCGTGTGACAGCTGGCCCCAGGTATATCAGGATGCTTGCTGGCAAGGCTGGCATTGACGACGTGTCCCTGGCTGGCCCTGCAGTGGCCTCTGCCTGACTACTGTTACTACCTGACCATCTCTTAGGAAATGGCCCATCAGTAGCAACTGGGCAGAAACTACATTGACACTCATCACAGAAATGACAAAGTGGCTACCTTGGCCATTTACCCATCAAATAGATAATTCCTACTGGGTCTGGGGCAAGGACAGGCCAGAGATTATCAGTGTGAGTAGCCAGCTGCACATAAGCGGCCAGCATATGAAGACAACGTCTCATTTCTGTGGCAATCACTTATTTTCAGAGCTTATCTGATTAGAGCAGCGGTTCTCAACCTTCCTAATGCTGCGTCTCTTTAACACAGTTACTCATGTTGTGGTGACCCTAAGCATAAAATTACTTCTGTTGCTACTTCATAACTGTAATTTTTCTACTGTTAAGAACTGTAATGTTGATATCTGCATTTTCTGATGGTCATAGGTGATCCCAAAGAAGTTGTGACCTAGATGTTGGGAACTGCTGGACTATAGGGTCCTGTAAAAGTTCCCCAAGATGGACAAAGTTCCCTTGGGATACTAATGGTCACTGAATAAACAGAAAAAACTGACACCTGCCCAGTTGGCTAGCAGGCAAATTGTCTTGGAGCTGCCCGGTTCTGGGACACCTTGCAGCAGAGGCAGCAAATAGCTTTCTTTACATGTGTCCTCTGGAGAGTGTCAGGCAATGAATAATGGCTAACTGGAACAGGAAAATACCAATACATCCCAAATGCATTACCAGTGTGTGTACTGGCAGATGCAGAATGATGATGGGAATGGGGACACCAGTTCACCTTATATACTACCATGAGCATTGCAAACTAAACCAATACCGTATACCTGTATGAGGAGAGAGTGCAAATTTGCTACTCATCTTCAAACTGTTAAATGTACAAATCAGCACACTCTGCACATTCTGCCAGGGGTCTTCAGGGCAAATGCGCTAAGGAGCAAGACAAGGTCATGAACAGAGCACACTGCCTGCCCAGGTCTGGTTTTACTGAGTGGGACTATGTGGGGGATACAGGATAGGTCTGGAAGGCCTGCACCCCGTGACAAGTACTCATCATTACAGTAAACTAGCCTGTTCCCTACTTTTGTCTTAACTATGTAATCCCAAAACTGTATGGTTGCTGTAATGTTAAGGATAGAGCCTGGCGCCTCATGTAGGCCAGACAAGGGCTCCATCCCTGAGTTGGCTCCTACCCTTTGTACCTAGAAATAAAAATATGATCGCTGGCAAGAGTGCCCTCCCCAAGTCAGAATGCAAGGTCACTTCCACTTTGGTAAGCAAGAAGGAAATGCTCACTGGCCACTGTGGTCCAGCGAGTGTACTTTCGCAGCTCCCAGGCTAGGGAGAGCAGCCTGGAGGCAGCGGACACTAAGACGGGAGATCTCCCTTCTCCTCTGCCGGTGCCTTTACCTGGTGGGGATTCCAGTCACTGTCAAAGATGATGACAGTGTCAGCTGACTGCAGGTTGAGGCCCAAGCCCCCGGCACGGGTACTAAGCAGGAAAATGAAGTACTCAGAGCCAGGCTCATTAAAGGTTTTCAGCAGCATGCCCCGGTCTTCTGCTTTTGTGGTTCCTGATAGGCACAGGAGAAGAGGGTCAGGAGGGTGACCTGGGGTGGGAGACCCAAAGCAGCGTGTGCCCTGGCATCAGAGATGGTATGAGAGACACAGCTGTGGCCCTTCTACAGGGTGTAAGTGCCAATCAGACAGGGAGCTGAAGATGCAGCATGTTGTTGTTGAATGCCACCAAGACTATCTCAGGAGATTAAAAAAAGAAACTGGACCCACAGAGCAGCTGGGTTCTATATGACACAGACCACTGAAGAAGAAGACGGCAGGCTCCTGGGCTGCCATCTGCAGGTACAATGCCTCCTGATTCTTGTTCACTCTGTCCTGAATGAGGATGGATACCAAGTGGCTGACAAGGCTGAGGCTGTACCATGACAAGGTACAAAGTACCTCAGCATTAGTGGCCTAGTGTGGTAAGATGAGCCACTGGCCACAGGGCTGGCACTCACTGTCAACTATCTTGCAGTAGGTTTGGCTGGCATAAAAGCTGTGCCCACCGCAGCCTTCCTTTGGCTCTCAGTTCCCAGAAGACTAAATAATAGGCCTGCACCTCAAACTTGCCCCTCAAGGCTGAAAGTAGCCCTCCCTGTGACATTTTAGCGTGTTCCTGACCTTCTCCTGCTACCACCAAACAAATAAAAGTCCTCAAGGCCCCTTCTACAGTGGACAGGGACCTGCATAAAGAAGGACCCAGTGTTCACAGGACAAGAGGCAGCTGAAGAGGCCCAGCAATCTGAACATCAGCAGTGTTTGGCCAGCACTGAGCTGTGTGAACACAGAGCAGGATGCTGGTTTAGCGAAGGTGGCCCTGGAGCAAGCCCTGTGAGAGAGCTGGAGCCAGAAGTGCGTGTGGGAGTTCTGATCAGCACGTCATGGATGAAGCTCCAAGAAACAGACAAAAAGATGAAGCAACCAAACCCTGGTTCGTAGTCCCTGAAAACACCTCTCTATAAGACCAGTATAAAAGGTCCAGGGGATATGTAGAGTGGGCATGGGGAGGCAGACATCTAGGGTGAGGCAACCCAGCTCCTAAGCCCAATAAAGGCTCTGCAAGGAAAACAAAAAGCTGCTAAGTCTTGTTGGTCCTGAGTTCCCCAAGTCTATCTTCTAAGAATGATGGTATAAGAAACTAACTTCAAGGCCTCCCAGAATCCATGTTCTCTTAACAATGTGAGCCTCTTCCTCCCTGAAGTGTCTCATGGAGGGAAGGGAAAGTGGAAAGACATGCTGTGGCAGCTGGTACACAGAGCCTCCTGAGCAGTGCCTGACCTTGCCTGCAAGAAGACCATGCTTAGTTTCCATTGAAACTAAGCCTCATTCAGCTCTGGGCCAGGCTTAACGGTTCAGGGAAAGGCAGCTGGCCTGCAGCAGAGTGAAAGCTGGTGTCTCTGATGCCAACACTGGGCAGCAGTACAGTCTATCTAAGGATGAGGCTAAGATGGAGAAGAACATGCACCTGGGTACAGCTCTCCAGCAGCCAGAGAACTCTCAAGGCTCCATTTTAGCAGTGCTCTTGTGTTCACACACATGTGACAAAGGTCTGTGTAACTTCAGCTGAAAAGGCACTGTCAAAACCCAGAGCACTGAACCCAGCACTGTAGTGAAGACTCCAGCAAACAGGAGACAAACACCTTCAGGTCCTCCTTCCTGTTCCAAGCAGCTAGGATGTTGTCAGATTTGGTGTATATACTAGACTTCAAGTCAGGAATGAATCTCTCAAGCAAACCGTCTTCCACTTACCATCAAGCCTGAGGTATTTGAAGCCACGGTATGCAAAGTAGTCTTCCATGATGGTCATGAGGGAGGTCATTTGACAGAAGAGTAGTACTTTATGATTAGTTGCACGGAGTTTGGGTAGAATTCTATCAAGAAGTTCAAATTTCCCTGAGGCACGGTACAGGTCCAGTCTAGTGCATGGAGTTCAGAAGAGGGGAGAATGTTCAGACGATTATTCGTTCACATGTGTCTTATGGAGATGTGACCTGCTGCTTCCAGGCTGCTTGGCAGACTCAAGGGGTAAAAAGTGGCTTTCCAAGCAGACACACCCACAGCTACAACTAAACTCAGGTCGCTCTTAGTCAGGGCCACACGTCATTTCACCATGTCAAAGGAGAACAAAATAAGTGCCATTACACATGGTGCCCAGTGGGCTGGAGAGTCAGCTCAGGGTAAAGCATTTGTCTAAATGTCTGCTGACCTGAGTTCAGTCCCCAGAAACTATGTAAAGGTAGAAAGAGAGAAATGGCTCCCCAAGGGAACAATGCCAAGAGGGTGGATATGAGCTGGAGCTGTTCCTAGGACGGTTGGTCTATCACTGTTTGGTTAGAACAGCTCACACTAGGGAGTAGCCTCTAGACCAGAGAATCCCAGCACTCTTACTCCCTCTAGCTTTAAACGTGTGGAGACACGCTGAGTGGCAGGGAGAGCAGGACAGAGCAGGACCCTGAGATGGATTCAAAGCCGTGTGGTAGACATATACAGGTCCACATGGCTTTCTGAAGCTAAGCCTGGTGGTGCACACCTGCAATCCCAGCTACAGCAGAACAGAAGAGCAAACACAGTGTAGGAACCCTACCTCAAAATCAAGGGGCTGGGCATGCACATAACAGTGAAGCACTTGCCTAGTATGGTGAGGCCCTGGCCCGATCCCCAACACAGGAAACAAACAAAAAAAACAAAATAACATCATTGCCTTCTAATCACATAAATGGCTGAAAATGTGGCACAACCTCATCTGCAAAAAGGCTTTTGTGATGTTCTGGAGCTGGCATATAACACCATAGACTTACAGAATTGTGGTCTGAAACCAAGCATGGTATCACACACCTATGGTTCTAGCACTTAAAAGGCTGAGGCAGAGGACTTCAATTCTTTCAGGAAGGAGATAATTAGCCATCCTGGGCTACATAGTTACATAAAAGTGTAGTCCACACTTTGAGACCATGTCCTAACATTAACAACAACAAAAAAGCGGAGCCTGCGCTTGAAGCAGCAGGAAATGCTCTCACAGGGTATCAAGCATAGTTCTGCAGAGTGGGTGAATGCAGGTTCAGGTATTCAGAAGCTGCCTACAGTTATACAGTGGGCAGCAGAGCCATGGTCTGAAAGCCAGCCTGCCTCAGATACCAGATGAATGCTAACCACAACGACAAAGCCACTGAACAAGACTATAAACCCCTCCTGGCAGCCTCCTGCCCACCCTCAGAGCTGGGAAGCTTCTCACCCTTGCACGATGCCGCCGGTGAACCCCAAGTGCTCAGAAAAGGACTCCTGCAATAGGACAAGAGATGGATTAGTGCCAAGGCAGGAAGGGGCTGCCCAGTCAAGCCCATGGTCCAGACTGCTACAGAAGAGGACTGAATTCACACTGGTGGTCAGCTGTGACCTGCAGTGGCACAAAGTGCAAATATGGATGTTCAGCTTGGCGTCAATGTACCAAAGCCAACCCTGATGTTTTTCCTGGGAAGGATGAGAAAAGGATGGCACCAATGTGAGCACCTCAGACCACCCTGAAATTAAACTCCAAGGCAGCAAGTCTAGAGTGTCTAGAATGACCTTGAAACTGTACAAGAATACAAACACATGCATGCTTTTCAGGAGTAAGAGTCCAAATTCTCCAAAAGCACAGTTACTCATGATGACTATGGACTGTGGCCATAGACTTGACTGATGTCCTTGGCAGCTCTTCATAAGCCCCCTGGGGGGTGGGGAGAAAGCCTGCCAGGGAACACAGTTCAGGAGTGGGAACACTTCCCAAGGTAAGAATCCCCAAACCCACAGAAAGCACCTAACTGAGTCTTTACAGACTTTCATTTTCAGTTCCATGATGGGTTTGTTAAGCACCTACTGGACTGGGCACAACCAATGTCAGAGTATGTTCTTGTATGTCATGGCCCTGAGTATACCTCTAATTAGCACAGATGCACACACTCACACAAGCTAAGTACCAGCAAAAGAAAAATTCAACAGATACAGATGCACAGACAGTGGCTAGTGAGAATATATCTTATGCCTTTTTGTTTGCTTGTCTGTCTCAAGACAGGGTTTCTCTGTATAACAGTTCTGGTTGTCCTGGACTTGCTTTGTAGACCAGGCTGGCCTCGAACTACCTGAGCACTGGGATTAAAGGCGTGCACCGCCACACCCAGCTGTGACAGGGTTTCTGTGTAGCCTGTTTCTGCGCTTTAGATCAGGCGGGTCTTGAACTCAGAGATCATCTGCCTCTTGCCTCTTGAGCGTACTATGCCTAGCTGCCTTTTCTATTGTTTTGATTTGTTTTGAGAAAAGGTCTCTCTACATAGCCCTGGCTGTCCTGGAAAAAGAGATCCACCTTGGTCTGCCTTCTGAGTGCTGGGATGAAAGAAGTGCGCTACTATACCCAGCTCCTTCAACTATTCTTAAGAACAGCTTAAGGACTGAGGAGACAGATGCCTTTGTCCCTAAAGGCCCTACTGTACCATCAGGAGGACCTGGCACCTAGATAGAAGCCAGGCTTGGTGGCTGATGTGAGCAACCCCAGATCTATGGAGGTGGAGAAAACAGATCATCGGCCATCCTGTGTAGCCAATTAATGACTCCAAGTTCAATGAATGATTATATCGCAAAAACCTAGGCAGAGATTAGTAGAGAAAGACACTTGACATCCACCTCTGGCCTCTACCTACATGCATACATCCGCCCACAGGCATCAGGGACAAGCATTCCAGTTTTAAGAGCCAGGTCACTGGCTGTGGCCTTACCTCAATGTGCTGGAACATGTAGGGATGATTGCAGATCTTGCGAAGCTGCATGATAGTGTTCATCAGCGTCTTGGTACCACCTTTGCCCTGCAAATGTACGTGAAATGGTCTAAAATTGAGTCGTGCCTTTGGGCCAAGATGGAGGTGGGCAGGGGATTGGGCAGGGTGGTAGGAAAAGGACCCAGAGCAAAATAATGGTTATCTTTGTGACAGGGCCATTGGGCAGGAGAAGACAATCATGTGTGGGGGTCTCTGAGACGTCCTAACAGTCTACCTGGCGCACAAGATGAATGGAAGCAAATGTGGGCAACAGCTACAATAAGAGGGGAGTGGTGACCTGTGCCAGAAAGGGAAACAAGGAGCACGACACCTAAATCCACAGGTAAGAAAAAGGCTGAAAAACAGCCTGAGAGACCAACAAAGACATACTTAAGGCTATGGCTGGGGTGCTGGGTACAGATTGGAAAGATTGGTACTTCTCTAGGGGACAAGCCCAGGCCTGCTAAGAGGAACGGAAGGAAGACACGTTGAGTGCTCCCAAGACAGGGTCAGCATGCCCTCAGTAATACCAAGAGGAAGGACACAGAGGCTGAGGCAGCTCTTCACCTGCTGGCTAAGTGGAGCTCCCTAGTGCTATTCCAGTTAGTCCTGTTTCCTGTTGTCATGAGGAAGGCAGCATCTCAAACAAGGGGAATGTCAGAAAGCAGCTCAGTAAGCACATAAAAGACAACCAGCATTATAGCTGTGGCTGTCTTGCCAGATGAGGCCTCCTGGGCACAGTGCTCAATGCTCTGAATCCCATGGTGTTTTTGGCCCACCCTCCCCTCCTTAAGACAATCAGGAGGGAAACAGGGACTTGGAACAAACCTTCTTGTCCTTCTCAGAGCCATCAGTCAACAGCACACCTTTGGCCTGCATGTGACGGTACAGCACACGCTGTAGAGCTGACATGTCGCATTTGATGACATATTCTACCTGTAGAGCAAAGAGTACTTTCAGGCCATACAATCTCAGACTAAGATGCCTGTGCCATCAATTGGAGCCTTGTGACCAGCACTGTGATTAGAACCTAAGGTATGAGGGAAGAACCCTGAAACTGGGAAGATCTGAAATAAGAAGAGATTCTGGGCCAAAATGGGCAAGTTGCTCATATTCTGGAAGCCACCCCAAATCTTGCCAGAAAATAATGGGTGATGCAAGCTAAGTATGGCTGCACGGGGCAAAGAGCCCATACAACTGGCAATGCTCTGTAGATCCAAGCTGAGCCATGGCCTCTATCTGTGGACAAGAGTCTGGGCAGGGACACTCAAGTATGAATGTGACAACCTTGGCCCTGGTTTTGCTGCACAGTCCAAGCGCAGTGGAGCGGGGCCAGGGAAGGATCACCTGACTGCACTTCCTCTGGGAACAGCCCTGCAAATGACATCTGTGGATTCTGCCAACACCTACCTTCTCGGGTAGCTGGGCTTCAACTTCTTTCTTGAGACGCCTCAGCAGGAAGGGTCGTAGAACCTTGTGTAGGCGACGGATAATCAGGATGGTCTCTTCTTCATTCAGGTCCACCTGGGAGCCAGACAGTAAATTAAAACACTGCCTTCAAAAGAGGGGGGCAAGGCATGGAAAGAGGCAGCTGTGCCATGGATAGCAGCTGGCACTTGGTACCTGTGTGTTCCTCTGGGGGAAAAGGAACACCCTTTTCCTTGGGCAATCTGCTACTTTCCCTGTATTTTATGCAATGCCTAAGGGCCAGGTACCATGCTCTCCTAAGGCCTCCACAAGAACACATGCATGACAGCTGGCTTCTGGGTCTCCCTAAGGTGTTAGCAACTTGGTGTGTAAACTACAGTATCAGCTGCCTAGCGGCAGCCAACTTGGAGGGCTTAAAGCCAGTCTGACCAAAGGCTGCTCTGAGGCGAGGAATCACACCTTCCTCTCTCAGCCTGACAGAGAATGCTGAGTAACACTGCTCCTTCAGACTGCCACCCTTCAAATAAGATGCTACATTGTTTAACATTTTTAATGTTTTTCATTTACTTATTTCTCACAGTTGGTTCTGATTCCACTTTGTTGTCCTGGGACTCAAATTCAAATCATCAGGATTGGTGGTAACTGCTTTTAGTTATTGAGCTATTTTGTTAGCCAGGGCGCCATTTCTTTCTTTCCTTTCTTTCTTTTCTTGCTTCCTTTCTCATTCTCCCTTTCTCCCTTCCTTCCTCCCTCTCTCTTTCTTTCATTTTATTCACTCATTCATCCATCCATTCATTTATGGCTTTTCCATACAGGGTTTTTCTGTTTCTGTAACCCTGGCTGTCCAGGAACTTGCTCTGTAGACTAGGCTAGAACTCAGAGATCTGGCTGCTTCTATGCCAACAAGTCAGGCTCCTAGGGTTCCATTTTAAATGAAAACCAGGAAGGAGAAGCAACTAAGATGGCATAGGTCTAAGCTTTTCTGTTGCTCTCTGGCCATCTCTGTTGAGTTTCAGCGCCGTGGAAGAGAAGCATGACTATAGCTTTGGGCTGTGGCTCTGGGAATGGAGTCTCAGAGAAGAGCCTCTTTCATTACACAAACTGGAGAAACTATCAAATTCCTTTCTCAAGGACTGCCGCCTCGGCATGCCTCCAGGGAGAATGGGAAACTTGGGGGTGAGTGCAACAGATGCCCTTCTAAGACCTGAGGAGGGACGAAGGGGAACAAGGGCAGCTTTCAACAATCTTTCGGTTCTGCCCAGGGTAACTGGCAACCCCTTCACAATGTATATGGCTTGTTTCAAAACCCATCAACACCAGTGAGGCTATACCAGGAAGACCTTTCCTCCCACAATATAGAGACTGTGGTCTCTGGACTCAGTCCCACCCACAGCACCTGTACAAGATGCTAACTGTAGTGTTCTTTGTAAACAATGTCAAAGCCTGGCCCCACAGATGTCTTTGGTTTTTTTAAATTTCATGTGCACTGATGTTTTGTCTGCATGCATGTCTGTGTGAGGGTATTAGGGCCCCTGGAATTGGATTAACAGAAAGTTGTGAGCTGTCATGTGGGTGCTGGGAATTGAACCTGAGTCCCCTGGAAGAGCAGTCAGTGCTTTTAACCATAGCCATTTCTCCAGCCTCTGTCCAGAGATGTCTTAACTAAAACTTCTCAAAGACCCGATCCTTGTGGAGGGTCCACAGTTCCCGCTGGGACTCCTGTAGCTGTTGTCACAGTGTGGGCTCAGCTGCCACTTCATATCCCAGGCGAGCTCACCTTCTCTCCAGTCATGGCAAAGGGTGCGTTGAACCACTGTTCAAAGGTGCTGCAGCTCTTGAAGATGGTGGGCAGCAGGAAGTTAAGCAGTGCCCAGAGCTCAGGTAACTTGTTCTGCAGTGGCGTGCCTGTGAGAAGCAGGCGACGAGGGGCCACGTAGTGTGTGTTAAGGACCTGCGTCAGCTTGCAGTGGTGGTTCTTCATGCGGTGGCCTTCATCCACAATCATGTACTTCCAGCGGATCTGCAAGGCCAAAAGGAGGTGGTAAGAGGAGGCAGGAAGGCTCCCAAGTGACCAGCATGTCCAGCAAGAACCAGCAGGCACAGACTCTCTAACACAAGGAATGGAGACACATGCATGAGAAGCTGAGCCTGGGCTGTGGTGACAGGTACAGAGTAAAAAGTATTCTGGCATTACAAACAAGGACAGGAAGTAGTGCTTAGTACCCCATCCCACAATGGGGAGGCACCAGGAACATTGGCCACAAGTAGTCATGCCCCTGCAGCAGGCAGCATACAAGCAAATCTTCATGTGGCTTCCAGGTAGGGGCAGTGCCAGGTTTGTCCACCCCAGAGTCTGCCAGTAACTCCACACGCCAAGGATAGAGCTAGACAAGGTGAGACTGCTTGTGAAGTGTCAATCTGAAAATTCCCAACTAGAGACCACCACTTCTATCTCTCACAATAGACCTGCCCAAGGTACAGTGTGAAGATACAGAAGCTCAGCATTTATGTCGATGTGAATCACTGCCAGCAAGTAAAGGTGTTTTCAGGGCGTCCTGCGTGCCTTGGGGTGGACTTGCTCTTGTACTACACTAAAGGTGGTGGCCTGTGAATGGCTTATATGTAAAGGCTGCACTGGGCCAATTCCTGGGATCTTGGTATGCTAACCTGTCAGCCCAGGGACCTGCAGTGGGTACACACATTGCTAGCAGTATGTAGGAAAAATGTGGCTCTGGGCAGATGGCCACATCGCCAAGTGAGCTCTTTAACTAATACTCTGCTGGAACAGCAGCCACAGGGGCCCAGTACTGCCCTAAACTTACATCGAAGTTTACAGCAGGAAAACAAGCTTGGACAGATAGCCACTGGGTAACTTCATGACACTTACAGCTCTAATAATATCAGGCAAAGCCGCAGCCTCCCTGGATAGGGGAGCCATTCCAGCCCAGCACCCTAAGATACCTCCACCACAGTGCTCACACTCAATCATTTCCCCAAGAGTCCATTAGAATCCATAGTTAATATTAGAGAAGGCCCAACCAGGGAGAGGCCTGCTAGGATCACGAGAGTGGTCTGTCTCAACCTGATAGGTCATTCAAGAAGGTCAGGAGACACTATGAAGAAGAGTCTTTCTGCACAAACATCCTAGGAGATGGGTGAAGGGTATTTGTCCAGGTCCTGTGGGGGATCCTGACCTGAACTAGGGCCCATCAGGGTGCTGAGGGAACCAGGCCATGGCCTCTCTACACAAGTGCACAGTAGCCGTGTTTTGCTATATATGCAGATAGAGTACCGAGGGATCACTTGCAAGGAGCTACGGCATAGATATGACATCAGGCATCAAGATCTTGATAGCCTGAGCCCTAGACTTGCTGTGTTCTGTACGAGGACACACTACCTTGGCCAGGATATGTTTGTCTTTGATGATATACTCATAGGTGGTCAGCAAGACATTGAACTTCCCACTGCGAAGTTGGGGGACAAAAGCTCTTCTTGCTGCTGGAGAGCCCTGTAGAGACAGGATACAAAGGTTTTACTCCTGATTAGTGTTCCTGTTCTTGCCAGAGGCAGCCTGGCATGATGCTAGGCGCAGTTGCCAGCCTGCTCTGACCCTGCCTCATAGAGTGCCACTCCTTCAGGAAAGGAGTGGACAGAGGACAGCCTGGGAGACCATGCTGCTTGCACCACCATCAGCCACATTCCTAGTGACTGATAAATTCCCCTCTTCATTGGTCCCAAACTTAGGCCCGTCCTTTACCTGGCAACAGCCACCATAGTCACATGGGTCAGCCTCCTCCCCACGGCCCGGCCCTTCCTCATTTCTAGTCCTTCTAAACACACCAAGCTCTTGCACACAGCAGTGTCCTTACACCACAGGCACAGGGAAAGAGCATGAGGCAGAAGGAACTGCTGCTGTGCACTGATGATACTTTCTGTCTCAGTTCTGATGCCCACAGCTGAGGGCTGCAGGCTCCTTCCCAGCGCACTGTGCATTTATGACACGACACTGAACACAAGCCTGGCTAGGTACCCAGGACACCCAGTACCACGCCATGCCAATGATCTATGTTCATTCTATTTTCATATGGAAATGAGTTTAAATCAGAGATCAGCTGAAGACAATCCTTCAGTGAACTCACCCATGTCTGTTATGTATATTAATAAATTGTTGAAACCATGTTCCACAAACGGAGCATTTGATTTTGACTTAAAAAAAAAAAAGAAAAAAGTATGGGGGCTGGAGAGATGGCTCAGACTTTAAGAGCACTGTCTACTCTTCCAGAGGTCCTGATTTCAATTCCCAGCAACCACTTGGTGGCTCACAACCATCTATAATGAGAGCTGGTGCCCTCTTTTGGCATTCAGGTGTACCTGCAAGAAGAATATAATCAACAAACAAACAAATGGTATGCCTCAAAATAAGATACCACCCATTCTGCATTACCACTGTGACCACATGTGCATCAAATGAGCACCAGGCCTGGACCCTTGTGCCTCTGACACACACTGGCTTCTCTCTTTGTGCGCCTTCACCCTCCTTGCTCAAGCTCATGTCTCCTAACTACTTGGAGGACATCTCTTCAACCTGTGACGTACCTTGTAGGAAACCTTCACCACCGAGGGGGCCCACTTGTCAAATTCATATGCCCAATTTGATAGCGTCCTGAAGGGAAAGGAAGGGACAGTCAAGTTCTACTATGTTAGGCAAGAGTGAAGCCAACTGGGCTGGTCTTTAAACTGCCATAGTAAATTCATGTGTTCCATGGGAGCTTTGTGCACAGGAATAGGGAGGGTGAGGTAGTGGTAGCAGCAGTCCAGGACATGGTGCTTGGTACAGCTGGCCTACAGCAGAGCCAGGGGTAGGTCTTAGGCAGCCAGCCTCAGTGGGATTCATGCCTCTTGGTGAATGAATATGTAAGATACAAGAGATCTGTTGCAGCTGCTGTGGCTGGCCCCCAATGCCAGCAATGGTAGTTTAACACAAAGGAATACTGGAGACATGGTGATCCTGTGACCACCTTAGATTGAAAATTGAAGAGCCAGAAGGGGAAAGCAGGGGCTAGGCAGAGATCAGGAGCACAAGGGAGGGAACAGAACCAAGACCTTTCCTCAGGACAGACCTGAGAGCCTTCCCCCTTAGAGAATCCTGAGAGGTTGAGCAGCAGTTAAGAAGTACCTGAGGAGTTCCAGACAGAGCCTGCTTCCCACATTTGATTTTCCTCCCAGAAACTCTACTCCTAAGCTTTCTGGCTAGTGCTTAAGAGAGTCCCATCTTCAAGCTGCTAGCATTATACTGGCAAAGGGTCTACTTAACTAAAATACGCTACTCAGGGCCCTTTACTTTGCTATCCTTCCAGCAATCCAGGTGAGATGATAGAAACACTGTAGTCACTTTGCAGCCATAAGGCAAGTAGTCAACACACAGCTGTCACCAAGTAAGAGTGAATAAAAAGAACACATAGAGGTGGTGTCGGCACACGTCTTTAACCCCAGCACTCAAGAGGCAGAGACAGGTGGATCTCTGAGTTTGAAGCCAGCCTGGTCTACAGAGTGAGTTACAGAACAGCCAGGGCTACACAGAGGAAACCCTGTCTTGAAAAACCAAAAAAGAAAACACTTCAGGAGCCTGGATGCCTGGCAGCACCAGGAGGCCCTGCACAGACCCTATGCCCAGGCAGGAGGCTGTTCCTTAGGAAGTACCAGCCAGAGGCCCCTGGCTGAGCTACTATGGTTTTATTGCTATTGTAGAACATGATGGAACAAGAAAGGCATAAAGAGAGGAAAGACTTGAGGGATAGGAAGACCTGCAATAAAGCATATCATGGGCATGGAGGTCAAGGGCAGACTCAAGAGTACAAAGCAGGCAAGGAACTCACATGGGAGCAGCAATCTAGCAGGTGGGACGGGACAGCTGGACACTGAACAGTAAGACACAAGCGGGGCACAGGGAGTGCTTTCAGCCAGGAGGAGGTGGGATGAACAGCATGAACATATGCCCGGGCAGGAATCATGTGGGAAGGCTGTGGGTCAGTCCAGGTCACAACCACTGAGGAGGCAGCAAGGAGCTCCTTCACCACGCAGTGGAGTGCTATGGTGACATGAATGAGAATGGCCCCAAAGGCTCATATCTATGAATATTTGGACTCAGTAGCTGGAACTGTTTGGGAAGGACTAGGAGGTGTAATCTACTGTAAGAGGTGTATTCCTCTCACACACCTAGACATGTGAAGTTTTCGGTTTCAAAAATCCACGTTATTTCCAGTGTCTCTGTCCTGTGCTTGTGGATTAGTGTGTGAGTTCTCAGGCGTTCCTGCCACCATGCCGTTGCTCTGCCACTATGGACTCTAACCCTCTGAAATCGTAAGCCAAATTACATGCTTTCTTTTAAAAGTCGCCTTGGTCATCCTGTTTTGTCACAGCGACAGTACAGTAACTGAGACAGGTTCTCACCACAAGCTAGGAGCTTCAGACACAGCAGGCGGCCTGCAGCACCGCCCTGAATCAGCTGCTTACTGGGACTGGCAGAGGCTGCTGCTGAGGACACCACATGGAGACAAACAGCAAGGCAGGAGGAGAGCAGGAGGGTGCCTTGATCTCCTACACCTATAGGTACAGACAGCTGTAGCTTTACTTTGGTTGGGAGAAAGACAGCAGCACTGTGATGGGCTAGCATGGAGAGGAGCACATGGCCAGAACAGCATGGATGGAGGAAAGTAGCCCAGATGAGAAAAACAGCAATTATTAATGGAATTATGGATGGGAAGTAGCCTAGATAGAAATACTTAAAACATATGGCATGGAATCGGAGCTGGTAGACAATGAGGTAGCTTACTGGGTAATATCTGCCCAGCATCAGGTAACATAAAGCTATTCTAAAGTATAACAGGTATCTCTGTCTTTACTGATTCAGTAGTGAGTTAGAAAATACTGCCATAATAATTACAGGCTTTAATAATAAACATTATTAGCTAACTCTATATTTTTATAACAATCCTAATTTTTTGTGTTTCTTGAAACAGGGTCTCATTCTATATCCAGACAAGCATGGAACATCTTACAGCCCAGACTGGGCTCAAATTTGTAAAAATTCTCCTGCCTTAGCTTCATGAACATACAGCACGGTTTCTAATATTGGGGCTCCTTAGGGAAGGAGCTGATCTAGAATTGAAGCAGGAAATGGAAAGAGGAGCCAGGGGAAATCAGCTGGAACAAAAAGCAAGTAGTCTAACTTCAGGCAGGGCCTGCTACAGGGACAGGAATGGCAGCCAAGAGAGGCGACATCAGTCGAAAAGCAAAAGAAATGAACCAGTGTAAACGGGCATACACATACCTACCCTCATTGATAACTAATGGAACATGGAAGGGAAGAACTCAAGGTGTTGCTTTCAGCATCTAGAGAAACAGCTCCATATCCAGAGGCCTGAGCACCCGACAAAACAAAGTAGTAGGATAAAAACACAAGCACCCAGCAGTAATTCTGCCTGAGCGGCATGGTCAGGGTTGTTGTGGGCATGATGTGGGCAACATAGAGAGAAAAAAGAGGGTATTTCACTTCCACAGCCACAGGCACAATCTCACCATAAGGAAACCCAAGGAAGCCACAGTGAGGAGAGACGGAGAAGCCTGGGAGACACATGTCCACACAGGCCTAGGGTATGGTGCCCTGGCAGACCATTTGACGAACAACCTAAAATGTTGGCTCCATACCCAGCACCTCCAACAAAAAGCAGTACAGAGGCTCTCAGAAAGCTGAGGCAGAGTCTTGAGCTCAAGGCCAGCCTGGGATACACAGTGAGAGCATATATAACATAAATGACAATAAAAATTTATCAATGTCAAAATTATGGAAATTTGGAGCACCATGACAGGCTAGAAGCCATAACAACTAATGAGCCTGGAGAGAAGAACAAACACAAGAATAAAACGAACGGAGTGAGATTAGAATGCACTTTTGTAGTATCATGGCAGTGCTGACCCCTCAACTGTGACTGGATCTTAAAATTAATAAAAGTTGTATCAAAGAAAAACCGAGAGATAAGTGCAAGGGGCCTCTCACTGAGCCTGTGGCTGTTGTCACCCACCAACAGAACAAAGGGATGACAGCCCATGTAAGGAATTAAGCAAATGGGAGAAAGAGGCAGTTCTTCCTAGTGGCAGAACTATAATGAGCACATGAGGAAGGAACCATGGAGACACATGGTCATGTTCAGAACAGCCCTGGAACAATCCCTGCAGGCAGGACTCGTACCATGTGGTGGCTGTGATGTGTGTAGTACCAGAAGAAATGGGGCGCCAGCTAGAACCTGGTTACCTCCACTAAACATTTAACTAATAAAGGGAAATCTGGGTGCGGCCATTTCTTCCGCCTTCCTCTCTGCACTCTTCACTAAGCTGCCAGCAGCACCATGTTGAGCCAGAGAATCTGCAGGCTCACCACTCCCATGGTCTACTGCAGCCACTATGAGGAGGGTCTGGGAAAGAACTTGGCATTTTTCACAGAGAACAAGTGGAGGTTACTGGCGATGATGACTGTGTACTTTGAATTTGGATTTGTCGTTTCTTTCTTTATAGTAAGGCACCAGCTACTTAAAAAATAAGGATATCGGGGCTGGAGAGATGGCTCAGCAGTTAAGAGCACTGTCTGTTCTTCCAGAGGTCCAGAGTTCAGTTCCAAACAACCATGTGGTGGCTCACAACCATCTATAGTGAGATTTGGTGCCCTCTTCTGGCCTGCAGGTGTTCATACATATAAAGCACTGATAAAATAAATAATACATTTTTTAGAAGGATATTTCATTTATCCTTTAAATGTTTAAGAGATATAATCTGAAAATTGCATTAAACTCTTGAATTCTTATACTACATGCAACTGTAAATAAATAAATATTTAATGCCTCTTCTCTGAAAAACAAACAAACAAAAAAAACCCAAAACAATTAAAATCCAAGCCAGGCATTAGCGTGGACACCTTTAGTGTCACCATTTGGGAGGCAGAGGTATATGGACCTCTGTGAGTTTGAGGCCAGCCTGGTCTACAAAGTGAGTCCTGGGATAGCCATGGCTACATAGAGAAACCATCTCCGCATCCCCCAAAAATCAGTTTACCGATTTTTGTTGACACATGGAAGTAGGTGGAACATAACCCCCGAGACTTCAAACAAACCCTAACCCAGGGACAAACTTCCTGCCCAGGCCTCAAAGGTGACAAGTTTATAAAGGACTAAGATTTGAGACTAGTAGCCCTGAATGAACACATAGCAAGCTCAGGGAGCACTCTAGGATGAAGCCTTGTCACACACAGAGACAATAGGAATAGACCATCCCCTAGGCCAGGGACTGATTCAGGGCCAGAAGCGTAACCTAGGCTAGGCCAGAGAGAGCTGGTCCTAGGGAGGATGAGGCAGATGAATTATTATTTTTTGAAGCCAACAGATTTCCAGAACTGCTGAAACCAAGAAGTGGTGAGTCGGAGACTCTGTGGGATGGCGATACGTGCAAGCTTGGGCACCTGTGCTGTGTTTACCAAGCTGGGACACGATACAAGAGGACACTGGGCCCCATGAAGGGCACAGTGCATACAAAACAGTACAGCAGTTTTTGCTTATCCAAAGGTAGCCCCTCCCAATTCCCCGGAAGGAGCAAGGGGCCAGCCACTACAGAAATCACTAAGAGCTGACCCGTGGAATACGGGTGGGCTCCACACACCTGCCTCTCAAAACTAGAGGCAGCTAGCAACAGGTTGATGTGTGTCTCCTAGACAAATGCATTGCAGTCCTCATGCTCAGAAACTCCGACACAACTAAAGCAGTCTATTGTCCTATTCTGTACAGCCATGTAGAGAGACAGAAGGTAGCCACAATGTGAAGACCATGTAAACACAGATGGAAGGTGGCCAGAGAAGTTCCAGACCAGCCCTGTGCCATGCTCTGGACACCCATTTCTGCCCTGCAGGAAGAAGAAACCCGCGCTGCGACCAGGCTGAACGGAGCCGGCGCATACATACGAGAGAGGCACGATGATGAGGAAGGGCCCGTTGATGCGCTTGTGCTCCATGAGGTACGTGATGAGGGCGATAGTTTGGATAGTCTTCCCCAGCCCCATCTCATCCGCCAGGATGCCATTCAGGTTGTTGTTATAAAGGGACACCAGCCACTCCAAGCCCTTGATCTGAAAGGGCAGAAATGCAAGGACCAAGTTCATACAACAAATATGCTGCCCGTGGCTACCCTACAAGGAACTCTGCCCTGTAAGAGATAGCAAAAAACAACATAACTAACTGTAACAGAGTCACAGGCTCTCCTGTCAACATGATCCAGTCCAGGGTTTGCTTTCTTGCCTTTGTTGTAGACCCTGTGCTGGACTCATCCAAACCACTAGCCCCACCCTCGCTGTAACTCCAACTGTTCACAGAGCTCGCCTGAACTCCAGACCTCTTTTACAAGTATCTGCAGATGAGGCTGGTGGCCTCACTACAAAATTCTGGCCCTGACCAAGGTATAACATAGCAGAAGTCACAGAGACCACACAAATGAGATGCTACCACAGAAATCAATCTATTTATGACTGAATATATTTTGTTTTAAACTTGTTTAATAATTGTATGTATATGAGTATTTTGCCTGCACGTATGTGAACATGTGTGCTTGATACCTGTGGAGGACAGAAGAGGGCATTAGATCCCCTGAGACTGTACTTACATACTTGAGCCACCATATGGGTGCTGAAAAATCAAACCCAGGTCCTCCGCAAGAGCAACAACTGCTCTTAACCAGATGAATCATCTCTCTAACTCTAAATATTTTAGACAGGCTTCAGTGCATGCATGATAAGATAAAGATCTCAGAAGACATGCTCAAGTGTGGGCAAGGGGACCTCTAATGCTCTCAAGTATGGGCATGGGTCACCTACATGCAGATCATGTATGCATGGACATATGTATGTGGAGGCCAGGTGTTGGTTAGCAGTGTTGCTTGATCACTACCAACATGCTCAATACCTATTGAGGCAGGCCCTCTCACTGAACCCAGAACTCTATAATCTGTAAGTCTAGCTAGCCAGTTTGCCCTGCAGATGCCATCTCTACCTCTCGAGTGCTGGGATTACATGGCCACACTACTTGTCTGGCTTTCATGTCAGTTCTAGAGATCTGAATCCTGATCCTCAATTAAGACAGGGTTTCTCTGTGTAGCCCTGGCAGTCCAGGAACTCGTTATGAAGACCAGGCTGACTTTGAAGTCAGAGTTCCTCCTGTTCTGCATCCTGAGTGCTGGGCTTAAAGGCATGCACCACCACTGGCCATGGAGTATAGCTATAGACAGCAGTGAGCTGCCATGTGGATGCTGGGAATTGAACTCAAGACCTCTGGAAGAACAGCCAGTGCTCTTAACCACTAAGCCATCTCTCCAGGCCCAGATTTCTTTTTTGCAATTGAGGATTTTCCAAAGCATGTGAGCTGAATATAACACAAGAAGAGAAAGTTTGGACATTTTCTTTACAAACTAAGTAGGAAGGGGCTTATCATTACAAAGGCCTATAGAAATTTCTAGTGAATTCTCATTTGGCTCTGGAAGCTACATAATCTCACAGTTCTCCTAGGGAGAGTGGCAAGAACAGAGGTCACAACCAAATAAAAATAGGAATACATAATCTTTGGATTGAGTGGGGCTGGCTCCCTTTTGGGAACTTATAGATGAGACAGGACTACCAGACACAGAAGAAAAGAATTTCCCCGAGAGGCTGAAAACAGTTAAGAGCCATGGTCTTTTCACTCCCATCGAAAACCCTCTCATAAGAAAGGCCATTCCTCTGCTCCCAGAAAAAGTCCTGTTCAAAGTTCCAGGTAACCTTGGGTCTCAGTCATGCTGCGGAGCATCCCTGTGAGGCCCACACCTGCTCCCTGGGGGCTGCATACAACACCCACCTGCCTGGTACCTAGTAGCTTCCTGAAGTTTCAATACCTTCTGGCAGCTAACCTACTAGATCATAGATGCTTTGGATGAGAAAACTTTCTGGCTGTAGCGTTATACACCTTTTATTAGACAGAGACAGGTGATCTCTGTTGAGTTTGAGGAAAGTTTGGCTATATACTGAGTTATAAGCTATTCTGGAATACACAGTGAGACCCTGTCTCAGAGGAAACCAAACCAAACCAAAACCAGATGGGAAAATTATGGGAAAAATTCAGGAAAAGTGAACGTTGCCTAAGTCCACCACCACCACCCGGCCTCCTGGCTGCCTCTTGCCTTACCTGGTACTGTTTCAGGACACCGTTGACCATGAGGGCCGACTGCTTATCTACTCTCTCTGTGACTGCATGGGCCACTGCATAGTAGGACTGCAGGCCACGAGCGAGGGCCTGGGACACGCCGTACTCGTCGTCCACATCTTGCTTGGCGTTCCTGGAGGGGGCACATGCTGTATGAGGACACAGGCTCATCTGCAGACTCGTCTGCGACAATGCAGCCACCAGCCTCAATCAGCTGCCACTGCCTGGGGCTTACGGACTACACTGCAGGGTCCAGAGGGGGAACCACAGTGTAGCTAGCAGCTGAGCCCAACCTAAGCAGGACAGGTGAGCGTCCCTGAGATGACGCAGGCCCCAAGCCCACCAAGGGCTAGAGTGGATCCTGTCACTCCCCATGACAGAATGCACTTCTGTTAAATGAGCAGCTACTCACCTAGCACACTAGCTGCATACAAACCAGCACTACCTGTAAGAGGATGCTTCTGAGACCTAATCTAAGCTCAACTTTGCTGCTGCTGTTTAAGATTATCTTTATCTTCTTGAGACATTGTCTCAATATGTAGCCCTGGCTGGCCTTGAATTTGCATTTTCCTGCCTCAGCCTATTTCAGGACCTGGCTCACGAACTCTTTCTTCATTTTAACATTTTGAGATTTTTAAAAAAAAAACATTTATTTGTCTACATGTAGGAGTGTGCTCGTCCATCACAGATATGAGGAAGTCAAAATCATTCTCTCCTTGTTCCATGTGGGCTTTTGGGACCAAACTCAGGCTATCAGGCTTGACATCATTACCAAGAGCCATCTCACCGATGCTTCTCTCTCTCCTCAACCCCTCTCCCCGCTTTCTCGGCAGGGTATTACTACTCTAACCATGACTGGGCTGAAACAGGCTATACAGACATGCTGGCCTTGAATCCTGCCTCTAACTCCTGAGTGTTGGCCTTACAGGCATCCACTTCATTCCTTGCTTAATAAGTCTTTTTCTTTTTTAAGATTTGATTTCTAATTGTACACGTGTGGCAGAGTGGTGCTGCACTCGTGAGTAAAGGTTCCCTTCAAGGCCAAAAAGTGGGTATTGGAACCACTGGAGCCTGAGTTACAGTTGTGAACTACTCGACGTTGGTACTCAGAACAAAACTTGGACTTTCTACAAGAACAGTATGTGCTCCTCATTGCTAAGCCATCTCTCTAGTCCCTCTTTCTGTTTTTTGGTTTTTTTTTTTAGAAGTGGGGTTTCTCGGCATAGCCCTGGCTGTCTTTAAACTCAAAAACCCGCCTGCCTTGGGCTGGAGACATGGCACAGCAGTTAAAAGGACTGGCTTCTCTTCCAGAGGACTCAGGATCAATTACTAAAGTCCCCACATGGTAGCTCACAAATGTCTGCAGCTTCAGTTTCAGAGGATCCAACACCCTCACTCAGACATACATGTAGGCAAAATACCAATACACATGAAATTAAAATTAAAGACAGAAAAGAAAAGGAAAGGAAAGAAAAAGGAAGGAAGGAAGGAATCCACCTGCCTCTGCCTCCTGAAATTAAAGGCATGTACTATTACTGGCCAGCAGAGGCCCTATTTTTCTAGCAATTACAAATTTAGTGGTGTATGAGAGGCACATGCATGAGCTACTGAACACATGTGGGTTCTGAGAAACAGAACTCAGGTTGTTAAGGATTGGCGGTACTCTTACCTCAGACACTATCTCAATAGCACTTCTTTATTTAAAAAGCGTGTCACGGTTACATTCATGAATTTCAGGATTGAAATCAGCCTGGGCTATAGAATGAAATCCCATATCTCAAAAGTAAAAAAAAAAAAAAAAAAAAAAAAAGTCAAGCATAGTGGCACACACCTTTGATTCCAGCACTCCGGAGGCAGAGGCAGGTGGATCTCTGTGTTCCAGGCTAATCTGGTCTATATACTGAGTTCAAGGCTAAGCAGAGTTACACAGTGAAACTCCAGCTACAAAATCCAGGGAACAGTCCAGTAAGCTCTTTGTGTTTTTATATATGAGCTTTACAGCTGTGCTCGTATGTGTGCATGTATTTACATGTGTCTCCCAGTGTATAAGGAGGCCTGAGTCTTTCTTAATCACTCTCCACTCAATGAGACAGTCTCTGGCTTGAATCCAGAGTTCACTAATATGCCTAGTCCAGATAGCCAGTGTGCTCCGGGGATCCTGGTTCTCTGCTTCCATGAAGTGGAAGTCAACGCAGATACTGTGTCCACCTAACATTTTTGAAGGTACTGGGAACACACAATCTGGTCCTAGTGCTTGCTACTTATAGATCAAGCACTTTCCCTACTAGTCATCCATGTCCCCAATCTTGTGGGGAGGTTCTTTTCATATATTTCTCCTGTAGATTTTAAAGTAGAGGGTGAACATTTGTTTTCTTTCTTTCAAAATTTATATATATAAATTTGTGTATATATATACACATACACGATATATATACACAAATTTGTGTACAAATTTGTATATATACAAATTTGTGTGTGTGCATACACACACAGCAGTACAGAAACATTTGTGTGTATGTAGACTATGTGTGTGTGTGGTACTCATGGAATCCTCTGAAGCTGGAGGAGTTACAGATGGTTGAAGTCACCATGTGGGTGCTAGAAAATGAATCCAGGGCCTCTGCAAAAGCAGAAGTGCTCTTAGCCAATAAACTATCACTCAAGACCACAAGGTTAAACATTTCCTTCCCCCTCATGACACCCCCTCCTTTTTTTTTTTTTTTTGAGAGACAAGACTTCTCTGCATAGCCCTGGCTGTCCTGGAACTTGCTCTGTAAACCAGGAAGGCCTTGGATTACTGAGGTATGGGCAGGGTTGGCGGAGCACACCTTTAATCCCAGCATTGGGGAGGCAGAGGTTGGCAAATCTTTGTGAGTTCCAGGCAAACCTGGTCTACAGAGTGAGTTTCAGGACAGCCAAGGTCACACAGAGAAACCCTGTCTCAAAAATCCAAAACAAAACAAAATGTATGAGCCACCACCTGGTTGAACATTTCTTTCTTTCTTTCTCTTTTTTTTTTTTTGAGACAGAGTTTCTCTGTGTAGCTCTGGCTAAGATTAAATATACACACACCACCACGCCCAGCTAGGTTGAACATTTCTTATCTGAAATGCTTATGTATTTTGGAGTTTTTCAGTTGGGGGAATATCTATAGAGATCTTAGTAATTTCACAATTCCTAATCAAAAAATAAAAAGTGGTATAAAAACTGAAACATTTAGAATTTGGAGCATTTCAGATTTTGGATTTTCAGATTGGAGTAACTCAGTCTTCATCCCGTTTCTCTTTAATGGTCCCCCATCAACTTCTCGCCACAAACAAAAACAAAACAAAACAAAACAAAAATCCAACCAACACATTAATTTTTAACTGTGCTTTCCAGAGCAAAATGTAAGAGAGAACCTACATGCCCGGCACCAAGGGCGAGCAAAGAACAGAGGGCCAAGCATGTGGCCGTCACACTGCTGCACAGGATGGTGGCAGCTCTCTGTACCTGCAGACAAAGGGACAGCTTACGAGAGATTTATGTATGGTGAGAAGTGACGCACACCACAGTGCCTGGATGTATGTGTGGAAAAAGAGAAAGAAAATGAAAATGCGGCTAATTTCTCTGGAGGTTGACACAGGAGGGCTGACATGGGCTTCTCTATTAGAGAAACCAGCAGGAGCCTGCTGGCAGCAAGAAAAGGTGAGCAGGTCTGTGTTGTCACCCAACTGTACTTCACAAGCTTATGATGACCAAGGAATTATTTTCTGTGCAAATCACTACAGAGGTAAATAAAATCTGTAGAAAATAAATGTGGCCCTTTTAGTGGCTACCCATAAGAGTTGGGAATGCCACCTAGGGAGAGGGTAATCAAGTCTGAGGCCAGTCTAGGTTAGACAATGTAAAGGGGAAGGTTGGGATTCTGGCCACTTTAGAGAGCTTGCAGATGAACACACATGGGGATCTCTTACTCAATAATGTGTCGAGCGTCCACCTCAGAGACATCATCGCTGTCTGGGTCTGGAATCTTCTTCTTCTCCTCCACAGGCAGCGTGGGGGGCTGTGCAGGCTGAGGCTGTTCCTCTTCTTCCTCCTACCAAGAAAAGTGCCATGTCATCTTGGTTCCCTAGTGTGCTGCTGGGCTCCCAGAAGAAGAGATGCTCTTTAGTCTTGCTCCCTCCCAGTATAGTGGTGTCTGCCTCATACTGCCCTTCCCTTTGACCTGCTGAGTAAATGCATTTAGTTTTCCTAGCAGATTGCAGGGTCTTTGCAAGGACGTCTTGGGTCACCTCTACTGCTATGCAAAGCAGCCTCCACATCTTGCCACACCTTTGTGCTCTACCAACTCAGGCAGCTTTCCAGCTTCACAACTGACTTCCCTAAATATGCTTGTGCTTTACCTCTAGTTTTTACTCATCTGGAGACAACAGGCATCTTAGCCTTTCTAGTACTTGTAAGCTGATTGAATGTTATTGCCTTAAAGGGCCTCCCTGCATTTATTAAGCAGGTGACACTGTAATTCTGCAGACCATGTTCAACAAATACACAGTAATGCATTTCCCAGTATTGAGCCATTCTTTTTCTACTATGTGAACCATACAGGTCCACAGTAGATTCTTCTCAATTATCACAGAATTGCTAGAGAGGTTTTAAAACACTATGTGTGAATGCCACATGGCTCTAACTCCATCTAATTAAAAACCTGAGGAATACAGATTATAATTTGAGTAATCTGGGCAATGTAGTAGATCTTCTCTCAAATTACAATTAACAACCAGGGCTACTGCACATTGCTAAAGTACTTGACTAATGTGTGGCAAGGTTCAACCCCAATGAAACAAATTTTGTGTTTTTTTCATAACTATCTGTTAAACAGTTATAATCAAACTCTGATAAAAGTTTTCCCTGCACCACAAAACACAACTCCAGATCATTGGGAACAAGAAGATTGTTCTCACTAACAAATGCAGAAAAGCAGCAGCTATCTAATGAGTTACAGCATGGCTAGAATAAGACCGGGTGGGACAACCAGCCAACTAAGGAGGTCAGAAGATTCCCTTCCCAAAAGACAGGAACAGAACAAGACTGAAAAAATGAGTATTCAAGCTCGAAGAGTTAGGCAGGGCACTGCACATTCATCTTGGAAATGCTGCTAACTTCTGGACAAAACAGGGTAGAATACTGCAGCTTATTTATCTGGGGTACTTCGGTCTAGCCCGCCCACCTCCAGTATGAAGTCTGCTGTCCTAGGGAGCCATAGAGGCAGAGAAGTCTGACAGTATAGTATAAAGATAAATAAACAGCCTGATAGAAATAAGTATGTTCTTTAAAAGATAAAACAAAAACAAAACACTTGTGTCTCTCAATCTATCAGACTACTGAAACAACAGACTCCAAAGAATGGGAATTCCCCCAGGAATCTCATTCAGGAATTCAGAACCAGCACCAGTCACAAGAGCAGCTCATCTCCCAGAAAGAGATTCGAAACAGTTCTAATAACTTGTCAGAGCACCTTACAGGTTAAGACTGAAAGCCAAACAAGGATGGGTCAGTGGTGGGTGGGACCACAACATGATAGGTACTTAATGGATGTGCACAACTTTGGTCCTCTATTTAAACTTTGTTCTCACTTCAGAACCCTGAAGATGGATTTGAGGGGGTTGCTGGTTCTCATGTCCCTCTTCTAAATGTGGCCACATTGAATCAATATTTTTCTGCTTTCCACTTGATATTGGGGCACATATTGTGTCCCCAAGTTCAAGTATTTCTACCATCTGGCAGCAGTGATGGGCCTGCCTACCTCAGGGCCAAATAGCTGCAATCTCATCCATGGTGCTGGTACATGCTTCTAATAGTGAAGATGTGCATGTAACCAGTGGAGATGCACACAGGTGCAGATGTGCAGAGACCAAACGGGCCCCGGGAAGACACTGCTTTAGGCGGACATGCAAACAGCCTATCTGAAATGCACCCCCTTGTACAAAGAGCCAGGACAGAACACAAACAGCTCACTGACTCGGTTGTTTGCATACAATTCCTGCCAAGGTACTACAGGATCTATTACTTGTAAGTAGTAGAAAAATTGGGCCTTTTCATAAGGAGCCAGAAATCAAATTAGAAAAATAAAGTCAGACCAGCCAAAAGTGGCAACACCCTCCATGAAGAAAACAAGAGTTCCTAGAATGAACAGACACCAACAGACATCTGCCACCGTGCTTTCGTCAACATGACACCAACTAGAGTCATGTAGGAGAAGGGACCCTCAACTGAGGTGATTTCAGATTGGCCTGTAGCCATGTCTGTGGGGTGCTTTTCCTGATTACTGACTGATGAGGGAGGGCTTAGCCACCCTGGGGACACGTGGCATGAAGGTAGCTCTGAACAGGAGCCTGGAAGCAAGCCAGTAAACAGGGCTCTTTTATTGTCCTGCTTCAGTTCTCCTGAGCTCCAACCCTGAATTCCCTCAGTGATGGGTTGCGGCATGAGAGTTGTTTCTTCCTCAACTTGCTTTGGGTCCTGGTGTTTGCTACAGCAACAAAGAAACCTAACTAAGACAGCTACCATGGTCCTACAGGAGAAGGGAGTCACAGTCCTTCAAAAGAGCTAACTGGGAGAACTCCGAGTTTGAGAACAGCCAGTTCTAAGCTAACCACGGCTACATAGTGAGACCCTATCTCAAAAAAAAAACAATAACCCCCAACAAGACAAACAACAGACAAAGAGTAAGTAAATAAATAAAGAAGGAGGAGGAGAAGAAGAAAAGGCACTCAGCTGTTCCTGCCTCTTTACAGACGTTGAAGGTGCTCCGAGCAGGAGCGTCAACAGTGTGTGCAAAGCTATTGTTGGACTTAAGCTTGTGCTCAGGTCAGTGAACGTGGAATCACAAAGGACAACCACTGCCTACACCAAAACCAAAACAACCCACAGCCAAGCTGGACACACAGCAGGAAGGATATCAAGACAGCTTTCTATGGAGTCCGCTAAAAAGCCAGCCAGATAATCTACAAGGCAAAAGAGACAAGACTACCAGGCAACAAAGAAGAGAACGAGGCGACAGGTGGCTGAATTCTCATCGGAAAGAAGAGGCCAACAAGGAGGCTGTAAAAAGACTGAACAGTTAAGAGCATATACTACTGCCCCTGCAGAAGAACAAATCTCAGTTCCCACGCCCATGCCAGGCAGCTCACAACTACCTAGAGCTTCAGCTCCTAGGGATGCAGCTCTTTTGGCCTCTGCAGGCACATGCACTCATGACTGCATTTAGACAAACAAGCACACAGCAACAAAAACAATGAAATAAAGAGGCCACTAAGAGTGGAATCACATGTTTGAACTGCTGAGAGAGAAAGGCAAAGAGGAGCTGTCAACCAAGACTGATACATTCAACTAAGCTGTCCTTCCAAAGTACAAAAACATCCAGAAAAAAAAAAAATTCAATAGCACCTGTTGCTGGCAGACAGGCCTTATTAAAATTTTCTAAGAGGGCTGGAGAGCACTTAATTGCCTGTATGGATAAAGACCTGGGGTCAATCCCCAGCAGAATTGCATGCACACAGAGGCATATACTCGCACAGACACACAAATGAAACAAAACCCAAAATAGCATTAGAAATGGTGAATACACAGATTAATATAAAAGACTATAAAAATACCTTCAATTATTCCTTCTATACTAACATCTTCCAAACGGTTGAGAGAGGATCATGCATTAATTTCAAGAATACTGTGCTTAATCTCAGTACTCAGGAAGTTGAGGCAGGAGGATCATGGCATCATAATCACCAGGAATGTCATTTCCCCTGAGCTGGACCATCAGGATCCTATCTCAAAAATCCAACGGAACTAGCAGTGATAGCGCACCCCTTTAATCCCAGCGCTTAGGAAGCAGAGGCAGGAGGATCTCTGAGGCCAGCCAGGGCTACTATACAGAGAATCCCTGTCTCAAAAAAAACAACCAAACAAAAAACTGAAGAAAAAAAGAATGTAATAAAGTAAGATGCCTATTGTAACTGTGTGATTACAAAGAAATTATTACGTAAATGCATAGCCAAAACAGACATTTACAGAAAAGGTAAGTCAACAACAAAAATAATAATTATAATTAACAGAAAAACAAACAGTACATGGAAAAGAAAAAGGAAAACAGAAAGATAAAGAAAAGAAAGGAAGAGTAAAGTCATACTGGCCACGCACACCTAAGCATAACTGTGACTGGAGGACTCTGCCAGGAGGTCAAGGCAGCCTGGGGCACAGAGCAAAACTGCCGCAGAGGCTCACTCCACACACACTCATACACAAAGAGAAGAAGGGGAAAACAGAAAGAACACAAATCAATAACCAACAGCACAGTGCTTTGTAAATGCTGCTCCAAAGCATACAACCCAGGTATTATTTCTGGAGCCTATGGTATGAGAGACATGACTCCTGCAAGTTGCCCTTGGATCTCCACATGCACACAGCACACACGTCTACCCTCACCCACACACATCATACACACATGATCATAAAATTTAAAAGAAGTTTTAAAGAAGATTTCAGATTAGATGGCAACAAAAACAAAATGCTGGGAATGTGTGTGTGTGTACTTCCGCTTTCAATAAAACTTGCCCGAGTGCCAAAAATATAGTAATATAAAATACTGGCTGGAACTGGAGCTCAGTGGCATAGAGTACTTCCCTAGATTATATGAGGCCCTATTTCAACCCCAGGATCAAAAACAGACACTGGAGGAGGCAGAGGCAGGTGGATCTCTGAGTTCAAGATCAGTCTGGGCTACAAAGCAAGTTTCCAGACAAGTGAGAACTATACAATAAAGACATCTTCTTTCAAAAGAACCAAACCAAAACAAACAACAAACCAAACTCATTTAAATTTGTGAGACACACACAAAGCTTATCTTGCATGTACAAAGCCTAGGTTTTGGAAATGGGGGAAGAGTTAAAAAGTAACATTTATGAAGCCAGATGCCATGGCATGCAACTATAATTACCAATGCTTGGGAGGCTGAAGCAGGAAGATTGATAGTTTCAGGCCATCCTGGCCTAACAGTTCAAGGCAAGCCTGGGTTATACACAGTGAGAGAAAAGTCTCAAAACCAAAGTTTACTAGATGTAGCCCAAGGGTGAATAGTGGTAAAAAATAGGTTTGGGGCATGGTGAGATGGCTTATCCATTAGGAGCACATGCTGTTCTTCCAAAGGATCTCAGTACAAACCCATGTCAGAAGCTCCTAACTGTCTGCAACACAGCTTCAGGGAATCCAAGGCCCTTTTCTGGCCCCTGCTAACACCAGCAGACAAGAAACACACACACACACACACACACACACACACACACACACACAGGAATAAGTTTAAACCCAAAACCAAACCAAACAGGTTTAAACACTATAAACAAAAGCCTCACATCAGTAATTTAAGCTTAGATTAATCAACAAAGTGAGACAATTACTGAAGTACCAAAATCAGAAATACAGGAATCATCACCTCTGACCTTACAGAATGACAAAAGCAATTAAAAAAACAAACAAACCGTTAAACACAATGTTGGGGCTGGAAGGACAGCTAGGTGAGTAAGGGACCCGAGTCCAATCTCTAGAACCCACATAAATTCAGGTGCAGCCCTGCATATTTGTAAATCCCAGTGCCCCTAGGGGAAATGGGAAGCCGACACAGAAGAATTCCTGGAAGCTGGTAGGCCAGCCCACCAGGAGTGTACAGAGTAAACAAGAGCCCCAGTCTCATGGTCCAGGTGAAGATGGACATCTCAGACTGTCCTCTCACTCCTACACACCCACTGTTGGCTGTGTGCCTACATTTACAGAGACACAAGTAAAACACACACAATATATATATTCATATTCACATACACAGAAGAGTGAGAAACCAAGCATACTGGGGGAAGATATTTGTGAATTACACACTGGGTCAGAGATGTGTCTAGAATAAGGACTGAGAGCTCATTGGGATGGCAGACCAATTAAGACCAGGCAAGACTTGAACAGACTTCCACTGAGGAAGACGTATTGATGGAACACATGTGCATATGAAGATGCTTAACATCACTACTTACCAGGGTAACGCAAATCAAAACCAAATGAGATGCCACCACACACCCACTAAAATGGCCATAAGCAAAAGAACAAACAATACCAAGTGCTGGTGAGGATATGAAGAAACTGGAACCCGTGAAATGGTACAGCCACTTGGAAGAACAGTTGGGCAGTCTCTTAGAAAGTGAACAAACTTACCACGTGACCCAGCAATTCCACGCCTAGGCATCTACCCAAGAAAAATGAAAACATATGTCCACACAAAACATGTTTGCAAATGTTAACAACATTATTCATCATAGTAAAAATGGAAATACAAGTGTCAACCAATGGGTAGATGGGCAAATAAAATGTGGTCTATTCATACAATGGAACACAAAGCAGCAATAAAAAGAACAAGTTCTTGGTACACACAACACATGAATGAACCTCAGTAACATGCTACACATTGGTGCTCCGACTCCATTTGCAGGGTATGTCCACAAATGGCTAGAGAGATGGAAAGCAGAGTGGTAAGCTGGAGGTTGGGGTACGCTACTATAATCCCAGTACTTGGGAGATTCAAGTTAGAGGATAGTGAGTTTGAAGCTAGCCTGGGCTATGCAGGGAGACTCATCCAACAAGAAATAAAAAAACAAAAGACAGTTATATGGCTTTCTTGGGGCAAAGACTGGGGGCGCAAACAACCATAGACAGCTTAAAGGTTGCTTTCTGGTTAACTAAGACATTCTAATACTGTTGTGAGGGGCTGATCCACAGTTCCATACTTTAACTAAGAAACTACAGTTTCCAGTTTATGTAAATTAGACCACAACAAATCTGTTTAAATTAGAACAAAGTGTCCTCTGTAGGGCATGGTAGTGCACACCTAAAACTAGCATTCAGAAAGGCAGGATAAATGCATGTCTGAATGTTAAGCTAGAATGTGCAAAATATCAAGACCTTCTCTAAAACAATCAGGTTGTATACACATGCACCTAACACTGAGGGACTCTTAAATGGACAGGTGGCCCTCAAGAACTCTAGTGAAGATCGACACCACAAATCCTTTTTCCAACAACTCAACAGGGAAAAGCTGGAGTAGATGACATACCATAGCCTAATGCTGTGGAGGGGAAGAAAACACGTAGCCCAGGGAGAGAGGGGTGAGGGTAGGAGCCATCAGGAGGCATGAGCAAGAGAACACAGGGTGGTTGCCATATATATGGGCACACACGACTGTTAAATCACAGCACTGATGAAGAATGGGCAAAAGCAGCAGAGCGCTCTGAGGAGCGATGCCGAGAGCTTGAAGTGTGGCCAGTGAAGAAATGACTAAAACTGGATTGTCCTGAATGCAAACAGTCCACAAGTCAGCAAAGCTCTGAAACACCACTTCCACGCAAGCCCAGGGCCTCAGCTGCCCCTGCCACACCATGCCTGGCCAGCACACAGGGCACAGGGGGCAGAGCCCCAGGGTGACGGAAACAAACAAGGCAGAAGGCCTATCGACAGCAACAATAGAGTAGCCTCTTACCTCTTCCTCCTCTTCAGAGCCACTTTCTTCACTATCTGACCTGGGAGCTACTTCATACCTAGGAAAAACAGCAGTATTTGGATGCAGCTCTCCCTGAAAGCAGCAACTTTACTTTAGCACTTGGCCTAGCCCCCAAATGCAAGCACCATTGCCCAGCTGCCACGTCCCATGAAGGAGTCATTCAACTCACCCTGGGTTCATCTCAAGCCAGGCTTCCAGCTGCCCAGCTTTTGGAGCATCTGTGCCAGTAAGGATCTTGCCACTCTCCACATGGATCACTTTCACTGGGAGGTCGCTCATCTGGCTGGTCTCATCCAGAGGCTAAAAGAGAGGGACTGTCATGAACCAACCCCGCAACTCCCACGCTGGCGCCAGATGCAGATCACAAGATCAAGGCTGGTCTGAGTTACACAGTATCAGAAAACAAGGAGAGAAGAAGAGATGTAGCGATGTAGCAGATCACTTTAGAAAGGTCAAAGGGCTGAGGTCTGGTATTTTCTGTACCCTATATATTGAATCAAACTGCTCTGGGGTGACTCAGTTTTCTCTCTCTCTCTCTTTAACTAACATGTATTTTTGTTTACTACATAGGTGCCTGGAGCCCCCAGAGACTCAAATTCCCTGGAATTTGAATTACAGATAATTGTGAGCTGCCACGTGGGTGCTGGGAATTATACCCCAGCCCAAGCTGCAAGACCAGCCAATGCTCTCAATTGCTAACCATTTCAAATTTTTTTTAAGATTTATCTATTTTATGTATGAGTGCTCTGTCTGCATGCATGCCTGCATGTCAGATGAGAGCATCAAATTCCAATATTGATGGCTGTAAGCCACCATGTGGTTGTGAGAATTGAACTTGGGACCTATGGAAGAGCAGATAGTGCTCTTAACTGCTGAGCCATCTCTCCAGCCCATCTTAATTTTCCATACTCACACAACTGTGACTAAAAAACATGTGAGGCTGGAAACAAGCACCAAATGACACTGATATCATGAACTTAGAAGAGTAAATACTATAGTGCTGACTCAGCATGATTCCCTAAAGCTTACTTTTCTAAGGCAAGGTTGCTACCTTGTGCCCCCCACATGGCCTAGAAAAGTGGGTCTGTGCTTAGGGCACAATGGGCTACACTTTGTGGTCTGGAGGCTTAGGCAAGAGGCTAAAACAGGCAGGTTGCCAGCCTGAGCTAGACAGTGAGACTTTGTCTCAAACAATAAAAATAAAACAAAATACTATACGCCCCCACAGTAGCTTTGTGCTGTAATATAGCAACCCATATTCTTTTACAGTAATTCAAGAGAACACCTGCTGGCTAGTGCTTTGTTCATAAAATAGAACCCACGATCATCTGAGAAGAGAAAATGCCTCCCTCCCTAAGAATGTCTTATGGACAAGCCGGTGGGGCAATATCATCATTGATAACTAACGTAGGAAGACCAACCACGCTGTGTGGCACCACCCTTGGAGGTGGTCCTGGGTACTATAAGCAAGTAGACTTCCTCCACAGTCTTTACCCAAGTTCCTTCCCTCAGTGATGTGTAACCTGAGATGAAAACATCTTTGCCTCTCCAAGATGTTTTTGACTATGGTGTTTTATCTCAGCAACTGAAACCCTAGAGAACATCCCAAATAGAATCCCCCGGAATCCCATTTCCAGAAGAGCCACAGCAGTGTGCTTCTTTGAGGCCGGCCTACAGAAACGAGAGGGCCGCTTCAGGGGCCTTCCTGAAATGTTTGGGGAACCACTTGCCTCAGAGAATAGGACTAAGGTAAGTCCCGTGAGGCCTTAATGAAAGCAAGACTGATGATTTCTGTGGGGTTAGCTTAGCTCAGCTGTATAGCACATGCTTATAGAGTGTGTAAAGCTCCAGCTTCCATTCCTCGCAAAAAACTAAAAAGCTAGGAAAAGGAGACAGCCAATTTTTTGTTTTCTCCCTTTCCCTACTATGAGAACAGAGACAGCAGGTGGGAAGGCTCCAAAACTCAGGAAGAAAGTTCTCTCCTCTCCCAGGAACCCACCATGCTGGCACCTTAATTTTGCTGGTCCATCTACAGCAACGGTGGCTCATGTCCCTAGTCAGTAGTGCATAGCTACTGCAGCCTGAGATGAGCAAGACATCAAAACATACAGGGCACAGTCTACTCATAACAAAGGACAGGGCAAAAGACAGCAAAAGGACTGGACTATGAAGAGTTAAACACATTCAGTAGACTTGGGCATGAGGCATGTCTATTATCCTAACACTCGGGAAGATGAGGAAAGCAAGAGGTTTGAGAGTTCAGGGCCGGCTTTGGCTACACACAGAGCCTAGGCTATATAACAAGACTCTATATTAATCCCAGCACTTGTGAGGCAGAGACAGAAGGATCTCTGTGAGTCAGGGACCAAAGAGATGGCTCAGCAGCTGAAAGCACTTGTTCTTGCAGAGGACCAAGGTTCGGTTCCCAGCATCCACATGGCAACTCATAGTATCCATAACTTCAGTTCTCAAGGGTATGACATCTTTTCTGGACTCTGGGGAACCAAGCATGCATATGGTACACAGATAGAGACACAGACAAAACACTCATACACATTAAATAAAAAAATATTTAAAAAATACTAAATTCAATTTAAAAAGACAGGTCAGGCATGGCAGCCCACACCTTTAATCCCAGCACTGAAGAGGCAGAAGCAGGCAGATTTCTGTTAGTCTGAGGCCAGCTTAGTCTATATAATGAGTCTCATCCAGGCCAGCCATGATAACTCAGTAAGTCCTTGTATCAAAAGGACTAATTAATTAATTAAAATTTTAAATTAAAATGTAAGGGCAATATAATAGTTTATCCACATCTGTACTGCCATAACCCTGGAATGAAAGACAAGTTCAGGGAATTCAAGGTCCTCTCTGGTCAAACAGAGATTTCAAGATGAGCCAGGGCTATATGAAAGCAGCCTCAACAGACAGCTTGTCAGTAGCGTCCGGCCTCACAAGCCTAAGCACCTGAGCATGAGCCCTAGAATGCACAGCAAAGGCAGGCAGGGCCGCACGCTTGCAACGCTGGGACTAGAACGAAGTCCCACTGGGCAGCAAGTCCAGCCAAACTGCTGAGTTCTTGGTCAATAGGAAAACCTGTCTCAAAGGAACTAGGGAGGGTTTCTTAGGGTGATACTCAAAGCTGCCTTATAACCTACACATGTACACACAGCTGCAAACACACAGGCATACATGTGTAAAACAGAAAAACCAAAAGAATATAATAAGGAACATCATACAGAGGTGCTCAGTGAGGCAGCTTTCTAATAGCTTCTAGAGACAAATGACCTAAAACTAGCCTGACATCACCATCCAAACATGCAAACACAGTGAAACAAAAGGTTCTTGTATTATATCTTCATAGAGAGCTTGTGCAAACACCCAAGAATGGAAGGCATCCAAATTTGTCTGTGTAGGAGACACCAACATCTTTGTGGTCATAGACAAGCACTAGGGCAGCAGTTCTCACCCTGGGGGTCGAATAACCCTTTTACAGGGGTCACCTAAGACCATCAGAAAACAGATATTCACATCACAATTCATAACAGTAGCAAAATTACAGTTACAAAGTACGAACAAAAAAAATCATATGCTTGGGGGTCACTACAACACAAAAAACTTTATTAAAGAATCACAGCATTGGGAAGGTTGTGAACCACTGGAGGAACCTGGAATGTTCCACACAGGGTTGTCCCTTTAAGGGAAGAAATTAAAAAAACAAAAACAAAAACAAAAACAAAACTTCTTATTGGTCCATAAGGCCAGAGCAAACATTCTTTCTAAGCTTGGGATCTTTTGTGCTATTGTGTGACTAAGGACTTTCCCAGCATCGGGCTCTCCCCCAGACCCATACCTAAAATGTTTTTCTCAATCTATAGGACCCATCTTTATGGACTTTATAACTAGTTTTAATGTAGTCATGGCTGATCTATCATGGGGAGATTTATGCATTCTTTGTTGTGCATGTGAGACTGACTTAATTATACCAGAACAGCTTTCACCAAACTGCGCTGTGCTTCAATACCCCTAAAATAAACCACATGGGTCGGACTCCTGATGCTTGAACCAACATCGGCTACTGAGTTGTGCTGAACCAAACTCCCCTTCTTGCCTCCTGAAGCTTCTGACTTTGCTGGCTGTGAAGGTCATAGAAAGCCCTGCATGTCTGCATGGGCCCATCAGCTTGCTTGCCTAGAGAGGATTTTGACTTTTTCTACCAAACCCATGCCTTTCAAATAAGAAGGGAGGGGCAACGTCCCAAGGGGCCTGTAGACAGAACAAGAGGTTTATGTGACCTGACTTGAAAAGATGCCAAGCCAGGTAGAAACTAGCAGAGCCAGGGGCCTATAATAGAAAAAAAAACCAGGAGAGGCCACACTTCAGTTGTGAGGCAGGGTTCCTATCTTGGAAAGACCGAGAGGTTACTTTCACACAATGTTTTATACTTTTGTAAAACAGAATGCTGCTGTATGGCCCGAGTTAGCCTTGATCTTATAGTGATCTTTCACTTTTGACCTCATCCATGCTAGACTCACAGGCAGGTGACACTACCTTCTAGGTTTTGTTGCTTCATTTCTCAGTTTATACTTTTTTCTCCAAACAGTTACACTGAGTGCTGGGATGCAGCTCAATGTAGCTCACTCGTAAACAGGTTGCCTACTATGTACAAATAACCGGTATGATTCATAGCCAGCCACCACCTCCTCCCCAACACACATGCACAAGAGGTACAGTGAATGACACTACCTATCTTGAAGAAGTGAAAAAAAGTGTACCTGTGTACCTAGCATCCCTACTGCCTCCTTTCTGGAACTACATATGAGCAAACTGAGTGAAAAACAGAAATCAAGAGGAAGACACAAGGGGAGAGTCAAGACAAAAAAAAATACAAAAAACAAAACAAACAAACAAACAAAAAAACAAAACCACAACAACTTCAAAGCATGCTCCCCAACCAAAGATCTGAAAACAAAAGCTGATATCTTGCTGAAACATTTCCTAACAGGACAAGGACTCAGAAAGGATGTTCTGTGTGTTCCAGAACTAGACAAATCATAAAGAGTTTTTAAAAACTAATGCCAGCACATGCCTGCAGTCCAAGCTTCCTAGGAAATGCCTGATGCACAAACACACAAAAGTAAAATAAAAAATAAAATAAAATAAAAATCTTAGGTATTAAAAAAAAAAAAAAAAAGTAGAGCCAGGTGCGGTCATGCACACCTTAAATTCCAGCACTCAGGGAGGCAGAGGCAGGGGGATCACTGTGAGTTTGAGTCCGGGACAGCCAAGGCTGCACAGAGAAATCCTATCTCAAAAAACCAAAGGGGAAAAAAAAAAAGGCACAAGCCAGGCATGGTGCCCACAGCTGCAACCCCAGTATGGGAGGGGGAAGCAAGATAATCAGAAGTTCAAGGTCAACCCTGGGCCAGCAAAAATGATTCAGTGGGTAAGGTGCCTGACACCTGACTACGTTTGTGAATTCCATCCCAGGATCTCACAAGGAGGAAGAAGGAAGCCTACACCACCTGTCCCCACAAAATAAAAATGTGACTTTAAAAACATTTTTAAAGAAACAAACTGAAGAGACAAATATCCCAGGGCTGGCTAGCATTTCTATAACAAAGTCCCACTTCTCACCTCACCATCTGGTCCAATGGCAGGTGTCTGACCTTCAGCATTTTCTGCCTTCTGCAAATAAAAAAGAGACAAGGTCAGCCTGACATTACAGACTCAGGCCACTAAGCACACAGCCAAGCCACCTTCAAGGGGTGCCTGTGCCTAGTCAGGCCCAACATATAGGCCTGCCACAGTGGAGAGAGCCGCTGTTCGGCATCGGAGCCGACGCAGCAATAGCCACCCTGCTGCAGCAGCCACAGCCGCAGTGGAGACAAGAGACAGAGACAGAGCCGCAGCTTCTGTCAGCGAATATGACCAACCCTATGCACCTCACACCAACCCTAAGGACACTGTGTGTCCACCCACCCCCGGCCTCCCCTCACACAAACAAACCAAGAGCTATGCCCAGCCCGTGAGCAAAGGGCCACTGAAATTTTAAGTGGTGAGCTGCCACCCCCTTCTTCCTTCTCTGGGGCTGTGGAGACAGGAAAATGTCTGCTCTAGTCAGCACTGCAACAGGTGCTGACTATTCCTGCCTCAGCCTACTGCTATGGGAAGACACCTTTCCTGCTTCAGAATGTCTACAGCAGCCGTGGTGAGTGGCCTATCATGATAACAACCTCTCTTGCTTCAGCCTACTGCCTTCACAATGGACTCTAAATATTGGACCCTTTGTAAACTCTTACAACCTCTCAAGACAGAAAGCGGCCTGAGAAAGCTTCTGCAGCCCAGCTCCTCCCCATCTCCAGCCCGAGGAGAACTCTTCCCAAACAAATTATGCTAATCTGAGTTGAAAAGTCTCGACAAAAACCCTGAGAATTGACTAATCCCTGAGCTTCCCACAAAAACCACCAATCCGTGCGGTTCCCCAAGCTTAAGACTCGAAATCCTACCAATGCTCACTCTGGAAACCCCTGCCCTAGAAAGAAAGCTCCTCATCCCCTAAGAAATACTATATAAAGGTTGTATCTGCCAAGTTCCCTGCTGTCTCCTCCCGGGAACAGAGGCAGCCATTCCTGGATTCTTCCCTCCTCTCCTGTTTTCGTCCATTTTGGTTTTTCAAGACAGGGTTTCTCTGTGCAGTCCTGGCTGTCCTGAACTCACTCTGTAGAGCAGGCTGGCCTCCTCACAAAAAGACACCTGCCTCCCAAGTGCTGGGATTTAAAGGCATCCATCACTGCCAATCAATCCCTTTTAAGAAATTTACTGACAAGCTGGGCGTGGTGGTACACTCTAGGAGACAGAGGCAGGCTGATCTCTGTGAGTCCAGCCAGCATGGTCTACAAAGTGAGTCCAGGAAAGTCAAGGCTACACAGAGAAATCCTGTCTCAGAAAGAGAGAGAGAAAGAAAGAGAGAAAGAGAGAAAGGAAGAAAGAAAGACAGAAAGATGTACTGCTTGGAGTTGTGACAATGAAGAAGAGAAAAAAGAAGTGAAGGAGGATTGAAGCTCAGGCTCCTAAGCTCCCCAGCTCCTCAGAGGCTGGAACAGCCCTTCCCTGGGAGATGCAACAACTGGAGAAGGAGCAGGACTGAGGTTCCCAAGCTCCTCATCTGCTCAAGGATTGGGGTAACCCTCCCCTGGAAGATGTAACATCTTTGTTAAAGAGGCCTCCTCTCAGAGCTGTGTGGTCCTGGGCTCCCGTGTCTCAGAATACCCTTGGGACACTGTCCCACCTCAAAGCTGGGATACCTTCCCAGGCCTTGGAGTTTCCTGGATACCTTCCCACCTGATCAGGAAGGACAACAAACAAACAACAACACGGCGAACCTTCTTTTTCTTCTTTTTCTTCTTCTCCTTGGCAACCTGGGCAGCTTTGTGCTGCCGCACCAGCTCTGTGAGGTTGGCCACATACTCGTCTGTCTGCTGCAGTAGGTAGGCCAGGCGCTTGTCCTTCTTCTGGTCAATGAGCTTGCGGTAGCCCTCCTCATCTTCCGCCTGCAAAACCAAGGCAGGATAAAACACAAGCCTGTAGGGTGCACACCTGAGGACTGCAGAAGCACAGTCATGAGTGCTACCAAAGCCCCAAACCCCATGCTGATCCTAGAGGAAACTGCCAAGCAACACAGGTCTTGCCATGAGGCACTCAGAGGGCGTAAGTGAATTCCAGCTGGGCAGTGGTGGCACACGCCTTTAATATCAGCACTCAGGAGGCAGGCAGATCTCTGTGAGTTTGAGGCAAGCCTGGTCTACAGAGCGAGTTCCAGGAAAACCAAGGTTACATAGAAAAACCCTGTCTTGAAAAAACAATAAACAAACAAAAATAATAACTATAAGTGAGTTCTAGACTCCCTCTCTAAAAAAACATCACAAATTCCAACCTTCCTACCTGATCTGGGTCCTATCACCACAAATCTCAACACCGCTCCCCCGACCCCCACTTTTCTACCCGATCTAGGCCCATCTCCAAGAATCTCAGCCTTTATCCCCTTATATCCTTATATGAACAAAAAAGGGCTGGCGCTGCGCATTTTCATGTATGCCTGTAACCCCAGCATTAGGAAGCAGCAGCATGTGAACCTCAGAGTTCAAGCACAGCATGGTGTAGCTGGACCTGCTGCTTTCTGAGTGCTTCTTCCCACCCTTTATTATCCCCCACCCCTGTTTCAACCCTTTCACTAAAAAAGGTAGAAAGAAGGTAGAGGAGAGAGTCACTGCTGAAGAGGAAGCGAACCACTGACTGCTGAAGCAGCAGCTGGGCCTGTCTTTCGGCCAGTTTCAGGCAGCTGCCGGCATCCTCTGACATTAGCTCGGCAACTTATCCAAAGGGCTCTAACACTGTGGCAGCATCACTGGCTGTGGAATGTCCAAGCTCCCACTGGCATCCGGCACCAGCAATCTCATCAAAAAGAGCTAATTGTAGCAAAGTGGGAAACACTCTTCCATATCCCAGGTGAGATCCGGGAGTCTTGAGCATGGGCCTCGCTCTGGTGGCTCTAACAGATCCCAAGAGAAGTGGAACCTTTAATCCCAAAGTTCCTCTATTCCCACGCGAAAGGGAAGCCAACAACCAAGAGAAGATCCTACATTTCCAGTGCAGTACCTGGTAGCAGAATGCAAAATGACGACTCCCTTTCACCCCTATCATTAGATAGGAGAGAAAGGGATCCCTGAATCTAACTTCTTCCTTCTTGTTTCTTCTCTGACTACTAAGAAAATGAAACCAAACCACCTAATGGTGCTCTAGCATTTATAAACCCTTTGTAAAGTTCCCAGAATTCCAAACATGGCAGTCATAGAAACTATCTGCAGCTGGAAAAACCATGCTTCTGCTATAGCACAAGGCAGCCCCATATACCCACAATAGGAATTAAAATGAAAACATAATATTTCTGTTATTTTAAAGAAACCAAAATTGCAGAATTTTGACTACAGCCTGGTTCATATAGAGATTAGCCAGGGTTATGATGAAACCCTGTCTCAAAACAAAACCTCTACACAGCAAAAACTTTCCCTGGGCATTCCTTCAGTGATCTAGTTCTCTCCTGAGGGCCGGCAAAGGCCCACATGATCCAGCTTCTCAAGTTCTTGGTCAGTGTCCCGTTCCAGCAGCAGAGGATCTACGGCCTCAGAGGACAGTGGCTGTACATTGTGTCTGATGTCCTGCTTCCCTGGCCTTCTCCTTTCCTTCTTGGGCTTTCTTCTACTCCTGCTCTGCACTGTGCACTGTACCCACCCTCAGCTCCTACTCCAAGTCCATCTCACAGCTGCACAGTCCTAGCCCTCACTCGCTGTTTCTATCCAACAATATGATGTCTCTTTTGTTCCTTCAAGGGCAAACATGAGCCCCGCGAAGATAGGGATTGTTCTGCTCCCTATGTGTCCCCAGTAGACATGCTAGGGGCAACCCAGAGCAGGTAATAGTATCTGTCCAAGTAGCAGCTCCACCATGATGAAACTGGACTCACTGGGTAGAGCCTTCATTGTACCTTCTGTGGCTCTCATGACGCCCAGAGGAGGAGGCAGTCAGAGAACTCAGAGCTAGCCTGTACTAAAAGCTGGACGGAATGAAGGTGAAGGCCCAGACCTCTGCCTCACAAATCCATGCAGCTCTTCCTTCAGCTCCACTTCTAAGCCAATCCACAGAGCATCTAGGTATAATCCTGAGGTGAATAGTCCAACATTTGCCATACCCAGGGCACAAAAGGGACCAACAGCAAGACAACTGGTGTATACCATAAGCCTCCGCATTCGCTCCTTCTCAATACGCTCGTTTTCTTTCTTCTGTTCCCGCTCAGTGTTGGCATGGTAGGTAGCCACAGCCTTGGTGAGTTTCTGGAGTTTGCCTGTGACCGATCTGTGATACTCCCTGAAGTCCTTGGCATGCTGCAGGATGCTGTTGAGGTACTCCTGTAAAGACATGGGGAAGGGCGGTGAGGCTTGTTTAAAGACAAAGGGGCATCTAGACTGGCTCAGTGGCGGAGCACTCTCCTAGCACACATGGAGCTGTCTCACTGCATCTCAAAAGGGGCGCACTGCCCACATAATAAGCCACCATGTCAGCTCTACTGATGGCCAAATTTGCTGCTGGCCCTTGTGCAAAGACAGAGGATGTTAGACACAACATGAGGGTATACCAACTAAAGCTCTCTTTTTGTGAAAGAGGAGTTAGAGACAGGGTCTCACCGCCCTGGCTGTCCTGGAACTCACTATGTGGACCAGACTAGCCTCAGATTCACCTGCCTCTGCCCCGTGGTGCTGGGATAAAAGGTGTGCACCACTGCACCTGGCTCAAGGAATCTCTTGCCAAAGGCAACTTGACCCTGTCAATCAAGTTCTAAACATGCTTCCTACCCTTTGCTCAGCTGTGCCCCTTCAAGGAAGTTATTCTGACAACACAGTGGCTCTAGGCCTACCAGGGCAATTTTTAATTCTGAAATGTGAAAACCTAGCCCCATGGCTGGGTGTAGTGTGTTGCGCACCTATAGTCCTAGAACACGGGAGGTAAAGGCAGGAGGACCACTGAGCGGGTGGAAACCTGCCCCAAGAGAGCAAAAGAAGCTGCGGCCTATGCTTCAAATAGGGACACAGTGACAGAATTGACAGAAAACTGGGGAATATGCCGCAGATGAAGCATAAATCAATGTATCTAAATTCTACTGAAATCGTAGGTAGAACCTTTACCCACTGAGCCATCCCAATAGCTCAGGTATTTAACTTTACACACAAAAAGAAGATGGAAGGAAGGGATGGAGGGAGGGAGGGAAAGGTGGGAGAGCCGGGTGTGGCGGCGCACGCCTTTAATCCCAACACTCAGGGAGGCAGAGGCAGGCGGACCTGCCGTACAAACTGAGTCCAGGACAGCCAAGGCTGCACAGAGAAACCCTGCCTCCTAAACAAACAAACAAACAAATAAATAGGATGACATAATGAATACCAAAATGTTAACCATAATTAACACTGAGCATTGACTTCTTAAATCTTCTTATGTGTGGTACTGGAAATTGAACTTATGGCCTCGTGGTGTGTGGTGGGCAAGCACTCTTATCAATGAACTATAACCTGGGTTCAGGCTGCCCTTGAAACTGCAATATTTCTCCCTTAGTCTCTTAAAGTAAGATTACAAACCTATATCACATCCTTGGATAAACAGTCATTGTTTTAAAAATGTACAAACTATGAATGAGTAACCAAGCCCTCCTGCCTGACATGGCTCCTACTTGCAAATCCCTACTCTTGCTTCCCCACCTCTTAACTGCCCAGCGTGATCACTGCTGATCTTCTCTTGGCCTGTGTACTGGACAATGCTGTGCCCAAGCCACTGTCTGGCTGAGCTACATATAGGGAGACTGAGCAACAGAGTACACCTCGCAAGGTGAATGCACCTGGTGCTTCTGGCGGCGCTTGCGCTCCTGTTCAATCTTCTGCTGCTTCTCCAGCTTCTCGGTGATGCGGGCCTCCCGCAATGACTGCCGTTTGCTGCGCTTATAGGCCTTGGCATTGAGGGCTGTCTCTAGGGCTGTGTCTCTGCGCATGCACACCACCACCTCCTGGCGCAGCTTTAGAGTGGAAAATGAAAACTGGCATTAGGCATGATGGGTTTGTGATGTCTGTGGTGATGCTCACAAGGGATGACCACATGGTGGGCATGCTGCAATAAACTGCCTAGAATGCACAGGACACTTGGGAGGCATCAGAAGTGGGGCAAGCATAGAGCAGAATATGAAAGATCTGGACATTTCTCCAGCCACACATACAGTTCCTGAGGAGATGTGTAAAAGTACAGTACCCTCAGGAAGGAGCTCATCAGGACTCCTGCCTTTCAGCTGCCCATACCTGTGTATGCATAGGATATGTACATCCAGGTCATGGCACAGTGTGGGCCAGGACAGTGAACTAACTCTCCTGAGGTCTGGACTGCCCCAACCATGCAGGGACCCAGATAACATCCTCAAAGCACTCTCGGAATCCACTGGCAGCAAAGGCTGAGCCCTTAGGGGAGGCCATCAGACCCACCTGTCTCTGGAAGTTCAGCAACCTAAGGGCCTTGAGTTCGATGGTTGCTTTGGTTCGAAGGTCCCCAGCTAGGGAACCAGGGAGGTTTTCAAGTTCCTGAATTCGGTGTGCAATTCGAGCCTGAAGCCTAGGCAGAGACAAGAAAAGACAGATGTCTGCAAGAAGTCATTTGATCCCTGACTTTATAGCTAGAGCTATAAAGAACCTGTCCCTCAAAAGAGGCAGACCCAGCACAGCTGAAAGAGAGGGGACACTTCAGAAAAGAACTCTAAGTACAACACAAAACAGGGAAAGCAGCCTCAGAGTGCTCCTGAGAACAGGTTCTGCTGGGACCACAGGAAGCCCACGACTTGATGTTTTTATCGTCAAGCTGACTCAACTTTGAGAGCCTGGAACAGGGAACCTAAACTACAAAATTTTCTTCATCAGATGGCCATCCCCCTATGACAGCATGATCCGCACACTCTGCCATACAGGGTTTCTCTGTGTTGCCTGAAACGCACTCTGTAGACCAGGCTGGACTTGAACTCACAGGAGATTCACCTGCCTCTGCCTCCTGAGAGCTGGAATCAAAGGCATGTGCTACCATGCCTTGCCCTAGAAGCATAATTCTTAGGAAGGTAAGAAAGCTAGCTAAGCATGAGCTGGAGAACAAGACAGCAAGCAGCATTTCTCTGCTTCCATAGTCTCTGCTTCAGGTCCTGCTTGAGTTCCTGCCCTAACCTCCCTCAGTAACAGCCTGTTACCTCGAAATCTAGGAGGAGATATACCCTTTCCTCTCTAAGCCACTTTATTAGGTGTTGTAGCACGGCAAAGAAAAGCAAACTAGAACAGTGACTTGGCTAGGTGCTAACCCCAGGTGGGCAATGAGCACTGCCTGTGGCATCAGGCAGCGCAGCCTCAGCATGAGACCCAGGGCTGTGGAAATCTACATATGCCATGGGCATCAACAGTTTGTCTACAGGTTAAGAAGGATCAGTAACCCTATGTGGAAAAAGTTCTCCACTCTATCTTCCCATGCTTATTTATGGAGCAGCTACTCTTGCCAGGACAGTTTCTCAAATGGGAGTCTCAGCAGTGAATAGGGGCCAAAAAAGCTGCCTGGTCTCTTGTGGCTCACAGTCCCAGTAGAAGAATGGGTGTAAAGGGATAGAGCAGTGCACACTGGCAGCAATGCCAGAGTACCAAGTGCAAGGCAGAAAGGAGGCAGGACCAGGCACCTGGGCATCGAGGCCTGTGCAAAGGCTCTGGCGGGGAGCGAGCCTAAGGAAGGTGGGGGAGCACTCCCCTTGCCTGGCAGTCGACACTGGCAGTGCAGCATGAGGGCGCTCACCTGTACTCCCGCTCCTGAAGGATCTCCACAGGGTCCAGACCCCGGGGCTTCTGGATGGGGGTGATGCGGCTCTGCTTCTGGTGCAGTGGCACCAATGGAGCAGGCTGGGCTGGCTGCCCTGGGGATTGTGTTTGTGGTGGCATTACAGGTGAGGCAGCAGGTGGGACGGCAGGAGGTGCAGGTGAAGGGCGGCCTGTTGGTTGTGGGGGAATCAGCTTCTGTGGGGTGCTTGTGGGGGCAGCAGCATTGGCCATGGGTCCTGGGGAGGCAAGTGGAATATGCTGCTTGACCTCAGGGCCCACAGGACTGTCCTTCCATCCCTCCCACCTCACCCCTAGGACAGAACCCAGACACTTTCACACTCCAGCTCAGCCTTAACCACACAGGGTTTGGTTTCTGAGCCTGGCCTCACAGCAACAGCATGGCCCTGTCTTTCCTCTACAGCAGTTCACCCCTCCCCTTTAGCAGATTCAGCGCTGCCATTTCAATTAGCCTTGGTCAATCGCAGTCTAAAAATATTAATGGAAAATTCCAGGAACAAAAACGGTTACTAAGTTTCAATTGTGTGCTGTTCGGAATAGCTATACCCAAATTTTACTTCTGTGTCATCAACTGCTTCCTTACAGTAGCATCACAAGGGCAAGTTCAGTGTACACTGTCCTGAGCCATGTTCCTGCTTACTCTACCTTCACAGATATACTTCACCATTAGCTCTTGTTACTATATCTGATGAACAAAACTTCATCACAGGCAGTGTGTGAAGAAAACACACAATGTACAAGGGTTTTGCTTTTATCTGCATGTTAAGGATCCACTGAAGGATTGCTGCTCTCTCAGATGAAGGGCTTGACTCTATTCCATATCCAAACAAAGCAGATTTCAATATACAATGATCCACCGCAGATCCCAAAAGGACAGGAAGGATTCACTGTCCCAACTCAAACATAGACCTTGAAATATCCAACTAAACCTTCCAGTCACCTCTGAGAGGGCAGGGCCATGGCTGAAGAATCAGCAAAGTTGACAGGAACTGAACTGTTTTGTCCCCTACCTGCCTTCACGGCGAGGCGGGGGGAGAGGGGTGTCTCCAAGCTCAGAAGCAAGCTTGTCTGTGGTCACTGCTATAGCCAGCCATCTCCTTGAGTCCCACAGTAGACAAATCCGCTGCCTTCCTCCACTGCTGACTAGTGTAAGGAGACTGTAGGACAATCCCTACCCACAGGACAAGGAGGACTCTGCAGACCCCAACTGAATCCCAGAAAAGTCCACAGAAAAGCCCACGGCTTCTGGGGTGAAAAACTATAGCTCAGGCATACCTCAGGCTCATGATAAGAGCTGTACATGCCACCAATAGAAAAGAAATTACCTTCAGGCCATGGCTTGGGAGGCCCTCCAGGGGGCTGACCAGGCATCCCGGGAGGTACACCTGAGGGTCCTGGGGGAGGCATGTTGGGCCCTCCCATACCTACATTCAAGAAAACAAAGTACCATAAATGCCTCTGTGTTCAAACATGCTAGCCTACACTAAAATCAGCTCAGGGAAGAGAGCCACCCACCACAGTAAGGCCGGAGAGCATTTGTCTAGATGCAACCCCACCCAGCTCAGCAGTCATAAGAACACTGGCTGGGAGCCAGGACTGCGAGACACTGTCACCCACATTGAACATCCTCCCCACTCCAGGGTCTTACCATGGGGCCTACTGTAATTTGGAGGGGCTGGTCCTGGACCTGGGCCAGGGCCAGGACCAGGGCCAGGCCCAGGTCCTGTGGCGGACACTGAGGGTGGAGGTAGTGTTGGCATCTGCTGCTGCATTCCAGGCATTGGACGCTTGCCTTGCACGGCCATCTGTAGGTGGTCGGGCAATGGCTGGCCCCTGGCCAACATCTTGTAGGCCATTATCTGAGCTCTGAGTTGATGCAGCTGGTTCTGGTTAAATGGGGTTGGACCTCGGTTTTGCTGCCCCAAGGCCTGGGGGTCAGAACCATCCAGTGGGGCTCCTCCTGGCCCAGAGGACATCTGGGGGCCTGAAGATGGGCCGCTGGCTGGGACAGGACTGGAGGCATGTTCAGAGCCACCCAGGGGTGAGGGGTAACCTGCAGGGAAAAACCAGTTCAGTAGTCACTCAGCAGCATCTGTCTATTACTGCCAAATCACATCCGTACCACCTGGCATCCCCAGACAGGTAACGAGGCAACACCATTCTCCTAAGTTAAACAAGAAGTACCCAGAGGGAGGTGGCTGAGTCACAGCCTCAGCCAAATGTGGCTGTGAGCTTGGGTACTTGGTTCAGTAGGGTACAGATAATTAATGCAAAAGGTGAGACTTGCAAACTAGGCTCCATAAGGCCACCTTCTCCACTGTCATTCCTGTGAAGACCCAGGACCTTGCTTACTGCCCCTGGTGACAAGGAGGACTCCACAACTCATCTACTGCATCAATCATCCCCATGTAGAAAATCAACTTGCCTAAGGCAGGGTCCTAGGGCACCACTGGAGTTGCTGGCCCTTAGGCCCCACCAAGCTAGGTCCTGACCTCAGACACCATCTATCTCTGTCCCACCTGCTCAGTCTTCAAGGGCTGCTCCAAGACAAGAGGGCTCTACTGAGCACTAGCCACACCTTACCGGGGATGCCTCCCCACAGCTCAGCTGTCCAAGCTGCCCTTGAAATCCCCGCTGAAGAAAGCAGATTCTGGGCTCCAGGCATATGAACAACATAAGACATAAAGTGACCTGCACTGTACCTTGGGAATGCTGATCCATGGGACTAGGCGGAGGTCCCATGCCTGTGTGGGCCCCTGACCGCATGCCCATACCTTTCATCTGGTTGTATCGTGGGTCATCAGGCATGCCCTTCTCGTGCATGGACTCCATAGGCTGTGAGATAGACAATGTCATAGGTCAGCCAAGGACAGCAAGGTGCAGCTGAGCAAAGTACCATGAGGAAGAAGACCACACAGAGGTCCACCCAAAACTAGTTCTGAGGCAGTCAATACAATGTCTGGGTGTCAAGACAGAGACTCAAAATCAAGCTACTGGAGAAGGTGACTACTTAGGCAGTAGAGACATGAAACTGTCTTGTGAGAGCCAGTGAGAACCCACAAGGAAAGGACCACAGATCCCAGCAGGGATTTTCTGGCCACTTGCACCCTGTGCCAAAAAGATTGGGCACAAACCTAGGGCTGAAGTCCTCATCCTTGGAGACTGCAAATCAAACGGACATGCACAAAGGCCTGTGTAGAGACAAGACAGTGACAAGATGCCTACTGTCCTCAGTGCCTCTGCAGAGCAGTCCCAGCACTGAGCCAGAGCAATGTTAGCAGGGTGTGGAGAGGCTGACACATGGAGCCCTTGGTAGTAGGTGTGCCTTCCAGGGCAATGGCTAGAGTGGCTGTTGAGAGAGGCAGCACCTAACTTGGCCTGCTTATCAAGAATCCTGCTCTACAAAACAAAACAAAAAATGCTCACAAGCCAACATGTGATGAAGTAGAGAAATATACCAAAGTCACAGCTCAGTACAGCTTTAACAAAGGAAGCTGTGCCAGGGACATGGGGGCAGCTTCCTGTACGACTACAGGTGTATGCAGGCTCCCCAAGAGTGTTCTTGCTGAGCAAAAGCTTGTCTCCAGCATAGAAGGAGGTGCAGTCAGTCAAACTCCAGTACCTAGCAGGTTTCTAGATCCATGGAGGTATCCACAGCACCTGTCAGAGGTGGTACAATGTGTAAGCAATGTTAGACAGAAAACAGGTAGAGGGATAGCTGCCATGCTCACTGGAGAAGGCTGTCACCAGAAGGTGGGCACACGCATGTAACCCACAGCTTCCTTCATAGGAGGAAAAGGGCAAGAAATATGCCAAACTAAGATGACAGAACAGTCCAGGAACTAGGGAGCCAGAGAAGGGACTGTCTCAGAAGCAGAGCACAGCTGGTGCACAGGGACAACCAGAGAAGGGATGAGACAGTCATGTAAGGCCTTCCTAATTTGTGGATGGGGAACACAACCCAAACATGGAAGCCTGCAGGGGTAGGAAGCAAACTGCAAGGAAGAGGAACAGCTGCCGAGGCCACTATCATGAAGCCTACTGCACTCCGTGTGCCCAGACAAATGCTGACACTACTCCCAGGCCAGCCTTAAGAGGAAGACCAAGGCCTCAGGACAGGAGAGTTATTTGGCAGCCTTGCTGGCAAAAGCAATGCACACATTCACCAAGTAGCAAGGTGGCAGTGGTCTGGAGTACAGCTCAGGAGCAGACTGCATACTCCCCACTCTTTCAAGTATGCAGGCTCCCAGTGCAGCCAGAGAAGCCTCTTTGGAGGAATTTAGGAATTCCTTTATTAACAAAAGAAGCTTTGGTACACCATTCCCAGACAAGGAGTATGGGAAATACAGAGTGGGGTGGCTGCTCAGCCCCCTGGCTCAGGACAAGCTGATTCCTTTGTTCAATGCAGTACATCTTGGGGTAGGAATCTGTACCAAGCCAGGTCACCTCCACAAAGACCTCTCTCCTCTAGCCTACAGGGGCTTCTGCAGCCTTTTATGAGACACCAAGGTCCCAGGCTGAAGCAAGTCTCAGGAAAAGAGTACAGGAGTGAAAGCACAGAATGCCTACCTTGTGCATCTGGTGCATATTGTCCTGGGGATATCCTCCAGGACCCTGGGTAGGCATGGGGTGTCCTGCTGAAGGAGGTCCTGGGCTGGGCCCCATCATGCTGTGAGCAGAACCTGGTGAGGGACCAGGGCTAGGGCCCAGCATTGCACCAGGTGAAGGACCAGGGCCTGGAGAAGGGCCAGGCCGAGGAGTCCCACCCAGGGGTGGGTCTGGAGTGGACATCTTCACAGCTCAGGCAGTGGTCTCCTGCTGGAAAGATATTCTGGTCACCCTGGGATCTGGAACATGGGTTCAATTACGCCAAGCACAGCAAAGGACCCAAACACCAGTCAGATGCACCCAGCCTACAATGCCTTATCCTTGCAGGCCCTATTCGAAATCTCTGCTCCAAACCTTTCCTCTGTTCTCTTTGGAGAAAACAATGTTATCTCAGTAAGAAATCAGATCAGAAAGCAGGGCATGATTGTGCAGGCCATCACTCAAGTAATAGGGAAGTAGAAGATCTCTTAATTTGAGTTCAGTCTGGTCTATACAGTAAGTTCCAGGCCAACCAGGGTTGCATAGTGAGATCTCGTCTCCAAATAAAAAATAAAAAAAAACTGGGGGGGGGGGTATTGCCCCAGCTTTATCTAAATATCACATGGTAATTAAAGTAACAAACTGGTGAAACTGACCTCCTCAACAACCTCACCAGAAGGCTACACTGATGTGGTCAGAGGGATAATATCCTCCCCTTACCTCCATAATCAGCTAGATCCTGGAGGACTGTGGGGCATCTCTCAAATTGTCTTTTAACTATGAAAAGTCATCTGTTTTCTTTTTTTAAACAACTTATTTTATTTTATGTGCATTAGTGTGAAGGTGTCAGATCCCTTGGAATCACATTACAGACAGTTGTGAGCTGCCATGTGGGTGCTGGGAATTGAACCCAGGCCCTTTATGGAAGAGCATATACAGTGCTCTTAACCACTCCAGCCCACCATCTGTTTACTTGTTCATGAAGACAGACACACACATACCAAACACAATCAGTGAGCTCTAATCACCATCCAGTCCACAAAGAAGGTCAACATGGAGGAAACATTTCCTCCATACTTCCAAGCATAGCATAGTCACACAGATGAACAATTGGTAAAAGGCTGGAGGAGCCAGAGGTTCTTTTCAGGGCCCATGACCCTTGAAAACCAGATCCTTAACTAGCCTTGTCAGTTGAAAAAAAAAAAAAAAAAGAGTTCAGGCAAGGTGGCACATATTTTTAATCTCAGCAGTGGGAGGCAGAGACAGGTGGATCTATCTAAGCTCGAGGTCAGCCTGGTCTACACAAAATTCCATACCAGCCAGGCTGCTATAGTGACTCTGTATCAAATAACAAACAAACAAACAAACAAACAGAAGAACAAGAACAAAAAGAAGAAACAAAGAAAGGAAAGAAAAAGAAATGCTGCCCAGATATAAGAATTCAGACCTTGGCTCACAGAAGCACCTACCTATAGCACCAAGAGAGAGAGGTCTATTCTAAACATTAGATGATGGCTAAACTTCTTACCTTCCCCTCCCTAAAAGTCATCTGGGAGGAACATCACACGGTTCTAACCCCTCCACAGCCGTCAAAGTGCCTGAAAGCCTATCCTGAGTTCATCACTCTAGAGATCACCTCAGGGACCACAGAAAAAACAGGAGCAATGGTTAGTGAGGTTACTCTGAGCCCATCAAGAAAGTCTAATGGTGAGCAGGAAAGAAGGCTCTGAGGTTTAGGTCATTGGTTTCTCTTGTACCACCCCTAACCAAGTTCCAGGGGTCTATTTGATAATCTCTTCTGCCTTCCTTGGGCACAGGCTCGCTTGTGATACACACACAAACACGCAGTCAGGCATAAACCTCTGTCCGGCTCCTCCCGGATCCCTGCTTGGCCTGGTGACGCTATCGCTCTTGTTTTCATCCCTCCCTTCTAACCTTCCTCAGGCATCGGTCAAGAACTTCCTTCCTCCCTACACCTGGCTGTTCTTAGACAAGGGAAACTACCAAAGCACTTCTGAGGTCGTTGAGGCAGGCCCACTGTCGGAGCACCTTGACTGCCACTGTTGGGGTTTGAATTAAGGTTGTGTGAGGATCTAGTGAGAAGGAACACAGGAATGCCTGAACTGTCCTCAACTTCTGGAGACTAGTTAGGATAAACAATACTCCCACACCTAAGATGTTTTTCTGAAAACAAACAGTGCTGTAGGTATGTGCTGTTGTGCTTTATAGAACCTTGAATTTGCTGCTCTGTGAAGCAGGGTTTTTGCTGAACTGGAAACTCTGTAACTTTGTGTCAAAGGAGCTACAAAAATAAATTCAATTGAGCCTTGTTCTGCAAACTGCACCTAAGTACTCGGTTGCCTTTGAGTCACCTGTTTCCTACTTCAGTTACCCTGGCTATAATCGGGATTTGACCAATCTCTCACTGCCACGCCCGACAACCCCATTCACCTGCAAGGCATTTCATCACAGCAGTTAGAATTACCTCTTCAGAAAGATATGATGAAAACAGAAGATGAAATTCGGCCAGGCAATTTAGGATAGACCACAAATAAAGTAATAAGTTTCTCTCTAAAAGCCATAAATGTTTTTGGGCCCTTAAAGTCTCCTCCTTGAGAGACAAGAAATGCCCCAAGTACTTAAGGTGCCCTGATCTCTGACATGGCTCCTAAATGACTCTAGGGCTACCTCTTGGAGTACAGGGATGCTAGAATAGCAGTGGAGGACTATTACAAGAAACTCCTTCAAGAGACTGGTCAAAAGCCTGGAGAGATGGCTGAGCCATTACTAGTACTGGCTGTTCTTCCCTGGGCTCAGTTCTTAGCACCTACGTGATGGCTCACACAGGTCTGTTAACTCTAGTTCTAGGGATCCAACACCTTCTCTTCCATCACAGTCATACACATAAAATAATAATTACAAATCCTTGTCTAGGGACTACTCCTCGTAAGACTTCAGAGTCTTATCTCTCTGAGTTTAAAAACAAAATCCATAACAGAAACAGGATGTTCTGAGAAACTCTCTTCTCTTACAAACAGATTTAATGACTGTGCCTGTTTTTCCTCATGTCCTGTCTCCCCAGGCCCTTTGCTCTTTTCCTGCTAATCCAAGCAGACTAAGAAGTTAAACTCAACCACAGAGGATCAGCCAAATAACCCCTGTGTAAGGGATAAATGACAAGAGGCCATCTTGGTCATATGAGTGTTCGCTAGCTCAGTTTGAAGCCTGGCACATTCTTTTCACAGGGAAGAAACTGCCTCTCTGGGTTATTTTCATCCTGTATCTCAAAAACAAAAATAAGCCTGGTGTGGCTCATACCTTTAACCCTAGCACTCAGAAGGCAAACAGGCAGATGTGAGTTCAAAGCCAGACTGGTCTACATAGAGTTTCAGAACAGCCAGGGCTACAGGGAGACCCCATCACAGAAAAAAAGAAGGAAGAGAAAAAGAAAGCAAGAAGGAAGAAAAGCTCAATCAACTGGATCAGAGTGTACTCTCAGAGGCTGGGGACATGGAGGAGGCCTACACTTTTCCAAGCCATCTTTCTGATCACAACAGAAAAAAAGGCTGAGGGGGAAGAGAATGTTACTCTGCCCTTCAAACTGCTTAAGGCTTGCTGACCTTATTTAACAAAAAAGGAAGAGCAAGATTCAAACAACATGAAACTCTACTCCATAAATTCAACAGAAGTAAACTGTTAGCAAATGGCACTGCCTTTCCAGAGAAAGCCATACATGAAGATACCATTAAAATAAATTTAGGGCTTGGAGCAGCTCAATGTAAAGTATCTGTCATATAAACATAAGAATTCAAGTTTCCTGGCATGGACTCATTTGCCTGCTCCTTGATCGCTTCTCCCTGATGGGGGTGCCTTGCCAGGTCAGAGGAAGAAGATGTAGGCAGTCCTGATGAGACTTGATAGGCTGGGGTCAGTTGGTAGGGGAACAGGGCTCCCCCTTTCTGAGGACTAGGGAAGGGGTGGGCAGAGGAAGGGAGGGTGGGATTAGGATGAGATGAAGGAAGGGGCTACAATCAGATGTAAAAACATAAATTAAATCAAAACAAACAAACAAAATCAAGTTTCAATCCTTAGCACTCATATTAAAGTTGGACATAATAGTACCCATCTGTAACCCTGACAATGAGAGCTGGATCACAAGGTCCAGATTTCGTGAGAGACCCTGTCTCAAAGAATAAAGTAAAGAAAAACCAAAAGAAACACCATCCTCAGCCTCTACACACACACCCATAGACATGCACTAAAGGAAGATATAAATGCATTAACATTTAAAAGACAAAATTCAGGGCTAGGCATGGTATTAGACACCTGAAATTCCACTACTCAAAATAGTGGGCACAGAGAGTTAGAGCAAGAGACCATCTCAAAAATAGGAGTTAGCGTGAGGGGACAGGAAAGATGGTTCAGTAGGTAAAGGCACTTGTTGCTGAGTCTAAACTGAGTTCAAATTCCAGGACCCACATGGTAAGAGAAGAAGAGTGCATTTTTATAAGCTGTCTTCTTCCACATGTGTGCCATGACAAGTATGTATGCCCAGGCCCTAGCACACACTTGAACATAGAGACACACAAAGTATACAAATACAAATACACCCACAAAAATAAAAATGGAATTAAAAGGGCTGAAGAAACGGCTCAGTGGGCCAGGTGGTGGTGGTGCACACTTTTAATCCCAGCATTCAAGAAGCTGAGACAGGCAGATCTCTGAGTTTGAGGACAGCCTAGCCTACAAAGTGAGTTCTAGAACAGCCGGTGCTACACAGAGCAACCCTGCCTGGAGCAACAAAACTATGTCAATGGCCTTTTAACTGGACACAGTGGTGCACTCAGGGAGGCAGAGGCAGGCAAATCTCTGTGAGTTCGAGGCCAGTCTAGTCTACAAAAGCGAGTCCAGGACAACCCAGGCTACAGAGAGAAACCCTATCTCGGGGGTGGGGTGGGCTCAGTGGTTAACAGTGTTTGCTAAGTGGATGTCATAGCTCACACCTTTAATCCCAGCACTCAGGAGACACAGGCAGGTGGATCAGCCTGGTCTACATAGCAAAGTCCAGAATAGCCAGAGCTACAAAACAGAGACCCTGTCTCAAAAAAACAAGCAAAGCAGAAAGTGTTTGCTTGCTGCTCTTCTTTAAGACCTGAGTTTAGTTCCCAGCACCCACACTGCATGGCTGACAGCTCCATGTAACTCCAGCTACAAAGAATCTGATATCTTTCTCTGGCTTCCACAGGCATTCAACAAGTGCATAGAGACATACAATAAAAAACAAAAATAAATATAATTTATTTACATGTAAATAAATATAAGTAAATAAACCTGTATGTGTGTGTGTGTAGGTATGTATGTATGTGTAAATATGTACTGGGCAGCAGGGCCTGGGCCTCCTGAAGTACCCTTCAAAACAGCATTTCTCAGCACATAATAGGCCAACTTTTCTACAGTTTATTTCCCTATGGCTCATTTTATAAGTTCAGTCTTCAAAACAGAAATGTGAAGGCACTCCTAGGCCAGTCAAATGGTGAAACTCTTGTCTCAAAAACAAACAAAAATTCCACTGGCTAGAAAAGCAATGAGGACCGGATTTAAATCCTCAACACTCATATAAAAAGCTGGATATGGCTGGGTATGCCTGTAACCCTAGCACTGGGAGATGAACACAAGTCCATCAGCCGAAACAAGCTTCAGGTTCAGTGAGAGATCCTGCCAGCAAAGAAGATCAGGAGTTACGTAGGTTTCACAGGCAATTTGATATCAGCCTGAGAAACTGTCTTCAAAAAACAAAAAATTATAAGACTTTTAATCTAAAAGGAGGTAACTTTCTAGATAGATCAAAAGTCCAGACATGGGCTGGAGCGCCGGCTCAGGGTTTGGGAGCGCCGGCTCAGGGTTTGGGAGCGTCGGCCGCCCCTCAGAGGTGCTCTCTCCTGGCAGCAGAGCACTATATCCATCCAAAAAGTCCAGATTGCTTCTGGGGCTGGAGAGATGATTCGGCAGGCGAAGAGCACTAGTTGCCCTTCCAAAAGAACAAGGTTCGATTCCCAGCACCCACATGGCAGCTCACAACCGTCTGTAACTCCAGTTCCAGGAGACCCAATATATACCTTCTGCCCTCCTGATGACCAGTCACGAAAGTGGTGCACAGATAAACCAAGCAAGCATATTACTTATAAACAATGTTTACATTAAACACTTTTAATAATTTATTTTATTTTATTTTAAGTGCATCAGTATGAAGGTGTCAGATCCCTTGGAACTGGGGTTACAGACAGCTGTGAGCTGCCCTGTGAGTGCTGGGAATTGAACCCGGGTCTTTTGGAAGAGCAGACAGCGCTCTTAACCACTGAGCCATCTCTCCAGCCCCACATATAAACATTTTTAAAGTCATTTTTTAAACGTGTATTACTTATAAATAATGTTTACTTATAATTTTTTTAAAAGTCTAAACTTCAGTTTTAAAGCTAACCAGAAGAAAAGAACAGAACAGGTGAGGCAATGGTGGCACATGCCTTTAATCCCAGCACTCGGGAAGAAGAATTGGGCAGAACTCTCTGACTTCAAAGCTAGCATAGTAAGTTCCAGGACAGCCAGGGCTTCATAGAGAAACCCTGCCTCGAAAAACATAAAAAAACCACAGAAGTAGAATAAGGTACCCTCCAGCAGGCTGTAAAGAGAGCAGTGTTGATGCCCATATCCACTGCCCCAACTCCTGTGGAAGCGAAAGCTGGAGGATCAGGAGTTTAAGGCAGCCTGAGAGAATCAAAAGGCAACAGAGGCGGCAGCTGCCTCTCCTGCCCAACAACCCCTTGGCCTGCCAGCTGCTCCCCTTTTCCCTCAGTCAACTCAGGCTTCCAAAGACTTGACCACTCAAAGTCCAGCTATCCAAACTGCTACCACCTTATGACTGAAGGTGGATTAAATGCCATTCTCACCGTTAGGCTACCTACGAATAGAAAGGAAGTTGGCAGTGTCGCTGGTAAGAAAGGAAAATCTGTTAAGATTCATGAGGAGAATGTCTCAGGAGAGAATTGTCACTTTGGCTGGCTCTACTAATGCCCGTCAAAGCCTTTGTTATGGTCATTGACTAGCTAGAAAAGTACGTTAGCAGCTCTACAGCTGCCAGTAGACATCCATTTCCTTACAGCTGAGGGTCCCTGATAGTTACTGTGGCTCTCTCATTAGAAAAGGTTGTTGGGGGGCTGGAGAGAGGCCTCAGAGGTTAAGAGCACCCGCTGTTCTTCCAAAGGTCCTATGAGCTATAGTAAGATCTGGTGCCCTCTTCTGGCCTTTAGGCACACATGGAGGCAGAACACTGTACACATAATAAATAAAGCCAAGGAAGGGAGGGAGGGAGGGAAGGAGGGAAGGAGG
>CM053747.1:15735943-15835532 GCA_028658305.1 Pachyuromys duprasi | reverse complement strand
AGGGAAAGGGAAAGGGAAAGGGAAAGGGAAAGGAAAAGGAAAAGGAAAAGGAAAAGGAGCTCTGTGGTCACGTTGAAGACTCCCAGTCCCCTCTATCCCTTAACAAGGGCGTGACTCCAGTACCAGCCCAAGCCCTTGAGTTGCCAGTCATTTTGGCAGGCCTCTCACATTCAAAGACTGTATGCCATTCCACAGCCAGATTTGGCCAAGCCGCACCATTTGGCAATGCAACAGTCTCATTTTTCCATGACCCATGGCAATACAGGATTTAGTGCAGGTTTGGGTGCACCTGCTCAAACTACTTCTCATGAACTTACCATTCCAAAAGATTTGATTGGCTGCATAATTGGGTGTTGAGGCACCAAAATCAATGAGATCTGTAAGATCATTTTTGAACTTAGCGGAAGGATCTACTGACAGGCATGTTATCATCTTGCATTCGGGGCCAGCATTAGTCTGACTCAGGATCTAATCAATGTCCAGCTTCCCTCAGGGACAGGTGGCATGGGGAGCAGCAGGTAGAACAATGCAGACTCATCCATAACCCTGTGCAGTTTCAAAACCACCACCCATGATCCATCTGTGCAGTTTCTAAACAGTCAGCGATTCTAGGGTTTAAATAATTTGTAAATTTTTAGTTTCTACACACTCATCCACTCATGGTTTTTTTGTTTGTTTGTGTCAGGGTCTCTCTATGTAATCTTTGAACTCACTATGTAGACCAGGTTGGTCTTGAACTCACAGAGTTCTGCCTGCCTCTAACTCTATCACTGAGTGCCATCACTGGCCAACTCAGTTTTTAATTAAAGCATTTTAACTCATTTTCCTGTTCAGCTGTTAACACTGACATATACAATTAGTTTTAGAAATTTCTCTCCTTGGGGTGGGGGAGGATTATGAATTTTTCTTTGTCAAAAAAAGGTAAGAGTGGAATATTTCAGTTTATTTCTAAAATATTCGTTTATAAACTGAAATAAGCACTTCAGTTTATTTCTATAATGTAATTTCAAAAGAAATTAAAAGATAGACTGGAGCTGTAAAAACAAAACAAAGCCGGATGGTGGTGATGCATGCCTTTAATATTAGCACTTGGGAGGGAGAGGCAAGTGGATCTCTGTAAGTTTCAGGCTAGCCTAGGCCACACAAAGAAACCCTGTCTCAAAGAAAACAAAGTCCTGACAACTAGGAACCTAGGACCAACAAACAAAACTATAGGTGCTATCTCAAGAAAGTACTCCTCCTATGGGCTCCCTCATTTACTAGGCAGCCAGAAGAACAAGGTAAAGCTGAGGCAAACCTGCAAGCAGCACCAGAAAACTCTAGTTCCCCATCTCCTTACAACCCTAAATCCAGTACCAGCCTGTTGGGGTACACTGTGTGAAGCTGTGCTCTGTATATTCAATTTCTGAGTAGATGGTGAAACCTGAGAGAAACAGAGACAGGGACTCTGGGAGAAGATTCACTAGCGGGACACAGAGGTGATGAACGGACATGAACAGATCAGAGAGGTAGAGTTGGCCACGTGTCAGGACGTAGTGTCAAGATTAGCCACATTAAGCTAGAGAGGTAGCTGGGAATCTGCCCAGCTAAAAGGCCTAAGCTTTAAAAATTAAAAATTATACAAGATGCCCATTGTTAACCCTGGGCCAACACACACACACACACACACGCAAGCGCACATACACACATGTAAAAAAAATAAATAAAAAGCCAGGTAGGTAAGTTACTTGAATCTAAACCCTGCACTAAGGAGGTGACCTTGGAACTCACTGGCCAGTCTGAATGAATGAGCATACTCCAGGTTCAATGAAATAGGACCTTATGTCAAAACGTCAGGAGCTGGAGAGGATAGCTCAATGATTAAGAATATTTGTTATTAATAAATAAAAGAAAAAAATTATATTGTTGATCAAAAGTGTCCAGACCCAAAAGACAAAACAGGAATAAAAAAATGATTGGACAAGGAGCAAAAAATAAACAACAACAACAAAAAATCAAGAAACAAACAAGGACATTCGCTGCTCTTACAGAGAACCTGCATTAAATGCCCAGCACCCATGGGACCGCCTGTAGCTCCAGCTCTGTGGGATCCAATACCCTCTTCTCACCTCTAGGCCACTTGCATTTATATGCAAAAATCCGAACACAGAAAATTCAAATAAATCAATCATAAAAAAATTAGACTTATCGGGCCAGATGTGGTGGTGCACACCTTTAATCCCAGCACTTGGAGGCAGGGGCAGGTGAATCTCTGGGAGTTTGAGGCCAGCCTACTCTACAGAGCTAGTTCTAGGACAGCCAGAGAGAGCTACACAAAGAAATCCTGTCTCAGGAAAAAATAAAATAAAAAAAAGAAAGAAAGAAAATCCTGTATGGTATCTGGGATCTTGCATCCTTTCTATTTCAATTCACTTGAAAGCCACTTAAGATCTCAGGACCTCGGGCCCTGAGTCAGGTCCGTCTCCTCCTCAGGGAGTTCTCTGAAAGCAGCAGTGGCTGGGAGGCTGCCACGACAGAACGCAAACACTTAGTGTCCCCACCCCTGGGGTGGGCTTTTCACCACTGGCTAGACTGTGTCCCCATATCTGCAGTACCTCCAGCAGGCTACACAAACCAGTACTGTCCAATTCCTTTCTCTTGTTTAAAGTTGGTTCCACCCCATCATGGACACAGAAGACGGTGAATGACAGAGAAGCAGGGAGCAACAGGACAGTACCCACAGGTCACTGACTGGGAAGTAAAACAGCAGTGGCTGCCATTGCATCACATATGTCCACCTGGATCCCAGATTCAATTCCAAAGGCACAGGGACATGGTCCTCAGCGCAATTCTCCTGGGACTTTTAGGACACACAAGAGGCACATCACATGTCCCTGATCCGCACCTCCCACTATCACAGGTGTTGCAGCAACTGTCATGCAGCCACCTGCTTCCTGAGCCAGTGAGGCATACCCAGTTGGCAAAACAACTTAAAACTGACAAAGAACCACCACTGTTAAAAATGGACATGTTTAAGAAAAAAAAAGACGTTTTTCTTCTGTTGGCAGATTTAAGGATTTTGTTGTTGCTGTTTGTTTTGCTTTGCTTTTGAAAATAGTCTCATTATGTAGCCCTAGCTGCTCTAGAAAGATCAGGCTGGCCTCAAGTTCATCTATCTCTGCCTACCTTTGCCTCTGAGTGCTGGAATTAAAGGCACACACCATCACACCCAAGTCAACCTTGCACTTTTGATCCTTCTGCTCTCTACCTCCCAAGTGCTGAGGTCAAAAGCATGTACCCCTTTGTTGGTGTATGCAGTGCTTGGAATGGAACCCAGGATTTCCTATGCCAGGTAAGCACTCTATAAACCAAGTCACACTCCCAACAATTTCACTGCATTGCCTGGTGAGCACATGTAATAAAGACAAACTGTTACCTGAGCACAGTGGCACACACCTATAACCCTAGCACATGGTTGGGTGCGACAGAAGCACACAAACATCAAGGCTAACGTGAGTGTCATTTGAGTACCAGACCAACTAGACTACATAATAAGACCTAAACAGTCCCTACCCCACCCCCTAAAAAATTAAGGCATTTTATCCAACACATGTCATCCCAGCACTTGGGAGATGAAGGCTGGTACTCAGGCTCATTCTTGGGCACATAATGAGTTTAAGGCCACCTTGGGGTGCAAAGGACCCCAAAGGAAGAGGTTAGGGTTGGTCCGTATCTGCTCACATCCACTTGTTTATTTCAGCACACAGCACCTTCCTGGCAGGAAACAAAGGGCCAATGACGGGCCACTCCTTTCATGCAGGTGGGAAAGCCAATCCCCAGACAAAGCCACAACTCGGCCCTTCCCTAATTCATGTGCCTCCCAACTCCACATAGAGAAAATTTCACAGCAGCAGCTGCAGTTACACAGGAAACATCAAAATCACTAGTTACCTTCATGAGCTTAACACTTCCTCTAAGATATGACATCAGTAAGTTCTCTTGGCCTTGACATACTGCCACTTTCATTCAGAGCTTTTAAATATCCCTTCTGGTTTAAGTGTGTAGTGTGACTGACTGAACCCAGAACCAAATATGCTAAGCAAATGTTCCACCACTGAGCCACAATACCAGTCCATTTTTTTTTAATTTATTTTTTAGGGTCTGAAGAGACGGTTCAGCATTTATTGCTCTCTCAGAGGATAAGAGCTCAACCTCAAGCACCCATGACAGGACAGCTCACGTCACCTGTTAACTCTAGATCCAGCCAGAGGATCTCACTCATGTCCTCTTCTGGCCTCCACAGGCACCTGCACTCACATGCATATACACAATAAAGAAATATAATTTTTTAAATGTTATTATTTTTAACTGTGTGTGTCTGTGTTTGTGTAGTGGATATGTGTACATGAGCTCAAGTGTCCAAGTAAGTCAAAGATATCAGATTCTCCTGAAGCTGGAGTTACAGGTGGTTATGGCCACCCAGCATGGGTGCTGGGATCCTTTGATCCCATGAAAGGACAGTTTACACTCTCCAGCAGAGCCAGCTCTCCAACACATTTTTAAAATTCATTTAATTATTTATGCTTGTTTATGAGAATGACTGAACTCTGGGACATTCTGAAAGTAACGGTAAAAAATCAAAGAACAGTTTCCTACCACATGGTGGTGGTGCATGCCTTTAATCCCAGCACTGGGGAGGAAGAAGCAAGCAGATCTCTGTGAGTTCAAGGCCAGCATAGTCTACAGAGTGAGTTCCAAGACAATCAGGGCTATACAGAGAAACCCATCACAAAAAAACAAGGAAACGAGGAGCAGGCAAGAAGGCTCAGGAAGTTAAGGGCATGTGCTGGCTAGTATGTCAACTTGACACAAAAACTTCAGTTTTTATCTGAAAGAAGAAAACCTCAGCTGAGAAAATGCCTCCATAAAATCTAACTGGAAGGTATTTTCTTAATTACTGATCGGTGGGAAGGATACAACCCGCTGTTGGTGGTGCTATATCACTGAGCCAGTGGTCATAGGTTTTATAAGAAAGCAGGCTGAGCAAGCCTAAGCAGCACCCCTTCATGGCCTCTGTTCTTGCTTCCAGGTTCCTGCCGTGTTTCAGTTCCTGTCCATACTTTGATGATGAATAGCAATATGGAAGTGTAAGCCAATAAACCCTTTCCTCCTCAATCTGCTTTTGATCATGGTGTTTCAACGGAGCAATGAAAACCTAATAAAAGTCAGGGCACTTGCCATTTAGCCCAATGATCTGAGTTTGAGCCCTATCACTCTCTCTCTCACACACACCACCACCACCACCACCACCACCATTACAACAACAAAAAACAATCTTGAATGCTACGTATGGTAGAGCACTCAGGAGGCAGAGGCAGGTGAAGCCTTCGGAGTTCAGGGCCAGACTGATCAAATACTGAGCTCCAAGTCAGCCACGGCTATATAACGAGACCCATGTCTAAAAAAAAATCAATATGCCAACCATTTTTACCTATTCTCTATGCTGGGGCATGCCTTTCTGCAAAAAAACAGTGTATTACAAAATGTCTCACTTCCAGCAATTGTTTGACTTTGACAGAGTGAGGGTCTTGTTTCCTACAGTGGAAAGGTAGACAGCGATGCCCTCCTCTTCCTTTTACATGTACACACACAAAATAAACTTGCAAAAATTAAATACACCTTAGAATACACTGACAACCAATAAATGAGTTAATGAAATAAAACAAAATTCTTAATAGAACTACAAATGGACTGTAAGTATTTTAAAAGTGTTCAACATGAGGGCTGGGAAGACAGTTCAGGTTAAGAGCACTTTTCTTGTGGAGGAAAAACTCAGTTCACTTCCCAGCACTCATTTCTGGTGGCTCACAACCTACAGATACTCTAGATCCTGAGGAACTGGGGAGCCTGCGGGGCTCTGCTGGATAAGGTTGAGGTCAGTCATCTCCAGATAGCCAATTTGGACTGCCAATTATAGACTTTCTTTTCGGGGGCGGGAGAGGGGGTGTGGTTACAAGTCTCCCCTGATCTGACCTCAGGTCTTGTAAGGAGCTAAAAAGCTTCAAACAGCCCTCAGGGCAGATTACAGGCCAGACCCTTCCCTGATAAGGAAACTGCCCTAGCAAGCATTTAGGAATTCCTATAAACACCCATCCTGCTAAGGATCTCAGCCACCAGTGACCTTCAATTGTACTTGGAGATCCCCCCCCCCTTAATTAAGTACTGTATTTTCTCTTGTGGTAGGATGATTAAGTATCCCTGACCCCATCGAATCAAACACATTCACCCTCAAAATCCCTCCCTCTGCCTAGGGTTTATATTGCCCTAGATTTCACTTGAACAAAGGTATAGCACTTTCACTTCAGGACCAACTCACCAGGCCTCACCAGGCCTATGTCTTGACTTACAAGAGGACCAGGCATGGGCTTGGGCCCCACACCTCTTCTGTGCTCAGCACTGCCGCTTGACCAAGAGCTGTAATACTTTGGTATCGCCATAGGCTCTAGAATGCCCAAGCTTCCATTACCACCAGTGACCTCATGCTAAAACAGCTAAACCGTAAACACTCTGTGAAAAACCTTTTCCACACCCCAGCTTAGCGTACTCCGGCCCCCTCCTAAGGCGCTCTAGGTTCGAGAGAAATGGAACCCTGTTCTCCATCTGGAAGACAAGATCCAGGACCCCAACCGAGGTCCAGACGGAGGTGCCTCCCCGACGAGCAGAGAACAAGATGCCTTCTTCTGACCTCTAAGTGATCTCGCTCTCAAAGACAGATACATAAATGTAAAACCTCTTATAAATATTAATACATGATCTACCCACCAGACTGGTAGGGTAGACTGCATAAATGATACTAGACACAGAATTTTCTTTTTTTGCCTTGTTCCACTGTTTCTTTGTGGTACTGAAGCCGGGAAGGGAGCCAGAGTGAGCAGGTCCCAGCCTGTACCCTACTGTTTCGACTCTGTAAAAATTCCAGTTGGCCATCACTACTGCCTCCTTCGCAAGGAAGAAGCTGGGTGTTCACTGAGAAGCAGAGCCCCTGCCTACCCCCACTAAGCCTAGCTCCCTGAAGAGCCTGCTGTGGACACTCAATGCAGATCTGTTCACTAGAATTCCTCCCCTCCCCCTCCCCCGTATTCCGAGCCGGGGTTTTGCTATGTAGCTCCTGCTGTCAGGCACTCATGTAGCTCAGGATAACCCCAAGCTCTCAGCAATCCTCCCGTCCCTGAAGCAGATCACAGGCATAAGCCACCACTGGTAGGATGGTGAATGAGGAATGGGTGACTGGGTTACTTCTTCTGCTACTCCAATGGGCATCATTCATGATAGGCTGTGGGGCTTTTTGTTTTGTTTTTTGCTGTTTTCATTTGTTTACTTGCTTGATTTTGAGATACAATCTCTCAGCGTAGTCCTGGAACCTAACTCACAAGAGAGCCACCTGCCTCTGCCTCCCTAGTGCTGGAATTAAAGGTGTGCAACATCACACCCAGCTCATTTATGTTGTTAAGGACATACCCTATGCCATGCTAGGCCCAATGACTGGGACCAAAAAATGGCTGACACACCCAAGGGCTTACTGTATTCCAAGTAATGCCATCCTCATTTCTCTGACTGTGAAAACCAAAAGCCACTCAGGCACTGTCATCATAGCCCTGGGTAGGACTAGCCCTTTGGACTTTGGTGTCTTCACTTAAGATGACCTCAGCACATACACAAGCATGCATGGACGCACACACAATACCTCCTCAGTGTCTTCCCACATCCAAAAAGCTAAAACATGAACTGATCTGGGGTTGTCTCTCAACGTGGTCAAAGTATGCAAATAATGTACACATCTGAATACTTAGTGTATTGGCCGGGCGCTGCTCAAATACGAGAATAGCTGAGTGGCCACAGGACCACTTCCACCACAGCACCAACAACGGGACACGTCCACACACCAGTGCATTCAAAAACCCGCAAAACATTCCCTGCAGCACGAGGCTACACACCAAATACTGTTAGGACATGATAAAGAAGATTTATTGTTTTCCTAATGATATATTCAATGAGGTTTTTTTTCCCCCCTTTATTTTTCTTTTAAGACTTGATCTCACCATGTGTCCTTGGCTGGCTGGAACTCCTTATGTAAACCTGGCTGGCTTTGAACTTAGAAATTAGCCTGCCTCTACCTATCAAGTGTTGGTCAATTGCTAGTATTAAAAGTGTATATCACCACTGCTGGCTCCATCTTGCATTGATTTTTAAAGAGAATATGAAAGGTATATCCAATATAGCAAATATACAGTTTCTAGAATACTAGATTATTCTAAATTTTTCACAAATTGATTAAGGCTAGGGTATATTTTAGTGAAAAAGTCCTTCCTCAGAACTACACATAGAATTAGAATGGTAGTACACATGTGCCTTTAATCCCAGCACTCTGAAGGTAGAGGCCAGCCAGGTCTACAAAGTAAGCTCCAGGACAGCCAGGGCTGTTACACAGAGAAACCCTGTCCCTCCAAAAATAAATAATTAAATAGGTGATATAGGCTTGTCACCTTAGCCCCCATAGGCTGAAGATGGACATCAAAAATTTGAAACCATGGGGCAGGCATTGTGGCAGTGTGGGGAGTCAGAAGTAGATAGATCTCCATTAATTCTAAGTCAACCAGGGCTATGCAATGAGACCCTGTCTCAAAACAGAAGGCAGGAGGGCTAGACAAACGGATCAGCACTTGCTGCTCTTGCAGAAGACCCAAGTTTGGTTCCCAGTATCCACATGGTATATTTTTTTATTTTTTTATTTTATTTTTTGGGTTTTCAAGACAAGTTTTTTTCTGTATAGACCTGGCTGCTCTATAACTCGCTCTGAAAACCAGGCTAACCTCAAACTCAGTGATAAGCCTCCACCTCCTTCATCAAGTCTAACCAGCCACATAGCATTTTACAACCGTCTATAAACCAGGCATAGGAATGCATACCTTTAATCCCACCAGCAGAGGCAGGCCTGAGTTCAAGGCCAGCCTGGTCTACAGAGTGAATTCCAGGACAGCCTGGGCTATACAGAGAAATACTGTGTTTGTAAAACCAAATAAATAGGTGGGATGGATGGATGTATAAATAAGATGGATGGATGGAAATATATATGATGGATGGATGGATAGATAGATAGATAGATAGATAAGATAGATAAGATAGATTCTGTAATACCAGTTCCAGGCCCTTTTGTGCCCTCAGGTATATAAATAAAGGCAAACTACTCACACACATATTAAAAAAAAAAAAAAAAAAAAGGCTGGGCCAGTAGATGGCTTAGACAAGACACTTTCTGCCATCTCTGATGACCTGAATTTAACTCAGAGGACGCACATGACAGAAGAAAAGGAACACACCAAATGAATTAATAAAAATTTTTTTATTTTAAAGAGTTTATGGACCAGCCGTGGTCCTTTAATACCAGCCCTTGAAAAGCACAAGCAGGCAGCTTTCCATGAGTTCCAGGCCAGCCGGAGCTACATTAAGAAACTGTCTCAAAAAAAAAAAAAGTTCATGACACAGAGGTGGTGTCTGTGGCATAAGCACCACATAAATGTGGAAGGAGAGCACCAACCCCTCCACAGAATTGTCCTCTGACCTCCACAAGCCACCATGGCACACACCCATCTGTCTCCATGCACACCTTACATGAAATGAGTATTTCTGGAGTCTGAGTAACAAATGGAGACCGCACCACAAATAAGGACAAATGGCAATGGAGGCACGGCTGAGTGGCGGACACTTTCCCATTGCCCTAGTTCCTTTCCTGTTCCGGTGCAGACACCACGATCCTGCTATGGTCTCAGACGGTGAGTCTGTACCCACCACGGCAGGGAGCATGACAATGCTCACGCATGGCCCTGGAGTGGTAGTTTAGAACTCACACTTGACACACGAGCAAGCAGCAGCGTGATCCTGGGCTCGATGGGCTTTGCCGCACCCTCTCGCAGGGCCACATCTCCTAACCCTCCCCTCCAGCTTTCAAATCCTGAACCTATGGGGCTGTTCTCATTCACACCACCACACCCACTATGTATAAACTCTGGGTTGTCCCCAGCTCCACAAAAAGAATTAAATATTAACTTTAACAAATAGTGGGGCCTGGAGAGATGGCTCAGTGGTTAAGAGCGCTTGTCTGCTCTTCCAAATGGACCTGGGTTCAAGTCCCAACACCCACATGGCAGCTCACAACTGTCTATAACGCCAATTCCAAGGGACCTGACACCTTCACACTAATGCACATAAAATAAAATTTAAATTAAAAAAAACAACAACAACAAATAAGTGTCCAAGCCAGGTGGTAGTTGCTCATACCTTTAATCCCAGGACTCAGGAGGCAGAGGCAGGCAGAGGCCAACCTGGGCTACACAGAGAAGCCCTGTCTTGAAAAACAAGTAACAACGAAAAGACAAATAGTGTGCACTACAGTTTAATTAACAGATTCCCATGTCATTTCATTCAAACCTATCACCCGATATAGTGGCATCCCAGTCATACCTGTTTCACATGTGGGTACCAGGGGACTCTGCCTATGAATTAAAGAGCCCTGAAGAATTACTACCCTTGAAGGCTCAGCAAGTCAATATCACCTTCTGCCAATATGACCTGGAATTAAATCCCCGGGACCCACATGGCAGAGAAAATCACTCGTGAAAGTTGTCCCGTCCTCCATACATATCACATAAAATTAAACAAAAACTTTTTTAAATTCGAAAAAGGAACGAACACCTTTCACTACCACTACCCCCAACAAACTACCAGATTAGGATCCCAGACTTCATCACTTTTGAAGCAGTGACATCTAGGGCTAGGAGAGCTAAACAACAGCAACAAATGTTTATTACTTTCGATCTTATACCAATCACCAAACCAAAGTTCATCCGTCCTCCCTTGCTCCGCTGTCAGCCTCCATCTGCACTGCTGCAGACAGACAGGGGGAGCTGCCTGGACGGCGCTGCTCTGCTCCCAGCATGTGAGGGTAGGGAAGGAAGGCTCCTCCACGCAGCCTCGCAAACTTATGCCCACCTCTGTTCCCTTGTGTAGCCACTCTGTCCCTCCATAGGACAGGTTGTGCAGACAAAATGGCAGACCAAAGGGTTGGGGATATACACATACCACATGTCCAACATGCACAAGGCCCTGGGTTCCAGGCCCAATAACACCCAAAATGAACTTCAAAAAAAACCAAACCAAGCCAAAACAAGCAAACAAACAAAAACACATTAATTTTTAAAAATAAAATTAAAATAATGCTTGGTGGTTAAGCGGCTCAGTGGTAGAACACTTGCCTAGCATGTACTGGGTTAACCTTAATCAAGGCCACAAAAATTAAACACACTTAACCAGACATGCCTTTAATCCCAGCCTTTGATCCCAGCACTCAGGCGGCAGATCTCCGCATTTGAGGCCAGCCTGGTCTACAGAGGGAGTCCAAAACAACCAGGGCTACACAGAGAAGTCCTGTCTTGAAAAACAAAACAAACACAAACCCGCTTTAACTAAAGAAAAAGTCAGAAGTGGGCCAACAGAGCATGGTGATACATGAGTTTGATCCCAGCACTCAGGAGACAGAGGCAGGCAGATCTGTGTGAGTTTAAGACTAGCTTGATACAAAGTAGTTCCAGGACAGCCAGAACGCCACAGTAAGACCCCAGGGGTTAAAAAAAAAAAAAAAAAGTCAAACAAACCCAATTCTTCTTAACGAATTTATATAATTTATATACATGCAGGCCAAAGAGAAATGTCCTCATATTTACAGCCCATTCCCCTACCAGTAGAGATTCAATTATCTGTTAGACCAGTGTGTGTAACAGTGCAGGAAGTCTGGCTAACACCTGTTATCCCAGCACTTGGGAGAGGGACGCCGGAAGATAAGGAATCCAAGGCCAGCCTGGGCTACATAAGGAGTTGGAGGTCAGTCTTGGCTATATGAAATCCTGTCTCCAAAATCAGAATGATGATGATGGAGAATTATTTGCCCAGTTTTTGCCAGTCCCATCTGTGAAAGTAAGTCCCCTGTACAAAGGAGGAAACCAAGGGGTTCCTAGAGATTAAGTGACTTTGCCGAAGGCCACACAGCTAACTGACAGCCGGCCCTCGGCACCCAACTCAAAGCCAGTCTAGCAATTCAACCTAAAAACTTGTTTCTATTCCTAAGAAGCACCTCGTGCTAGAAAGAAGTCACTGGAGGTGAAGGGGATGAGGTCGATGCCTTCCGACCCGCACAAAACCTCGCCTTCGATGTTTTAAAATGAAAAGCCCTATCTGGAAAACTGGAAGGGGCAGGGGACCTCAAAGGAAAAACAATGCCGCCGTGGGCAACCCTTCCCAGCCACCTCTCACTTTTTAAAGTCACTACCTGCAAAGAAAGATAGGATTTCTTTACTTTTCCTTCAAAATCTGCAATAATGAAATTTATCAAAAATGAAAAAAAAGTGAGGTCTTGTGACCGAAGGGGGGTTCGTAACTGCGTTCAAGCTACCTTAGACATCAATATCTGAGGTCAAATGTCGCTCCCAACGCCCGACTGCAGGGCACGCAAACAGCACCCATGACAAACCAGGCCAGAAAAGCCCACGACACCCAGCCATGGTTGAAAGTTGGGGTCACGGGAATTAAAGTGGGGTATCTGGACCTCGGAAACGCCAAAGGGAGGGAGCTTTGTCCCAAGGTCCCACGAGAACGCGCGCGCGGCCTCCACGCGACTCGGGGCCACCCGCTTCGGCGGCCGCGGAGCCCGGAGGCGGCCGCGGTCCCGCTGCACTGCGGCCTGAGCCGCGCGCAAGGCTTCTTGACCCTCGGGCGCCGCCGTACCCCGACCCCGCTCGGGTCGCCCAGCTGCCCCCTCCCCCTCCCGGCGCCTCGGCTTCATTCAAACCGTCCCCAAGCCCCAAGCCCCGGGCGCCTCGTTCCGCCCGGGAGTCCTCGTTCCTTACCCGGAGGTGCCGGCGCCGCAGCCTTCCTGGCGCCGCTCCCAACCCTCCGCGAGGGGTCGGGGACGGGGTGGGCGTCTCGCTTCTCCTCACGAAACAAAGAAGCCGTCGCCGCCGCTGCCAAGCGAGTGGGAAAGCCTCGCGCGCGTGCCCGCTCGCCTTCAGCAGGCCGCCCCCCCCAGCACACACGCAGCCCGCGCGCCCGCCGCGCGCGCCCCCGCCTCCCTTTCTACCCAGTCGGCCTCCGCTGCTTCCGCTGCCCGCCCGGCCTCGTGCGCGCGCCTGCACGCCCTTCCGCCCCCCTGCGCGCATGCGTCGCGCGCACGCGCACCGGCCCTTTGAGGGACCGGGGAGGTGGGCGGGTCCAGAGGCCGCACGAGAGCCTGCTGCCCCGCCCCTTTGGGGCTCTGGGCGGCTTTGCGCAAGCGCACACCTGTGTCCGAGGCGAGAAACTGGGCCTCCAGCCGAGGAGCATGCGCAGAGGGGGTGCCACTGCGGCGGCGCTTCAAGGTTGGGGGAGGGGACTGGGTGGTTCTGATGGAAGATAGGAAGGAAGGAAGCGAAGCCTTTAGGCTCGGAAGTTAGCACCCAGGGTGAAAAGTGAAGCTGAGAGACGGTCAGATTGTCCAAGGACGAGGCAGAACCCACGCAAGGCCAAGGGCAGGCCTGGGAATCTCTTTGATCCTGGCGCTGCCTGCTCTGCAAGGCTCTGCCCTGGCCACATTTCCTGCAGAACCTGCTAAGGCCCATTAATTAGCTTCCCAAATGTTTATTGAGCGGCCATCAGCTCCTAGCCGCCCTTTGGTTCACAACTTATCTGTGTGTAGCAGGATAAATACGGGAAACGCACAAGGTAGGAGGTGGAGACAGCCAGGGTCACAATTTTTCCTAGGGTTTCAAAGCCATTAGCGAGGAAGGAATGAGGGTATAACTCGATACAAGTGTGTTGACTCCAGGCCTCCGGTTGTGTTTTTAAAATACTCGGTTGTGGACAGACCTGGCAGCCCATGCCTTTAATTCCAGCGTTCGGGAGGCAGAGACTTGTAGATCTCTGTGAGTTTGTTGCCAACTTGTTTCTTTTTTGTTGTTGCATTGTTTCTTTTTTTAATTTTGGTGAAACAGGGTTTCTCTATCCCTGACACTTGCTCTATAGACTAAACTGAGCTGGCCTCAACTCAGAAGTCCTCCTTCCTTGACAAAGCACAACAAAATGAAGTGTTTCAGGTCATACAAGCACTGGCAGTGACCCCCTGCTGCAGCCTTCTGAACGCTGGGATTACAGACCAAGGCAGGCAGGCTCATGGTATTTTGTTTGTTTGGTTTGGTTTGGTTTTGGTTTTTCGAAGACAGGGTTTCTTTGTGTAGCTTTAACTGACCTGGAACTCAACCTTTTTTGTTTGTCCTGAAAGACCAAAGAATTAAAAATTAGTGTTTTGGGTTGTTAATTGAATTAAAGTTTAAAGCACAAGTCTGAACAAAGGCCAGCAAGGTGGAGACATGTCCACCACCTGTGGGAAAGAACCAGCCTTACTGCATTCTTTTCCTGCCCGCTATAGATACAGTTGCTAGGAAACCGGCTCCTCTCCCCTAGGACAGCCAAACAAGGGAAGCAAGTCCATTAATGGTTTGGGGGCCTTCCTATAGCCAATCAATTCAAAATGCAACATCCCCTTTTGTGTTTCAACCCACAGACTCTTGCCAGGCAGGAATTACCCTGCTTTGGGGTTGCTGGGAGGGACCAGACTATAAATCGACCAACTACCCTGAGCAGGAGGCTCTCTGCTCTCAATCGCTATGGCAATGAGGGTGTGTGAGCCCAAGCTCTAGCTTGTAACAAAAAGATCCTCCTGTGTTTTGCAAGTAACTCAACTCCTGATGATATTTTGGGGTCTCTCAAATCTGGCACAACAGTCCAAACAAGATTTCTCTGTAGCCTTGGATGTCCTGGACTTTGTAGGACAGGCTGGCCTCACTCACAGAGATCATCCTGCCTCTGCCTCCCTAAATGCTGGGATGATCTCAGGTGTGCCCCACCATGCCCTTTGTTGTTGTTTTGTTTTGTTTTGAATTGAGACAGAGTCTCTCTATGTAGCCTTGGATAGCCTGACTTGTAATGTAGACCAGTGTGTCCTCAAACTAATAGAGATCCACCCACCTTTGTCTCCACAGCGCTGGGATTACAGACATGGGCCACCATCCCCACTCCCCTGCTAGATTTCTTTTAAAGAATCATGTATGGGCTGGGAGTGTAATTCTTGCTAGCAGTGCTTGCCTAGCATGCATGAAACCCTGGGCGCCATCACCAACACTGAGTAAACCAGGCATGATGGTACTGGGGTTCAGGAAGAGCCACACAAACTGCTCAGACACTGAGCTCACAGAGACAGATGTATTAAACACACGCAGCTGGACTCAGGAGCCAAGACTGGGCCCCCTACCTGGGCCATTGTCAAGTCTGTTTTTTTATTGGGGGAGGGGGACACACACAGGTGCATTTGCAACATTTAGGCCATCTGGCAAAGAATTGCTCTCTGACCTTTAAACTAATTGGCTAGGTCTAATCTCATAGGAGTCTAGGGAGTTTCCAAGACACCAGGGCCTTATGATGGGGGGGCTTCCAGACTAGAAAAACAAGATGTCATAGTTAGGGCAAGGAACATAGGTCAAATTAAGGTTACAGGCTAAGGCTAAAGTAGAATTATTAGTACAACATCACCCCCCTTGAGTCCTCCCAGTGTCCAGGCAGTATAAGGAGGCAACAGGTCCTGTCTCTGTAAGGTGATTGAGAGAGACCGTGTTACAGAGCCTTACAGAGCCATTTCTGTAAGTTCAGACAAGTTCTTACCTTCTTCAAAGCCTTCGGTCTTCTGGACCTTCTTGTGAATGTCTGGAGCCAACTGACTTACAAATATCACACTGATGGCCCATTGGTTCTCCGGGGCCTCAGGGTCCATCTGATAGGAGTATAGGTCTGCTAAGCATCCAGGAGGGGCTTCAGGAATGCAGCTGGGTCCCTGGACCACGTGGCTTACTTTAGACAAGTTTGTGGGGTGCCTAGTGGCAGCTCAGAAACCCCTCATTAGAATCTGGCAAAAACCTTTAAGTGCCTCCCTAGCTGCCTCAGTGTTCTGATCTCCATCGTCCGGGCTGGTCAGGGGAAAGGCCTGTCAGTGGCAGCAGGGTCCTCAGTGTGCCTGCCATTGACTCCTAGAACCAATTTGCCAGCTTATCGCCCAATGCAGTCTGCTCTTCTGTAGTGAAAAGTGTCTGGAGAAGTTGTTCAGTATCTCCCCAAGTGGGCTGGTGGGTAAGAAAAACAGTCTCAAGAAGGTACAGTGGCCCAGATCCCCCCCACAGGCTAGAGCGTCCTGCCCTATCCTCCACCATGCCCTGCTTCCAGTTCCGTCTCATCTTTCCTCATAAATTAATCATTGACCTTTTCCACGCCTATTGTCTGAGCCTGTTGCTTGCTGGCGCCTGACACCTGGAATCCAGAGGTCACCCCAACTTCCCTGCTTGCCCACCTGAATCTTCCAGAAAATTTGTGCCTCCCCAAACCTTCCCTGGTGCTCAGCATCGCTGCCTTCGCCCACTGAGGTCTCACCTAGCACCACACACAAACTCTCCCAGGGTCAAAGCAGCTTCCTTCTGTCGCAGTGTGTGAGGACGAGGGGGGTGCTCCTGCTTAGGTCCCCACCCTGCCGGAAAGCTGGACACCTGGTGCCCGCCCGCTGACAGCAAGACAGCTCCAGGTGTGCTCTCATGTGGGTGCCTCTTCAGAGACGGTAGGACACTCTGTGGCGGTGCGCCAGTCCATATGTGAAACTACAGGTGGGCACGAGAGGGGCCCTGGGGCAGCGGGGCACACGTCAGGCTCTCGGCTCTCCAGTTGGTGGGAGTCTCTTTCCTGCCTTTTACTCCAGGACAGAGAGCCACAAGCACCAGGTAGGTGCTCAAGCCAGAACTCATGCCCATGCCCTCTTCCCCTTGCATGCCCTGTGCAGTCGGGAGACTCAGGCATGGCAATCAGAGCAGTGACCAAGGCCCACTCACCTCCCCAGGGATCAGCTGAGGTGCTGGCACCCAACAAGCCTACAAGCTACAACAGGCCACAGGAGTGCAGTGCAGTGCATCACTAGCAAAGTTAACGCCTGTCCCTAAATTCTGGGCCGGGTTGAGAAGCACCTAACACTTCCCCGACTCTCTGTTCACCCCTCATAGGCCCAGGTCAGCCCGGAACTTTATCCAGCAGGAGCTGCAAATGCCTACTGAAGACTTTCTGAAACTTCCGGGAGTTGGAATCAGTTTTGTTGCCCTGGCAGTACTGGAACTTTGCTCTGTAGACCAGGCTGAACTCACAGAGATCCACCTGGCTCTGCCTCCGAAGTGCTGGGATTAAAGGCGTGTGCCCTGCTAAAATGGGTTTTAAAAAATAATCTACATTAAAGGCACACACCTTTTATGCCAGCACTCCAGAGGCAGAGGCAGGCAGATATTTGTGAGTTTGAGACCAGACTGGCCTATCTAATAAGTAAACGTATTTATTATACTTTTTAAGCAGGGTGTGTGTGTAGGTGTGTGCACATGAGTGCAGGCACCCACAGAGGCTAGAGGATCCTACTGCAGATGGGATTATAGGCAATTGTCAGCTACCTGCTGTGGGTGATGGGAATTGAACCCTGGTCCTCTGCAAGAGCAACAAGGGTGGTGGTGGTTGTTTGAGGCAGGGTTTCTCTGCATAGCCCTGGCTGTCCTGAACCCTGCTATATAGACCAGGCTGGCCTGGAACTCAGAGATCTGACTGAATCTGCCTCCACAGTCCTGGGACTAAAAGTGTGCACCACCGAATTGGCCAAGCAGACAGTTGTGGCAGGCCTAGAACTCTCCATGTAGACCAGGCTGGCCTGGAACTCAGAGGTCAGCCTGCCTCTGGCTCCCAAGTGCTAAGAGGTGTGCACCACCGCTGCAAGTTCACGTCGGGATTTTTTTTTTAATTTGTTCACTTTACCTATATGAGTGCTCTATCTGCATGTACACCTGCACGCCAGAAGAGGGCATCAGATCACATTAGAGATGGTTGTGAGCCACCATGTGGTTGCCAGGAATTGAACTCAGGACCTGTAGAAGAGGAGACAGAGCTCTTAACCTCTGAGCCATCTCTCCAGGCCCCTCACCTTAAAATATACTTTATTAGCTGTGCAAGATGACACACACCTGTAGTCCCAGCGCTTAGGATGCAGAAGCAGGCAGATCTCTGTGAGTTCGAGGCCAGCCTGGTCTACAGAGAGAAACTCTGTCTTGAAAACCAAAAACCATACTTTATCATGTATGTACTTTAGTGTGTATGTGTGTGTGTGTGTGTGTGTGTGTGTGTATGTGTGTGTGTGAATGAGAGGGCCATGGTGCTCAGAGGAAAACTTACAGAAACCAGTTTTCTCTATCCTGTGAGCCCCACGCTGCCAATGTCTTGCTTGGCAGCAGGTGCCTTTATCTACTGAGCCATCTTTCTGAATTTTGAAGATAATGTCCCACATAGGTAGCTGAGGATGGCCTTGAACTCCTGATCCTCTTTCTTCTGGTTCTGAAGTACTAGGATGACAGGTGTGAGCCACCGATCCTTCCTTAAGTTACTTTCTCACCATCCCATTACTTCGCCTGTTTATGGGATGGCTGTAACTAGGAAGATCTGTCAACCAGCACAAGGATTTTATTCCCACCGATTTGAGAGACGGGCTTCTCACTGTGTCCAGGCTGACCTCAAACTCCTGACCCTATTTCAACCTCCTGAGTGCTGGAGTTACACTGTCAGATGGAAGCTTTTATGGATACCCACCCTCGTGGTAAGCAGACCCTGACCCTGGAATAAGGCGTGGGTGTGACCGAACCTGCCATCAGTACTACCCACCCTTATTCTCTCTTAGCCTCTTCTGCCTCTCCTTGTACATTCTCCCTTCCTTCCTTCCTTCCTTCCTTCCTTCCTTCCTTCCTTCCTTCCTTCCTTCCTTCCTTTCTTCCCTCCTCCCTCCCTATAGCCTCATTCTGGTTTGGAGATGTTCAGTGCACATGTGGATATCAGGGGACAATTTGAAGGAGTCCACTTTTCTTCCTTCCGCTGTATTCCACCATCTGGGAATCCAAATCAGGTCATCAGATTTGGTGGCAAGCGCCTCTATCCTCTGGGTGCTTGCCCCACACCCATACTTTGTTTGTAGGTTTGTTTGTTTGTTTGAGATGGAGTCTTGTGTTGCCCAGAATGGCGTTGACCAACTATCCAAAAATGACCTTGAACTTCTGACCCTCTTAAGTGCTGAAATTATAGGCGCACACCACCATGCCTGGTTTATTCAGTTGTGGGGATCAAACCTGCAGCTTCCCGCACTCCAGGTCCCTGAGCCACAGCCTCAGACCAGGGTGAAGCTCCCAGTGGGAAGCCTGGTTAAACAGGTTGTGCAAGCCTGAGCTAGCACAACCAGAAACCTTGGCTCACTAAAGCCACCGACAGGGCTGGAGAGATGTCTAGGTGGTTAAGAGCACGGGCTGTGCTTTCCCAGGTCCTGAAATTCAATTCCCAGCAACCACATGTGTTGGAGTGATGTCCTTGAGCACTGTGCATTCAAATGCTGATTTCTGTGCTAACACATCTGATTACAGGCTGGACTTTGGTATCATAATTATTATTATCTTCTGCTTCAGTATTTTGTAAACATTGTTCCCCATCACCTTCTGATTGGTTAAAATGAGACTCCCGGCCAATAGCTGGGCAGAAGAGGAAGGTAGGCCTTCCAAGCCCAGTGAGAGGATATCAGGCAGGAGTGATCAGAGAGAGGAATGAACCGTAGGAGATAGGTAAAGAAGCAGGTGCCAGGACAACACTAAGATGGCAGGTAACAGCCACATGGCAGGACATGGGCCAGGCCAGCATGTTGGGTTAGAATAGCTGAGTATCTGCCCAGTTTTAAAGCCTCTGAAGCTTTTAATAAATTACAAAGGTTTCCATGTCACTCAGAGCAAGAGCATACATAGAAAAGTCAAACAGTTACACACATAGAAGCTCACAACCATCTATAACTGTAGTCCAATAGGATCTGATACCTTCTGGTGTACAGATGAACATGAAGACAAAATACCCATATACAAAAAATACATGAATTAAATTTTTAACCTGGCTGTGGTGACACACCACCTTTAATCCCAGCATTCAGGAGGCAAAGGCAGGCAGATCTCTGAGTTAGAAGCCAGCCTGGTCTGCAGAGAGTTCTAGGAAAGCCCAGGCTACACAGAGAAACCCTGTCTTAAAAAAAAAAAATCAACCAACCAACCAACCAAAAAACAAAAGAAATAAATCTTTAAAAAACAGAAGAAGAAAGGAAAAGTCATAGGCTGGAAGATCACCAGCTTGAAGTCAGCCTGCGGACCCTGTGAGTTCCAGGCCAGCCAGGGCTGTGTAGTTAAACTTTGTCTCAAAAACTAGAGAACAGCAGCAAAAGATAAACCAAAACCACTGAGGACATCATTGGTAGATCTGTCCTGTCAGAACAGTCACCAAAGCCAGGCTGGGCCTCCACGCGTCTGTGGCTTTTCCTCCCGTCCACCTTTCTCTCTTCCCATCTGCTTCCTCCCTGCCTCTTTGTCTTTCCTCCCGTCCACCTTTCTCTCTCCTCCCGTCTGCTTCCTCCCTGCCTCTTTGCCTTTCTTTCCCCTTCCTTCTTTTCACTCATTCTTTCTACTTATTTGTTTTGTTTTGTTTTTAGAGGAAAGTGTTTTGATTTGCTGGTTTTGGTTGTTTGGTCCAGTTTTCTGTTTGTTTTCAAGACAGGGTTTCTCTGTGTGGTCTTGGATGTCCTGCAACTTGCTCTGTAGACCAGGCTGGCCTCAAGCTCAGAGATCCACCTGCCTCTGACTCCTGAGTGCTGGAATTAAAGGCGCGTGCCAACACCACCCTGCAAGGAGGGTATTTTGGAGCAGAGATTTGCATAGTTTGTAAACCAGACTAGACTCTCAGCAGCCCTCTGCCTTTGCGTCTCATGGGCATGAGCTACCGTGTCAAGCTCTGACAAATTAATAAACAAAATCTTGTTATAATGTAGTAGGATTCATCCTTCCTTGAAAGAGGAAGAAAGTATGGCATCTGTCTTATAATCTTAGTATGTCCCATACAGACCTGGGATGTCCCTCAGTGAGAGCATTTGCCTAACATGTTTGAAGCCCTGAGTTTAAATCTAAGTGCCAAATCAAACAAAATAGAAATGTCCTCTCTAGTCTCCTGTGTGGAACATTTTTGTCCGCAATTGATGGCACAGTTGTAGGAGGTTGTGAAATCTTCAGCAGGTGGGACCCAGCAGAAGCGAGCAGGTCACTGGGGAAGGTTCTTGTCGCTACCCATCTGCTTTCTTCTCAGCTTCCTGTCTGTGCTGGCTGGTCTTATGTCAGCTGGATACATACACTAGAGTTATCTTAAATGAGGGAATCTTAATTGAGAAAAGCTTCTGTAGGACTCAACTTTAAGGTATTTTCTTAAGTAGTTACTGATGGGGGAGGGTCCAGTCCAGTGTGGGTGGCTTCATCCCTGGGAGGTGATATAAGAAAGCAGGGTGAGGAAGCCTTGGGGAGCAGACCAGTAAGCAGCACCCCACCCTGGCTGTGGCTTCAGCTGCTGCTCTCAGGTCCCTGCCCTGTCCGAGTTCCTTCAATGGTGGACTACCGTCTGGAAGTGTGAGCCGCATAAACCCTTTCCTCCCTCGTGGTGTTTCCTTACAGTAACTGAAACCCTGAGACAGCTGGTGGTGCAGGCCCTTATTCCCAGCATTTGGGAGGCAGAGGCAGGTGGATCTCTAAACTTGAGGAACCCTTTTTAAAAAAGGGGGGAAGGGAAGAAACCCTAAGACTCTGCCCAACTTTCCACTGCTGAGGATGCAGACCTGAGTCCAGAGGACGCCTGCCTAGACTGCCACATTTGGTGTCCCCAAACAAGGAACTGGATGAAGGACATATGGAAAGCGACAGCAATCTTTACAGGAGCTGTGCGGATGGCCTGGTGTGTGAGAGGATGTGTGTGAGCATAAAGAGCCGGGCACCACACAAAGAGCAGATGTTGCCACACAGAGGCATGTAACGTCACCATTCTTGGGGGCAGCTTACAAGAGAATTTCTGAGGCTTACTGGCTGCCAGCCTAGATTCAGGCTCAGGGAGACCCTGTTTTAAAAAATAAAATGGAGAGTGACAGAGCAGAAAAACTGATGTCCTCCTCTGATCTCTACCAGTGTACATACACCACTCACACTCACACACACGCACACACACACACCACTCAAGGCTCCAGACACTGGCCCTTTCTAAGATTCCACAGCAACACACACTTCCCACAGTGGAGAGCGCAGGCCTTACAGAGGATGCTCTGTTTGGTGTTGCCGGACCCCACCCCGCAGAGGATGCCGGTCTATCTACTGGCTTCTAGCACATCTCGCTAGCTTTCTCTACTCCTGTTGTATGTTTTATTATTATTATTTTATTATCATTATTTTGATACTATGTCTATATAGACCAGGCTAGCCTAGAACTCACTATTTTGACCACACTGGCCCCAAACTCACTCCCTGCCTCTGCTTCCTGAGTGCTGGGATTCAAGATGTACATCACCATACCCAACCTTTTTCTAGGTGAGTTATGAAGACAGGCCTGGTCTTTCTCAGGACAGAACACCAATAACAGGTCAAAATATAGTTCATCAGAAGTCCCAATTGAGAAATCAAGTTCACTGGACTTGGAAGGTGTGGGGGATGCATTACTTACAGCAGTGAGTGATGCCACAAGATCCCCATCATGTGTGACAACCACTTCCTAGCTGCGCAGACAGGCCTCACTTCAGCTAATCTCCTGGTCTGTCTCTCCCAGCACCTCTCAACACCATGAGCCCACCCGCAGCTGGGGCAGGACAACACACTGCTGGCTGGGAGGTGCGAGGGACGGGCTCCTCAGCACCGTCTGGGGGAGCTTGTAGCAGTCACAGCTGCTGCTGCTGGTGGTTAGGCCTCCATCTCCTCTCTTTTCCTTCTCCCTTCTCTTCTTCCTCCTCCTTCGAGACAGGGTCTCTCTACATAGCCCCGGCTGTCCTGGAACTCACTCTCTAGACAAGGCTGGCCTCAAACTCACAGAGATCCACCTGCTTCTGCCTCCTGAGTGCTGCGATTAGAGGCACATGCCACAGCTGCTGCTTTAAAAAATATAATTTAAAAATTATTTTCAAAGCAGATGGCTGTGGAGCACGCCTTTGATGTTAGCACTGTGGAAGGAGAGGCGGGTGGATCTCTGTGACTCTGAGAACAGCCTGGTTTACAGAGTGAGTTCCAGGACAGCCAGGGCTGCCCAGAGACACAGAAACAAATTATTGTTTCTTACTTATTTACTCATGTGGGGGAAGGTGCAGGTGATTAGTACAGCTTCCTCATGTGGAGGTCAGAGAACAACTTGCAGAAATCAGTCCTTCCCTTCTACCATGTGGGTCCCAGGTCTCAGACTCTGGTCCTCAGGCTTGGAGGCAAGAGCCTTTACTATCTAAACCATCTCACTGGCCTCCTTATCTTTTTGTCTTTTTGTTTTCCAACAGCTGTTTCTGAGGAACTTGCTAATGGCCTCTACAGAGGTCCACAATGCCGCACCAGAGGAGACAGTCAATTGTGCTTCGTCTAACTGTTCGCTCGCCACCTCTGCTTCGAGTGCAGTGTAAGCAGGCAGAGCAGGGTGAACCCTGAGAACTTTATTTACGTGGGAATAACAGCTCAGAGCAGAGAGAGGGTCATTGTACAGCCATAACACCCAGACAAGAAAACAGGAGAGCATTCCCTGATCACATCAGGATACCAACCCAGGGTGGGCACCACATGCTGTAGTGAGGCACTCAAGTAAGCCTTCAGTGGAAACCTTCAGGCCTTCCCTGCAGCTGGCTGTTAGAGGTCAAGTGTCACAGAGCAGGAAGGAGCAAGCCACTCCCTGGTCCAGCAAGACTGGATCCCCATCTGTGGTCAGGCTCAGAGATCAGATCTGAAGAGTCTGACAGCACCAGCCTCTGCACCTTCCAATGTAGGCCAAGTGGATCCTGGTTGGTTACATATGTGTATGAAAATGAGGTGTAGAACAAAGACTAATGAGGAAAGACCTGTCAAATGTAGAATCAGAGGGCAAGACCCAAGCCCTCTCATGGCCTTCTATGGCAGCCTATACTCAGCCCAGAAGATGGCACTGGACTGCAGCTAGGACTTTGAATCAGTTTCTAGCGACCCAGGTATCAAACTCAGGGCTACAGCCGTGACCCCTGCCTGGAGCTATGCTTCTTCTGTCTCAGCTGGATGGCTACCAGAGTCCATTGTCAGGGCTAGTGACTCGCTGCCCAGGCAGATGACCTGAGTTTGGCCTCTAGGATACACATAGTACAAAAAGAACCGACTCCTCCACTGAAAAAGCAACTGATTTGCCTGATTCAATTGTTGTCTCAGAGGATTGCAGCCGCCATTAGCTAACCCTAGGCCTAGTCCTGGAAGCTTCTAGCCTGCTGTTGTATTAAATAAAATAAGTGTTAGGCTATCTAATGTTTATTATTTGCCCTAAGATTATCATGGCAGTATGATTTAACCTGATATCACAAATAATGAGACAGACACCTGTTAGAATTTATAATTGCCTTATTTACCTTGAGCCAGGCAGATATTTCACTTACGCTGTCTGAATAACCTCAGCATCCATCTCCCAGCCCCCATCCAATGCCATGCACCTTAATCAGTTCTATCTGGACTACCTGCCATCCATAATCCTATGGTACATGCCTGTATTTTCATCTAGGCTTTTTCACGCCATTATTTGAGTCCTTTTTCCTTGCCCATGCAGCAGCTTCTCCAAGCTAACCCATCATGGCAAACTCCTTCCTCCCCTCTTCTCATCCATCTGTCTCCCATGATTCTCCTGGGATTCTTTCCTCAAAATCCCAAGAACCTTAGCCACACCTACCCTTCTGCCCTGCCTAGGTAAAGGCCAGTTAAAGAACAAATCAGGTATAACGTTTTAGACAGGCTTACACAGACAAGGTTACTCCAGCGGGCAGTAACCAAATCTTGAGGGCCAGTAATTAGCATTAGACCAACATCCAACAGCCTCCATACCACCTAACGTAGGCCTAGATTGTTTCAGCCTCTGAGACTTACTGCTGAATAAGCTCACCCTTACTTGCTTTTACTGAGCTGATTCAGTTCAGCCGTTCTGGCTCAAACTCCTCTCCCAGCTACTTACTCAGTCCAGCTTTTCTCTAGGCCGGGAAACTGCTCTGCTTGGCCTCCAACTAACTCCAACACTATTCTAATCTCCTGGCTCCTTCTCATTCTCCAGCTCACTCAGTTCTCACCTGAGTTCTCATTCGGCAACCCGTCTCTCTATTACTGTCCTGGTAAATCTGCCTCCTCTTCTCTATGTATGGCCCCTTAAGTCGCTTCCTTTTCCTCTCTCTTCTCTGAGAGTTGTGCATATCCTATTCTGTCAAGTCTTTCTCTGATTTGTCACTTTTCTGCCACTCAATTAGACATCACTTTCAAACATGGGTGCTTCCTTCTACAAAGTATCTTTACCTTCATTGTTTGGGATTAAAAGCATGTACCACCACACCTAGACCAAAGCTTTTCTTTACCTGAAACTTGCTCTATACCAGGCTGTCCTTGAACTCAGATATGCTTGCCTCTGTCTCCTGGCTTAAAGGTCTGTTTGTATTTCAGCTGGCTTATACAGACCTAGGTTTTTGGATGTGATCTCTTGCCAGAGTAGCCAAGCTTTGAATTAAAATTCCTCTACAGCTCCCCACTTTCTGTTTAAGTTAAAAATTGTACACAGGTCAACTTTTACAATAGAAACAATTATTAATCCCACAAACTTAACAGTTTCAATGTCCTTTTGAAGATCTACTCAGCCACTAATGCAATGATCCTCCATAACTCATGGTCAACTCAGAACAGGATTACCCCCCAAGACTGCAAAGATTTGACAAGAGCAATATTGGAACCTGGTCCTCAGTTACAATGGCAATCATGGTGAAAAGAGGAAGCAAAGGTGAAATCAGGCCAATGAAAACAGTCCCGAGGTATTGAGATCATTCAGATCGGTTGATAGGCAAAAACCAATATGCTGATTTACAAAAGCAGTCTGAATTGGATGATCATACTTTGGCACTACGTCGTCTAGCAGCTTTAAATGCTTGGGATAAGGTTGAAGAATAAGGAAAGATATCTGAGTTATTTAATGAAATTATACAAGGCCCAAGATAATCCTTTACTGATTTTTGCAAAGATTGACTTCAGCTATAAATAGAATAGATTCAGAAGTCAGAAAAGTACTAATTGAAATTTAGCTTTTGAAAATACTAATTCAGAATAATTATACCTTTTAAGGCAAGATCAGCACCAGAAAGAGAAATGGGTTAGAGATACAGTTGGTATTGGATCTCATGTTTATGATGCTACTCTTATAGAAGTAATTTCTAAAAGACTTAGAAAAAATCAAAATGGCAGATGTTTTTAATTGTGGTAATTTGAAAAGGGGTTATAGGAAAGGCTTTCCTAGGAAAAATGGTTTTTCTAGAGATAATCCCAAAAGAAGGCCCAGCCTTCTGGAGTATGCAGACAGTGTGGCAAAGGCAGGCACTTGAGTAAGTAGTGCAGATCAACAAGGGAAAGGCAAGGTAACCCTTTGCCTTCAGGAAACGCCTGAAGGGGCTTCCTGCAGGCCCCAACATCAAATTCTATTTAATTGTGTCCTGTCTGCATAGGAGAAACTCATCCATAGAACAATTAAAAGATTTAGTGCGGGCTGGACAGATAGCTCAGAGGTTAAGAACACTGGTTGTTCTTCCAAAGGTGGTGAGTTCAATTCCCAGCAACCACATGGTGGCTCATAGCCATCTGTAGTGAGATCTGGTGCCCTCTTCTGGTGAGCAGGCACACATGCAGGCTGAATGCTAAATAAATAAATCTTAAAAAAAAAACTTAAAAAAAAATTAAGTGAATTAAAAAAAAAAAGATTTAGTGTCTGTTGTTAAAAAACAACACTGCTCTGGGTGTAATCAAGGACAGAACACCTTCAATAAGTAATACAAAAAAATTCAAGAAAGACCATAAAACAAATATATTGGCAAATGGCTATAAATTATCAGAGATCTACACTAAAAATAAAAATAAATGACATTGATATTGAAGGTTTAGTAGACACAAAAGCAGAGGGAACAACAGTTTTACCAAAATCTTGGCATCCAGATTGGCTTCTTTAGGAAGTAAATATTCAGCTTCTAGGGACTGGAACTTTATCTCAGGTAAACAAAGTACAAGATGCATGTGTAGGGACCGAAGTACAAATAGGAAAATTAAAGCTGTATGTGGCTAATACAGCCATGAATTTATGGGGGCGTGATTTGTTTCAGCAAAGGAAAACACAGATTGACATTCCTCCAATATCCAAAACAAACTGTAAAACAAAGAATGTTTCTGAGGAAAGTATTAAAATATATTTTTGAGAACAGCCACAGACCGTTCAGGTTGTCCATAAGTAGGACACGACAGGCATTGGTCTTTCGAAGGTACCAACTTGCCCTACTTTAAAATGGCTGACTGACAAACCTGTCTGGATGGATCAATGGCCTATAAAAAATAAAAATTACAGGTGTTAGGATGGCAGGTACAGGAGCAACTAAATGGTCAACACATTGAGGAATCCACCAGCTCATGGAATTCCCCTGTGTTTATTGTAAAAAAGAAATCAGGAAAATGGAGATTAACAGATTTAAGAGCCATAAGTAAGATGATTCAGCCAACGTGCTCTTTACAACATGGAATCCCATTGCCTTCTTTATTACCTAAGTCATGGTCTTTGATAGTAATTGATTTAAAGGATTGTTTTTTCCCAATCCCTTTCCATGAGCATGACAGAGAAATGTTTTCTCAGTGCCAACTTATAATATTAATAATACTGATCCTATAAAGAGATATCACTGGAAGGTCTTACCACAAGGACTGTTAAACAGTCCTATCTTGTGCCAATATTTTGTACAACAGTCATTACAAATAATCCCTAAATAATTTCCTCAATCTAAAATTTACCATTATATGGATCATGTTTTTTAAAAAAGATTTATTTATTATGCATATAGTGTTCTACCTGCATGTATACCTGCACACCAGAAGAGGGTACCAGATCTCATTATAGATGGTTGTGAGCTACTATGTGGTTGCTGGGAATTGAACTCAGGGCCTTTGGAAGAGCAGCCAGTGCTCTTAACCTCTGAGCCATCTCTCCAGCCCATGGATGATGTCTTACTGACTGATTCAAGTGTAGATACTTTAGAAAAAAAATGTTTAATGAAGTAAAGATTATTTTGCCTTGCTGGGGATTACAAATTGCTCCTGAAAAAATACAATTATCTAGGAGATAACATAGGTTTATAGAAAATTAGATCACAGAAAGTATAAATCCTGAGAGACTAATTACAAACTCTTACTGATTTTCAAATAATTGCCAGGAGATATTGAAGAATTTAAGTTAGACTGGGTGACTCCATTTTGAAATAAGGAGCCATCTTGACTGGTAACTGAACTCAGGTACCAGGAAATATCACAGAATGTGCACCTGGAAGAAAACAAGCAATGGCCTCTAGGAAATATCACAAAATAAATGTTTGGTAAAAAATAGAGACAATCTCCCTGGCAATTGTGTTTATGTAAACGGTCATCTCTCCCCTATGGCTTTTACTCAATTCTGTAATGTCCAGGCATGAACCCCCCTGCTTTCTCTCATGGAAACATGTACACCCCCTGCTTACAGACTCTCCCTTTAAAAACCCTGCTCACTTAGGGCTTGGGGTTCCACTTCTCTACTGCTGTGTCCGTGAGACTTGGGTCCAGAGTTCAATTGTGCTCATAATAAAGCTCTCTTGCCCTTTCATCGAGTCATCCCCTGGTGGTCTCTGAGGGTCCTGTGATCCTGGCATTACAATATTAACAGTTATAGCCAACAATTAGATTAATTCCTCAAGAGATGAGTAATTTATTTCAAACCTTACAAGGTGATAAGGACTTAAATATTCCAAGAAAATTATCAGCTGATGCTGAGAGAGTATTGGCCCAGGTAGAAAAAAATTTACAGGATGCACATGTGGATCGCTTGAATCCAAAGCTAGACTGTATTTTAGTTATTTTGCCTTCTACTCATTTTCCCATGCGAAATCTTATTCAGAGAGAAGATAGTATTTTAGAATGAATAGTTTAGCACATCAACAGAGTAAAAAATTAAAGACCTATGTAGAAAAGATTTCTAAACTGATTCTGAAAGGGAAAATGAGACTTCATCGATTAGCAGGAAAAGACCCAGCAGTAATTATGGTACCTTTTACTAATGCTGAAATTGCCTCATTATTGGCAGAAAATGAACATTGGCAAAGAGCATGCAGTAATTTTTTGGATGAGATTAACAAATATCCCCAAAGCAAGAGACTTCAATTTATGAAAAGAACTAATTGGATTCTCCCTTATAGAGTAAAAGCGACACCAGTTTCTGGACCACCTATGTTTTATACTGATGCAAGTAAAATAGGGAAGGCAGGTTATAAATCAGGAAAAATAAGTAAAATGGCTCAGAACCCTTACGATTCAGTTCAAAAATCAGAGTTGTATGCCATTCTTATGGTATTATATGATTTTTCTGAATCTCTTAATATAGTTACTGACTCGCAATATGCAGAAAGAGTTGTTTTTCATATTAAACGGCTAAGCTTATTCTGGATGATTCAGAATTAACTTTGCTATTTATGCAACTACAACAAGTAATTAGAAACAAGTCATCCATTGTACATAACACATCTCAGATCTCATAGGGGTCTATCAGGCTCCCAAGCAAAGGGTAATGATGAAATTGATCAGCTGTTCATAGGAAATGTACTAGAAGCTTCAGAATTTCATAAGAAACACCATGTTAACAACAAAGGTTTGAAGAAAGATTTTTCTATCACTTGGCAACAAGTTAAGGAAATTATAAGGCAATGTCCTACTACTTGCTCTTTGTATAACCAAACTCTATTAAGTGCAGGAAGTAACCCAAAAGGTACGCAAAGAAATTAAATTTGGCAAATGGATGTGTTTCATTTTACAGACTTTGGAAAATTAAAGTATGTGCACCATACCATAGATACATATTCAGGATTTCAATGGGCAACTGCTTTAACTTCTGAAAAGGCTGATTCTGTAATTTACATTTATTGATGATATGGCTATTATGGGAATACCTGTACAAATTAAGAATGACAATGTTCCAGCATATGTCTCTAGTAAAATGAAACCGTGTTTTTACATATTACAACATAAAGCATATTACAAGTATACCACACAATCCTACAGGACAAGCAGCTATAGAAAGATCTAACTGCACTTTAAAAGATATGTTTAATAAATAGGAAGGGGCAATAAAGATCCAGAGATAGATCACACAGTGCTTTGTTAACTTTCAATTTTTAAAATGCTAATGAAAAGAGAACAGCTGCAGAAAGACATTGGGTAATAGGAAAAAACCTGCTGGATTAAATCAACCTGTATGTTTTAAAGATGTGTTTCCTCAGATGTGTTGATCTCTGAATGGAAACTATAGGATATGTGTTACACTGGGGAAGAGGTTTTGCCTTTGTTTCCACGGAAAAATAAAAATTATGGATACCATCTAAGTTGAGAAAGATTACATTCAAACAGGAGAGGTCATCAGTTCAAACTAACATATAAAAACTACAGTTTCTTCTTAAATAAAAAAGGATATTTTTGTTGTTGGGTATTAAAATCACAGTTAAGGGATTTAAAATGTTTTAAGTAAATTCAAAGAATTACTACAGTTCTAACTTGTTTTCTAAATCTCTGAGAGTTGGAGTAATTTGGAGCTAAAACAAAACAAAACAAAAACAAACAAACAAACAAAACCTTGATCATACAGTGGTAGCTCATGTCTTTAATCCCAGCAGAGACAGGCTATCTCTAAAAATTAGCTGTTTTCTAAATTCTAGAGTTACAATGAACAGGTGGTAATAGTTCACACCTTTAATCTCAACACTCAGGAGACAGGAGAGAGCATGCAGATCTCTGAGTGTAAAGCCAGCCTGATGCAGAGCAAGTTTGAAGTAGAGAAAAACTTAGATACAGGTGTGTTGGTTCACGTCTTTAATCCCAGCACTTGGGAGGCACACACCTTTGATCCCACAGAGGCAGACACATAGGAAATAGTGTTTTTTAAAAATATTTTATTCATTATATATACATGTTCTATTTGCATATTCACCTGCAGGCCAGAAGAAGACACTAGATCTTATTATAGATGGTTGTGAGCCACCATGTGGTTGCTGGGGATTGAACTCAGGACCTCTGGAAGAGTAGGCAGTGCTCTTAACCTCTGAGCCATCTCCCAAGCCCAAGGAAATAGTGTTTTAAATTTAAAAGTTATTTGCAAAAGGCAGGCTGATATTCAAAGTGACTGTCCTTTGTGACCTAAAAATAAATACAGTTAAAATTATATTTAGTTTCAAAATTTCAAAAGATTGTTTTAAGTTTTTCAGTTGACACATAATAGTTCTATTGACAAAAAACCATTTTGCCCTAGGAAAAATGTAACTCACCACAAAAAGGCACCCCTCAGAGTTAGGTGGGGCAGAGTTTTGTTTTTAGCTTTCCAGGATAATAGAACATCTCACTAAGGAATCTGGAGACCACTGGACAAAGAAAACATCCAAAGAAAAAGGACTGATTATCAAGAGAAAATGTCACACACAGAACAAAACAAAACACGAGTACACTGGCCAAGTGGTATCACCCACCTCCACCTTGTCTCTTCTGCCCTCTTCCGACACAAGTGGCAAATGGTCTTTTCTACCATTCCTAACAGTAACCATTTAGGTTTCCCAGAAGATGATGGGTGTGTGGGTGGGCATCCCCAGTGAATCTACCTGGACTGTGTAACACCAGCCACTGGGAAGAACTGCTCCATGCTTCTTCTGCTGTCTGGTTCTGCACACACAGTGGACACCTTTGAGTTAACTGTCATGTTCTGCCTAGTCAGGATTGCCACTGAGCTGACAAACACCACCCAGTTTCAGACTACAGACTGCTCAGGGCATTCAAAATGCTGAGTTCATATGAGACTAACATGAACATCCTACAGAACTTTGAACTCAAAAATACTTAATCCTAAAACTGCCATATACAACCAAACTGACCATTGTGGAAAGCTTAGCAAAAATTGCTTAATTTTTGTAAATACTTTCACTGTATCTTTCCTTTTTATTTAGACAAAAAAGGGGGTTATAGTAACAATAGGCAAAAGGGGTAGATTATTGAACCTACTCTTTTAAAAAGATATATTTATTTATTATTTATACATTATTCTGCCTCCATGCAGAAGAGGGCACCAGATCTCATTATAGATAATTATGAGCCATCATGTGGTTGCTGGGAATTGAACTCAGGACCTTTGGAAGAACAGCCACTGCTCTTAAACTCTGAGCCATTTCTCTGGCCCCCTGAATTTTCTGCTCTTATAGATCTTTGTATATTGATACAAAATTAAGGTTATATTTTAATTACAGCATGCTATGTACCAATTATGTTTAAGGTATTGTACCTATGTAATTCTTAAAAGTGCAATGTGAAGTTTTAGTCCTTCTGAAAGCTAATATCACTAACTGTTTAGAATAATTAGGAAATGCAAACTAATAGTCAATCAAACTTGTGGTTTTATTAGGAACCAGTCTAGTTAATCATAGGTGTTTTATAAGTTAATCAGTCAGTGTATTGCTAAAAACAAGCAATTCAGATATACTAGAGATAGATGATCTTCAGAAACCTCAGAGATCTAAATAAATTGAAATTTAAAGATTTTTATTAATTTGATAATTATTTTACATTGGTGTTCTGCCTCCATGTATGTCTGTGTGATCCCCTGAAACTGAATTACAGATGGTTGTGAACTACCATGTGGTTGCTGGGATTTGAACCCAGGCCCTCTGGAAGAGCAGTCAGTGCTCTTAACTGCTGAGCTATCTCTCCAGCCCTAATCTGAGAATTTTTTGACAGTGAGAAAAGTCAGCTCCTGGCAACAGCCCCTTTCAACTTTGAAGAAATGATGGCATCAAAAATTCTCCTTTGGAGATGGCTTCATATGTGGCCAGATAGCCACTCAGCTAGAAGATGCCCTTGCTTCTACTTCAGACAGAATACTGGACAAACTGGATACAGGAAAGTCTACTGCTGAGGTTTCCAAGGACAAGGTACGCAAGTTCTTCATGCTACCTGCTTCACAGAAAAGTCTGTCAGCTCTTCTGAGCCAGAAGGCTGAAGATGATGCTCCAACATTATAAAGATATCTTTGTTAGGGTCCTGAAAACGCTGAAAGAATGACCCCAGACTCTAGTAGCACGCAAACAACAAAGGGTGTTTATTCTGCAGAAGTCCAGCATGCTGGCGTCACCACCTTCACAAGAGGGTGGTGGCCCCTAGAGGAGCTTGAAGGTCCCTTTTAAAGCCAGAAAGGGGAATTCCTACTGTGGCTACATAGCCTTGATTGGGGTTGGCTGGCGCCCATGGAAGCCACGTGACTCTGGTCAGGACTTAGGTGCTTTTCAAACAGGTAGTTAAGTAATTTTAACTTCCTCAGGCCTGATGTTTTGGCCCCTTTTCTGTGGGGTTTCCTACAACTCTTAGGCCTATTCTATCTAGCAAGAAAATGAAGTCCATCATGGAGCTGGTCAGGCTTATTTAGCCAGGCTCTCTCATTGTGTGTGTCCAGGCGGCCAGCAGGATCTGTCATTTTTATAGTTTTAGAAGTTGTTTGCTTTGCACTTCCTGTTTATTCAGATAATTTTAATCCTTCTGAGTTATCTGATTGGGTTGAAGACTAAATAGTTATAATCTTACAATTAAGATTAAGTTCTTACCTGTGATTAATATAAAATAAAAAATGTTAAAAAAAAGAAAAAAGATTAAGTTCTTTAGGATTTATGAGGATGTTTTAGGTCAAAAGATGTTTCTGATTGGTAATACAAGTTATGATAGTTGATTTGGGTATAGGAATTTGGACCCACCAAAATAGGATATAGTAGAGCACTTTCTTTGAGGTTGCTAAATACATATGGACTGGACATTATGAATATACTTTTCACCAGATAGTATATAGTTTATTGACGTTAGAGAAAAGTCTTTTATTTAGACAAAAAGGGGGAAATGGCAATGAGGATGGAATTTTGGCTTCATATTGGGCTTCAAAATGTTATTTAAAAAAATGAAAATCCCAACCATTATATTTTACCAATAAAGAATCAGGAGCCAGATACTGGGGTGAAAACCTACTAGCTCAGAGAAAGGCAGAGAAAGTACCCAGCTGACCTTCCTTCTCAGCTCAGGTCTAGATGGAAAAGCCCAAAAGGTTCATTAGCTCAGCTGACAGGCCAGAGGAAAAGGCAAAAAAAAAAAACAAAAAAAACAAAAAAAACAAAAAAAACCCAAGACCAAAGGCTTGCTAATTCAAATTCCAAAAAGTCAGACAGCTAGATAGCTAAAGCATAAGGTAAAGTCAAAGAGCTAAAGCTCAAGTGCTAGAGAGCTAAAAGCCCCTCTACTTCGACTCCCTGTTTTAAACACCCCTCAACTCAATGTCCTTCCTACTCTTTAATCCTTGTCAGTTAGTTTCTTGCTGCACCTCCTTTGTTTTTAAATAAAGATTTATTTATTTATTTGTTTGTTTGTTTATATAATGTTTATCCTGCATGTGTGCCTGCATTATAGAAGAGGGCACCAGATCTCACTATAGATGGTTAAGAGCCATCATGCATTTGCTGGGAATTGAACTCAGGACCTTTGGAAGAACAGCCAGCACTCTTAACCTCTTGAGTCATCTCTCCAGCCCCTTGCTGCACCTCTTAACCTAGGGTTAACTTTATTAAATCCTGTGTACAGAAAGTTCTTGGATTAAAGGTGTGTGTTAGAGCTCCACCACACCACACAAGAAACAGGGTGTTACAGTTCACAATCTCGAGGTGCACAGTTGGATCAAATATCCTGCAACACTCCACAAATGTGGCCACACACATAAATAAATACAGACCACTGCTGCTAGGGCATGGAACTTTCAATCACCTTTAAAGTCTATCCTACACAACCTGCTCCCAGCTGCAAGTGCTTGGGGGATAATGGAGGGAGAGGGTTCATAGTGCTTTCTGTGGTTCCTCATTTGCTGACTCTATAACAGCCCAGGCCCCTGCTACTGTCACTGGGCCACACATCCCTGTACCATGATGCTCTGTCCCACACCAAGAACTAATTCTTTGAAAACGTGAGCCAACAGAAATCTTACCTCCCTGAAGTTGTTTCTGCAAGGAATTTGGCTCACAGCAGAAAGTGCTAATGCAGGATGCATCAGGGATGAACTCTGTCCTGGGGCTCCCACCTGAACTATGCTTTCTGCAGCAACGATGGGCCTCAAAAGACAAGACAGAAAAAGAGAATCTGGGAAGGATGGACTTCTGAAGTTGAACTAAGTAAGTACGCTGTGCATTATGATACAGCCACACGTCTATAAATGCCAGGGAGTAAAGTGCAGTATTTGAAAGAGAACTTCCCTCACAGGTGCATACATTTGAATGTTTTGTCGTTGTAAATATATAATACACAATTGCATAAAAATTTAAACCAGATCCCAGCCCTTGGGGAGGCAGAGGTGGGTGGAACTCTGTGAGTGCAAGGCCAGCCTGCTCTACAAAGTGAGTCCAGGACAGCCAGGGCCAAGAAACCGTGTTTCCAACAACCAAAAAAGGAGAGAGGGAAAGAGAGAGAAAGAAAAGAAAAAATTTAAGTCAGGCAGTTTTGGCACAAGCCTTTTATCCCAGTACTTGAGAGGCAGAGGCGGGAGTATCTGAGTTGAAGGCCAGCCTGGTCTACACAGGAAGCTCCAGGACAACCAGGGAAGTTATACAGAGAAACCCTGTCTCCCAAAACCAAAATAAAACAAAAAGTTAAAAGAGACCCCGTTTCAAATAAGGTAAAGACGACTAACACCAAGGTTATTTGCTCATCTCCATGTGCCTGAACTCACACAAATGAACACACACACACAGGTACACACACACAAACACACACAGTAACATGCAAGTTCAAGGTATAGTTCTTGGGTATAGGGCAAATTTTAGCAGCCAGTCTCAGCAACATAAACCTCTGTCTAAAAAACAAATTAAAACTTAAATTTTGCTGCTGTTATGTTTTTCGGGTTTATTCTTGCATATGAGTGTCCTGTTTCCTGTATGTCTACATGCCAGAAGAGGACACCAGGTCCCAAACTCAGGACCTCTGGAAGAACAAGAGTGGTCTTAACCCTGAGCCATCTCTCCAGCCCATTTTGTTTTGAGGTAGGGTCTCACTGTGTAGCTCTGGCTGTCCTGGACTCACTTTGTAGACCGGACTGACCTCGAATTCACAAAGATCCACCTACCTCTGCCTCCTGAGAGCTGGGATCAAAGGTGTGTGCCACTATGCCTGGCTTAGGTTTTGTGATTTTTTTTTTTTTTTTTAGCTACAATTTTTTGAAAAGTGCTGCCATTGATCCAGATCATTGTGTGGAGTTTCCATAAGTGTCCTTTAGGTCCTCATGAACCCAGCTGCCAATGACTGGGAAGAGTTAATCCCGATCATTGTAATGTGAGCCTTTGAGACACTTCCGTTAGTGGGATTTTCTTTTCTTTTTTTTTGAGAGAGGAGCTTACTGTGTATCCTTGAAATCACAGAAATCCACCTGCCTCTGCCTCCCAGCCTCTACCTCCCAAGTGCTGGAATTTATGCCCAGCAAATATTTATTTTTTTAATTTATTTTTCATTATGTATATGTATGTCTATCTGTGCATGGCATGTAGGTGCCCATGGAGGCCAGAAGAGGGCATCAGTTTCCCTAGAGCTGGTGTTTGAGAGGTGTCAATGTCAATTCCTGAGAATTGAACTCAGGTCCTCTTTCTTCAGGACCTGTTCTTAATTGCTGAGCCAACTCTCCAACTCCTTCCTCCACCTTCTTCAAGACACGGTCACATTATCCCTGATTGGCTTAGCACTCATAAAGATCCTCCTGCCTCTGTCTCCCAAGCGCTGGGATTAAAGACTAGAGCCACCATATCTGTTCGTGGGGTTTTATGAGTCTAGCAAATACTGGACTACTATTTTCTCACCACACTTTCAGTCATATTCACACATGAAAAATGAAGATTTGGGGGCTGGAGAGTGTGTATTAGTTTGCTTCTCTGCTGCTGTGAGAAACAGCATGAACAAAAGTGTGCATCTTTGCTGGGCAGTTGTATTGAACACCTTTAATCCTGGAAGGCAGATCTCTGAGTTGGAGTCCAGCCTGGTCTAGAGAGCAAGTTCCAGGACAGCCAAGGCTATGATGACAAAAACAAAGCAAACAACACCCTCCATCCACACACAAAGAAACTTGAGAAGGAAATGGTGTGTTCCAGTTTACAAATCACAGACCATCATGAAGGCAAGTCAGGGCAGGAGCTGAAGCAGAGGCCATGGAGGAACCTGGAACAATGCTTCAACCCCCCAAGTGCTGGTATTAAAGACCTGCACCACCATGTCCAGCTTGGCTTTCTTTTTAACTAATGGGTTGCTGGTTATTCATTTACAGTTTCTCTTTCTTTTCTGTTTGTTTGTTTTTGCTATTGTTTTCTGGTTGGTTGGTTGATTTTTCTTTTTTCAAGACAGGGTTTCTCTGTGTGTCCTGGAACTTGCTTTGTAGACCAGGCTGGCCTCGAACTCACAGAGATCTGTCTGCCTCTGACTTCTGAGTGCTGGGATTAAATGTGTAAGCCACCATGCCCGGCTGGGTTTTTGTTTTCAAGACAGGCTCTCACCATCTCAGGATAGCCTAGAATGCACTATATAGTTTTGAACTGATCCTTCTGCCTCCATGTTCTGTGTGCTGAGATTACAGGTGGGAACCACCACCATGTGTAGAGTTTGAAGTGTATTGAAGGTTGTATGCTAGGCAAACATTCTCTCAACTGAGCCCCCCCTCCCCCATATCAAAGGCAGGCAGATCTCTTGAGCATGCTGGCCAAGTATGTATGGTGGGGCACACCTCCAAGTATATGTGTATACACACATATATACATACATATACATCACACACACACACACACACACACACACACACACACACACAAAGAAGCTAGTCTAACACACACACACACACACACACACACACAAAGAAGCTAGTCTACCTTAACCTCTTACCCCTGCTGGGCCTTGCTCAGGACAGAACAGAGATGCCCTAGCTGGGCATGTCTTCCAGGAGAGAAAAGGCTCTGGCGCCCTCTGGTGTTCACTGTTCAGAACAAGCACCCCAAAGTGCCCTCTTCTGTCGGGGAGAGAACAATGTCAGAAAGCAAGCTTTGGCACACCCAGGCAGATTATTTTTTGATAAAAAGAAATGAGGGGCTGGGGATGTGGAGCAGGGGGAAATTGCTTGCTGCGCAATCATAAGGGCATGATCTGACCTCTGGGGCCCTGTGAGAAGCTAGGGATCGGCTGCCCAGGGATAGAGCCACCCATGGTGGGCTGGGTCATTAATCACTAATTTAGAAAGTGCCCTACGGGCAGAGTGTGGTGGTGTACACTTTCATCTCCGAGCTTGGGAGGCAGAGGCAGATGGATCTCTGCAAGTTTGAGGCCAGCCTGCTCTACAAAGTAAGTCCAGGACAGCCAAGGCTACACAGAGAAACCCTGCCTTGCAAAACAAAAAAGGGTGGGCAGCTCTACCTACAGCTCGATCTTCTGGGGGCGTTTTGTCAAACGAGACTCCCTCCTCTCAGGTGATGCTAGCACGTGTCTAGTCGACATCAAAGCATCAAAGCATCCAGCGCACCAGCTGCTGGTCTTCCGTCTAGCAAGCAAGACAGCTGTGCAGCTGGCTGGCACTGAGGCAGCTTACACAGCGCTGCTCACACTCCAGGACACAGTGGGTGACGCACAGTGTCTTTATTCTGCTCCGAATGCTGTATGTTTTATACTGTTTTTTCATTCTTTAGTTGCTTCTTTCCCTATTTGGTTTGAGACAAGCTGGCCTCCAGGTGTTTATCCTCCTGACTCGGCACCAGAGAGGCTGGGATTTGGAGGTGAGCCTCCCCATGCCCACCTGGCCAGGGTGTGCCTGCCCACACACACTGCTGCACCCGTTTTTGTCTTTGTTTTTCATGGGTGGTGGGGATTGAACCCAGGTCCTCATGCAGATGTGCAAGTCCCTTACCTGAAGCGCCATCATCCGAGCACCTTGGCTCTTTTATTTTCATAGAGAGGATTAGAATGGCTGGAAATACGGCTTCATATTTGAATGTGTGCTGCTCTTGCAGAGGGCCTGAGTTCCATTCCCAGCACCTACATCAGGTGGCTCACAGCTCCTTGTAAGTGTAACTCCAGGGACTCTAATATCTGATGCCTTCTTCTGGCTTCCACACATGTGCATATGCATGACATACACAAGCACTTAATTTTTTAAAGATTTTTATTTTATTTATATATTATATATACAGTATTCTGCCTGCATTCCAGATCTCATAGATGGTTGTGAGCCACCATGTGGGTGCTGGGAATTGAACTCAGGACCTCTAGAATATCAACTAGTGCTCTTAACTTCTGAGCCTTCTCTCCAGCCCACACTTAATTTATAATTAAAAAAATATTAACCAGGCGTGATGGCACCTTTAATCTCAGCATTCCAGAGGCAGGTGGATCTCTGTGAGTTTGAGGCTGGACTGCTTTACAATGAGAGTCCAGGACAGTAAATAGAGTGTAAATAAATTTATATATATAAATTGTAGTGAACATTTTGACATACATCTTTCAATTCTTTTAACCTTAGAATTGTTAGCTAAGGGACTGAAGAGCAGGCCCAGCAGTTAAGAGCACTGGCTGCCTTTGCAAAGGACCCAAGTTTGGTTCCCAGCATCTGTAAGTCAGCTTTGAGGTTCAGTCAGAAACCCTTTCTCAAAAATTAATGCAAGAGCCAGTCACAGTGGTGCATACCTTTAATCTTTACACTCAGTGAGGCAGAGGCAGGTGGATTGCTGTTAGTTAGAGGCTAGCATGGTCTACAAAGAGAGTCCAGACCAGCCAAGGCAACACAAAGAAATGCTGTCTTGAAAAAAAACAAAAATTTAATGCAAGGACAGATCAGAGAGGGTGCTCAGGGTTGATCTCTAGTCTCTGTGTGCGCATGCACACATAAACACAGATATACTCGTGGGAGAATTGGCCACTAAGAGTGTGTGAACACGTGAGTCCTGGTGCATGTAATTTCTATTTGGAGGTCAGAAATCAATGTGATATGAAAAGTTTGCCAATTACATGCATGGCCAGCTTTTACACAGAAGGTTTACATGTGTGCTAGGGATCCAAGCTCAGACCTTGTATTGCATCAAACAAGCGTTCTCCCAGCCTCCGCCTGCCCCATCTCCTTTTATTTTGAGCTCAACTATGCACATGGTAGTCAGATAAAAACTTGCAGAAGTAGCCGACTCCTTCTACCATATGTGTAAAAGTATCTTTTACATTGTAAAAATAATGTCATCTCAGAGGTTTACTGATGAAGTAAGCTAATCCTTTCTAGGTCTTTCTGAATTCTGTCTGTCTGGTTCAACTCAGCTGGTTCTGGCTCCAACTCCTCTCCCAGCTGACCGATTCCAAGAGATGCTACTCTTGGCATCTCACTGAATTGTTCTGCTTGGCCTCTAACTCTGGCAGTTTGTTCTTATTCTCTGGCTTCAACGTCCTCACAAACTGTAGAAACTCAATGACCACAAACTGCAGAATGAGCTCAGCTCCACCATTCTCTCTCCTCACTGACTGAGTTAACACGCTCTCCCTGCACTGCTCTTTAAAAAAGCTCCTCTGCTGGATGTGGTGGCACACTCTGTAATCTCAGTACTCTGAAGGCTGAAGCAGAAGCAGGTGGATCTCTGAGTCCAGGATGGCCAAGGCTACACAGAGAAACCCTGTCTCAAAAACAAACAAAAAAAAAAGTGCTCTTTCCTATTTTCATAAGATTTGGACATTTCCTATCACTGACTTACTCTGTTAAATCTTTCTCTGATTTGTTACTTTGTTTTTCCCTCAATTAGACATAACTTTCAAAGATGCCTGCTTCCTTCTACAAATTAACTTTACCTTTACTGTTTGGGATTAAAGGTGTGTGCTAAGGGCATGTTTGTATTCCAGCCAGAGGGATTAAAAGTGTATGGCATGTCTGCATTCCAGCCAGATCACACAGACCTAGGTGTTTACATGTGATCCCTTACCAAGGCATCCATATTGCTGGATTAAATTTCTTCTACATTTCCCCCTTTCTGTTTAAGCTAAAAAAATGGTACACAGTTTAGCAATTACAACAGAAACAATTATCAATCTCATTAACTTAACAATTCAAATGTCCTTAAACTTAATAGTTTGGGATGTTCTTATGAAGATTCATTGATGTGATAATCCTTATCCCATAATGTTAACATCCTGAATGTCCTTATGAAGATCCATCCATTCAGCCATACATACATAAATACATACATACATACACGCAGGCAAAATGCTCATACACACACACAAAAAATGTAAATTGTTAAAAGAGGGGGAGGCAGTAAGATTTGCCAAGATGCCTGGCCTGGCAAGCCGAGTTCAACACCTAGAACCCACATGGCAGAAGCAAAGAACACATTCCCACAAGCTATCCTTTGAGTTTCACCTGTGCCCAACACCCACGTCCTTGTACACACATACAAATACACACATGTATAATAGATTAATGTAATAAAAATGTAAGTTAAAACAATAGTTTTGGTGCTGGAGGGATGGCTCAGTGGTTAAGAGCACTGACTGCTCTTCCAGAGGTCCTGAGTTCAATTCCCAGCAAGGACATGGTGGCTCACAACTATCTATAATGAGATCCGGTGCCCTCTTCTGGTGTGCATTCATATACATAAAAATGTAAAAACAAAACAAAACTAAACAGAATAGTTTTGAGGCCAGGATCTGTTGCTAGTGTGAATACTTAGAAAGCATAAAGCAGAGCTGGATCTCCAGCACTGTGGTAAATGGGCGCAGCGGCAGAGCTGGATCTCTAGAGGTGGAGGCAGTAAGATCGGGCACTGAAGATCATAGATGAGCTTTGGGTTTTCTTTCATTCATTCATTCTGTATACAGTGTTCTCACTTCATGTGCACCTGCATGCCAGAAGAGAGCACCAGATCTCACTACAGATGGTTGTGAGCCACCATGTAGTTGCTGGGACTTGAACTCAGGACCTCTCAAAGTGCAGTCAGTGCTCTTATCTGCTGAGCCATCTCTCCAGCCCCTACTTTGGTTTTTCAAGACAGGGTTTTTCTGTGTAGCCTTGACTGTCCTGGAACATTCTCATAACATGTCACCTTGCTGTCAGTGGGTCTTAAAGCCCTCCCAAAGTTGGCTAAGGTACTAATTAGTCAGGGGTCTCTAGAACAGAATTTAGAAGTCATTCTAATACATTCCCTTTATATATATGTATCAATATCTATATATATATATACTGTATGTAAATATAAAGGGGATTTACTAGAATGGCTACAGGCTGTGGTCCAACTAGTCTAACAATGGCTGTCTACTTGCAATGTCCAAGTGTTCAGCAGTGTTCAGCCCACAAAGCTGGATGTCAGCTGGTCCTTCAGAGTATATGCTGGAATACCAAAGGAGTAAGCTCTACTACCAGTGAAGATAGGGACTTGCTAGCCAGGCATGGTGGTGCATGCCTTTAATACCAGCACTTGGGAGGCAGAGGTAGAGGCAGGTTTATTGCTGTGGGCTCTAGGCCAACCTTATCTACAAGATGAGTGTAGGACAACCAAGGCTACTCAGAGAAACCCTGTCTGGGGGGAGGGAGGATGGACTTGCTAACAAGGAGGGCAAGCAGTTAAGGAGCTCTCTTCCTCCATAGAGGATGCCAGCAGAAGAGGTGGATCTTCCCATCTCAAAGATCCAGGCTAGAAGCAGGTCTTCCACTTCAAACTAAGAAAAAAAAATCGCAGATATATGCAGTCCCTTAAGTTTTGCTTAATTCCAGAAGTAGTCAAGCTGAAAGTCAAGCCATTACAGCTAATCCAACAAAAAGGATAGAGAACTGTGCATAGCACATGCCTGTCATTCCAGCACTCAGGAGGCAGAAACACAATAAGCAGTTCAAAGTCATCCTTGGCTACACATCAAACTCTAGACCAACTAGGGCTACAGGAGATTCTGGACCAGTCTTAGCTAATTAACTCGGTAACTAGAATTTAGAATTTTTTTCTTTGGAGACAGTTTGCGTGTGTAGCCTAGGCTGTCCTGGACTCACTTTGTAGAACAAGCTGGCCTCGAACTCAGAGAGCTGCCTGCCTCTGCCTCCCTGAGTGCTGGGATTACAGGTGTGCACCACTGAGCCTCGCTAGATATTTTTTTCAATTGCATGTGCTGTGTATGTTGTATAGGAGTGCTGGAACATGTATGTCACAGTGAAGGTCAGAGGACAACTTGGGTTATCTGATTTGAGTGGCAAGCATTTTTACCTGTTGAATCATTTTGCTGGCTAACCTTAAAAAGTTTGCAAAAACACTCATATTCATAAAACAAACTTTAAAAAACTGTGTATGATGTGAGGATAGCATGCTTATGAAAGTCATTAGACAACTGATCAGTTTTCTTGCTGTTGAGACAGGATCTATGTAGCTCTAGCTGTCCTGGAAATCAAGAGATCTGCCTGCCTCTGTTGACTTACTGCTGGAATTAAAGGCGTGTGTCACCTTGCCCAACAATTTATGTGCTTTGCTTACACACACACACACACACACACACACACACACGCCTCATGCTCCAGAAGAGGGCACTGGATGCCCTGGAACTGGAGTGAATGGATGGCCACCATGTGAATATTGGGAACGAAACCAATGTCCTCTGCAACAGCAGTAAATGCTCTTAGCCATCAAGCCATTTCATACAAGGTTTACTAATGGCAACAGATGACATTTAATACCTTTTAGCAAAGAGGTACCAGAATGTGAATGATAGAGTACTTGCCTTATATGCTACACTATTTTTTGGGGGGGGGGATTAAACTCCCCCACCCAATAAAGTATGGCTAGACAGGTTACAACTGATGACAATAAAGTACAGCCTGCAAACTAGGTCGCAGGGCTGGGAGCTAGAGTCTGAGCAATGAACTACCAGAGCCTTGGAAAGCGCTTCCAACCTCTTTTTGTGTGTGTCATGTCCACCTACACATTTGTGCAGGCCAGAGGCTCACATCAGCAGCTCCCTAAATTGCTCTTCCATTTTTTTTTTTTTTAAAGAAAGACAAGGTCATACTATATCGACCAGCTGGCCTTCAACTCAGATTATCAGCCCACCTCAGCCTCCTCGAATGCTGGGATCAAAGGCAGGTGTCATCATGTCCAGTCTGCCCCCATCCCTCTCTTGGAGTTCTCAGTGAACTTGAATTCAACTTGAATTCGGCTGGGCAGCAAGTTCCTGGAATTTACCTGTCTTCAAGCCCCCAGTGCTGGGGTTAACTGTGGAGAGCTGTGCCCTGCTGTTCATGTGGGTACAGGGTATCCGAATTCAGGTCTGCATGCTTGTATTTTACTTGCTAAACTATCTCCCCCCCCACACCAAAAAAAATAAATCAACCTGAATGTTGATTTTTTTTCTGTAAAATTAAGGTGTGTAAAATACAAGGCTCAGCCATCACTAGAAGAAAGGGCAGAAAAACAGAAAAGCTACAGGAAATGGAAGTAGTGTGAAACATTTCACTTTCGAGCATGATTTGGTTGTTGTACTTTAAAAGTTACTGCATGCATGTGTGTTGAAGTCAGAAAACAGCCTCCTTCTATCACACAGGTCTTAGGAATCAAATTCAGGTCATCAAGTTTTATGGCCATAAAGAGCCTTTTGAACTAAGCCATTTCACAGTTCCTAGCTATTGTGCTCTTGAACTCATAGCAGTTGTAATCACCTGAACAAGATCTCCATAAGCCTGGCTCATCACAGCCATACCCTCTCATGGAAGGGCTCCTCCCCACTATGGGGATTTATGTGTCAGAAACAGTTGCTGAAGGAAGGACAGACATTTTCCTCAGTGGTGCATTCAGGTCACTAGTGAGGTTCCCGTGGGCCTGTGATCAGGTTTAAAACACTGGACCCCACACACACAAGACAAAAAAAAAAAAAAAAAAAAAAAAAAAAAAAAAAAAAAAAAAAAAAAAAAAGAAATGCTAGTTCTAGGGAGCAAAGCCTGATCTACATAGGTCTAGGCCAGGAAGGATTACATACTGAGGCACTGAAACACTCAAAAACACACACACAAACTTGCACTAGTTGGGAAGAGAAGAAACCTAAGTGGGAGTGAATTGTAAGAGTCAGAAATGGAGGGCTAATAAAAAAACATTTTATATACACATAAGGAAATGCTTTAATGAATCTCATGTATGTATCATTAATACATACTAATTAAAACATTTAAAATTTGAAGATGTGAATTTTTTAGAAATTCTCATTACATTCTAATTTATTTTGTGTGTGTGGAGGTCACAACTTGGAGGAATTAGTTCTCTCTTTTTACCAAGTTCCAGCGTTCATGTACTTGGCAAAAAGAGAGAACTAATTCCTCCAAGGCATGACCAAGGCGGTTCGGCTAGGCCAATTGTGCTCTAACCTGCTGAGACACCGCAGCAATCCTCAAAATGTGGATTACCATCGTCATCATCTGATGGAAGATTTGGATTTAAGAACTAGCAAATGACAGCAGTCACACACCTTTGATCCTGTCACTCAGGAAGCAAAGATGGGGGCTCTCTCGAGTTTTAGAAAAGGTCCCCAAAGAGAAACCCTGTCTCAAAAAACCAACCAAAAAAAAAGAACTGCCACACTTTTAGTATATCTGATAATGAAAGCAGCAACACACACACACACACACACACACACACACACACACACACACACACACCCCACCAGGACTGGGGGTAGCTCAGTGTACAACACATACTTAGTCTGTTGAAGTCTGGTACCATAAACAAACCCATGACAAAGATGACTGATCTCCTGCTTTTACTGACTAGCCACAGGCCAGCTGACATAGGTAGTCTTGTTCTCCTAATATTATACCTTGAAAGGTAACTACCAGAACCATGTCAGATCCAACCCTGTTCCTTTCCACAGATCTGTTTCCAGGGTCCCTGCAGTGTCATGAGATATGACTGCATGTAAGCTTTGGGATCAGAACATGCTCCAGCCTCCCACCATGCTTGCAATTGCTGCTGTACATACATACAATAAAAATCTGTTAGCCTCTGAACCTCTTTCCTGGACTAATAGTTATATAAACTGTTACTAGTTAACACAGGCTAGGTCAAAGGTCCACAGAGACTACATAAGGAGACTACCAAACCAAAGAAAACAAAAACCCCAAGAGGACTGAAGGTACAGTGCTTGCCTCATAAGTACAAGATCCTGTTTTGTTTTCTTAATTTGTTTATTAGGCAGACAGTGTTCTGCCTGCATTTTACACCTATACTCCAGAAGAGGGCACCAGATCTTACCATAGATGGTTGTACAACAGAAACCATGTGGGTGCTGGGAATTGAATTCAGGACCTTTGGAAGAACAGCCAGTGCTCTTAACCTCTGAGCCATCTCTCCAGTCCCTAAGATCCTGGATTTTAATGCCTACCACTAAACAAAAGCCCACCAATAACAAATCACACAACAGAAACATTGCATGGCCATTTGGGAAGTGCAGCAAAGATCATTCAGCCGTCCTTTGCTACATAGTGAGTTTGAGGCTGGTGTGGGCTGTGAAACCACTTCTCAGAAACTAACCAAACCAAACACAAAAACAAAATCAAAATTTGAGAGGCAGCCTGGTGTGGTGATGCATGCCTTTAATCCCAGCACCCAGGAGGCTGAGGCAAGGCCAGCTTGGTCTACAAAGAGAGTTCCAGAATAGTCAGTGCTACACAGAGAAACCTTCTCCTGAAAAATGAAAAAGAAAAAAAATTGAGAGGCAGACAGAAATCTCTGTGAGTCTGAGGCCAGACTATTCTTCATAGCCAGTTTTAGGCACGCCACTGTAACATAGTAAGACCCTGTCTCAAAACAAACAAACAAACAAAAAAAACCCCAAACACATACATCTGAGCTCCAATTGAAAAAGAAACCTCTGAGGGTAGGCAGGTTGGCATGTGGTTGTAGTCCCAACATTGGAAGGTCATTTGGGAGGATCATTTTTTTAAAAAGTGTGCATGAGTGTTTTGTTTGAAAGTGTCTGCCTAGTACCAGAGGAACCCAGAAGAGTAAGAGATTCCCTGGAGTTACAGATGACTGACTGTGCGTCCCTATATGGCTGCTGAGATTTCAATCAGGGTTCTCTCGTAACGGAAGAACAGCCAGCACTCTTAAATGTTGAGCCAAAGTTCCAGCTCCTGGAAAAATCACCTTTGCCCATGAACTCTAGACTAGCAACACAGCCAGACCTTCCTCAAAAAATTCACACACTCACTCAAAATAAAGTGAATGGTCTTAGGATCTTGAGAGTCACTGGTAATCGGGACATCTTTGTAGCCCCTCGAACAGGACTTATGCACGGGCCGGGTACACAGGAGCTGATGCAGGAGTCCGGGCCAGCCTGGCCATATGGGAGTCCTATTCTCAAAAAGCAACCGAATAAACAACCAAACCCGCTCATTTTTGTTGTTTTTGCAGTGCTAGAAATGCAGCATGATGCGTTGAGCAATGCCTCCTCGAAGGCCAGGCATGCTAGGAAAGTGCTCTACCCTTGAAGTACATCCTCAGCTACAACAGGCCACACAGCACAGGTTCCTTTCTTGGAGTTCTGGCGTGATAAGCTTAACAAAGTCAAATGCTCCAGCTCTTGCCCACATTCGGGAACAGTCCTTCGGCTCTTCCCATCTCCAAGTAAGGCTCCTAATTAGCTTCGCCTAATTGGACAGACAGAACAGGGCTCCCTAAGAAAAAAAATTGCACGGAGGGTCGTTTATCTCCACCCACTCCACCAACTGTGGCCAACAGTTTGCCTGAGCCTGGAGACCGAGGAGCTCCTTGGGGTTTCATCTGGAAACCTCGGGCTGCACCAGTGAATCAGCCTCGCTCAGCGCTAGCTTATCTTTTTTCTCCTTCTGCAACACCTGCTCCTCCCACAGCGCCTGGTCCACTTGATCATCGGTGAGCACGATCGGCTTGTACTTCTCCTCGAACAGTCTCTCATTGGTCTCGGAGTGCAGCTGGTGGGGCGCGACCACCCGGAGGTGCGCAGGCAGGTGGAGAAACTCGTCGTCGTTGATGTCGCAATCATGCATGCGGTTCTCCAGGATCCACCAGCGGCCCACGAACCCCACGTCGAGGACCCGGCTGGGGAAGTCGACCCAGCGTGGCTGTAGGTAGCGGCAGCGGGCCTGGTAGAGGCTGGCCTGGGCGTCGAAGGGCGCCTCGTAAACTAGCGAGCAGAACCCCAGGTTCACGTGGCGCAGCCGCCCGCGGCCCCTCAGCCACAGCAGGCGCTGCAAGAACGCTTCGGAGTGGCGGTTGCGCGTGGCCGGCGCCAGCAGCAACAGAGACCCCGACGCGTCGAGCAGGGCCTCCTCGTAGGCGCCCTCGCTGGGCGCCAGCGCGCAGCACGCAGCCGCGCCGCCCAGCAGCCCCACGTACACAGCCGCGCGGCCCGGTCGGGCTCTCGCCGCAGCAGCCGCGTCTCCGCACGCCTCGGCGTAATCCCGAAGCAGCGCGCGGGCCCAGGTGCCTGCGGGGAAGGAAGCGCGGCGGTGACAAAGATGCAGACACTCGGGTCACCCACCCTGCCGCCTTCTGCCACTACTCACCCAGTCGCGCCCACACTCCTGGCTTTGCCGCGACCGTCGCTGTACCACCCGCGTCTCCTCCCGCTTCACTGCGTCCACGGGACCAGAATCTCTTAAGAGCCGCTGTCGCCATCCTCTTCCTGCGGTTCCTTGACCGAGTGGAAAAGCATAGCGTCGGAATGAAAAGGGCCGGAGAGTAGTTCCTGCGCAAGCGCAAGACACCGGAAGTGTTTCTCAGTGGAAGACGATCGGTGAAGGACTAGAGCCGGATGTTGCCGTTGCGTAGAGAAGGGTGGACTCTGACGGGTAGGCGAGCGGCGCGCACGCGCACCGAGGACCGGCCACGCCAGCTTAGGTGGCCTCAGGTGAGAAGGGCGAGGGTGCATCTGCAGGGTCCTGTCTTGGAGGTGAAGACTCACTCCGCGTGTTAGCCTCCAGGCAGGAATCTAGACGGAAGCTTCAGTCTTGGGGAGGGCTGTGGGACTGATTCGGGTCTGTCCACAGAGCGCGATGCGGTGACGCCTCTGAAGAATCATGGCAGCGGCTGACGATTTGGCCTTCCACGGTGAGTGGGGCCTGGTAGTGTGGTCTGAGCTCCCACTCCTGCCCTAAGGCCAGAACCTCGGACAGCTGGGATCCAGAACTCAGGTCCCAAACTGAGGTTAATCCCACACAGTCCTGCTCCTCCCCCTGAACTCAGAGGCACATCAGGGCTCAGGGTGTGCTCAGGACCCAAAATGAACCCCAACTTAGTACACGAACAGACCTCCCCATACATCAAAACCGAGGAAACCAGCTCTTAGAGGCTGCGAGGCAACCACAGCTCCAGCTAAGTAGCGGGGCAAAAGTAATTCTCAAACTCCAAACACCCGTGCCCACATTCCCGCTCCTTAGAGTTCGAGGAAGCCACAAATCTTCTGGCCGAGACCCCAGATGCAGCCACCACGAGCCAAAGTGATGAGTTGACCTCAAGGGAGCACGTGGCTGTGGTTGTGGGATCAAATATTGGCTATGGAGCCGAAGAGGTGGAGGAAGGAGGTGACAAGACACTGGTGAGTCCCCTAGGCCCTCACACCCTGCCTCTGTCCTTGCCCTGGCTGAGCAGGCAGGATCTGAAAGTCTGTGCCTTGTAGCTTCTACAGGAAGAAAAGCCAGAGCCTAGATTCTGGACATTTGACTACTATCAGAGCTTTTTTGATGTGGATACCTCCCAGGTGAGCCCTGGGACTCTGGAGTTGCTTGGGGTTCAGCCACTATACTTGGGGCACTGAATCTGGATGGAGTGGGTGTGATGGTGCTAAAGGTTACAAAGTAGATAGTATGTTTCCCAGTCAGGCCTTTAACGCCTAGGCTTCCAGTGATCCTCTTGCTCAACCTCCTGTGTGGCCCTGTGTAGGGCCACAACTGGCATCACTAGGCCTGGATGCAAGCTGTTAATGATGCAGGCTCTGAAGTTTGACACTTTGAAGGGATGGGGAATCATGGAAGACTTTAGAGGAGAGGAATGAGTGAATGAGCAGAAATGCACGTGGAACACAGGCCAGCCTCTGATAACAAACCAGGTTCTCTGAGAAGTGCACATTCTGGAGATATAGGAGGGAGACTGTGCAGAACTTATGGCCTGTCCTTGCTTTGGGAGGTAAGCTGAGAGAAAGGTGGCAGCCTGAAAGCCTACCTTCAGAGTGGCGACAGATTCAGCAAGGAGCGCAAGGCCAGGACCACAAGCCATAGATAACCCCAATGGACAGCCTAGGCAGGACAGTTGAGCTTGTTTAGGTAGGATGTGGTGGTAAGATAGTCTACAGGAGGTGATGCCTTTCAGAATGACAGGATCCTCATTTTGGACTCTTGCATCTGCTCTCCAGGTTTTAGACCGGATCAAAGGCTCGCTGCTGCCCCACCCTGGCCACAACTTTGTGCGGCACCATCTTAGAAACCGGCCTGACCTATATGGTAAATGAGGCTGTATGTTTGACTCAGGAATATTCACTCAACATGGGACTGTGCCAGGTCCTGACCAGGCAGTCACTCATGAAGAGTATACTTTGTGTTTGGCTAACTCAGAGGGTGAGAGGGAAGTCAGGAAGGTGCCTGAGTAGGGTAGGCAAATGAGTTGCATTGGTATTGGTGGAGAAAGGCTTACAAAAGGACCCAGAAAGCTTCTTAGCCCCATAGTACCATAGGTTTTGGAGTGGAAGGAACAGCTGGGAGGTCATGAGAAGGGGATAAGTATACAGATCCCATACTGTGGTGAGAAGGGATCTTCCTGAAGTACTTTTAGGATCTCCTCTGACACTGGAAAGTGAGGGTAGAAGCTAGCAAGAGCAGGCAGGGGACAGATATTACAGTGGAGACCGGGGGTAGAGTGGTAAGTTCTAAAGTATGTCCCACAGCCTAGAGGAGTGGGGAAGGCCAGGGTGGCTTTCCACCCAGTCCAAGAGAGCGTGACCATGAACAGACAAGGAAAAGGTGGGCAGGTGCAAGGAGCAGGTAAGTGTGTAGAGGCCGAGGCCAGCCACATGAAATTTAAACATAAGCATGCAATTCAGGGCCCTGGAGCAATCTGGGAGTGGACAGCTAAAGGTGGCATGCATGAAGCCTCAGGTCTGGACAAGATCCTTCTCATAGTGGAGAAGCACCATGCTGATTCTTATACCTATAGAGAACTTTGTCAGGGAAGAAAAAAAGCCAAGTACTTGAGGCATTTTGAAAGATACCAGAAAGACAGGATTAACCCAGAAGCAGCCCTTGTCAGCAATGACCTAGAGAGTCAAATGGGGTCTGGGGTCTTACCACATTTGATACAGTTACTTAGAGACCTTTCTCAGGAGCACTGTGCTTGGGATTCCATGTTTCCCTTTGCAGGCCCCTTCTGGATCTGTGCTACCCTGGCCTTCGTCCTGGCGGTTACGGGCAATCTCACTTTGGTGCTTGCACAAAGACGGGACCCCTCCATTCACTACAGCCCTCAGTTCCACAGGGGTAAGCAGGGTATGTGGGCTCAGTTCATGGTTCCCAAAGCCCAAGGGCATGCAATGACCCACCCACATTGCATCCCTAGTGACAGTGGCAGGAATCACCATCTATTGCTATGCATGGCTAGTGCCACTGGCATTGTGGGCCTTCCTTCGGTGGCGCCAGGGCACGAGGGAGCGCATGGGGCTGTACACCTTCCTGGAGACTGTTTGTGTCTACGGCTACTCACTCTTTGTGTTCATCCCCACTGTGGTGAGTATGGCTTTGCCCTGGGGGCTGGTGGGAGCTGCATGGCCCTGTGTGATCACCAGCTATCCTTGCCACCCTAGGTCCTGTGGCTGATCCCAGTGCAGTGGCTGCAGTGGCTCTTTGGAGCACTGGCCCTGGCCCTGTCAGCTGCTGGACTGGTGTTCACACTGTGGCCCGTTGTCAGAGAGGATACAAAGCTGGTGGCCGCAGCACTGCTGTCGATTGTGGTGCTGCTTCACACCCTCTTGGCTCTAGGCTGTAAGGTAGGGTTCAGGTGGTCCTCAGCAGGGCTGTGGAGTGAGACTTGCCCCCACCGAACTGCGCGTTTACCCTGAGGTCTCTCTTTGCAGCTATACTTCTTCCAGTCACTGCCTCTTCTGGACCACGTGGTGCCAGCATCCCAAGCCACACCTCTGTCTTCCAATGTCCTGCTGTCTACCCCAGCCCGGTCCATGACAACGTTCTAGGAAGGCCAGGCCCACAGGTGAGAGACCAGTTTTTGTTCCTGCTGAGGGTGTACCCTCTTTCTCCTGGGGCCATTTCCTAGGAGTCTCTCTTTTTCAGGCCAAACACAAGGGGATACTACCTGTTTTGCCCTCCCCGTGAAGACTGGAGGATTCTTGGACCCTGTAGACCACCCTGCTATTTGCAAGCTTTTCTTACAAAGCAAACACTTTTATTTTCTATGCAAAGGTGATCCAGAGAATTTATATAAAGGTGGGAAGGGGCAGCCGAGCAGGGAGTGTTACTGATGGACAGGAGAGAGCCCGGTTTCCCAGCCGCCTGTGGGCCCTCTGTTTCCCTGACAGGTCAGGAGGGTAGCCCAGAGCAGCTCCAGCCATTGCCAGGGGTACCTGTGGTGGGCATAGGCCCAGCCTGAGCTCTGGCCACTGAGGTGGGGACTCTAGGGCAAGGGAACTGGGGACAAACTGCCTGTGCTTAATCACCCTCTCTTCCTTGTTTTTCTTTTTGTCTGGAGTGAGAGGTCCCTGCTAAGGCCCCTTCCCAGGGATGCTGTCTTGAGAGGAGGAGGTGGAGCACGAATGTGGAGGGGAACACACAGGCCTATGTTAGCTATCAGGGAGAGAGAGGAGGCCTTTCTGTGACAGATCTTTGAGGTTTCTGTCTGCCCCAGTGGCTGGGGTGCCTCTCTCTGGGCTGCCTGTTCCAGCTTTTGGTGGAGGGCGATCTTCAGGGCTCAAGTCAGGGCAGTAGCAGAAAGCAGGGGCTAGGCCTTTGGACAGCTGGGTGGTTTGTACATTCAAGTGTGAGGTGAACCCTTTGGTGGGAGGGGCCTATGCCCACCCTGAAGGCTCGGCAGGGCCACCCCTCACCTAGAACCTCTGGGCCTAGGGACAGGGGCTGCTGGCTGGGCCCGGCCAGCCGGGTTTCTCAGAGGGTCTGTGGGTTGACACTGGTTCTTTTCGTAAAAAAATAAAATTAAAAAAAGCAGCATGTCACGCCCATGGTGACCATGTGGCCTGGTAGTTGAAGGAGAGGTCCAGCTGGCTGTGCTGCCACCCCAGCTGAGGGGCAGGCTCAAGGACGGGTTGAGGGGTGGGTGCCGCCAGGTCTGTGCTGGCAGCTGCTGGCCTCCTGCCTGGTCAGGTGCAGCTGGTGGGGGTGGGGGTGGAGGACTTGCCTCTTCCAGCAGATGTCAAAGCCAGGTCAGAGTGGAGAGGACAGAACAGGATGAGGGCCGCCCCGACAGGATCTCATGTAAATATGGCAGCGACACACGCTCGGGGCCAGAGGGTGGGCTGGGAGTACTTGAGGGCAGCGGCGACATCGTGTACAAAAGTGTCCAAGTTCCCATAGCAAAGAGGGCTGTGACCGGGTGTTCACGCTTCTTCAGAACAAGGGGGACAGCCACCGGCTGTGCCAGGCGTGGACTTCATTTGGTTTCCTGGTGCTGTCAGTGCGCAGTGGTGTCGCGGCTGGAGGCACCTAACTCCCATAGTGCATGGTGTTGGTCGGGATGGACATGGGCGAGGCCATGGAGATGGCAGGGCCACCCATGGTGAATTGGTTGTTGACTGCATAGTGGGCACTGGAGCCACCGCCGCCTCCCTGGGCACCTGAGGAGCCTGTGGGGCAGGTCATGGGCACTGAGGAGCCAGCATGACTCCTGAGCCTGTCTGGCCCCCACTGGTAGCTTGAGCATATGCACAGGCCAGGCGGGAGGACCCCCGCCCACGCCCCGCTACCCTGTTACCTTGGACAATGCCCGTGCTCATTATGGAGCCCATCCGGGAGTGGGTGTGATTGACAATCCCTGTGTTTGCTGCGCAGCGACAGGGAGGAAAGAAGGAGGGAGGGAGACGTCACCGCCCCCAGCCTGCCTGGCCCACTCCACTTTCATGGTTGGTGTGGGAAGGGCAGATAGAGTGGTGATAGATCAAGGTGGAGAGTCACACAGGGCCAGAGTTCCCAGGAAGAGGAAGAGGTGACCACGACAGCGACAGTGGTGGCAGAGGACCAAGCACCGGCGATTGAACTGGCCACTGGCACATCCCAGTCCTCCCCTGCCATAGACCCCAGGGGACACTCACCTAAGGGAATCAGGTTGTTGTGACCCACACTAGAGCCGCCGGCAATAACACTGCTCAGGTCATAGGCAGTAGGCATTCCTAACAAGAAAGTGGGTGTCAGGATTGAGCAAGCTCTGGGGCTCTGGGGTCCAGGCTGTCACCAAGGGTCTCCAGCCATGTCTGGAAATAGCATTCAGACTCACCGGCCACAGCCACCCCACTGCTGAGATTGTAGGTGCTTCCTGTGTTCCACATATTCTCCGATGGAGATGTATAGTGTGAGCCAGGCGGGGGTGATGGGGTGGTACCTGTGTATCTACGGCAGAGATTCACTGTGGGCAGGACTGTGGGGCTCCTGGTCCCCTCCCCCAATCAGAACCCTGCTACCTGAAGAAGGGGTTCTTTAGATCCAGCAGGTTACTGGACTTCGAGCCTGTCTGGTCCACCTGGGCCACAATACTGATGTCATAGCTCTGTCTGGGGGAATAGAGAGAGTGGTTGTGAGGCAGCTGGGCTGGTGGACCCCTGTGCCACTGCCCTATCCAGCCCTGGATGGGTGGCAGGGTGCACCTTTTGTTGGCAATAAGTAGACATGTCCCTGAGAGCGTGTCCCCGGCCTTGGCAAACAGCGGTGACTGGAAGAGGCACCGGACCTGGTACCAGTGGGTCAGAGGCTCTGTTGGAGCTGTGGATAGCCACACAGTCATTCTGTCAAGAAGAAATGGGTACACTTCACTGGGTTGGCATCACCATCTGTGCCACCACTCCACATACCTTGCCATCAACCCAAGGGCCTTTCCCTGAATGGTCGGTCCTCTGGGGTCTCAGGGCTAAGACTGGCTGGACTCTAGGCAGGCACAGGCACCTATGTGCACAGCCAACCCATGGCCACTCACCCTGACACCATGTACTGAGACAAACACACGGAGGGGACAGGCACTCAAGGGTAGCTGCTGAGCAAATGAGAACCACACCCCTCCTCCATGGTTCTCCCTGGGTTTTGGATGGGAAGAACCACCTGAGGAATTATGAGGAGCCCCAGCAGTGCCATACTTACATAGAGCCAATGAAAGCAACATCAAACCAGAAGGCCAAGCCATGGACCAGCCCTGAATGCAGCATGTGGAATTTGAATGGGATTTCTATCCTGCAAGGCAAAGGGCATGGGCTTGCTGGAGAAGCCCAACCTGACTGTGAGGAGAGAGGGAGGGAGAGCCGGGGGACAGCAGCTGGCCATTAGTACCCAGGGGGTGATGTACATGACTGTGAGGAGAAGGGGGTGGGGGTAAGGCAGCTTGTGGGGTGGGCAGCAATGGCCATGGGTGCCCAGGGGATGAAGGGTACCTGTGCAAATCGCCTTCTTTGGCTTCTAAGAAGTTCACTGTATATTTGACAGATTTGGCCATCAGGATCCGGATGTCAAATGTGTCCTGTAAGATGACAGTTGTGACCCAACTTGTGCTACAAACGCCATGGAAGAAGGGGAGGGCCTCAGTATCCTCCCCCATTCCCCAGGCCCGTCAAGGGCACTAACCTCTGCTAGCTTGCTAAAACCAGCTTGCCCTTCTCAGACATGCTAGGCACAACACCAGGGACAGCAATAAAACTACACCCCTCCAAACAATGTACTCATAGAGTCAGGTGGCTCTCCCCAAGTTCAAAGTCAGCCTGGTCTATATAGTGAGTTCCAGCCCAGACCCTGTCTCAACCGCCAGGGCTATACAGAGAAATCTTGCCTTAAAATAATTAAAACTAAGCAACCCCCCCCCCAGCACTTTTCTGAGTTTAACCTATATACACATGTATGTGGCAAGTAATATGGTGTCTTATTGTTTAATTAATCCATGATTATTCTTCCATAGACAACTGAGTACATGAAGAATGAAGAGGAAAGCTCAAGAGGGTGGCTAGCAGTGACAGAGATGGCTCAGTGGTTAAAAGTACTGGGTACTCTATTCCAGAGGACCCAGGTTCAAGTCCTGTCACCCATGTAGCAGTTCACACAGTTCCAGGGGAACTGAGGCACAGCAGTGGTACAAGGCAAAACAAATATATATATATATAAACAAAAAAAAATAAATAAGTTTATTTCCAAACAGGGTCTCCCTATGTGGCCCTGTCTGGCTTGGAACTCATTATAAATACAAGGCTGGCCTCAAATCTACATGCCTCTGTCCGCAGTGTTCATCTCACACATATGAGGCCAGGGTTCAATCTCTTTAATATGCAAAAGAAAAAAAAGCACTGCTGTGTTCTTGCTGTGCACACCTGGAATCCTGGTGCTCAGGAGACTGAGGCAAGATCATGGGCAAAAGTATGAGGCCAGGGTAGGAGGCCAGCTCAGCTGCTGAAGCGCTTGTTGCTATGCAAGCTGGCGGACCTGAGTTCACCCTCAGAACAGGCCTGGCTACCTAAATTCAATTCCTGGAGCCCATGTAAAGGGGAGAGAACCAACATGTTGCCAAGTGACACACAAAAATTTTAAAAGCCTAAATCAAAGATGAATTCGGCATCAGTGGCACATGCCTGTACTCTCTGCTCTTGGGAGGCGGAGGTGAAAAGATGGGAAGTGTAAGGCTACCCTGGGCTACACAGTGATTTCCAGGCCAGCCTAAGTTAAATAGTGAAGAAATAGAAACAGAAAGCCAAACAGCAAACAAGACAGTGAAGAAAAGGGACCTGGAAGACTGAGCATGTGAAAATACTAAAATGAGGAACAGAAGACAAGTTTCAGACTCGTCTTCTAGATGTGGTGACATACGTGTAACGGGAACTGGAGGCCACTTTGCGTGTGCACTATGAAGTGAGGTAGTCTCTAAGAGACAAAAAGAATCATTTTGCTAAAGTGACTGACTACTGTACATAAAACTAGATCCCAGAAGAGAAAGTGTCTAAGACTCTCCCAGATAAGTGAAAAAGAAAGGGTCTAGGAGACTAAGATTCAAATAGGCTAAGCAATGGAATTAAAAGATAAAATAGTTTATGCTCATTAAACTCTTGTTAGGCATTGGCAGTGCACTCAGGAGGCAGAGGCAGGTGGATCTCTTGAGTTTGAGGCCGGCCTGGTCTACAGAGCAAGTTCCAAGACAGCCAGAGCTACACAGAGAAACCCCGTCTTGAAGAAGAAGAAGAAGAAGAAGAAGAAGAAGAAGAAGAAGAAGAAGAAGAAGAAAGCAGAAACTTGTATATGTGTTGTTTCCCATAGACAAATCTTAGGTAGTAATATCTATCACAACAGGTTTAAAGTAGATTCCATAATTACAAAAGGATTAATCCAACAGGATGTTATAATTCTAGACCTAAATCCAGCAATTCAAAAAAATACAAAGTAAAAACTATCAAGCTGAAATGGAAAAAAAATTAGGAGAAATACCCCATTCAAAAAATGCCAAAACCAACAAACTATTTAGTAAGTGGAGAAAAAGATTCACAATCAGTTACATATCAGGAAAAAAGAATCAGTAGTGAGGTCAGTGGGCTGGAGAGGTAGCACAGAGGTTAAGAGCACTGGCTGCTCTTCCAGAGGTCCCGAGTTCAATTCTTAGCAACCGCATGGTGGCTCATAATCATCTATAATGAGATCTGGTACTTGCTTCTGACATGCAGGCACACATGCAGGCAGAACACTGTATACATTTTTAAAAAGAAGTGAGGTCAGGCATGGTAACACATACTTTAATCCTAGCATGTGAGAGGATCTTTATGATTTCAAGGACAGCTGAGTTCTTTATAGTGAGACCCAGCCTTAAGGAAAGTAATGAGACTTGAGTAGGATGATAAATAATAAGGCTGTACTAAGCAATGTCCAACATCTTTTTCTTATTTTTTTTGAACCCAGGTCCTAAGAGTAGCCAGTGCCCTTAACCACTGAGACATTTCTCTAAAGCCTGTGTGTGTGTGTGTGTGTGTTTACCCTCAGAGGCCCTTGGACGTGGAGTTACAAGCCACTGTGAGCCATATGTGTGTGCTGGGAAGCACACTTAGGTCTTCTGGAAGAACAATGGGTGCTTGTTGAGCCATCTTTCCATTCTGTTTTTTTTTTTTTTTTTAACTTTTTAATCTTGTTTTTATGAGAAAGATCCCAGGCCAGCTTGGATCTCCTGATCCCATGCTTCCACCGGCATGCAGGGTTTATAGGCATGGACCACAATGCCTATTTAGATTCTTGATACTGGACCATGGCTCTATGTATTATTTAATCAAACAAGTTTGCTACAAAGCCATCCTGCTGGTGCATTTACTGTGCAGAGGGAGTGAGGGCTGAAAGAAGCAGGTATTTCTAGATTCCAGAGCTTGCATGAGGCTTTGGTGAAGCCTGAACCTCTTCATTCCAACAGTGCCCTGTACACACTACTCACCACCACGGGCTGCCGGAAGTACTCATCCACAGCGGCGCCTCGGAGGGCCGACAGGTCCACTCCGTGGAAGGATGGCTGGTACCTGTGGAAATCCCCAACCCCACCCACAAGGTCAGCAGCAGTAAGAGAGGCAGATGGAGTCACCTGCTTTCTTTCCTAGCTGGCCTTTGTCTAGCCCATGTCCTTCAGATCCTACTGAGGGGGAGGAGAAAAAAGAGGGCCCACCTGAGAACTGGGTCCACCCCTGAGCAGGCAGGCCCCATGGCCTGGCTGGGACAGCAGGGCACACTCACCAGAAGTTGGCCTTGGTGAACTGCTCCATGTAGAGCTGTTCATCGGTGAAGGGTGCGAGGTGGACGTCACCAATGGTGGGGAACATGTTTCCTGGGAGTGGGGGGCAGGGAGGAGTGCTGTTGTCAGGGCAGCACAGCCTGCAAGGCTGGGTACGACCTCCAGAGGACCCTAAGATCTCCAATCACAGACTTTCCACCCAACCACCCACATATCCATGTTACAGCAGGAAGCACCACTTGTCCATGCACATCCTGCAAGCCTGGGTACAACTTCCAAAGGACCCTAAGATCTCCAATCAGGGACTTTCCACACAACCATCCACACATCCATCCATCCTTCAGCAGGAAGCACCATTTGTCCATGGCCTCTAGAAGAGTGTGAATTATAGCACAGCCAGAATCCAGACCAAGTTAGCATATTGCTTTGCTTTGTGCTAGTGATGGAACTCGGCTTAAATCTCAGGTGTGTGTGTATATATATATATATATATATATATTTTATATATTTTTTTTGCTATAGTTTTTTTTTTTTTGAGGGGGAGGGACAGGTGGAAAGAACTACTGACTCAGCCTCTACCCAAGTGTTGGAATTAGAGGTGTACATTTGTACACTATAACCGTAGCTTGCTTTTCTTTGAGACGGGGTCTTGCTGCCTCATGCTCCCAAATGCTGGGATCTTAAATGTGTGCCACTGTAAGCAGCCTAATTCTGACACCAGAGGCTTTTTTCTTTAGAGCTTTTGATTTTCAACCACGATTCACTTCCCTATGTAGGGTCAAGGCACCTACATCAGTTCACCAGGGTCAGTTCATCCTCTACCAGTTCCCATGCTCATCAGCACACTTGCTTTCAATCACATTGGCCCTCATCCATCCCAGGAAGTGAGTGGGCCTATCCCTCTGTCCCAATGCTAACACTGGGAAAAAGGAGCATATTAGAGCCTCTTGGTGTCCAGTATGCCTGGACTGCTCCAGACAGAGTGAAAGGAAACTCTAGGCTGTTTGGGAGTTTAGCTGCATCACTTTAGCCAGGGCTGCCCAGGTTCTGAGTCAAATACCAGGCTTGGCATGTGACTGAAATAGGAGTAGAGGGTGGTCCTCTGAGATTCATAAGCAAGCAAATGGGACTGAATTGGCAGCAGGAAGAAGCAGCTATGGGGAGGCTCAGACTGCACAGGATGAATACATGGCCTACAGACTGGGCCTCTACAGATCTTCAGGGAGTTAGGGAGGTCCTGAGGCAACCCTCACAACCCATACTAGGCTAGAATGCTGTGGCCAATGGGATGACAGAAGCAGGTGAGACATCATGTAAGGACCCATTTCTGCCTGCTGAGTGCCAGGAATCCTCACAGGGGCTTCTAAGGGGTTTGAAAGCCACCTCACAGGCAGACTCCAGCCTGACCTCTGTCTTGCCTCACACAAGGGTCAGCTACTTCCATACTACCAGCTTAATCACCAATCGAGCCAAGGGTGAGGAAGGAAGACCCACAACAGTTGGGGCAGTCTGGAGTCCTACACTTATACACACGGAGAACTATGGCCACCTCCTACCCACAGAAACTGAGCCAATGCTAGCTCCAAGGCAGAGGAGTCATGGGAGCCACCATTCACCAAAGCCGCCAGCACCATCTGCTTGGCTGCTAATCGCTACCCAAGGCTACTGCTAGCCCAGTCTCCTTGAGCTTCCACACACACACACACACCTGAAAAGAGCTGTGGAGACACAGACACAGTCCCAGAATTAATCGGAAAAATGTTCTCCACTGGTGTGCTCAGAGCAGAGTGCAGAGCCCAACATGGACTAGCAGTGTAAACACATCACTCATGCAGGCACTAAGCCAGATGTATGGACAGGAAATGACAGACATATATTCATCCATGAACATACACCTATACACATAGCACCAATCCATAAGCCTTCATATACACAACCATCAGTGTGCACCTACCTGTCCATTTACCCTCAGATACCTTTATACATTTACATACATCTACTTCCCAACATCTTTAAACACCTATAAACCACCACACAATCAATACCCTCAAATATGCAACCCACATATTTACACTACCCAGACCTTCACCATCCACAGCTCCTCACACAAGAATGCCTTCACACGAGAACACACACCCATAAGCCCATGCATACACCTTTATGTGAATACCACAGACAATATGTACATTCTCATCTATATGCCTGTATATATTCCATATACCATAACACATATATATCACCTGCACTCTTAGGAGCGCGCACATTCTCACCTGCCCACTTGCTCGCTCTTAGAAGAATAGGCTTGCCACATTGCCCTAGTTTGGGAGAGCACCAGTGACAGACCTGAGTTCTAGCCCATCTCAACTCTACCCTATTAGGGGTGGCTCTATACACAAGAGGTGTCAGATGCTTTCTGTGGGTCTACAGTGGGCTTTTCAATGCCTGATGGGGTGAGTGGCTTCTTGTTTGGGGGTCTGGAACTCCAGAGCCATAGCCAGCATGTATGCGGTTGAGGTAGGAAGACCCCTCACTCTGTGTGGAGACCACTGACAAATGAAAAGGACATGAAAAGGACAGGCTGCTAAAAGCAGTTGGGGCTTGCCCCGTGGGCCAGCTGCTTTGGTTGAAAGGCTCAGTCCCACCATTCAGTGCTCCTGAGCCTGGGACACTCACCGCTGGGCTTCAGGTACTTTTTGGCATGGAGGTAGCTCTCAAGCATGCGTTCGTTGAAGAGCATGTAGCCCATAGGCTCTGAGATGATAATGTCTACTTGCTCAGGCAATGAGACCTCCTCTACTTTGCCGGGGATGACCACGATGCGGTCTGTCAGGTTGTTACTTTTCACCAGGACCTGTAGAAGGTGGGAGAAGGTCCCCTGGGCTTGCTTGGCATAGGCCCTCCTTAGCCCCTCATATCTGGTATGAATCACCCCCTCTGCCTTACCTGTGGACATTGCAACTATGAGGGAAGAACTCCCGAGGCTCTGAGGCCCAACTCTCTCAAGAGCCAGTGTCCCCGCTGCTGGGGGTAGTGCTTAACCCCAGAGCTGGAGCCCAGTCCTGGCAACTTGTCCTTTATACAAAGTGGGCCCAATAGAATATGTCCAAAGGCTGACATGTTACAAGAAGGAAGAGGCAGTGTCAGTAGAGATGGAACTAGCACAGAGGCACTGTGGGTCCCGGGGACCGTCCGGGAGCAAGCTGGCAGTGGCCCTGTTTGTATGAGATGTGGCTGTGGGAGGGGCAGCCAAGCTCATGCATCCACAGAACATTCTCCAAGAACCTAGGAGATTCCTTCTTTGTCTGGTAAAGGACAGTAGTAGTAGGGAGCTAGGGATATGGGAATAGAGCACAGTGTCCATTCCTCTGTAGCTTTTCAATTCTGAACTTGAAAATTAAAATTTTCTTTGAACAAAAAGTGAGGAGGAGTGACAAGGAGATGACAGAATCTTGTCACCTGCACAGGACTTATGAGCTTGGGCAGCCTAGTGCCCAGGACAGCTCAGCTGCATGACCCAAAATTCCTACCAGGGGGCTGTGTGTCCTACCACTCTGCCCGAGGCATAAGAGTGCATCCTTTCGGATGCCTGGCTAGTCACTGGGGCATGGCCACCACAGGCCTGGTGCCCACCCCAGCCCCACCATGCTTGTGACCACTTGGTTCTGGAGACAAAGAACAGCAGGCTCCCAGGCTCACTGGGCGCAGAGGTGAAGGGCATGGGACTGACCTCGGCATGCTGAGCCATGGTGCTGGCCTCCACTGCGTATATCTTCCTGGCTCCTGCTTGAGCAGCAAAAAATGACAGGATTCCAGAGCCACAGCCCACGTCGAGGACGATCTGAGGAGATGGAGTACATATGAGGCTACAGATGAGCCAACCACCACACACTGGCCGTCACAGACAGTAAGTAACAGCAGAACTATGTGCCAACAGAAGTGTTTTCAGGGGTCTAAAGAGATGGCTACTCTTACAGAGGACCCAGGTTCAATTCCTGGTACTTACACTGCACCTTTCAACCTAACTCCAGTTCCAAGAGATCTGATGCCCTCTTCTGGCCTGTACAGGCACTGCATGCACGTGCATACACAGACACACAGTAAAATAAATCCTAAATGGGTAAGGGCACTTGTTGTCAGATCCAACAATTTGAGCTCCAAACTCTGGGACTCACATTATGGGAGGAAAGAACCAACTCCTGCCAGCTGTCTTCTGATCTCTCCACACACATTCTCAAACAAATAAATGTAATAATAAAGCAAAATAAGATGCATTTCTGTGGCAAATGCACATAATCCCAGCACTGAGAAGGCTGGGGTATGAGTTCAAGGCCAGCCTGGGTTACATAGTGAGACCTTGTCTGAAGATTTGGCTGATCTGAGAAGCACCACAGAGAAGTGAAAGCCAGAGAAGTACTGGAGGAAATATCCATGGTGCCAGAGACTCCTTGTCCTTGCCCACTCACTCACTGAGAAGCTGAGACAGTGCTTTCATAAGGCCAGAGTCAGGTAGATGCTCATTTTCAGGAGCTGCCCCTTACAGGCTTGAGGTCAACACGGAGATAAAGCCATGGGCCAGGCTTCTAGGACGAAGAGCCTGGGTTTGTTGCTCAGTCCCAAAGCTCCAGCCTGAAGGTAGCTGGAGCACCTGGGGCACAGGCCCTGGAGGAGCATGGGGTGTGGGCTTCTGCAGGCAGTGTGTCTATCCCCCTGAAGCAGCTTTGGCTGGGGCAGGTGAGCGGCCCAAACCTGAGGGCCAGCTGAGATAGGTGGGGCAGGAGTCTGGCTCAGTGCTTCATGTTCTTCATGTGGGAGTCGCTTTCACCTGAGCAGAGCAAGGACAGGTGTCTGTGGTTGGTGCGTGTGGGCTTTCTAAGGAGGAATGGCCTGGGTGCATGGCAGGCGCAGGGAGCCCTGCTGTCAGGACCTGGGTCTTCCTGGGCTCTGGGTAAGAGTGGAGATAGGCCCCAGCCATGGGGGAGCTAAACTAACACACAAAAAAGTATGCTTTCAAGCCTCCACACTTGGGCTCTGACCAAGGGAAAAGCCTGGGGTGGCTGAGGGAATCTGGCCAGGAGGCCTGTGAGAATACTTCACTGATATATCTCCTCTGGGGTCTAGGGGACCTAGATGACATAAATCTACAGAAACACAACACAACACATGCTGACCAGAAGCCAGGTACAGTGTGCACACCCATGCTCTCTGCATTGGATGGGCTCACAGAGGATCAGAAGTTAAAGGATGGCCTGAGCACATAGTGAGGGGTAGTCTCAAAAGAGACAAAATAAAAAACATAAGCTTCCAGTTGCTGCAAAAGGTAAACAAATACTGAACCACAGGATGAGAAGGAAGCTGTTTCCTGTGTGGATCATAGAGTCCCTAAATGGGACATGGCGCAGAATGTCTATAATTCAAGCACTTAGCAAGTGGAAATAATTTAAGGTAAGCCTGGGCTACCTCAACCTTGTCCCAATTCATCCCTCTCCACCCATTAAAAAAAAAAAAAAAAAAAAAGAGGAAAAAAATTAAAAGGACCTTACGAGATGTGCCGCCATTCACAAGGAGATCACATCCTTATGAGGCAAAACTGCGTTCGATCTGTCTAGCCTACCAGACACCTCAGCCTTATCTGACTGGTAGGACACATGTTCAAAACACCCATTCACCCACAGCTGGGCCAAATCATCTAACAGAAAGCCTAGTTCACAATGAAGTGCTGACTACCTCACACAATTTCCACAGAGACCAGAAAGATGGCACCTATCCTGGGAATAGCAGCAGCTGGCCCCCACCCCTGCTTTGAGTTTCACATAGTCCTAACTTCCTCCTGCTTCAGCCTCTCACGTGCTGGAACTATAGGTAAGCACCACCAACCTGGACTGAACAGCAGTAAAAGTATAGGGAGTGGGTGGTGTTGGGGGAATTTCCAGGCACGGTGGAGCAGGGCCCCAGGATGCTGAAGTAGGAAGGCTGACTTTAAATGCAGTTTGGACAATACAAAAGGGCAACTGTCTTCAATAACCTCCTACCCCTCCCCTCCACACTCAAACACTTCAGAACGTTCCTATACTACGTTGTGCTTGGAAAAGGGGTGCTACAAAGGCCAAAAACATGTGGACAGGTCTTGCTGGATTTTCGCACCAAGCCAATTAGCAGGCCATCAACAATGGTGGCAGAAAAGGCTTGGGGGTCTTAGTTCAGACAGATGGAGTAGATCAGGAGCTGGAAGCTGCAGAAGCAGTGAGGCCGCTCTGCTCCACTCTGTTCTCAGTGTCTCCATCCCATCCTTTGGAACTCCCTGTGCTAAGCTGGCAAGCATGCGTCCCTGAACTCTGTGAGCTGCTAGGTTAAACAGCTGTTGGGGGCACCCCAACACAGAGTCACTTGTCAAAGGACTTGGGAGAGGCAGCTGGGGCTGGGCCTTAACACTTAAAGTTGAGGGATGTACTCTGTAGGACTGGAGTGCACAGCATGCTGGGTCTGCCCTTGATCTAGGGAGATAAAATTAGAACTGAAATGGATGAGAGAAGGCTAAGCTAGGGTCGACGATACTGCAGAACTCAATTACACCCCACAGGAGCCATCTGTGTGACTAGGAGAAAAGTATGGCTTCATTATTCTAAGTGTCTTTTCCTCTTCCCTTTACTTGAGAAACAACTCACTGTGTAGCTCTGGCTGATTTCCAATTTAGAGATATGCCCGTCTCTGTCTAGCTCAAAGGTGCATGCTGCCACACCCACTGTTCATAACACACATATACAAACATCAACTTCCACATAGAAAGCTGCTTTATTTTTCTGCAACGCTAGGATGGAAGTCAGGAGTCTTCTTCATGCTAGGTAAGCCCTCCCAATTCTATAGTTGATGATCTTCTTGGCAACATCTGAGAGCTGGGATTAGAGCTAGTAAAACTTGTATTTGTCTAGTATAGTACAGTATAGCTAGGCCGGAAGACAGAATGACCAAAGGGGCAAAATGTTCTCCATAGGAAGGTGAAGAATGAATATAATTTTAACTAAAAAAGAAAATGGAACCAGGTGGTGTTAGCTCACACCTTTAATCCCAGGACTCAGGATTAGAGGCAGGAGTATCTCTATGAGTTACACAGGACAGTCAAGGATACACAGAGAAACACTGTCTTGAAAAACCAAAAAGAAGGAAAAAAAAAAAAAAAAAAAAAAAAAGGGCTGGAGAGATGGCCCAGTGGTTAAGAGTACTGTCTGTTCTTCTAGAGGTCCTGAGTTAAATTCCCAGAAACCACATGGTGACTCACAACCATGTATACTGGGATCTGATGCCCTCTTCTTTCATGCAGGGGTACATGCAGTATTCATTTGAATAAAATAAAACCTTTTTTAAAAAGAGGAAAAGAAAAAAAAAAAAAGAAAAACCAGAAAGAGAGAAACCAAAACAACAACAAAACCTAAACTAAAAGAAAAAGAGAAGGAGGGCTGGCTTAGAACAACAAACAGAAACGAAGAAGGCAGCAGGCCTGGGGAGAGGCTCTCGGGCTCTGCACCTCTGGCCAGCTTCCTGTGCTGATGGATTACCTTGTCCTTGAAGTCCGTGTGATTCTGAAGAATTGCACGCTGGTAGGTGCCTGTCCGCACATAATCCTGCATCATGTTCTGCTGCTGGGACAGGTAGCCATAAAACTGGAACAGAAACACGCCAATAGCACACAGCACATGGCATGACAGACTGCCACAGCCCTGGCCACCCTAGCATGGAGGAGGGCCTGATAGCATAAGCCTCCCTTGGGAGGTCATGTACCCTCTGCCAGCCTGAGCCCAACTGACAAGAGCCAGCCGCTCCAAAAGTGGGAGCAGGGGCCCAAGGACTAGTCCCTAAGAGGGACACTTTCACTGTCACCATGGCTGAAGGACATAACTAGATGTCATCTGGACCTGGAGGCCACCCAAGAGATCACAAAATTTGTCATGGGTGGGGTTCTAACATCTGGGGGCCAACTGTCCCATCTTAGGGCCCCAAGGAAGAAAAGGAATCGATGGAACAAAACCCTAGAGCTCAGAGCGCCAGGCAGGTGATGTGCGGTGTGTCTCTCTGTAAGACAATAGGCGATCAGGAGGCAGCGTGGCACCTGGCAGGGCCACAGGCTTGGGCATCAGGCAGACCTGGCTTTCCCATCGTGGCTCTGTTGCATAAGAGCTGTGTGACTTGGAGCAAAGTCACTTAACCTCTCTGAGCCTCAGTTTTCTCATCTGTAAAATGGGGACAATAACAGTTGTTGGGAAAATCCAAGTTCTTCTGGACATGTAAGAATGCCTTACACTCACCAAGGGTTTGGGACATGGCTACGGTTCAGTCATTATTCTAGACACCTGGGGACCTGGGCTTCACAGATGAGGAAACTGAGGCCTAGCAGGTTGTGGACACCTGCCAAGGCTATGCAGCTAATAAGGGACAGAGCCAGGAGGAGCACCCACGTGGGCCTATCCTGGGCTGCATGATAGGGAAGGGAGGGGAGGGAAACAACAGGTGGTTGTCTGGACCAGGGCAGGTGCCAACTCACCTGGAAGTACTGCACAGCTGAGGACTCCTCGGTCCGCTCACTGAACACAGAGCGCTCCACCGTGTGGCCCCGGCAGGTTTTCAGAATGTTGTAGAAAGAACAGAAATCTGGAAAGGGGGAGCCAGATCACTGGGAGGCCAGTGCTATGGCCCTCTGGAAAAATCCATCAGGCCCGGGCATTTGCTCTTCTCATCTGGCTTTCCTGATTTGTCTGCCTCGAACGCGGGGAAATGTTCCACTTGAGAAGGAAAAGAAGAGCTGCCACTCAGCCTGACCAAGGGCTGACTGCAGCCCGGGCATTCCTCCCAGGCAAAATCCAGGAAGTGTGGGAAACACAGGGTGCCACCCTCTGTGAGCCTGGAGCTCACGGGGCCTCTGGGACAGCGCTGGGCACAGGGGCACCACTTCAGTGCTAAGGACAGGACAGCAGGAGAGGCCCGTGGACCCAGGACAGCACTGGAGAGGCTGGCCACTCTTCCCCCAGTGCAGTGCTATGAGGCTATTTGAACTGATTCACGAGGAATGACTCAGAAGGCAGGGAACAGAGAGGATCCAGTAGCCCCACCCCTAGCTGAGGAACTGTAGACACTTGATGGCTGCTGGGGTGGGAAGAATCAGTCTTCTCTAAGGGTGTGCAGGTGATCTCTTGTAGGTAGACCATGTTCTGGTGGATGGCCCCACCCATGAGTATATGGACAGCACAAATTGGACTAGATATATTGGATTATATATATTATTAGGATCATTATATTAATCATATTGAGTAATTATTTCATATGAATATTAATATTGGATTATATATTATCAGGATCATCACAGTAATATTTTATATCATTTCACATTATATTAATATTGCATATTAATATAACAATATATTATACATATTATTAAAATTAGGATTTATATACTGGATTATATATATTGAAGGTGGAGGAGGGAGAAGAAGAGGTAGTGGGATGGAGGATGGATCTGGGAGGAGTTAGGGGTGAATACATAAAAATACACTTAATGAATGTGTGAAATTCTCAAAGAATAGAAATACATTTTAAGAAGGCCACTAAGTTATAGACTTAAGGGAAAAAAAAAAAAAGGTGCTGGGTGTAGTGGCCCACGCCTTAATCCATGCACTCAGAAGGCAGAGGCAGGGGGATCTCTGTAAGTTTGAAGCTAGCCTGGTCTACAGAAAGAGTTCCAGGATAGCCAAGGCTGTGTTTCTCTGTGAAAGAGAAACCCTGTCTTAAAAAACTGAAAGAAAAAAAGGAAAGAGCAGTGTACTGGAGAAGTGGCTGGGTGGGGAGAGCCCCTGCTTGGCAAGTGTCAGGACTGAGTGCAGACGCTGTGCTGCCCCTGTGATCTAAGAGCACAAGAGATGAAGACGGGCTTGAGCACACTGACTGCTCGCCCACCACAGTGATGAGCTCAAGCTTGCTGCATGCGTTCAAGCAAGAGGCCTTCACTCAGTAAATGCGGTGACAAGCTTCAGGCCTCCATACTCACACGACATACATGCACATGCACCTTAACATGTGTACTTCCCCACACCAACATGTGCATCTACACACATCATATACACAGACACATGCAAATTAACTAATAACTAACGAAAAGCCAGCTAGGCATGATGGTGCATGATCCAAGCTCTAGCACTGGAGTTGTGGCAGGAGAATTGCAACTTCAAGGCTGTCCTGGACTACACAGTGACACACCATCTCAGCTGGTGTGTCTCACAGTGACATACCACAGACACAAACACAAACTCCAGTAGCTGAGCCTTCTAAGACTCCCTAAGACTCTGTACTAACTAACCCATGGCCATATTACCTCCAGGATTTCCTATTTACTAATTTACTTTTATGTCTTTGGGCCTTTTGGCTACATGCATGTCTTTATACCTCAGGAGACCCTGAGAGGACTTTGAATCCCCTGAATTGGAGTAACAGACAGTTGTGAGCTGCTATGTGGGCAATGGAAATTGAACTTGAGTCCTCAGGAAGAACTCATTAACAACTAAGCCATCTCTCTAAACACTCACTCCCCAAATTCTTTTATGTGTATGGGTGTTTTGCCTGCTTCATACAGAAGCCAGAAGGGGGTTTCAGATCCCCTCAAACTGGAGTTACAGACAGTTGCGCACTGCTGTGTGGATGCTCTGTGGGCATAGAACTCTGGTCCCCTGTAAGAGCAGCCAGTGCTCTAACCTGCTGAGCTATCTCTCTTGCCCCTGTCAGCAGATTTATAATTTAACTGTGCATAGGAATCCCTGGTGGTAGTATTTCCCAACAGATCTTTAGCTGGGTGGGCACACGCCTTTAATCCCAACACCTGGGAGGCTCTAGAGGCAAATGGATTTCTGTGAGTTCGAGGCCAACCTGTTACACAGAATGAGTTCCAGGACAGCCAGGGCTACACAGAAAAATCTTGCCCCCCAAAACAATAAGGTGGGCGTGGTAGCATACACCTTTGATCTCAGCACTCAGGAAAGCAGAGGCAGGCAGATCACTGTGAGGCCAGCCTGGTCTACAAACTGAGTCCAGGACAGCCAAGGCTTCACAGAGAAACCCTGCCTCAAAAAACCAACAAACAAATAAATGGGGGGCAACCCCCTTAAAACCCAAAATTTCTACTTATTACTGTGTATGTTATGTGTGTGGGAGCACATGCCACAGCATGAATGCGGAAGTCAAAGGACAATTTGTGGAGTTGGTTCTCTCCTTCCGCTTTTGTGTGGTTTCTAGGGATTGAACTCAGGTCATCAGGTTGTGCAGCGAAGTATTTATTTGCTAAACCATCTCTCCAGACCCTAGTACTTCTTTTTTAACACTGAATTTGGGGACTAAGAAGACGGCCCAGTGGGTAAAGTGCTTGTCATGTAAGCATGAAGACAAATGTGGTAACATTATGTCTTCTAGTATAAGTGTAGAGATTAGAGTCCAGGCACAGTGGCTCACGCCTTTGATCCCAGTACTCAGGAGGCAATGGAAGGAGGCCTGGCCTACAGAGTGAGTCCAGGACAGCCAGTGCTTGCTACAGAGAGAAACCCTGTCTCAAAAAAAAAGCCTTGAGAGAAAGAGAGAGAGAGAGAGAGAGAGAGAGAGAGAGAGAGAGAGGAAAATCCCCTAAACTTACGGGTCAGCTAGCCTGGTGCGCTCAGTGGGAACATTAAGAGATCATCTCTAACAAGGCAGGGTGAGGACTGACGGCAGTACAGTTCTTTTGCTCCACACGAGCACCATGCCACAAGCACACTACAGTCACAAACGTGGATGCAAATTGAACAAATCAACAACGAATCTAGACTCCAGCAGACTCTTTTTCTCCATTAGGAATACATTCCAAGATGTTCCTGAAATGAGTGAAGTGCCTCTGAGGGACCCTTCCGCGAGCTACACTGCCCTATGCATGTACAACTATGAGTGTTTATTTAGTTCAGGGCAGCATGCATGTATAAACTCTGTCAAACAAAATGATTTTTTTAATGTGACAGACATGTAGCTCAGGCTATACTTGAATTTGCTATGAAGCTGAGGATGAGCTTGAACTCCTGGTCTTCCTGCCTCTATTTCCTAAATGCTAGTTTTGCAGGCCCGAGCTGGCTAGGACAGAACTAGGACTTCAAGCATATCAGGCAAGGCTTCATTACAATACCTCAAATTTAAAACAATATTTTTCAATTATTTTCCAGAACTTTCAGTCCATTGCTGGCTGTATTTATTGCTTTTTTTCCCCGAATATATATATATATATATATTTAATTTTTATATTAATCACAGGTTATATACTTTGTATCCCCCCGTAGCCCCCTCCCTCATTGTCTCCCAATCACCCCATCCCTCCCTCATCTCCTCGCTGTCCCTTTCCAAGTCCACTGATAGGGGACTCCTCCCCTTTCATCTGACCCTAGTTTATCAGGTCTCTTCAGGGCTGGCTGCAATGTCCTCTTCTGGTTATCAGGTCTCTTCAGGGCAAGGCTGCTCCTCCCTCAGGGGGGTGGGGAGGGTCAAAGAGCCAGCCATTGAGTTCAGGTCAGAAATAGTCCCTGTTCCCCTTACTAGGGTACCCAGTTGGATACTGAGCTACCATGGGCTATATCTGAGCAGGGGTTCTAGGTTATATCCATACATGGTCCTTGTTGGAGAAACAGTCTCATATAAGACCCCTGTGCCCAGATATATTTGGTCCTTGTGGAGCTCCTGTCCTCTCCAGGTCATATTAACTCCCCCTTCTTTCATATGATTCCCTGCACTCTGCCAAAGGTTTGGTTGTGAGTCTTAATATCTGCTTTGATACACTGCTAGATAGAGTCTTTCAGAGGCCCTCTGTGGTAGGCTCCTGTCCTGTTGCTTGTTTTTGCCTACATTATTTTTCAATTTTTGAGGGCAGCGTCTCAAAGCCCAGGCTCCTTTTCAGACTTGCAACATAGATGGAGTTGATCTTGTGCTCCTGACATTTCTGCCTCTACTTCCTAAGTGTTAGGGTTACAAGGAGGGGAAGGAGAGGGGAGGGGAGGGAGAAAAAGGGAAATGAAGACACTTGTGGAGAAGGTGACAAGGCAATAGGGCACCCTGACCTCCATATTGTAACAGTTCTACTAGAAGCGCAGGTGACCTCCTGCTGAGAGTTACGCACTCTGGGGAAACCAGCACCCCTCCCCAGCACCAGCCACCAGGTTCACCCAAGCACTCTACTGACCAAGACCTGTAACAGGACAGTCACAAGCCTGGCCATTTCTTCCAAAACCCCAGGGCCCCAGCTCTGCTCACCCGGGATTCCATAAAGCCCTCCTCAGCAGTCTCAGGTGACCCTCTTGTGCCTAATGACAGGCTAGCTCACAGCCCCCAGCAGTTCCTCTAATGAGAGTGAAGCCTCTACCCACCTCTAGGCCCCATCTCACCCTTCCCCCAGGGTCCAAGCCACAGCCTGCTAAGTAGCCACAGTTGGGAAAGCTGGCTTCAGACCTAACCCAACCCACTCTGAAAAGCCTGTGTATGGCAAGAGTGTCTGCATGACCCCTTTGGAGGAAAGGACAAAGAACTGTAACCCAGAGGATCCATAGCAGCCAGTGAGGGGCCACAGCAGGGCATCTGTTTAACACCAATGCATCTTACTGAAAACATGTCTCTTCATGGGGCAGATTTTTTTCCTTCCTCTTTCTTTGGAAAAAGGATCTTGCTATGCTGGCTGCTCAGTCTGGAACGCTTGTGCTCAAGTGATCCTCATGACCTAGCCTTCTGAGAAGCTGAGAACAAACTTGTGTACATATGCCACCATACCACCATGTGCTATGACTATAACCATATAGGTTTTTGTTTTTCAAGACAGGGTTTCTTTTTGTAGCCTTTGCTGTACTGGACTCACTTTGTAGACCAGGCTGGCCTCAAACTCACAGCAATCCACCTGCCTATGCCTCCAGAGTGCTAGATCACAGGCGTGTGCCACCTTATAACTTCTTTAGGCAGGGATTCTTCCTTCTGCCTCAGCAGCCTCAGTATCTGCGGCTATAGGCGCTGGAAGTGTATGCCACGGCATTCCACATACGCTAACGTTGTGTGTGTGTGTGTTGTTACCTGCGCATGTGGCGGTAAGATGTCAGCTCTGGGTATCATTCCTTAGAAATCCTCCACCTTGTGTTTTGAGGCAGTCTCTCTTTCTCTAGCCTGGAGCAAGGCAAGGTTGGCTGGCCAGTGAGCTGCAGGGATTTGCCTGTCTCCATCTCCCTCGCTCTGAGATTACAAGTGCATGCTGCCAAGCCTAACTTTTCATGTGGTGCTAAGGATGGAGCTTGGGTCCTCATGCTTGTGTGCCAAAGATTTACATTAACTGACCACCTCCCCATCTCCTGGGCTCTACCATGGAGCCAAAACACATACCGTGGGGTGTGGCGAACTGGATGAGGACGCTGTTGCAGCCCAGAGTGATGATGAAGGACTGCCTGCCCACACGGCTGCACTCGGTCTCTCGAGACACGGAGCACTTGAACACACACACATCTTCATCTGCAAGAAAGAGGGGCGCTGGCATGAATGGCGGTACCCTGGTGACTGTCTTGCTTTACCCGTGTCCCTGCTGCCCCATCTTCTCAGCACCTCTAGATTCTTCTGGGGCGCTCATGACCACTTTGAAGGGCTGTGGGTTGCCTGCCTATGTCTCAGTAAAGAGGAGGTGTGGCCTGACTGCAGTGCGGGAACAGGAGTGCGGTCAGGCCCTCAGGAGCTCAGTGTCTAGTAGTTGAAGAGAAGCATGTTCCCTGAGGAAAGCCTGGGCACCTGGAGACATCCTGTTCCAGTATGAAGTAGGATAGGCAGGGAGAACGCGGGAGAGGCCATCCTTAGGAAGACACAGACAATTAAAGGCAAATGAAGGGGTTGGGAATTGGGAGTCTTGGCCCTGACAAGCAAAGGGGTATTCATTGAAGTCCTCTTGAGTTACATGGGGTCGTTAGAATTTGTAACTATCAGACCCCTTTGGGCTGGCCATTTGCTCTCAGGAGCAATGACTGTGTCCCTGGCCATGGGAGTCACGCAACCTAGACTTCTGTGCCACAATAGCTCCTCAGTCAGATACCACAAGCCATGTGGCCTGTCCAAACTGGTGTCTCTCATCTTTCTTTCCCTCTCTCTTCTTTCTTTCTTTATTGGTTTTTCAAGACAGGGTTTCTCTGTGTAACCCTAGCTGTCTTGGAACTCACTCTGTAGACAAGGCTGGCCTCGATCAAAGAGACCTGCCTCTGCCTCCCAAGTACTGAAATTAAAGGTGTGCACCACCACCATCTGGTGTCTCTCATACTTCATATAAGGCTGGTTGTGGGGCAGGGACCCAGCAAACTACTGTGTATGCTCACTTACATGGTCCAGTACCCAGGAAGCACTACGTGCCGATCACAACCATGTTTTGTGGTCATTCATTCAGTAAGAGCCAAGCACACTGAAGAATGATGCTAGCGTCCTCCCCTGCCTCCCCACCCTGGAAAAAGACAAATTGGTCCATCAGAGCTGTGTGGTACCTGTGTAGTAGTACTATTTTTATTTGTTGTTATTTTTTTCTGAGACAGGGTTTCTCTGTGTAGCCTTGGTTGTCCTGGACTCACTTTGTAGACCAGGCTGGCTTCCAACTCACAGAGATCCGCCTGCCTCTGCCTCCCTGAGTGCTGGCATCATAGGTATGCGCAACTGCGCCCAGCTCTATTCTTGTTTTTAAATGTTTTCATTTTATTACTGGTGTATGTGTGTGTTGGTAAGCATGAGGTCAGAGGACAACCTTCACAAGTTGGTTCTTTCTTCCACCATAGATTCTGGGAAACGAACTCAGGTTGCCAAGCTTGCGCAGTAACACTTCCCCCACTGAACCATCTCCACAGCTCCCTATGTAGTACTTTTGACCTTAACTCATAAAGGGACAACAGACACCAGCAGATACAGGGAGTGGACCAGCCTGCAGGGTAACTCTCCAGGTCTCTTCAAATGGTCAATATCAGGTAAAGAACTGCTGACAGCTGTTCCAGAGCGAGGGAGATACAGGAAGGCAGCTACTAATTGCCCAGTGGACTCAAGCTGGGATCCATTACACTAGATGGATGGTGAGAAATGAGACACTGGCTCTTTGGCTGTCAAATAACACTGCCCCAACCCTTTTTGAGAGAGGGTCTCAAGTAGCCCAGGCCAACCTGTAATTCTATGCAGCTGAGGGTAACCTTGAACTCCAGCCCTTCACCCCACGGAGTGCTGGAATCACAGGTGTGCACCTGTGTCCACAGTTCATGTGGTGCTGGGTTAGAGCCCAAGACTTTGTACAGGTGAGTGGGCCACCAAGAGCTCCAGCTCCAGAACACTCTTATTCCTAGAATGAAAACAAAGCAGTGAATGAGCTCACTGGACCAAGGCGACTGTTCTCAACTGGCTCACCAAATAACTAGCAAAACAAAAAAAGCTGAAGACATGTTTCCAAGCACCCTGAGTAGCCAAATTTGGGTGGGGAAAAACCAAAAACAAACAAAAAAATGAAGTTGGAGGAGCCTGATTCTAAAGAGTCACACAAAGCTCCCGTAATCAAACTGTTGCCTTCAAAAAGCACCAGGTAAACCAACAAAATAGAAGCAGAGCCCAGAAACGAACCCTGCCATTTGGGGTCGGCAGGCTTCTGCATGGTGCCAAAGGAGAGACAAGAATCTCTAATAATGACCACCGAGACACCTGGACATTCACCGGAAGACAAAGCAACTAGACTCAGAACTCACACCATAAAAAGAGCTATGAATCTGATGCAAACCAGAGTTCATTGCAGAAGACTCTAGCATTGTGAGAGTCTCATGACTCAGTGGGTATGGCATTTGCTACTAAGCCTGAATACCTGAGTTTAATCCCTGGAATCCATGGGATTGAAGCAAAGAACTGACTTCCAAAAGTCCTTCTCTACCATCTACATGTGTGCACATACAAATAAATTTTTGAAATGTAATTTAAAATCCTATAGCATTCTTAGAAGGAAACACAAAGGTTTCCTTGATTTGGCAACCGATTTCTAGCTATGAAACCAAGAATATTATATGTATAAATTGTAATTTTAAAAATTGTAAGTTTGTGGGGAGGCTGAAGCAAATTTAGGACCAGCCTAGGCAACATAACAAGATCCCACGTCAGCACCAAAACAAACAAAACAAAACAAAACAAGACCCAGTACATGCTTGTCCCTCAGAACTCTAGAGCCTGAAATCAGGACAATTTTCAGTTCCAGGCCAGCCTAAGCTACACATTAAGACCCTGACTCTTTAAAAAAAAAAAAAAAAAAAGCAGAGCATTTACCTGGTAAGCACAGAACCCTAGAGTCTATCTATTACAGCAATAAACAAACAAAACAAAGATGAAAACAAATAACCCTAGCAACTCCCTATAGGTTGTCACTCCTCAGTGTCTATAAAATGTCCACAGTTTAAACAATGCTGACATTGAAGCAGGAGTATGGAGAGATATGGAGGAATGAAGTACAACAAACATATCTAGAGTAGATGTGGACAGGTGAGTGCACAGACCCTCTGACACAGCAACTCTACTCCCACACAAAGCGCAGTGGGCAGAGATTCAAACAAGCGCTTATCTGCAAACCAGTCAGGTGTGGGGGCTGTGCCTAGTCGGTCAGGAGGCTGTGGCCACGAGACTTGCTGAATCTTAGTTGACCTGGACAACCCAGCAAGATCTCAAAGAAAGAAAAGACCATGCTGGGGCCAGGGCTTAGTTGGCAGAGCACATGCCTAGAGTGCAGGAGGCCTCGACTCTCTCGGCAGCTGTGCACAGCTGTAAAAAAGCCTCGGGGGAGTGGAGGAAGGAAGATCAGAAGTTAGAAGGAAATACCCACACACAGAGAGAAAGAGAAAGAGTCAAACAGGACTAGTTACTCCCAATAGTCAAAACTAGACAAAACTCAAATTCTAATTGATCAATGGATAAACAGTATCAGATATTGTTATTATTTAAGCACAAAGAGAAACAAAGTCAAGACCTGCTACAACCTGGAGCAGTACCAGAAATACTGTGTCAGAAGAAGGGACAGCCACAAAGGTTGTATAATAAATACTGCATTTGATGGAACGGAAGGAAGGGTAAACTGAGGTGGCTAGGACAGACTTTCAGTTGCCACGGCTCTGAGAAGGCAGCAAGAGCTTCCTGGTGTGAGGTTTCCTTCAGCGTGATGACAGGGTTTTGGAGAGAGCTAAAGGTCACAGTTATATAACATCAAATAAGCTCCATGACACTGAATTGTACTTTAAAATGGTTCCTGTTAGTTTATGGGGCTGTCACTTCAATAGAGAAAGAAAATTGATTTCTACCTGACAATACAGTTGCAAGGGGGCCTGCAGTATTCATAGGGGCCCTTGCTTCCTTGTCTAACCCTGGGAAGAGCCAGGCTCTGGGAGCAGATATCACCTCCTAGGAGCAAGGCCTGACTGAGAGAGTGTTGGTGGTCCACTGCCCCAGACACAGGTACCCAAGGCAAGATGCTTCTAGTTCTAGCTCTGAGAGGACTCCAGGAAGGGACTCTGGTTTGGTGCTTGGGATGACACCCCTCCTGCGTCAGAAGATAAAGGTGATCTTTGGGGCTAGGTCTGGAGTGCTTGTTTACCCAGTTGCCCTATGTGCCCCTTTGTAACCTGGCACCAGGCTGGCAACCACAGCACCTGTGGTGGGTGGCAAAAGGGCAGGGCTGGGGCCAGGGCTACCTGGGCTGAGGAAGCCTGACAGCACAGATGAAGGAGTCAGCATTCTCTGGCCATCACAGCTAGTCCCTTTCCTCTGAACACAGGAGACACCGGGAACCTTTCTGACATACCAATGCAAAGCAACAAACCAGCTGCGCCATTAACTCCCTGCTTTTAAAACCCTGCATTAGGAGGCCTGGGGCACAGACTCAGCTGTGAAGAATTTGCCTGGTACAGCAAAGTCCTGGGTTCCATCTCTAGCACCACAGAAAAACAAAAGCAAACAACAAAATGTTCTCTTGGCAGAAGCCCTTTTTTTTTTTTTTTTTTTTAGTACTTCTCTTCCCCATGGCACACTCAACCCTTCAGAGCCAAAGGCAAGGCTTTGGGCCTTTGCACAACTGGCCTTCCCATCTCCCAACTGCCTTTCACAGATGGGACCAGGGCAGCCTGTGGCTCCACAGGGAAGACCCCCCATACCTGAAGGATGGAGCTGCAGAGCAAGGGTCCTCTAAGGAGCATCTGAAGCCTGAATGACACAGTAGCATTAAGGTGTCCCTACAACCTCAGGCCTGCTACTGGTCAGGAAAATGCCTGGTAGACCCCTTCCAGCAGTCAACAGTCTACTACCAATGTCATTTTTTTTTTTCCAGAGCTGAGGACCGAACCCAGGGCCTTACACGCTTGCTACAAGAGCTCTACCACTGAGCTAAATCCCCACCCCCTACTGCCAATGTCAATGCAGCCATTGGTGAGGGAGCTAAAGCAGGAGCTTGCCCTCAATAGCCCCAAGACTCAGAAAAACTCCCGGGTATGATCTGCCACAAACCAATCCAGCCTTCTCTTTGGCTGCCTCAGGCCCAGCATATCAGAGACTATGCGCACATGGAGCAGAAAGAAATACAGGATGGGGCAACCCAAGAGAGGGCTCAGGTGGTGGTTCACTCCTGTTAAGTTCACACTTAGGAGGCTAAGACAGGAGGACTGAGTTGAGTTCAAGACCAAACTGGGGTACATAAATGAGTTCCAGGCTATCATGGACTATAGAGTGAGACACTATCTCAAGGAACTTTTCTTTTTTTAATGGAGAAGAGGCTGGGCATGGTAGTGTATGCCTTTAATCTCAGCACTCAGGTTGTGGGGGTAAATAGATCTCTGTGAATTCGAGGCTAGCCTGGTCTACACAGTGAATTCCAGGTCAGCCAGAGCTACATAGACTATGTCTCAAAGAAACAAAACCAAAACATACAAAACCAACAGGGAGGAAGGAGCGGTGAGACGGTTCAATGGTAAGAACATCCGCTGCGAAAGCATAAGGACCTGCGTGAGAGCCCTCAGCACGCAGGGAAAAGTCAGGTGTGGCCACACACAACACACACACACACACACACACACGCGCACGCCTACAACTCCAGCCTTTCAGGGTTAGTATCCTCTGGCCTCCATGCAACTATGTGGCTATGCATGCACACCAACAGTAACACATGTACATAACACACACACACACACACACACACACACACACACACACACCTCACCCTGGAGGGTTGAGCTGGATATGTGAGTTCGTATCAGTCACACTCACACCAGAGTTATGATTCCTTTCTGCAAAGTCCCTAAGAGGAACTACAGGTTATGGGGTGGTAACACTCCTTGTCTGGAGGTTCTCCCATGGGTGTCAAATAGAGCACAAAGAATGGACCCTGCAGGCTGGAGATATGGCTCACAGTTAAGAGCACCAACTGCTCTTATAGAGGTTCTGAGTTCAACCTCCACATGGTAGCTCACAACCATCCATAATATGATCTGATGCCCTCTTCTGGCCAGCAGGCATACATGCAGAGCACTCACATAAATTAAATAAACCTTTAAAAAAAAATGGTCCCTGAAAAAGAAAAAATGGAGTCCCTGATCTGATGAACAATGCTGAGGACACGAATCTAGGCTACCAGAGCCTGATCATTTCAAATCCTGTGGCCAAGGAATAAGAGTCTAGGGTGACAAGGTACAGCTGCATAGTGCAAGTGGGAGCACAAATGATTCCTCATGATAAAAAAGACCTTCAAGACAGCCTGTGTTGCTTCCTAGGAAAAAGTCCCTCATTTATCCATATCATAAATCCCCAGTTTCTGCTACAAGACAACCACCTAACACTTTACAAAGACCCCTCATTTCCTCATAGATCACCAATTCAAGGTGAAGGATCTTACTCAAGGTCATTCAGTGAAATGGATTCCGGTGACTGTCTTCAGAGTTACTGCTCTTGACCAATGTGCTAGGACTTGAAAGAATCCTGGGAGTGGCCACATTTCTCTAAAGAAGAGAGCCAGATAGTAAATTCTAGGAGTTATTCTAGGAGTGTAACTCAGTGGTAAAACTCCTGCTGAGTATGTGTTCAGCCTGGGGTGGCATCTCCACCATGTAAAGGATGGTTTCTGTCAGCCAGGTGTGCTGGCTCACACCTTTAGTCCCAGCACTCGGGAGACACAGACAGGTGGACCCCTAAACTCGAGGACAGTCTGGTCTACAAAGCAAGTCCAGGACAGCCAGAGCTACAAGAGAAACTGTCTTGAAAAGCCAAGGATGGTCTGGGTCACAATGACTCGTTTGGCCTGCAGTAGACTTCGAGAAGTAAACAAATGACTATGGCTGTGTTGATATATCAATACAGTCAATACAACTCTATTGCAGGTTTACTTCATAGGACCTTCATGCCTAGCATTACAGGTGTAGTGTTAAAAACTTCTTTCTGCTCATTTGCTCACCAGACATAGGTAATGAGGACATTCTCCTCCCATCACAGACATGAGGGACTCATGGCACTAAGCTATGCAAGCTAGGATATGCAGCAAGCCCAGCCTGGCTAGGACACTGGGCTCAACCCCTCAGTAGGCAGGGAGCCTGTAGAGCAGTGGTTCTCAACCTTCCTAATGCTGTGACCCTTTAATATAGTTCCTCACATTGTGGTGAGCCCAGCCATAAGATTAACTTCATTGCTACTTCATAACTATAATTTTGCTACTATTATGAATCGTAATGTAAATATTTTTGGAGATACAGGTTTGCCAAGGGGGTCAAGATTCCCAGGTTGAAAAGCACTGCTGTAGGAGGGCTGCCAAGCCGAGGGGCAGAATGAGGCCTAGGCTATAACTCCAAAACCTAGAGGCTCCCACAGCCATGGACAGCACCAGGAGGATTCTTCAGCTAGGAAACATGGAAGAGGACTGGGCGGATATGGCTGGGTAAAGGATCAAGCTACCCTGCTCCCCACCTGACAAAGAACACCTCTAATACATGCCCCAGCCCTGTCGCCTCCCCTAGGACAGCAGAATCTAGGAGATCCTGAGGTCCAGGAGCCCTGCACCAGATCCCAGGGGGCGTGTCAAGCCTCTGTAACTTTGTGGTCTACCCTACTATAGTCATGTACTTCTAACTCAACCCAACTGCTAGACTTTCCTTTGCTTAATATTGTCCCCACTGTGCACACTCAGAAGGCAGCCGGTAGAGGATCACTTGAGCTCATGAGTTCAAAACCAACCTTGATGGCATAATGAGACCCTTCTCAAAACAAACATGCCAAGTGTAGGGGCTCATACCTAGTACCTAGCACTTCGGAAACTAAAGTTCACTTTGGAGAATCAACTTGAGTTTGAGGCCAACATGGGATACATGATGAGTTCCAGGTCAGCCTGGAGTACAGAGGAAGGCTATCCAGAAAACAAAGTGGACTGGGAGATGAAAAGCTAGGTAGATGGCCTGCATCTGTACTCCCAGCATTTCTGTAGGGAGACAGAAGGCAGGGATAGGAGAATTACCCAGAAGCTCTCAAGCCAGCTGACCTGGAAGAGTACAGTGTATATGGGCAAAAACAACAATACTTTACTTTAACAAGGAGTAAGGTCAGAAGCAACATCCAGACATTGGCCTCTGACCTCTACACAATGTGCCATGATAGGTGAACCCATGCACACACACAAAATAACAACAAAAACAACAGCCTCACTAAAAACTTTAACCATCAAAAAGAAAAATAACACTCATGGCCTCCTGATGTCTCAGAGCCTTTGGTAAGAAGTTCCAAATCCACACGGGCTCACAGGCCCTCTGTAGCCTCCTCTGCTTCACTGAGCCCTCTCTGGTCCAGCCACTGGACCACTCGCTTTCCCCAGTCTCTCTTCCCTCCAGTATGGACAAAAGTTCTCTCTGGTTGCTGTGGTTCCTGGACAGAAACACCTTTGCCCTTCCCATATGTCCTTGTCATTTCTTCCCAGAGATCTTCTAGCATTTTCTGGACAAGTTCCCACTGCACAGTGGAGCTTGTTACATTCCTTCTGGCCCAGTCCTGGGCATGTGGAGCTACTCCACTTAAAGGAAGGATGTTCATCTTCACAGTGCCCCCAGAGCAAGAGTTCTCAGTGTGTGGAGGCACAAAGGCCCAGGTCCACATTCTGCCCTGTCCATACCTAAGGGTGGCTGGAGATCTTTCCACTGCTTGAAGGTCACTGGTCCCTACCCCTCTGCAATTGGGTAAGCAAGAATTCCCTGATGCCTTAGGCTGTCAAAGCTGGGTTAGTGAAAACAGCAGAAGTGGGCAAGACCTGGAGCAAAGCTCTTCTCCAGTAAAACTTTCTATCTGCACAAATTGAGGGAGGAGGGACAAGAGGGTAACACTAAAAAGTAGCTCCTTCTCAAGGTGGGACAAAGGAAAACACCACCTTTGCCTTCCCAGCAGGAAGCTATTGTTGCCACCAGTGGGGGAGCAACTAGAGCCCATCTTGGGCACTGACTGGGAGGCACACACAAGGACCAAGTTGAAGTCCTTCCTTGAATCACATAACATTGCCAAGTACAAGAGAGCTCTTCGCTTTCACTCTTCCTGAAGAGCCACTGCACAGTGAGAGGAGGGTTGGGGGAAAAGAAACCCACTCCTGGGGTTGTAGACTTCACACACACCCTCCAACCTCTCGCCACGACCAAGATGAAATCCTGAGGCCACTTGGTGCTTCAGCCGGTACACCAAGCACAGGGACAGGGTCCAGCTGTGAACAAACAGATTAGGTCTTGTTTCACAGCTGAGAGCCAATGAAGGTGGGAGGCAGCCAGTGAGAAGACAAGAAAGCAGGAAAAAGTACTGAGAGATGGAAGAGAGGGAGACAGGCTGAGTTCAAAACCTGACCTGTTCAAAACAGACCTGAGTCCAAAACCACAGGGATAGGGTGTAAGTTGCATTACAAACAACCCTGTCCCACGGCCTTCCTCCTGGAAACCCTGCAGTAACTTTGCCTCCAAACCACTGGCCACCAAAGGTCTCTCTATCTTGTGTGGCTAGGAGATCCCTGTGGGGCCATCCAGCTAAGAAAAGGCTAAAATGACTCTAATCTAGGAGCACCACTAACCAGCTGCAATCCTGGATCTTGGTCCCTTAATTGGTCCAAGGCGATTCTAACATTCCCAGGGAAAGAAGACTGACATAACCCCTAGGCAGCCAATGGAAGGGTGGCTTTGAGAGCAAGCTGTTTACATTTATCTGTGAAGTGGGCTCGGAGGGAAAGCCCCCCCACCCCCGCTGTGTGAACATGACCATCATCACTGCTTAATACAGAAGTAGTCATGATAGCTGTCACCAGTAGAGATCACCAGTGTAGATCTCAGTTCCTGTCACTGAGAAGCTGGTCTAGGAGCTCAGCCAGATCTTCCCCCTGCTGTAACCTAAAGCAGATGATCTGCTGTCCTTAGAGAGGCTGGGAAGCAGCTGTGACCACAGTCTGCCTGCCCTGGGGCACCTGAGGACTATGAGGTCACCCTGGGCTCTTCTGTCCTTGCCAGGGAAAACACTAGCTCTCTTCTCAGGCCTCTAGACCAGGAAACTTCCTTTGCCTTCCTTATCCTACACAGCTCTACTTGCAGACATGAACAAAGATATCTTCAGTATAAGAAAAGCCTTGAGCACTACAAAAGATAATACTCACTAGATAAATGAACAAATGAATGGCCAACTAAAAAAAGTAGGTTTTGACTTGTGGTAGTACATGTACTTTAATCCCAGCACTCCAAGGTAGAGGAAAGTGGATCTCTGCCTTTGAGGCCAGCCTGGTCTACATGTTGATAGTTGAGAGTTCCAGGACAAACACGGATACACAGAAAGATGAAAACTGGGCTGGGGAATATGAGTCAAGTTAGTACAGTGTCTGTTATGAAAGCACAAAGACCTGAGTTCAAAACCCAGAACACACCAAGTGGTGGTGGTGGTGCAGGGCTTTAATCCCAGCACTTGGGAGGCAGAGGAAGAGGCAGGTGGATCTCTGTGAGGCCAGCCTGGTCTACAAAGTGAATTCCAGAATAGGCAGGGCTACATAGAAAAACCCTGTCTCAAAAAACCAAACCAAACCAAACCAAAAACAGAACCCAAATTAAGAAACTAGAATGGGCCAGGCAGTTGATGGCTGATGCTTTAATCCTAATACTAATCACAGCAGAGGGAGCAGATCTCTGAGTTCAAGACCAGCCTTGTCTATAGAGTTTCAGGACAGCCAGGACTACACGAAGAAACTCTGTCTCGGAAAACAAAACAAAACAAAACTGGGTTAGAGCAATGCTCAGCAATTAATAGCACTGGCTATTCTTCCAGAGGGTTGGGGTTCAGTTCCTAGCACCCACATGGCAGCTCACAACTGGCTGCAACTCCAATTTCTGTGTACCTGACATCCTTTTGTGGCCTCCATGGGCACTGCACACAAACAGGTAGGCAAAATACTCATACATATAAAATAAAAATAATTTTTAGAAAACAAAAAACGGCCTGGAGAGATGGCTCAGCATTAAGAGGACTGGCTGCTCTTCCAGAGAACTCAGATTCAATTCCCAGCACCCATACGGCAGCTCACAACTGTCCATCACTCCAGTTCCTGGGGTTCTGACACCCTCACACAGACATACATGCAGGCAAAATACCAATGCATATAAAATAAAAACAAATCATTGAAAGGAGGAGGAGGAAAAGAAGAAAAACCAGTGTGGCAGTAGCACACACTCACAATCCCAGTGCTAGGAAGGCAGGGACTGAATTAGTGAGAGACTGTGGGAGAGAAATGAAACCACAAAGCTGTCCTCTGACCTCCACATTCACACCACAGCATGTATTACCCACACCTACAACACCTGCTGGCAAACTCAATGATTACTTTTTAACAAACTAAAGTGAATGGCACCTGAACACCATTGGAGGTTACACTCAAGCCTCTGTACACACATGGGCAAGACAGACAGACCCTCCCCCCCTCCAAGCCACATGCAATACAGGTTTAAAAAAGAAGGGATAGGGATAGAGGAGTAGGAGGGGCCATCGCGGAAACACAATTCCAATAAGCACTGCGGCTGCTCCAGGAAGGGAGTACTTTTCAAGCCAGCCTTCCACCAGCTCTAAGCACACACGACAGTGAACACTGATCCAGCTCAGCCGGGGCTTTGGAGGTGTGGCCAGGAGTGCATATGACAGGAAGAGTAGACAAGACAAATGGAACACAGGTGTGCTTGTGCTCCTGAGTGACTGGGCTAAGGAAGGTAACAGTGCACAAGGAAGATTGTGGGGCTTTTCATAACACACCCTCCTGAGCTGGACACAGAAGATGACTGCAGCGCTGGCGGCGGCGGGGCCTGACTCTGAACCTTGCTGCACTGGGGCCCAGGGCAGCTCTGCTCCTCCATGCACAGTTCCCCTCACTCGGGCAGGTGTGAGGGAGGTGGGAGGGCTGAGCTGCAGGTCAGGTTGCCCCAGGCAGCCCACTCTAGGCTGCATTCCAGGCAGCTGTCAGCTGGGAAAGCACCCCACCCCCTTTATGGCCAAAGGCCAAACTGGCTTCGGAGTCGGTCAGAGCAAACTTAAACTTTAATTGTCTAGAAAAATCAAACAGGTCTTGGCCCAGAGTGTTGTCTTGAGGATGGGCACGCCCTGTGCCTGGGGGCAAACTGCAGGGTGGGGTTAAGACAAAGGACCCAGCCCAGCACTGCGGGCAGTCTCAGAGACAGTGAGTGGAATGGAGGGCCCAAAGAGAACTCTAGGCAGAGCAAAGCAAGTATAGCACATAGGTGTGTGTTCACCCCTTTACTATATTTCCTAGCTTATCTATCAAATGGTGGCTCCAAGACCTAGCTGACCTGGAAGGCCCTTACAGCCAAAGAGATGACAAAGGAATCAGTCTCACATACCACTTGTAATCTCTTGGGAGGGATGTACAGATGGTGCAAAAACCTTTGTGCAGGGCTTTGGGCAAGCTGCTCTACTGCCAAACCATGTCCAGTTCCTCACTTAGGGGTGGTGGATGAGGGTCTAGGCAGTGGCTTTACCACTGAGCCATGGACAAGCACCTGAAGGAATTTAGGTGGGGTTCTACTGTTGGTCTTTCAGCCATTTCAATACAGCCTCCAGGTCTGACTCCCAGAAATTAGCATAAAGTGACCCCAGTGGCACCTATAACACTTGGCAGGAATTACATCACAGCACCCATGAACTCTTCGGTGGACAAATTACTTCCAGAGGCCTGAAAGGCTAGGGTGGGATACAGCATGTGGGAGAGCAGTAGAAAAGACCTCAGGGACCTCAATATATAGCCCAAGGGTGGCTACTGAGAGATTAAATTGCCAGAAGAGGCTACACAGTCCATGGCAGAGAGGTGGGAGTTAGGGAAGAGCAGTTGTTCAGCTACTGGCCAGAGTCCTTGTTTCTGGGAAAAACAGGATGCTCTGGGGCTGCAAGTCAGCCGGAAAGGCCTCCATTAGGTCCTTGAGGGCTCCAGGAGCACAGAATGGTCGAGTTATAAGGGCTCAAAGGCTGCCTCTCCAGACAGGGCTCCAAATGCTGGCTAGGCTAGAGGGAGGCCACAGTTGCCTGTAGTGGCAGTAGAACACAACAGTCCAGCCAAGACAGGTGCTTTGCTTGAAGAACTCTGAAACAGCCTGCCTTGGCCAGTCAGCGATGCATAACGAGGACGGGGATCTCAAGGGAGCCCAAGTCACAGGCAAAGTAACTAGTGTCACCAGAACCCAAGGAGTGAAAGGAAGAGGGGAGGAGAGCAGCATGAGAGCTGCAGGCCTGGGGGACAAACACAGGCTCTGGGACCAGACAGCTGCCACCCACCTTTGACACGTGTAACAGCAAGGAGGGGAGAACCATATGTACTAGGACTTCTTGGGAAGACATGCCAACCTTCTAGGATGTGCAGATAGTGCAAGACAATTAATGGGGACTGAGGAAATGGTTCAATGGATAAAATGCAAGAGGACCCGAATTCAAATAACTAACTAACTAAAGTGGAAAATGATAAGAAGACTCCCAGGGTCAATCCAGGGTAAACCTCTGGATTCCACACACAAGTGTACTCACATGCATATAAGCCACACACATACAAGGGTCAGAGATGTAGCTCAGTTGGTGGAGTACTTGCCTAACATACATGACACTCTCCCTGGATTCTATCTCCAGCACCCAAACAACTGAGGTGGTGGCTCATGCCTGTTACCCCAGTACTCAGAAGGCAGAGCTGAAGAATCAGCAAGTCAAGGTTATCCTTGGTTCCATAGTGAGTTCAAGGCCAGCCTAAGCCCCACAGACCCTGTCTCAAAAACCAAAACACAACCTTTCCTGGTTTCTAAGCACAGGGCAGATATAGGTGCTAAGTGGGCAAGCCTAGCAGGATGGCAAGGGCCTGATCTTGCTATTTTCAGGACCTTGGATCCTGAAGCTACCCACAAACTTTTTCATTTTCATTTTATTATTTATGTATTTATTTATTTTGGGGTTTTAAAAAATAATTTATTTAAATTTTATTTTATGTGCATTGGTGTGAAGGTGTCAGGTCCCTTGGAATTGGCGCTATAGACAGTTGTGAGCTGCCATGTGGGTGCCGGGAATTGAACCCAGGTCCTTTGGAAGAGTAGACAGTGCTCTTAACCACTGAGCCATCTCTCTAGCCCCTTTTTTTGGGTTTTTAAGATAGGGTTTCTCTATGTAGTTTTGGCTGTCCTGGAACTCTGTAGACCAGGCTGGTCTCAAACTCAGAGATGCACCTGCCTCTGCCTCCCAATCGCTAGGATTAAAGGTTGTGTACCACCACACCCAGCCTTTATTATTTTTAAAAAAATAATTTATTTTTATATTATGTGTGTAGGTATACATGTAGGCCTACATGTATGGCTATGAAATAGGTGTGTGCGCATAGAAAGCCAAAAGAAGGAACCAGATCCCCTGGAACTAAAGTTACAGACAGTTGTGAGCTACAATTTGGGTGTAGGAAACTGCACCCGGGTCCTCCGGAAGAGCAGCCAGTGCTCTTAACCGTTGAGCCATCGCTCCAACCACCACTGCTGCTGCCACTGGCCCCTCCCCAAAGAGTTCCTAAAAGGTTGACATAGGAGCAAGTTCTAGGGCAAATGCCCCAGCTGACTGCTATAGACACATATCTGACAGGGGCCACATGACCTTTATGACCTTTACTGACTGGACTATCTAGGACTCAAAACCCTTCTAATATTACTGGAGGACTTAAGAACTCATTCACTTAGCCAAGGTCACAAGGTCATGATTCTGCCACTCAGGTCCCCAGCAGCTTCTGGCCCAGAGTCAGGACAAAGAGGAGAGGACTGCCTAGCCTGCTGTGACAGGAACCCCAGGAAAAAAGGCCCAGCATGCTAGGCAACAGAGGCAGTGCTGCTCATTCCAGACTGCCTTCTTGTTCCCCATCCTCCCGATCTATGGCTCCCAGCTCTGTGGCTAGGCTAGCTTTTCCTCTTGGCTGCCATCCTCCTCAGTTGCCTCTCAGACCCTGTTCCTGGCAAGGACAAATAGGATAGGTTCTTTGTCAACATTCTGTCTGCCTCAAAGACAGGGGTCTACTAGATGGGGCCGGCATGTGGCTTTACAGGACTGTGAGTCTGGACACAGATGTCCACCCTGGCCAAAGCCACTTTCAGCCAGCTGGCCATTACCAACAGGACCAACAGTCTTATTGTTTTAGATGATGGTCCAGTACAGCCCTTTGCCGAGAGAGAGCAAAGAGGCAATGATTTGAGCCCTCCTCTACTCCATTTCTTCATGCAGGTCACTCTTAAAATAAAGCTCCTGCCCTCCCCGAAGTCTTTGGCCATGCCCAACCTAGAAGCTCACTCCCAGTGCAGGTCTGTGGAGATGCCTGGGCCACACTCTACCCTAATACTTGACTCTTATTAGCTCGCTCTCATAACAATCCTCTCTGAGAAAGTTGTGCAAATTCAATTTTACAGCAGAGAAAACTGTGGCAATGGTAAGGACAGGAAAAACCTGACTGTGAGCCCTGAGCTCCTCTGTGCCATGGGCTAACTCTAGGCAATTGTAAAGCTACTCTAGCAGAGGACCAGTGACCAGCCTCCCTCCAATGTTAGAAAGGGATTCCTGGGGTGGAGGGATGGCTGTTCTTCCAGAGGTCCTGAGTTCAAGTCCCAGCAACCACATGGTGGCTCAGAACCCTCTATAATGAGATTGGGTTCCCTCTTCTGGTGTGCAGGCATACATGCAGGCAGAATACTGTATAATGATAAATAAATAAATCTTTTAAAAAGAAACAAACAAAGGAAGGGATTCCTGTGCATCCTTGACCTCTTCTCCAACCTCTGAGGAACAAGCAAAGTTGAATGTGCCTATTTGTTGCAGAGCTAGGGACAGGAGCCAGGACCTTCAGCATGCCTGAGAGGCACCTGACCCCTCAGTTCTAGCCCCACCCAGGCTGGGACATATAAGCTTAAGTGATAACTGATTTACCAAGTATGGAACGTGGGCATTACCTCAGATGTCTTCATATCCCTAAGATGCCCAGAGCAGTGATGTTCACTAGTGGAAAGCAGGGGCAATCTCAGGAACATGTCCTCCTTGGGGCAACAAATGAAATGTGAACTACCCCAATATGACTGCACCTCTATAGATGCCACCATCACACTGCCCTTCAGAAGCCTTGCTGCTCACTTACACTCCATGGTAGGTTCTGGGGCTGCTGACCTCTCTTTCATTTCAAAGTGTCTCCCTTTCCTCACGCATGAGACCCAACTCAAGCCTGGTCAGCTCTTTCTCATTCATGAACTCTACTCAAAGTCTGCTGGAGGGTCTAACTAGGCAGGAGCTCACAGGAGCAAAGGGCAGCTACAAGGATGATGCAATGTGACCAAGCCAAATTCTGAAATGCCTCTACACTAACTCTGAGATGTGCAGCTGTCACCCATCTCTACAGATGGGAGGGCAAGTGAAATCTGAGGTCACAGCCACTGACTTCTGATCTCACACCTCAACACGATAGGTTCAGTCTTGGACCCTCACAACTGGGGGTACAGCTCAGCTGTCCAGCACTTGCCGACACCTGTATGTACAAGACCTTGAACGCCACCTGAACTGTAATAAAGGCAAATAAAATAATGAGGGGTTTTGTGAAGACCAGGTTCAGAGTCCTGAGCTGTCTAAAGCTTGTCCCAGCTGGGCATGCCCTTCCTCTCACCCCCTTTCCTAAGAGCCTTGTTCTCAAGGTTCTCCAGCAGACCCCAGCTATTCAGCGGATGCCCTGGGCAGAACTACAGCTGCCACAGACGGTCTCCTGAGGTATCACATCTGTTAAACCAAGCTGATCCTTTGTTACGTCTTTTCCTGATGAAAATACCATGTCTGCTCTTCCTGGTCCAGGCCCCCATGAGGAAGCCCATGGCTCAGTGCTTGCCATTCACGTTCTCACCAGGTCTTGAGGCCATGAGTATGGCTGAGGTACAGCTGTCTCCATGACATACTCCATCAAGCTTACGTGGATCTATGTGGAGAAATGTGTAACTGGCCATGTGAGTTGGATGTGTAGAGATCATAAGAGCCCTACATGGCAGCTGAAGGAGAACTCTGCATACATACAATTTAGGTCACAGCACACTGTCCAATAACAGGAAAACTACATTAGACTGTCCATGTCCAAATCACAGCTGAGAACAATGGTTCTCAACTTGTGGGTCATGACCCCTTTGGGGTCACATATCAGATATTTGTACTGCGATTTGTAACAGTAGCAAAATCAGTTATGAAATTGCCAATAAAGAATTTTCTGGTTGGGGTCACCACAACATGAGGACCTGTATTAAAGGGACACAGCACTAGGAAGGTTGAGAACCTCTGGCTGTGGGGCTTTGGGGCTGCGTATGGCCCAGGTGGGGGTAAAGAGGGCAAGGGCCGGAGCCGGAGGACAGGAACCTGGGAACCACAGCTATCGGCAGAGAGCTCAAACTTCTCTGCCTAATCGGAAAGGCTGGACCTAATGGGAAAACACACAGGAAAGGACACCTGAGTTCAAAAGGCTGCTCAACAGGAGGTGCCCAAGCAGAGCAGCCGGGCAAGGTTGGGAGTGGCTGTAAAGAGAGGGAAGGCAACACACCTCAGCCGGCTCGGAGCCTGCGGTCTGGGGCTGACGTTCACAACAGCTGTTGAGAAATACAAAGTCAGACTTTGATGTGAAATCCTCCCAGAAACAAATAAATGAGTTAGATTGGGGAGGTGTGCTGAGACAGTGCTCACCAGATGGAGCGCACTGGCTGCTCTTGCAGAGCACTGGCCTCCATTCACGACACCCGCATGACTCACAGCCTCCTATGACCACAGTTCCAAGGGATCTAATACCCTCTTCTGACGTCCGACAGCATCAGGCACTGATGCAGAGCTCATATATATACATATATATGTTCAGATGAACTACTCAAAAAGTGAAAAAGAAATCTAAACAAAAATTTTATATTTATTTATAGGGGGACACCATTATGTGCCAGGGTTCACCTGTAGAAACCAAAAGACACTTGTGGGAGTCAGTTCTCTCCTTCCATCCAGCCTAAATTTGCTTTATCTTCACTACAAGAGTCTATTTGCTGATTCAGTAGTAAATTTGAAAGTCTCCATCAAAAAATCCTTTTCACATTATTTATGGACATGAATGTTTGCCTGTATGTATGTATGTGCCTGGCTCCTGTGGAGGTCAGAAAAAGAACTGGAGTCATGGATGTTTGTGAATCGCTATATGGGATCTGGGATTTGGGAATAGAACCTACAAGAACAACAAGTGCTCTTCATAGCTAAGACAACTCTTCAGCACCTGTAAAACATTTGGGGCACGGGGAGAAATAGTAAACTGGGTGTGGTGGCATACACCTTTAATCCCAGCTCTTGGGAGGCAGAAGCAAGCAGATCTGAGTTCAAGGCCAGCCTGGTCTACCCAGCTGTTCCAGGACAGCCAGGGTACACAGAGAATCCCTATCTGTGTAAACAAACAAACAAAACAAAACAAAAAAACAAGCTGGCTGTGGTGAAGAATTCCAATAATCCTAGTGCTGTAAAGTCCCAGCAGGAGTATTTCTGGAGTTCACTGACCAGCCAGCCCAACCTACCTGACAAGTTCCAGGCCGACTACAGGCTAAGAACATATCTTAGTCATAAAGTGTTTGCCATATAAGCATAAGGTCCTGAAGTTAGCCCCCAAAGAGCAGGCTCATGGAAGCACCTGGCCATTGAGCAATACTGTCTTTCGTTTATTTGTTTGTTTGTTTGAGACAGGGTTTCTCTGGGTCTCCTTTCATAGACCAGGCTGGCCTCCAACTCACAGAGATCCACTTGCCTCTGCCTCCTGAGTGCTGGGATTAAAGGTGTGCACCACCACCACTAGCCAATACTACAGGTTTTATATGACAAGATGGTCTTGGCTGACTATTCTTTGTGGACTAGTGGTCTTCCCACCCCCCAAAACTCCTACAAACTATAAATGCTTCTAGCTCTGACTGTATAAAGTTAGGCCATAGGCTTCATTTTGCTAACAGGCTCAGGCTTACACTTTTCTTTCCCTGACTGACCCCAAGCTTAAGCACTCAGTTGGGCAACAGGAGCTCTTGCAGAGCCTGGTATAAGGTAAGTATAAAATAAAACACAACAGACATAAGCAATGTACAGCTGGCAGAAGATGTTCTTTCTGGCATTACTAACTTTTCATCTTCATCCTATCTTAACAATAAAACAGTCTAATGCCTGGCCTCATAACAAATGCTCAGGAGATGGCAGAGGGAAGTCACAATGGCCCCTGGTCCTGTGACTGTATAGTCTAGTTGTAACACAAGTCTGACCTTGAACTCACTACCCTTGAACTCACTACGTAGCCCAGGCTGGCCTTGAACTTCAGTTCCTCCCACCTCAGTCTCCCCAGTGCTGGGATTACAGGTGTGCACCAGCATGCCTGGTTGATACAGGAGGTATGCAAGATTGTTTCATGCATGTTAGGCAGACACTCTGCCAACTAAGTGACAGCCCAACCTCAACACAGGGGTTTCTTCAGCCTTTCCACACTGGATGTCCCTCACCAAAATAAATGACATCAGCCCTCTCCTATCAGACACAGTCTAGGCAAGGTGTTTCTTCCAAAGAAGTTGAGGAGTATGCAAGATATTATCCAAACTCATTCTTGCTGATCAAGACAGAAAAATGACCTGGGCATCTCTACATGGGATGATGCCAGGCTGAGCAACTGCAAGTAAACCCTGCTCTCCTCCTAGCCAGCTCGGCCTGGGCTTTTCTGAGAAGCAGCCTCCTTCCAGGGGTGGCAGTATTCCTGTAGAGGCTATGCCAACACTTCCTTCAAGGCCAGGAAAAACCCCTGCCAGGGAGAGTGGCCTGGTTTTGGTAGCTGCCTGCCATGTGGCTAATATCATGGATAACAGCCAGAGTGATTTTATATGGCTAGGAGAGCCGGGCAGGACAACCATCTGCAGGGGGACCAGAATGATGCCTTCTGCAGCTAAGCTGCCACATTTCTCAATGAAAGGTACCACTGCAGACAAATGGAACCTCTCTCCCATCATGGTGTAAAAAAAAAATTAAGGGGGTACCCTAGAAAACCAGCTTTTTCCTATGCTACCTGATATTAGGGCTGGGATGAAGGCTCAGTGAGTAGAATGTCTGCCTACAATACAGAAAGCCCTGCGTTCCAGCCTCAGCAGGGCATAAACCAGCACGGTGCTACACATCTGCAATCCCAGCCCTGGGGAGATGAAGGCAAAAGGATTAGGAATTCATGGTCACTAGCTACATTGTAAAACTGAGGCCATATGGAACAACCTAAAACTTTGTCTCAAAATATTAGTAACAATAATAATATAAAATAAAAACAACATGATCGAAATACATTGTATTCATAGAAATGCACTGTTGACAAATCACTCCTCCAGACAGCCCACCAGAGGGATCCTGATTATAGACAGAGAAGTGTTGCTGCTGCAGGTAAGGTAACAGGCACAGATAGGTCATAAGGCTGGCTAACCAGCCTTATGTGGCTGACCAGCACCTGTCAGACTCCTGAGTTCAGTGCAGGGCCCTTACAAGATCCACAGAGATCTCTATACATTTGAGGCACTAGAAGGTTCTTTCAGATATTCTGACAAACCCTTACAGCCCATGCGCAAACTCAGATCCTGGCGTCTGAAAACACAGGTGTCTGTAAGCATGCAGCCTCATGATGACGGGCCCCAAGGGAGCCCCAAGGCTTTACATGACACCATCTCAAAACAAAACAAAACAAAAACAAAAATAGAAAACAAGTGCATAGAGGCAAATGACAAGCCAAAGAAGTGAAGAGTGTCTGGAGTTGATTATATAAAGACAAACAGTACCTGGAGCCATAGGAACCTGCAAAAGGGGGAAGCCATTTTCCCTGAGGAGATGATCGGAGGAAAGTGGCCTTGAAGACATCCTGACTTTAGAGTTGTGGCCAACTACTCTAAACCACCCAACTTGTGGTCATTTGTTACAGAGAGCCTTGGAAATCAACATGCCCAGGTTGGCCTGCCGTCAGAACCCATGCTTAACCACACCCAAAGTCTGGCCAGGTGGTACAAGTCCATCAGGGAAGCAGAAGCAATATGGTGATTAAGGCCACTTTAGGCTACATAGTAAGTGGAAGGCCAGCTTGGAAATCATAAGATTGCCTCAAAAATGGCTCAGTGGGCAAGGGCACTTTCCAACAAGTGTGATGAGCTGAGTTTGATCCCCGGGAGCCCTATGGTGGAGATAGAGAACCAACTCTGTCCTCTATTCTCATGCTCACTGTTGCGCGAACCCCGCCCTACACGCATATACATAAATAAATGTAATAAACCAGCCTGTAATCCCAGAACTCGGGAGGCAGAGGCAGGTACATTGCTGTGAATCTGAGGCTACAAATTGAGTCTCGGACAGCCAAGGCAACACAGAGAAACAGAAAAAAAAAGGGGGGGGGGAAGAAATGTAGTAACAAAAGTAACAAATGGAAGAATCTTCACCCCAATGTCACTTTAGCCTAGAGCAGTAGTTCTCAAACTGTGCGTCAAGATCCCTTTGGGGGTCACATATCAGATATCCTATATATAAAATATTTTACATTACAATTTGTTGTGGTTTTTTTTTTTTTTGGAGAGGGGGGGTGTGGGGTTCAAGACATGGTTTCTCTGGGTAGCCCTGGCTGTCCTAGAACTCAGTCTGTAGAGCAGGCTGGCCTCACACTCAGAGATCCACCTCTGCCTCCAAGCGCTGGGAGACCACCACTGCTGCTACAATTTGTAACAGTAACAAAATCCCCCTATGAAGTAGCAATTAATTTCACGGTTAGGAGCACCACAACTGTATTGAAGGAAGTTTTAGAACCACTGGCCTAGAGCTGAAAATTCTTCTTGGCTCTGAGAATCTTAAGAAACATGAACTTTCAACATCATTTCATTTATAAATAGTATATAAACATGCATATACACACACATATATATGTAATTCTGTATAACTTACAACACTGTCATGATTTGGGGGAAGGAGAGAATGAGAGACTCAGCACAGGCTGGCTTGAACTTCTGCTCCTCTTTTGTCTACCTCACATATACTGGGATTAGAGGTATATATAACCACTTTCTTTTCTGAGAACAAGAGCTCACTTTGTAGCTCTTAAACTGAGCTCCTCCACCCAGGCAAGGTAGATTACACCTTTAATCCCAGCACTTGGGAGGTATAAGAAGAAGGACATCTGTGAGGCCAGTCTGGTCTACATAACTTGCTCCAGGATAGCCAGGACTACATAGAAAGGCCCTGTTACAAAAACAAAACGAAACAACAACGAAACCAGCAACCTTCTGCTTCAGTCTCCCAAACGCTTTGATACAGGCCTGCACCACCACACCTGGTGATTCAGGATTGTTTTTTGGGTTCTGATGTCACTGGGAATCTAATCTGAAGCCTCAAGATAGCTAGGTATATGTTCTAACTACATAACATACAAGTATGTTATACCTATATCCCCAATCCATGAATATCTTATTTATTTATTACTATATCACTGCTGGGAACAGAACCCACATTCTCACCCATGCTGGGTGCCCAGCCCACTTAGGTAATTACAGCAAAACAAGAACACAAACTGTTAAGACTCTTCTATAATAAAAATGACTTCTAATAGAGGAAGCTGGGTGTTAGGAATTATGTGGGAACTAACAATTTTGTAAATAAAGTTTATAAAGAACAGTGTTTTTGTCAAGTTTATGTAAACAACCCAAGCCATCCAGAACTTTGCTTTAGTGATTGAGACAGCATTTGCCCATGTCACCCAAGCTGTACTCAAACTCTGAATCCTCCTGCTTCAGCCTACAAAGTGTTGGTCCCACAGGCTTACACCAGCAACCCGGCTGCCCAGAACTCTTTTCAGGGTAAGCCCTGGTACCCTGGCTTGCCAAACTGGCTTGCTTAGGGGTCTGGGGTCCTGAAGAGCTTCTTTCTTAACCAGTCCCAATCTGTGAAATTTCCCCTTTCCTCCTGTGGTCAAGTAGACCCAGCTCTGCCCAAGCCCCCAAAGATACCCCACACTTGGGCACCAGACACACTCCAGTGTTTTCAAAGTCAAGGCAAAGAGAGGAGAACCCATCTGAACAGACGGCAAAACACATTTCCCTTCCCAAAACCCCATTACTAGGGAGAGGGAAAAAAATCCCACAGGCCAAAACCAATCCAGTCTTCCTTGGTGGCCCCTCTTAAGAGCAACAGTGAACCAAACCCTGGGAGACAAAGACCAATGAAACAGAATAGCAAAATGCCACTGAGGAATCCGCGAGAAGAAAGAGTAACGGAGAGAAAGCATAAAAGGTGGAACTCCAAGAGCTTGGGGGGGGGGCGGCATTCCCCCTTATATCCCCCATTGAAACGTCAGCTTTTGAAGCTGTTTCTGATAATGTCACCAGCTTCTCGAGTCCTCAAAAAAGGCAGGAGGCGCGTGTCGAGGGAGGTGGCGTGTTACCTCTGGACTTCTAAAGCCGGCCGGCCATCAGCAAGCCGGCCCTCCCCTCTTCCACGTTTCCATGGGGGATGGGGGTGGGAAATCTCTCTCTCTCCCGATCTCCGTCCCCAGTTCTAAAGTTTACCCATTGAGGTGGGTGGGTGGGGGATCCCGAATCCCAAGTCCTCCTCCACAAGGGCGGCACCCGGTCTTCCCGGTGCTCCACACTGAAAGCCACTTTTCAAATGTCCGTGTCCGTGTGCGTGTGTGAGGAGGATGTCCCCGAAGACGAGATCTACAAACCACACCCGCTCAAGAGCCTCCCCAATCGCTCCCTCACCCAGTCCCCTCTGCATTCCCCCCAGAATCCTCGGGACCCCACTTCCTGCCACGCGCCCCCTCCCCCCCCCAGGCCGCAAATCTCAGGCCCACGACTCAGTTTCCCGCGCCCCTCTTCGGGCTCCTCCGCTCCCGTGCACACCCTTCCCCGCGATCTCGCCCGCCGGCAGCCGGAGCCTCGTGCACAAGCTCGGCCCGAGTCGCCCTCCCCCCCGCACACCCCCTCCCAGGGCGCCCGCGCTGCCGGCCTCGTGGGCCGCCGTCCCCAGGGTGTCCCCAGGCACTCACGGCTGTAGAGGGCGATGCCCGCCGCGTCCGGTCCGGCGCGCACCTCGAGGCGCAGCGCCTGCTGCTCCGCGTGCCGCTGGATCTCGCCGTTCGCGTCGCCGATAGTGAGGAGGCGGGCGCCGGGGAACACCGACACTGTCGCGCAGGGCCCCGCGCCGCCCGGGCCCGCCACCCCCGCGCTCCCCGCACCCGGCCCCACCGCCGCCGCTGCCGCCGCTGCCATCTTAGGTCCGGCTCCAGGCCCCGCTGCCACCGCCGCCGCCGCCACCGCCGCACCCGGGCCCAGGCCACCGCCGCCGCCGCCGCCGCCGCCGCGCAGGCCGAGGCCGAGGCCGAGGCTGGCAGCGCGCCGCCTGCCGGCCACGCGCCGCCTCGCCGCCGCCGCCGCCACCGGCCGGCTCGGTGGCGCAGCGCCCCCTGCTGGCGCCTGACGGAGCCCGGCGAGCGCGAGTACGACGGGGGTGGGGCCGGCCCCACCCCGCGGGAACGGTCGCTGCTTTGTGAGGTGGCGACAGCCGCCCTGGCACGCCGGGAGAGGGAGCCGACGTCCGGGGGGCGGTGCGTGGCGCTGCGGCACGCCCCTGAGGGCGCTAAGCTCCGCCCCGAGGCCGCGCTGCGCGAACAGCCGCGCTTTGTGCCCCGGCGCCGCAAGCGCTGGAAGACGGGCAGGGCGTGCGTCAGGAGGCGGTGCTTAGCCGCTCGGGCACGCCCCCGGGCGTCCCCGCCCCCGCCCCCGCCCCGCCCCCGGGCCGGGGTCTCCGGAACAACAGCGCCTTGGACCGCCGTGTGCGTCAGGGCCGCTCGAGCACGCCTCTGGGCGCCAGGCCCCGCCCCCAGGCCGGCGCCACGAGGCCACCGTGCTTTGTGCCACAGTAGGGGTAGCTCGGGAAAGGCGGAGGACTGAGGAGACTCGTCCCCTCGAGGGCTGGCTCCGCCCCCGGGCCGCCGTCCGGCGAGCGACGGTGCTCGGGGTGAGGCGCTCGTCGGGCTCAGACGCTCGGCCACTGAACACCCCCGGAGGCGGGCTGGCTCCGCCCCCAGGGGGCCGGTTAGTGGCAAAATGCAGGCGCTCGGAGTCGGCTTCGTGGGCCCGCCCGCTTCTGGCCAGAGTCCTGCCAACGGCCTCTCCCGGGCCTGTGGGAGGAGGAGGACCGCTTCCAAACCCAGGTAGTTCGGTCACGCCCCAAGTTAAGGTTCCGCCCCCTACGTTCCCAGGTAAGTTCCGCCTTGCTCTCTTCGCACTGAGAGGGAAGGGCCCTGTGATAGGGAAAGGCGTGGACAGGCTTGCAGGCACGCCCCTAGTTGAGGTCCCGCCCCACACTTGCTCTAGCTTAAAGGCACTTTAAGCCGCCCTCCACACTTTGGCAATCCCATTAAACCCTGAGTTTCTGGGGAAATTCTTCAGTTTCCCCACTAGGACCTCTCCTTTTCCCAGTAATGGCTAGCCATTGTGTTCAACAATGCCAACCGCTGTTCACTTTTGCTGGACCCCCTGAGGCCTCTACTGATCCTCTCCTGGACCCCTAATTTACTCCTTGTCCTTAAGACCCTTCTGTTCCCACATTCCTGGTCTCCACAATGCATCATTCCCTTCCTGCACTTCCAAACATTTCTCATTCATCACATTGGCTGAAGTTCAGTGGTGTGGTACCTTCAAC
>CM053747.1:15671928-15727390 GCA_028658305.1 Pachyuromys duprasi | reverse complement strand
AGTCACAGAGGTGAGGGGGGAGTCACAGAGGTGAGGGGGGAGTCACAGAGGTGAGGGGGGAGTCACAGAGGTGAGGGGGGAGTCACAGAGGTGAGGGGGGAGTCACAGAGATGAGGGGGGAGTCACAGAGATGAGGGGGGAGTCACAAAAGTGAAAGGAGAATCATATGGTGACAGGGGGAGTCACAGTGGTGAATGGGTAATCTAAACTGACAATCACCCCCAGAGCCATGAAGTGGATAGACAATCCTTTTTTCCTAACAGTGTTTTTGTTTTTACTGGGGCTGTACCTCAGAGGTAGAAGCTTGTGTGCACACAGGCCGTCTGTGTCCCATCCCCCAAGCCCCAGAAACTAGGCAGAGTGTCTCATCTGTCACTTCAGCCCTCGTGATGATGAGGCAGGGTGGTCCTGTCATCCTTCACTATGGTGGGCTTCATCGCAGCCTGGGCTACAAAAGACCCTGCTCTGCCTACGGCTGTGGCATGTGCACACAGTCCCCATCAGCGACAGAGAATGCAGTGCTGCTGTATGGAGATGAAAGTGGAAAGGGTGCTTGGTGACCAGAGCCAGACCCAGGGAGCTGCGTGTTGTATGTTTTCTAAGGGGCGGTGTTGGTGCCGGTGAGGTGACTCTCGACATAAAGCCACCTGCCACCAAGCCTGACTACCTGAGATGGATCCCCAGAGCCCAGGTGGTTGAAGGAGAGAGATGACTCCTGCAAGTTGTCCTGTCCACAGGCACGATGAATCAAAACACAGTAAAAGAAAACAGGTTTCCTTGGGACCCTCCCACTCTGGTGAGTTCTTTCTCACTGTGCTCAAATAAATAAATAAATATGATTCAAGTCCTTGCCTGCTTCTGCCTCCTCAGTGCTGGGATTAAATGCATGCACCACCATGCCTGGCTGTTTTTTAAGATTTATTTATGCATTTTTATACCTTGGGCATTTGTCTGAACGTACATCCTCATACCAGAAGGTGGCACCACACAGTTGTGAGCTGCCTTGTGGGCGCTGGGAAAACTGAACTCAGGACCTTCAGAAGAGCAGTGAGTGCTCTTAGCCACAAAGCTCTTTCCAGCCCAAATTGATTTAAAAATAAAAAGGTTTATTTTCTTTTATGTGTAAGTGTTTTATGTGTGTGTGTATAACTGCTGTGAGTGTGCCTGGAAACTGAGGCCTGAAGAGGAGGCGGGGTCCTCTGGAGCTGAGGTTCCGCACTGCTGTGAGCCACCTCTGGAAAAGCAACCAGCACTCCTCACCTCCGAGCCGCCTCTCCAGCAGACCAGAGCAAGTCTTATAAGGAGAGCATTTAATTGGGGGCTTGATTACAGTTCCAGAGGTTTAGTCCACGATCATCACGGTGGGAAGCAGACAAGCACGGAGCTAGAGCAGGAGCTGAGTTTCACATCCTGATCCTTAGTCAGTTGACAGAGAGAGACAGGGAGAGGGAGACTGGGCCAGGTTTGAAATTTCAAAGCACCCCTCCCCCCAACACAGCCTTCCAAGGCCATACTCAATCTTTTCCAAACAATTCATCAACTGGGAACTAAGTGTGCAAATATATGAGCCTATGGGGGTAGCTCTGGCTGTCCTGGGACTCATTCTGTAGAGCAGGCTGGCTTCAAACTCAGAGATCTGATTGCATCTGCCTCCTGAGTACTGGGATTAAAAGCATGTGCCACCACTGCCCAGCACAGATTTTTTTAAAAATATATATATTATATATACATATGTATGTGTATATATAGTATATAGTATTCTGCATGCATGTATGCCTACACTCTAGAGGAGGGCACCAGATCTCACTATACATGGTTATGAGCCACCATGTGGTTGCTGGGAATTGAACTGAAGACCTGGAAGAGTAGCCAGTGCTCTTAACCTCTGAGCCCTCTCTCCAGCCCCCCACCCCCCAATCACAGATTTTTAAATGGTGTTAAAGGTTGGGATTTGAACCAGGCATCCTTGCTCTGAGGCCTGCACTCCTGACCTTGGCTGTATGTGTTCAGATTCACCCCATTTATTTCTGTTGCCATGATGAAATACTGTGACCAAAAGAAACTTAGGCGTCAAAGGGCTATTATAGTTCACAATTCCGAGCTGCAGTTTGTCAGAGCAGGGAGGTGAGAGCGAAAGGAACTTAGAGAGATAGTCACATCACATCCAGTGATGGACAGACCTATGTTCACTACAGCACTCCCTCTGGAGTCTCAGACAGTTCAGGGCCCAAGTCCAGGGAACCTCCCACAGTGCCCATGTCTCTACTAACACAGGACAGTCACCCGGTGGAACGTGCTCTAGGCAACCCCTTACTGAGACTTTCTTCTCAGCTGACTCTAGATTCTGTTGACAAAATTATTACCCTATCCTTTCCTGACCCAGGTCACACCACTATCTTGGGGTTTGTTGGTGAGTGTGTTGTGATGGGAGTTGAATCTAGGACCTTGTTCATGCTATGCAAATGCTCTACCACTAAGTTATATCCCACCTAATTTTAATAAATTTAATAAAAAATTTAAAATTATTAAGACACGGGGTTCTCTGTGTAACCTTGTCTAACCTGGAACTCATACAGGCTTTGCTCAAACTCAAGTGATTCACCTTCCTCTCCCCTCTGAGTGCTGGATTAAAGGCGTGCACAAATTTTTTATTACATTGTATTTTGTTTGTTTCCAGTTTTGTTTCTATTGCTGCGATAAAATCCTTGACCAAAAACTACTCGGGAAGGAAACAGTGTATCTAGCTTCCAAGTCCCAATCACAGTTGACCAAGGAGGGTGTCAGGGAGTTTTACTATGGAGTAAAGCGGCTTACTGGCTTGCTGAAGCTACTTTTCTTGTGCAGCTCAGACCCACTCGCCTAGGGATGGCACACCTACAGTGGGCTAGGCCGTCCGTCATCCATCAGCAACTGTCCACAAGAGAATTCCTCAACTGACACTCAGTTTTGTCAGATGAGTTTGTGTCAAGTGACAAAAACTGACCAGCACAGTGCTTTGTGAGTGTGCGTGCACGGAGCTAAGCGGGTAACGTGTGGGAGTCAATTCCGTCCTTCCGACAGGGAGGACCTGCGGACTTTACTCAGGCCATCAAGTTTAGCAGGAGCGCCTTTACTCCCTGCGCCATTCGAGGCCCAAATAGATCCCTCGTTCTTTTTACAGACAAGGTCTTATTCTTCAGCCCATGCTGGTCTGGGACCATGGAGCTCAGGATGGCCTACAACTCTTGCCAACTTCTGCCTCCGCACTGATGCATTTGGACCTGTTGGGCCAAAGATTTGAGATGCATTGGGCGCCTGTGGAGGTGGAGTTCTGCAAACATTCCATCCCCCCATCCTGAGACCAAAGCTCGTATAATGCGTAAAGTTCAGAGAAATGCTGGGCTAAGCGCTGAGTCCGGGAGCTCACGCTCACTGAACGAGCACCGTCAGGCCCCCGGCGACCGGCCTACATCACTGGTCGGCTCCACGCCCGCCTGACTAACCCATCAGGGGGTGACAGGAGGACCCGCAAACCTCCCCCTTCAGTCATCTTAATTTTTGCCTGTTTAAAAAAACAATGCTTCCCCACTTCAGGTCTGCCGTGTCCTCCGCCAACTGCAGCGGTTAAAAGCAGCCTTGGAGAAGCTTCACAAGCGTCTGGGCAGCATTACTACGCTTTTCAGCAGATTAGGCATTCTCCCGGGCAGCTCGCCCTCTGGGGTCCTTCACTCAGCATTCCACGGCTTTGGGGGGGGGGGGTTCGGACAGTAGCCGCAGCCAATGAGCTAGGCCGAAATGAAAGATGGGCGGGACCAGTTCTTAAAGGACCCACGCCCAGGGAGTAGAGGGTGACCCGGATGATGGCGGCCGGCGCGGCTAAGGCGCTGGCCCTCTGGCTAGTCCTGCAAGCAGTAGGAGTGGGAGAGGCGGGGCCACCGCCCATCCAGGACGGAGAGTTCACGTTCCTGCTCCCCGCCGGGAGGAAGCAGTGCTTCTACCAGTCCGCGCCGGCTAATGCCAGCCTGGAGACCGAATACCAGGTGAGCGGGTCCGGGGTCCACAGCGCAGGACCAGGGAGGGGGCGTGGCCAAGAGGCGGGAGGGGCGGGGCGGGGCGTGGTCGGAATGCTTACGGTCTGGTGGGAAGGGGCGTGTTCTGCTCAAGGCGCTTCGGGTTGGGTTCTAGGGAGGGCTCTGAGGGAAGGTGACCAGTAAACGTTGGCGGCCAGGTGGATGCCCACGTTGGCCTGAGGAAAGACCTCTCAGCTGGAGGCGTCTTAGGAACCGGGAAGAGACCTGGTCCCTGCTGAGATAGACCCAGTTTTAGCGGGGCGGGCAAAGGCGCGTGCTGATAAATCCCGATGGCCTGAGTTCCCTAACTCCTGCAAGTTGTCTTCTAATCTCCACAGGCGCTACTCCTCTACCCCAAACAAATACGTGGGGTTTTTTTGGTTGCTTTTCTCCAAAGATAGGCTCATGGTGGTCTTACATGGGTCATTCCCGGTTTGGTTCAACCCAGGCCTTGTGTGGAAGTTAGGCTTGGCGCAAACCTGCCCACTCCCCAACTCTTACCTCCTCTTCAGGTGATCGGAGGTGCTGGGCTGGATGTGGATTTCACCTTGGAGAGCCCTCAGGGTGTGCTGTTGGTCAGTGAGTCCCGAAAGGCTGATGGGGTGCACACGTGAGTGAAGTCCTGCCCTGCCTTGGTTCAGTTACAACCCTCCAGCTCCCCAGTGGCCTCGGGTTACCATCCTACTGGCTCCACAGACCAGCTGGCTGGTCACTCCAGGGTCATGTCTGTGTCTCATCTGTCTGCCCAGGGTGGAGCCTACTGAGGCCGGGGACTACAGGCTATGCTTTGACAATTCCTTCAGTACCATCTCAGAGAAGCTAGTGTTCTTCGAGCTCATCTTTGACAGCTTCCAAGATGACGAGGAGGTAGAAGGTTGGGCTGAGGCGGTGGAGCCGGAAGAGATGCTTGATGTCAAAATGGAAGACATCAAGGTGAGTTGGATGTGGTGATGTATGCTTGTAATCTCAGCACTTAGGAGGCTGAGGCAGGATTCCAATGAGTTCAAGACCAACCAGGCTACTACATAGCAAGATCCCATCTCACAAAACCAAAAGAAAGGGCTGTGGACAATTCATTTAACAAAGCACTTGCATAGGACAGTTGAACCCCTGAGCTCCCCACCCAGCACTGCAAAAACTGGATGTGGGTTGCTCATAGAGGCAAGAGGACAAGTTCAAGGTCATCCTTGGCTTGCACAGAAATCCAGCCTTTGACTGGTGAAATGGCTCAGCAGGCAAAGGCAACTGCCGCCAAGCCTGACTACCTGGGACCCAAATGGTGGAAGGAGAGAGCAACTCCTGCTGTCCTCTGACCTCCACCTTTAGTCCAGCATATGTCTGCCCTCTTAAAAAGAAAGAAAAAGTCTTACCCCCAAACGTCAAAGGGAGAAAGAGGAAAACCAAGGCTGGGTTTCTAGCAGAGGATGTGAGACACGAGGCCAGAGGTAAGTGAACTTGCTGATGGTCACAGAGCCAGTAGGTGGGAGTGAGGGTTCAGACCTAAGCAGCCTGACCCCGTCCTCTCCGTGCCCTGGCAGGAATCCATAGAGACCATGAGGACCCGGCTGGAACGCAGCATCCAGATGCTGACTCTGCTGCGAGCATTTGAGGCTCGTGACCGGAACCTTCAGGAAGACAACCTGGAGCGCGTCAACTTCTGGTCAGCGGCCAATGTGGCCGTGCTGCTGCTAGTGGCCGTGCTGCAGGTGTGCACGCTCAAACGCTTCTTCCACGACAAGCGCCCTGTACCCACGTAGCCCCTGCCACAGAGGATGAAGGGAACCAAGGAGGACAGCAGGCGTGTGTGACTTGCTGGAGACCTCCAGATTCTTGAGACACTGCTCAGTCGGGTCCTTAGCAGTGGCCCCCTGTGTCTCCCTGAATGAGCAGGGAGTGCCAGTGGCTTGGAGACCCCTTGGCAGGGGAGGCTCAGCAACAGTGCCTGTTTCTTGGAGGTGGGAAGTGTTAGGCATTGCAGTGCGGGGATGTATGGCCCCCAGATGCCCTGGTTTTCTCCTGAAATAGTGCCTTAGCTTCAGTCTTCCAGCCCTCAGGACGGGGTCAGGCTCTGGGGCTGCCCCTACCCTTTTCCCAGTTGGACACCTCCCATCCCCAACGTCTTCCTTTTGCTCCTGGTGGAGAAGCCTACCTCACTAGGGTCCGGGAAGGAGACACACCTGCAGAGTTCGTGCCAGGACAGTCAGTTTTATTTGACAGGAAGGCACCCTGGCCCCTTGGCCCAGAGGGGGGCCAGCTGGTTGATGGTCTGGTAAGGACTCCAAAAGAGGACCCCTTCCTCCTCTCTGGGTGCAGGACCTCACACAGGGCTGAGGTGCAGCCATGCCAGAGCCTGCCTACGAGCCTCAAGGAACAAAGGGCATCTGTCCTGGGCACTGCAGTCAATAAATTATGGTCAGAAAAGTTAATAGTGTCTGGTGACTGGGGCTCAGGGACATCAGCTTGGGACAGACCTAGCCTCAAGCCAGGGGCAGCCAGGAAGGGGGAGGGCACTCCCACGAAGCTCAGAAGAAAGGTCGGGCAGGAGCCGATGGAGGTGGTCGCCTGGCACGAAAGAAAAAGATCATAAAGCAAAGTTGAATCGTGTCCTCTTTAGAGCTAGTGGGGGACCTGGACGTGAGCCTGACCACAGCACCATTCATAGTGGTGGCTAGAATTCCTGTGTCTTATGAGCACAGTGTGTCAGGCCTGGTGGTGATGGGGACAAGAGGAGTATTTGTTCCCATCTCTGGAGTGGTTAGAGAGGGTTCAGAACAGACGACAGAAGACTCATGTAAATGAGTGAACTGTGGGCAGCCCATGAGGGCATGAAGTCCGCCTCTAGGCTGGGACAGACACAAACGGCCCACACACACAAGCCACCGAGGGGCTTCCCTTTATTTTAGTTTATTAATAGGGTATACAGAGGCAGGCACTTAACAGTGGTCAAACCAAGCAGTAGGAGCAGGATCTGCACAGAGGCACCCAGGGCCCACCCTGTAGGGGAATTCTGGTTGGGAGCCAAGAGCCCCCTGATGTCTTCCCCAGTTCAAATAGCCCAAACCACGCTGGGGCTGAGGAGAGTGAGGCAGGCCAGAGCTGAGGCACTCCAGGCCTGAGGAAGGCACAAAGGCACCTCTGGCTGTTGAGACTGGCTTGGGCTCAGGTTGTTTGGTTAATATGGCCAAAGATGATATATATATATATATACAACTCGAGCCAGGTGGGTGGCCAGCACTTGGGCCTCTTGGGCCCAGCTCACTCCTGAGGAGCCCTTAGGAAAAGGTGGACAGTTCCTGTACCTCAAGAAAGAACAAAGGCGTACAGTGTAGAGTTCCCCTACACCAGCCTGGATCTTTCTTTCCAGATGGTCCCAAGGAAGCAGTTCCTGTTCTGCTAACCAGAGATCCCTCCTTGGCCCAAAGTGCAAAGGCCCCATGTGCTGTGGTCTGGGACTCCTGCCCACCCTCTCCCCTCACTGTCATGTCCACCAGAGCCAGGGAGGAAAGGGTAGGGGTTGCCACAGGGGAGCCTGGTCCCAGCATGGGGGCAGTGGCAGGGCCCAGACCACCAAGGCTCTCCTGCACTGCAGGTGCACGAGGACCCCCAGCGCACTGGCCCCTGCAGCCTAGTCGAGCAGGGATGGCTCGGCTGGGCGGATAATGGTGGGCCGGCTGGGCGCAGCGGGCGCTCTTCTGCTGCAAAGAGAGTAAAGACATGGGGAGGTGGAGGGTAGTGAGGCCAGGAGCAGGATGAGGGTGAGGACCCAGCCCTTCCAGCCCACCCCAGGGTGCTCCCGGAACTGGGGCACCAGGAGGGAGCACGCCAAATCCAGATGGCTTCCTACTGTCCCCGTGTCACTAGCCTGCTTGGGTATCATAGGCATATTCCATGCCTTGGGAGGAGCTGGTCCTCTCCTTCAGGAGGATCCTGGGGACTGAACTCGGGTCATCAGGCTTGGTAGTAAACACTTTTACCAGATGTGCCTTCTTGCCTACTTCCCTGCTGTCCTTTGATCCCAGACATAGGGAGACCAGAACCTAGCTCATGAGGCATTGGTGACTTCAGCTGGCTTAACAGTGGCTCGGGGGACATGTAACCTGCTGCTCAGAGGATAGGCCAAGAGTGGTGGCATCAGCTGATCCACTGCTCTGTGGCAATGGTTGGCCGCTCTGGGGCTCAGTTTCCCAGCACATAAGCAGGAATGCCTGTGCTATTCTATGTCTTGTTGGGGCTAGACTGGAAGCCATCAGAAGGGAGAGGGGTTAAAGTCTCTACAAAGGGACCCCAGGATACAGGCTGTGGGCCTTACCTGGGTACTCCTGGGGGGATGCCAGGGGGAATCCGTGCTGGCCGAGATGGTATCTGAGGTGGCACAGAGAAGGGGTCATTGTTGGCAAACACGCTCTGTGGTCCCGGCCGGGATGGGATGGGGGGCGCCGAGAAGGAGGCTGCAGCCCCTACAGGCAAAGGAATCAGGGGAGGCCCTGGTGTGGGACCCCGCACTGCAGGCGGCCGGCCTGGTGGATGCACGCTGGACACAGGTCGGCGCTGTGGAGTGGGACTGTGGAGGAAGGAAAGGCTGTAATCTCTGGGAAGGACACTGTGAGCACCCACGGCAAGACTGAGTGGGGGAGCAGAGGCACTCGGAACCCAGCCACCTGAACCACAGCATTCCACGTTGATGGGGCTGCTGCCGCGCACCTGCAGCAAGCCTCCCCGGGCAGGTGTGCAGACTGAAGCACTCACAGCCCAGCACCTTTCCAGAGCCTAGCCTTGGCCCCATTATATAATCCCTCTGCCTGTATAGATCTGCCTGCCCTGTTCCCCATTGGACTTGGGGACCTGAATCTTCCCAGGGTTAGGCTCTGGCCCTCATCTTGAGGGCGCCACAGTGTCCTGCAGTCTCAGTGGGTCCCCTGCACTGACATTCCCTTGACTGCCCCTTTGGCACTTGAACTGTGGCTGCTTAAACATCTCTGTCCCGTTTTTCCCATTTCAAGGCCAATGGAGTCCTAGGTTCTATGTGCTAGAGGGCTGTTTGTCTTCTAAAACTTACCCTGCACCCTTCTCTATGCTCTAGGAGGCCGACCTCCGAGGTAGCTGTCCCTGGACTGCTTGCTTGTGGTTTCCACTTGGACTTAACCCACGGAGAAAGGAAAGACCCACGAGAAGAAAGGGCTGGTGGGGAGTTAGGGTGTGTGTGGTTCTCTCCTCCAAGGATCTGGCACTTGGAAGTCATGGCTCTCCTGTGGCTTTAGGCAGAGCAGGTGCTCAGGCCTGTGTGTTATGCCATTTGTTAGATCCTTGGCCCTGCCCATCCTTCAGCTGTGGCCTGTCTCCTAATGGGACTGAGGGAATAGGAACGGTGGTGCTTGTATGGGCATAGAGAGGACAAATTGCCCTGCAGACCTGTGGCTACTGGTGTTCTGGAGCCAAGTGTCATCAACAGGTGGGGGCACAGGCGTGGACACAGTGCTGGTACTGATGTCTCCAATGATGTTGAGCGCCTCCTTGAGTGCATGGTACATGCGCAGCATGTCGTCCCGGCGCTGAGCCTGCTCAGCTGACTCTTCCATGAGGCTGCTCTGGTCCGCTGAGGAGTACAGGTAGGCCAGCAGCTCATGGTGGATGAAGGCCTTTGTCTGAGGACAACAGCGGGAGAGGTCAGACCCCTACAGTAGCCAGAAACTCAGAAGTCTGATGTGCTTAGAAAAGCATCAACCACAGGCTGAGGGAAGGCGGAGTGGGGCCAGAGTCCTGCCTAAAGACAATCTCCAATCAGAAGCAGGGGCAAAACCCAGCTGAAGAACGCTGCCTGGAACCCCCCGTGAGGGGCTGGGGCTCTGCCACTGTAGCGCTCCGCAGTGAGGCTCAGCTTTAGAACCTTGTCTGGAATTCCTACGGGGGGATAAAGGTCTGCAGCTCAGTAGTCCAGGCTGGCCTAACATGCACCATGCCCTGGTTCAATCCCTAACAAGGTGAAACCCGCCAACAACAAAAACAAAGCAAAAAGCCACCTACACAAACCAGACTTGTTCTAACTTCAAAACTTTTAAAATTTGTTTTAGTTGAATGGTGGCAGCACACACCTTTAATCCCAGGGCTCTGGGGGCAGGAGCAGGAGGATCTCTGTGAATTTGAGGCCAGCCTGGTCAAAGAGTGAGTTCCAGGACAGCTAAGGCTACACAAAGAAACCCTGTCTCTGTGAATTTGAGGCCAGCCTGGTCAAAGAGTGAGTTCCAGGACAGCTAAGGCTACACAAAGAAACTCTGTCTCGAAAAAAAAAAACAATTAAAAAACCAAAACTCCCAAAATAGACAAAAAGGTTTGTTTTAAAATCAATGTTATTTTTGTGCTGTGCAGAGCGTGTGTGGGTCGTGGTGTGCACACAGGACCGTGGGGAGAGGGCAGTGGGGAGTGAGCTCCAGACCGAATACCCGAGCACGGCAGGGCAAGCCTCTACCTTCTGAGCCACCTCACCTGCCTCAGTTTTGGTTTTTGAGACAGGGTCTCCCCTTACACTGGCATCTGAGGAGGACGGTGAACTTCCTCAATCCCCCTGCCTCCACCTTCTGGAGAGGGGCTGAGTCCCCAGCCCCTGGGCGTCAGCAAGGAGCCTGGGTGGCTTGGACCCACCACTCACGTTGTTGATCATGAGGTGCATGATGGTCTTTGGCATGAGGTCACGGATGGACTTGTTGATGATGGCCACATAGGAGTCCACCAGGTTGCGGATGGTCTCCACCTGCCGCTCCAGCTGCGGGTCCATGGAGAAGGTGTTCTCTTGTGCTCCCTCCTCACTCTCTGCCTGTGAGGACACGGAGAGGGTGAGGGCTCACTGTGGCCGGACAGCTGTGGTGAGTCCCGACTCCTGGGAACTATGCGCCTACCCTGCTGACAACCAACCTGCTGGAGTGGGTGATGCCCTGTTAGACTGCGGGGTTTGAACTGGAGTAACACTGCACAGAGTCACCCTGGACTCTTTTCCCAGGGGGTGAGAACAGTGTCCCTTTGGGTGCCTATGATCTGTAGTGACCTCACCCCAAAGACAGAAGAAAACAAGGCAGATGAGATCTAACCCACTTGCTTTCCAGGCTGTGAATCTGTACCTCCCCCAACCCCCGCCTTTGTTTTGTTTTTCAAGACAGGGTTTCTCTGTGTAGTCTTGGCTGTCTGGACTTGCTTTGTAGACCAGGCTGGCCTCTGCCTCCTAGAGTGCTGGGATTACAGGTGTGCACCACTGCACCCAGCCTGTATTTTTTCTTAAGATTTATTTTTATTTATATGTAGACTGGTGTTGGTATGTGTATATGTGTGTCCACAGCGGCTGATCGCCTAGAATTGGAGTTACAGACACCTGTGAGCTATCATGTGTGTGCTGGGGACTTAACTTGTGTTCTCTGGAAGAGCATCCAGGGCTTTTAATCTGTTGAGCCATCTTTCTAGAACTACATTTGTGAAGCTCTAGAAACTTGAGGAGGTCTGGCTTAGCTGGAGGAAGTAGGCCACCAGGGGTGTATCTGCAGGGGTACCGTGGTCCCAGCCCTTTCACGACCTCCCCTCTGCTTCCTGCCTCGGGGCTTCCATAGACAGCCATGATAGACAGCCAAAGCACTTAAGGCCAAGCAGCTTTGGACTGAGTCCTCTAAAACCAGGAGCCGAAGTGAACACCTCTTTCCTTTGTCTGTGTATCAGGCATGTACTAACTTTTATTTGTCTGTGTATGTGTGGCATCCTTACAAGCTATTCAACTTCTCTGTGTGTGTGGTCTATCCCAACATGGACAATAGGTCTTTCTTTGATTTCATCTTCACTCCTTTAACATTTTATTTATTCATATCTATCTGTCTGTCTGTGTCTATGAATAACAAGTTCTTTGTTATTCATAGTGAACTGTCTGAGAGCTCATTATGTAGGCAAGGCTGGTCTTGAACTGGGATTAAAGGTGTGCACCATGCACAGTTTAATTTTTTTAATTTTTAATTAATTTTTAAATTAAATTTATGTTTTTTTGAGACAGGATTTCTCTGTGTAGTCTTGGCTGTCCTTGACTCACTTTATAGACACGGCTGGCTTCAAACTCACAGAGATCTGCCTGCCTCTGTCTCACCGAGTGCTGGGATTACAGGCCTGTGCCACTGTTCCCAACCTGTTTTTAAAGTTTTAAAATTACATTTTATGCTAGTTGTACTAGCCCAAGCTTTTAATTCTAGCATTCAAGAGACAGAGGCAGGCTCTGTGAGTTTAAGGCTAACCTAGTCTACATTGTAAGTTGTGGGTTAGCCAAAGCCACAGAAAGAAATCAAGCCTAAAAACAAAACACAACACAACACATTTATGTTTTGTATATGTATGTAATTGTGTGAACACATGTATGCCATGGTGCTTATATGGAGGTCAGAAAAGAACTTGTGGGAATCCATTCTCTTTCCACCAAGTGGGTTTGGGGACCAAACATCAGGCTTGGTAGCAAGTACCTCCAGTCCTTTAACCATCTTGCTGGCCAGCTTTTCCAGACAGGGACTGTCAATGAATCTGGGGCTCACTGAGTTTTCTAGGCTGCCTCAGAAGTGGGCTTCAGGGATCCACACACCTGTTTTCACCCTAGGAGTGTCCACTCTGCAAGACTAGGGTTACAGACACCCTGTCTGTGCCTGGCTTTTTCCTAGGGTTCTGGGGATCCAAACTAAATTCCTCAAACACACTAGGAACATCGTTTTCTGAGCTATCTCGCAGCCTCCCTCTATTTTCCTGACTAACGACTGGCCTGGTTTTGTTTTCTGGTTGGCCAAGGGCTGACTATGAAGGTCAGACTTACTTGAGACGATGCCCCTCACTAGCACCTGGGGATCACCGGTGTGGTGTGCTGAGGTTGGCTGGCTACTGACCTCTAGGAGTCCTCTGCCCGCCTAGCACTAGGATTACAAGTGTGCACCACCATGCCTGGGTGCTGTTTGAGTTCTAGAGATCAAACTTAGGCCCTCATGCTTACATGGCAAGCACCTTACCACCTGAGCCGTTTCCAAAGCTCAGGGCAGGTAGCAAAGAAAAGCTGAGTGACACTTGTGGCCTAGGCAGGGTCACTTATCATCTGGTGTCATCGAGGCAGGGAAGGTGGCTCCTCACCTGGTCCTTCTCTGGGTAGACCCCAGCTCGAAGGAACGAAGCCTTCCAGCTGTCCACATCTTCCTGGGAGTCACAAGCCAGTTCAATCTGTCGTAGGTCCTTGTAGACGTTCCTGGAGAGGGTGGTAGAAGGGGACTTGGCTGATCACTAAGAGCATGGGCTCTAGGGGTTCTGTGCCTGATCTGGTCACAGAGGTGGTTCTAGTACCTTCCTCAGTTTATTAAAGGGTTTCTGGATATGTCTACCAGATACACTATAGCACCAAGTATTATACACTACCATCAGATCGAGAGTATCTGGCATAGAAGTGTTGATAGCTTGCTGTTTATAGCAGAGTCTTGCTATACAGCCAAAGCCAGCCTGAAACTTCGAACTTCCTTCCTCAGCCACCTTTGTGCTGGGACTGGAGGTCTGTGCCACCATGCCTCATTTTCCAACCTGGAATTTGAGGTCAGTCATTGCTCTCTGTGACACCTGGCTTTAATTATCAACTTGACCTAGGATCACGTGGGAGGAGTCTCACAGGGACTGTCTGTAGTCTGTGGGCACATCCTCGAGGACTGTCTTAGCTGATGCGGGGAGAATCAGCCAGTATGAGTGGCACCGTGCATTCCTTGGGCAAGAGGAGAAAGTGAACCAAGCACCAGCAAGTAAATGGATTAAAGGTGAGTGTTTCACCACCCAGCTTTGCTTTTATTTTTTTTTTTTTCTCCCTATGTAGCCCTTGCTCTCCCTATGTAGCCCTAGAATCTGCCATATAATCTGGTTGGCCTCCAGCTCACAGAGCTCCACCTGCCTGCTCTGATTAAAGGTGGATACCACCACGTCAGGCCTCCTGACAACTCTTTGTCCCTCTTTCCTATTACAGGGTTTCTTGAGAAGGGGTTTCTCTGTGTAGCCTTGGCTGTCTTGAAGTTTTCTCTGCAGACCAGGCTGGCTCCAAACCTAAGAGCCCCACATGCCTCTGCCTGCTAGGATTAAAGGCATGTGCCACCACGCTAGCCGGCTGTCCTGTTCTGCATGGCAACATGGCTGTCCACCAGTCCCATGTTGGGCATTATCTCATGAGATCCTGCTCTGGCTTTGGAGCTCCCACTGTCTGTAGGGAAGACCACAGCAACAATGTCTCATTTCCTATGACAGCAGAAATATACTCAACCTCCATTATCTGGAGCAGCTCTAGACAACAGATAGCTTAAAATTTCTTTTTCATTTATAATGATGATGATGGTGTGTGTGTACCCATGTGTACGTGCAAGCACGCGCACATACACAAGCTACCTCAATGCACATTCCAGGGATTGAAGTCAGGTCATCAAGCCTGCACTTTCTACTCTCTGAGCCACCTTACCAGCTCACTGGAGAACACTGGGGAGCTCTAAGCAAGGACCCCTGAGCCATACCCCAAGCTGGGGTTCAGGCAGGGACTCTACCCCTGAGCCACAGCCCCAGTCTCCATCACCGAGTGAGGAAAGAGGCCAGGGCAAGTCACAAGTCAATGCGTGAGTGTGTGCACGTGGAGGCTTGAGGTGGGCACCGGGTCCTTCCTTCCTTAGTCTTGAGGCATGGCCTGCTCACTAGCCTGAAGCTTGCAGATGTGGGTAGGCTAGCTAACCGTTCAGGGACCACCGGGGATCCTCCTGAGTCTGCCTTCCCAGAACTGGGCCAATCTTTTTCTTGTAGGTGTGTGTGTGTGTAGGGTTGAACTGAGGTCCTCACGCTTACTTCATCGCTTTAACCTGCGTCCATCGTGATATTTGCCCCACTACACAGAAATAACAGGACCATTTTCAATTCCACTCCCTTTCTAGTAGGTGAGACCCTGGGACAGGAACTCAAGAGCAAGTGCTCACAAGTCTGTGGAACGCTGTGCACAAGACTACTGGCCACTCAGATCTCCCAGAGGCCCCGCAGGCTCCTCACCTCTGCTCTGTGTTGAAGATGGCAAACACATGCTTGTTGGACATGAAGCCCTTCTCCACATCCCGGATTTTGAGGTTGTCCAACGGCAGCATGTACTTCTTCTCTTTCTCCTGAGGAGAGAGGGTAGAAGGCTCAGCTGGGCTGCCAGGGCAGAAATTGCAAAAACTTGACAGATACGGCCAACACCTGGTATTTGTAGTGCTCAGAGCTCTGTTACCGTCTTGTTCACTTGAATGTTCCCTCAAAATTCCAGGCCTCTTATCCCAGGACCTTTGTATGTCCCAAGGCCTCTGCCATCCAGAATGCTGCCATCCCGCGATATCGCCCCATGCTAAAGGTCTTCAACAGAAGAAGGCACCTCCGGGCTGATCCCATTCCACTCCACTACAGATACAACACTTAATGACCTAGAAGACTGCCTGTCACCGGCTAACCCAGCAGTTCCCAGACAGGAAGCCTGTCAATTTTGTTGTTCATCCAGAGAACACACTTGCAGTGGGTGCTCAGCCCTAACTTCATGAGTAATGTGACTCCTTGTCCCACCCAGGTGGTCCTCCCTGTTATCTGGTTCACGCCACAATCCTACTCACAGACTGAAGCACAGAAGGCCAGAACTGGGAAGCAGATGCCTGGGCACCAAGGCCACAGAAGTGTCAGTGGCTTTGTGAGTCACCATCTCTCATTACTCCATGCTTGGAATCAAGCCCAGGGCTTTGTGCTTGCCAGGCAAGCACTCTGCTAACCCCAGCCCTCTTTTTCTTCCTGAAATTCCTATCTGCCTCAGCCTCCTAAATAGCTGCAGTGATAGGCCTGTGCCACTTTTCTTGTTTATGTTTGCTCAGAGTGGGAAGCTGTCTGTTCAGGGCCACAGAGCAGGGGCCAATGTGTAACTTAAGTACAACTGTAGAGGAAAGTCAGCTCTCTGGAGACTTCCTGCACCACAGACTTTTTTAAAAACAAAAGAAAAAATTTCATATAGCCCAGGCTAGCCTCCAACTTCCTACACAGCTGAAGGTGATCTTGCGTTCCTGGTCGTCCTTCATCTGCCTCACAAGTTCTGTATTGAGTGACAGGCTGGACTCAGCAGTCACACCCGGGATGGAACCCAGGGCTCTGCACAGAATCAGGCAAAGCTCTAACAGCTGAGCCTAGCCCTCACCTGGACATCACTCTTTGTGAGCCATGCACATGTTGGGGGAGAAGAAAGAGGTCTTCAACAGAGAAGCAGGAAGACATTTCATTTCCTTGAGACAGGCTCTCTCACTAACGCTGAAGGTAGGCTGGCAGCCAGCAGGCCCTAGCCACCCTCCTGTGCCTGCCCACTACAGTGCTGGGGATCCCAACTCGGGTCCCATGCTGCGGTGTAAGTACTCTTCCCCCGAGCGCTATCTCCCCAGGGTCAGCCTAGACATTTTTCATGACCCCTTTCTGATGTTTCTGGCATTGCATTATTAAAAAGGCCCAGAAAGAAGCTTTTTCAATACCACCTCTGAATTCACCAACAGCTATATGCTGAGTGGGAAAGGGAGAGGCCAGCCTGAACATTGTCTTAATACCTGCTGGGTTAAAACTTTAACTGAGTCACAGAAATCCAGGCTTACAACATCTGGAACTGTTTATATGTGATTCTGCCCAGGATCAGGCAGCTGCTGACACACACACACACACACACACACACACACACACACACACACACGATCATGCATGCGCTTGCTCTCAGAATGCACAATTACACAGGGGCCTCCTTCTGCGGCATGGGCCACTGATCCAAACCCCACTCCAGCCTGCCTTCAGAGTTCCTGAAAACCCCAACCTTCTCCAGATGTGAGCCAGTCGCCCTGGCCTTGCCATGTCAGAAGAGCCCAGGGTGCGGGGGTGAATGCAGGATCCTGGGAGAAGAAGCTGCTCCCTGGCCTGTAAGAAGCCACTCTGAGGGACAGAACAGCCATCCCCGCCACCCCAGTGTTGAGACTACCTGTTGAGGAGGCTGAGATATGTACAGTAGTCTGCACACTGGTTAGGCTGGGCATGGGCCAGCAGTGAGCAGACCACCTGAGGTGAGTGTCACCCTCTGTGCGCTGTCTCCCCTGGGACAGAGACACCACAGAAGATTCTGGAGGGAGGAGGAGGGTGGGAAAAGTAGCTTCAGGACTGAGAGAGCCCCTGGGTTAGGGAGGAATATCCTCAGCTGAACGGGGCCTTTCTCCTTGCTTTCAATTGGTACTGTTCTTCTCTTGTTTATTCCTAAAATAAAGAAAAAGCGCCTTACGGTCTTTACCAAAGGCTTGTCTACAGAAGTGGTCTGGCTCTCACGATGGCTGCTACCTGTGATGCTGAGGGCCCCTGCCAGGACCCTTAAAGGTTCCAGGGTCCCCTCTGTCCCTGAATCTCAGCCTGCTTCATCTCTGGCACACACAGGACTCCTTTCATTGCTCTTGCTGGTGTGTGGTCCTGTTACAGGGTTCCTCTACAATGAGGCCCAAACGCCTGCTTTCTGTCCCCAGATGAGGGACAAATGGACAGTCCTTCCCAGCACAAAGGAAAAACTATTAACACTGGACTTGTCAGCTAGGCCCAGGACTGGGCCCCTCTACAATGGCCTACCCATCATGGGACCATAGAAAACCACACACACACACACAGACAGACAGACAGACAGACACCTGGTCCGACCAGCTCTCTGCTAGCTTTTCTTAAAGAGTGCTAGAATTAGAACCCAGAAACTCAAACTGGGATGTCCCACCCTGGGTGGGGCACAATCCTTCACATTTTAATACGCTACATTGACCTGGATGGCCAGGTCAGTATTCTGGCTCCCCCAGCCCCCACAGGAGCATTGTGCAGCCTAGATCCCTGGATATCCTTTAGGCAGGGATAGAAAGAGGGGTAAATCTCTCCTCCCCATAATAGTAATAAATGCAATAGTTTTAGAAACAAAAGCAGGAGGGTGAAGAGCCACTGTAGCAGTTAAAAGCACCGGCCACCTTTCCAGAGGACCGAGGTGCACTCAGCCTTCTGAAACTTGAGTCCCAGGAGATCCAGTGCCCTCTTCTGACCTCTGAGGGCAGTGCACAAATGTGGCAGACAGACAGACATGCAGGCAAAAACCCCATCCATACACATAAAACATTAAAGACACCACAAACACAAACCAAAAGAAACCACTTTGGGACCAGCGACATGTCTCAGTGGATAAATCAGCCAAAAAGCCTGATGGCTGGGTTTGCTCTCCAGAACCCACAAGGTGGAGAAAGGCAACTCCCTGTGACTTCCACGTGGGCACCATAGCACATGCACACACACACACACACTAACTAAATAAATGTAAAAGTTAAGACCAGGGAGAAGAGACAAGGCAAACCTCATGGCACCACCAGCCACTGAACAGCCACTGGAGCTACACCAGGGGCCAGTGTGGGGTACCTAAGGCCGGGGAAACAGCAACTGTGCCAGGTCTGGGCTCACAACTACCCCCAATCCAAGCTTAATGACTGGATTTTCAGGGGCTTCCAGACACTCCAGAAATGTCCATGGTAGCTTTCTCAAGCCTAAAGGTTGAGCTCAGAAGAGTCATTGACTGAGTCCTCCAGGTTCAGAATCATCCAGCAGAAGTGGGCATGTGGCCTCATGTGGAAAAGGGAAAGCAGGCTTCTGAATAGACACGCCTGGCCTGGACGCTGAAGTGGCTTGAATTCAGGGCAGAGGTGTCGCTCAGATCAACCAGTTCTTGTTACAGACAGCTACCCAGAAGTGTCCTTCACACAGGATGCTTCCGCAGTCTGTGACATAAGGCAAGCCACCTTTCAAGGCCTCAGTTTCCCAACCTAGCCATGACAGAGTTCACCCCAAGGTAAGTGAGAACTTCCTGAAGAAACAGAGGACTTGTGAGACAGCTCAGCGGATAAAGGCAACGGCGGCAAGCCGGGATCCCGAGTCTGATCCCCAGACCCACACGGTAGGAGAGAACAGACTGCTCGTGATGCTGTGCTCAGACTGCCAAGTAAAAAACTCTGGCACAAATGTGCACACACACTCAGATAAATAAGTGCAACACAGTTACAGTCTATAAGGAAAGGGGGGAGCATGTCTTCTGCATGTAGCCTGTGTGGCCTCACCCAGTCTATGAGCCTGGCACAGGGTGAGGTCTCATGGGCCTGCAAGTGTGAGTGCTTCCTTTCTTTTTCAATCTTGCACAGGGTTTCTTTGGCTATTCTGGAACTCTTTGTAGATCAGGCTGGGCTGGAACTCACAGAGATCTGCCTGCCTCTGCTTTAGAGTGCTGGGACTACAGGCGTGTGCCAACATGGCCTGGCAAGGCGTGCAAGCTTCCTGAAGCTCCACCTGACCCCTTTCAGTTGTGCAGCTGGCCCCAGTCCTCCCTAGTCCAAAACGTCTCCATCTGTGTCCCCCGAACCTTAGAGCAGTGAGCAGAGAAGCCTGGGGCTCAGTGGGTAGAGAGTTTCCTTTACATGTACAAAACCCTGGGTTCCATCCTTGCCTCATAAACTCAGCGTGGTGAATGACCGGCATCCTAGCACGTGGAGGCCGAACCAGGAGGCTCACAGCTCAGGGTCATCCTTGGCTACATAGTGAATTCCAGACCAGCCTGTGTTTACAAAAAAAATGCTGGGCCATGATGGCACATGCTTTTAATCCCAGCACACAGGAGGCAGAGACAGACGGATCATCTTGTGAGTTTGAGGCCAGCCTGATCTACAAAGCTAGTTCCAGGACTGCCAAACCAAACCAAACCAACCAACCAACCAAACCAACCAACCAACCAAACCAACCAACCAACCAAACCAACCAACCAACCAACCAACCAACCAACCAACCAACCAACCAACCAACCAAACCAACCAACCACACAAAAAAAGACGGGAGAAGTCTGGCCTTGCCACTGATGATACTCACACCATTTCAGGCGCCAGGGCACTGGCTGTCCAGCCTCTAAGAAGAGGCAATGAAATGTGCAGGTACAGGTTTCCTGTCACACATACCACCACCATGCTGAGTCCTAGCATCCCTTTGATGCACTGGTGGTGGGGGTCCCTCCTACATAGTGTCTGGGAGACCGTACAGAAGTGACTCCTGGTACAAATCACCAGAGTGCATGCTGGGAGCCTGGCCCAGTGAGAGGCCTGAACTCTCTGGCCAGGGTCCATTCTTCAGAGAGAAGTGTGCTCATGATAATGTTTCATGTAATCCAGGCTACCACTGAGCTAGCAATGTACTGAAGGATGGCTGGGAGCTTCTGAGTGCTGGCATCACAGGTACGTACCACCATGCCTGGTCCCTGTGATGCCAAGTGAGGATGGAACCGAAGGCTTCACGAAGGCTAAGATACACAGCCACACCCCATTTCTTTGTCTTTTGTGTTGGTATATGGATCTCTGTGTGTGTGGGTGCATACACATGTATGTGCATGTGGAAGCCAGAAAAATACTTCGGGTGTCATTTCTCAGGTGCCACCTTCTGGCTTTTTGAGACAGATCTCTCGTGGAGGAGGCAAGCCTAGCTGGCCAGCAGGCCTATTGTCTGCCTTGCCTGTTGGGGGTGTGGCACACACGGGGCCTTCCTTGTCACATAGGCTCTGGGACAGAGCCAGGCCCCCTGTGGCAGGACAAGCACTCTGCTGCTGAGCTGTCTGGCCCCATGCTCCTTTCCCCTCCCCTCCTGCCTCGGCCCTTGCTTGAGACAGGTACTTCCTGTGTAACCTGGACAGGTCTGGAACCTACCACATATCCTAGGCCATATCCTCCCCAGTGCTCAGATCTCCATCCCTGACTGTAAAGCTCTTTTCTCAAGTGACTGAGGGAATGAATGAGTGCTAGCCAGGGGAAACGCTTTGGGGACCACCTTCCTCTCTCACCTCATTAGGTCACCCTCGTCCCCAACTGCTCACCTCCTCATCCTTGTACCAAGACAGTGACTCAGCTGTCAGCACGAACCAGTATTCCTTGGAGCCGCCCTTCATCAGGCTGATGTTGTTGATGGTCAGCCAGCCCCTTCGGATCACCTGGTGGGGAGGACTCAGCTTAGCAGGGAGAGCAGCCCGCCGCCCCTCCACCCCAAGCCAGGATCCTAGCTCCATGTCCACCAGCTGGGAATCAGACAGGGAGCTGGAACAGGTGTGGGCATGGATGGAGCAAACCTCTAGCCTAGGGAGGGCATAGAGAGCTAGGACCCTCGAAGTCTCTCTGTGGATAGATGAGTGACATACGGAACTAAATGCATATCCTAGGAGTGGCAAAGGGCTTAGGCCAGGAGGCTGGGACTAGGGGTTGAGGCTAGGCCATGTAGAACGGGACACTAAGGAACTGTTCTTCTTTGGGTCAGACAAGGTAAGCAGAGATGCCTCCCTGGAGAACCCACACCACGTGATAGCTGTCACTTCTTTCGTGGGACTGACCTACAAATGTGACTTGCTCACACAAGCCTCTGTGAGCAGGTGGCCAGCACTAGGGAGACATTCCTACTCAGAGGTCTGGGGACAAAAAGACAATAGCCTGGAGTTCAGGCTTCAGAGACCCTGAAGGAGTCAACAGAGTGGGGCTGTATTTCAGCTGGCTGGAAGCTCACTGAGCACACTTTTCTATGCATAACAACTCAGAGTCTAGGCTGCAAGACACTTCATGGAAAGGGCTCATTGGTCCATAGCTGTCATCCGAATGGGGAACAGAAGCCAGGTCAGCCTGGGGACTCACCTGACTGCTAGGCGCAGGCAGACTTGGGGGGCCACGGTTTCATACTCCCATGATCCCTGGGACATGGAGGCACATGTAGACCTGAGCTCCCCCACCCCCTCACCTGGGGACTTTGTGGATAGCAGGAAGCATGCGGAGGTGGCAACGGGGATGCCTGGGACTAAGGCAGCAACAGATGGGCCAGGCTGCAGAGCATATGCTGTATATAGCCACGGACAGTTAAGAAGGTTTGTGTTGGGGCCCCCAGGAAGGATGGGGAAGAAGCACCCAAAATGGGATCTCTGGGGGCCAGTCTGGGGCTTGGCGTTGAGGCTCCCCTTTCTCTATCCTGTTTGGCTTGAGAACTGCCAAACCTCAACAGGGCCTATGCCCACTTACTCTGCTACAGTGGGTGCACATGGGCTCCAAGCTGCAGGCCATGAAGGCTGTAACAGCCACTAAAGGTTCAGGAAGCCCTGCAGCCTACTCAAGTCCCTTCTTGGTTCAGGAACAACATAAGTTGCCACTTGACAACTTCATGAAAGTGGGTACAGATTTCTCCCTCCTGGGATGTCAAAGAGACCTCAGAGGCCTAGAGATGCCAGGAGCATGGTGTTCATTCTAGAATAGAGTGACTGACTCATACAGATTCATTCCAAAATGGCCTGGGCTCAGCTCTGGAGGTTTTCAGTATTCTGATCCTAGACCACCTAGGCTGGCTGGTGAGGTTGGGAAGGCTGCTTAATTCTGAAACACCACTCAGCCTGAGGTGAGTCGGATTCTGTGGCTTTGTTCCCTCTTGCCAGGGATGGGTGGAGGGGTCCTTTCAGTTAGCCTTAGCCCAGTGTAAGAGCTTACTGGATTTAGGTTCAGCCACTTCATGTCTACCAAGGGAGAGAAACTTGGGCCCAAGCTGCCACTGTACCCCAAGAAGAGGAATCCCACATGGTGGGTCTTTGTACTGCTGCATAATAGCTGTTATTCTGTCCCTTGAAGGCCTGGCCCAGCTGCCTCCACTAAGGGCACATGGGCTGGCAAGAGGCCCCAAGGTACCCTTCCCTTCCAGCCCCCTGCCTGTGTAGGCACCCCAGTGCAGTCTGAGACAACTCCTCCACCCTCTGAGTACAGACATAGACTGATCCCAGGAGACAGCGAAGGGTGTGCCTCCTTATCTCCAAGGCAGACTGGGAACCAAGGGTTCCAGCCCCAAGGACTTGGGGTGAGAAGGAGGCACAGAAGAGGTGTGGTAACAGGAAAGGCAGCTAGGGTATCCATTTCTGGGGTACACAGTGACTGGCATGCAGGCACGTAGAAGAGAGAGGGCCCATCCCAGTGGCTTGGGTAGCAAGCGGCAGCAAGGTGAGCTCAGTGTGAGCCATGGTTTCCTCCCTGGGTGAAGATCACTTGAAAGAGCAAGTATGGCTTGGGCACCCAGAGGCTACGACTGGCCCTGCCCATGGCCTTGTGGCTACACATGGCTTTGTGGCCAGAATGAAGTAAGGCAGGAACAGTGGCCATCTGGGCTTGAGGGAAGAAGCGGGACTTGACTGGCTTGCTCCAGGCCTGAGGCTGATGTTGTCCCGGGACCCTCTTTAACACTGGCCCAGGCTTCGACTCTGACGCAGCCTGCATTTGCAGGCCCATCAAGGACCTGCTACTGGCACAGAAATGGCTCAACCTTTGCAAAGGCTCCAAACTCCAAGAAATTTCTGCAGAGCCCTGTGGTGGCAGGAGAATACCCTGGAGAAAGGGGCCCACTAGGGCTAGGGGCCAAGCTGCTTGCAGGAAGTGTCTCCACCTAGACTCAGCTTTCAGCGGGACTGGGCCTTCTCGCCCTTCTGACAATCCCAGCTCCCAGCCCTTGTGTGAAGGGAAGATGAGTTATCCACAGTTAGGATGGCAAATACGATACACACCAACTGACAGGTGGGAGCTGCCGAGAGATTATGGAGACAATTCTGAGCACAGCAGAAAAAGGGACTGGAATCAATTAGTGATAGCTGTCCCGGGCAATGGATAAGAATAGTGGGAGAGTAGAATTAAGCACCCACACTAACCATCCTATCTGCCATGGAGGCAGTAGGTTAGAGGCAACTTAACTGTCCATGGCCATTGTGAGTAAGAAGAAATTAAAAAAAAAAAAAAAGAAAAAGACAAACTACTACAATCAGTCACAGCTGAATGGGGAGTTGATGGCCTGCATATTAAGGAAGAATGCCAACAAGTATTAGCAATGTCTGCCCTAGGCTCACTGTGGAGAAAAATCACAGGAAAGAGTGGTCATTTAGACATGTCTACCACAGGCACAGAAAGACAAAATTTCTCCAATTGTATCGGGTAGATCTTCGTGAGTATGAGGCCAGCCTGGTCTACAAGTGAGTCCAGGACAGCCAGGACTAGAGAGACTCTGTCTCGAAAAATAAAACAAAACAAAACAAAACCAAAATCAATGGATTCCAGCAGGACCTGAGCCAAATCTTCCATGTCTAGGAAGCTGAGGTGGGATGGGACGAAGGCAATGTGTGAACTGCGTATTTGCCATCTCTGAACTAGAGGACACCAAGAAAACCTGCGAGGAACCAGCCAGAGGAGTGTGCCTCCCAGAAAGGGGCAACTGGGTTAGTATTTTTGTGAGAGTAACAGATACCCAGGACAACAGAGGTCCAGCAACAGCAGTGACATGCGGCTCCCAGGTTAGTACACTTTAGTTTTCTGAGCAGAGGGTGAAGGGCGGGCCTCCTTTGCTGCTAGGTTCTCTAAGTTAGCTCCCACACTAAGCAGGTACTTACCAAGATCTCTCCCTTTGAGAATGTAAAGTTAGGGTTGTGGGTCAATCAAGGAAGAGTAGGAGGAGAGATGGAAGGGGCGTGAAGGGACGTGAAGGGACGGAGAAAAAGCAGGAAAAGCACAAGACAGGAGAAAGAAGAGCGGAGGAACAAAAACAGCAAAAGAAAAAAATTACATGCTATTAATTATATTCATGGTGTTAATATTTAATTCATTATCTTCTTCAAAACAAAAAAGCAACAATATATGTACTACCTATGGCAAGCACAAAAAAAATTCAAAATCATGCATTTGTTACATTTCTCCCCAATCTGGCTCTAAATCGTGCAAGATACAACAGCACAGCATCATACCCTCACCCCAGCCTACATGGGAAGGGAATTGGGGGACAGTGGCAGAAACTGGATAGAAAAAAAGCCCAACTAGACTTGTAACTGGTATTTATGAATCCATTCATAAATATGCAAAGCCTCAAGCTGAGGTAGGATGTGGAGGAGACCTGGGGTTCCCCGGGTGTGCGATCAAAGCGCCTCCATCTTCCCCGTACCGCCTATGGCACCTCCCGTGGCCTCTACCCATCTGCCTCCATTCCCGGTGCCAAGACTCAGGACACACACTTTGCTTGTCTGCATCCAGGGTGACCCTGCTTTGAGGGTCAAGCTCTGTCACCTTAGATGTCACGAGGCCTCTGGTGTTTGGGATTTGCCCCTAGACCCTGTGGAAGCCATAGTCCTCACAGCTATGGCCAGAAGGCTGGGGAGGTGTCAGTTCCCATATCAAGTGCTATGACAGGCTCAGTGTGCTCTTGTCCTCAGGAGTGACAGCTGAGGCTGGGGAGCTACCTGATTGGGTATGGCCCTCTTCTTGTTCAGTTGCGTGCTCCTCTGCTGGGCACTGTAACAGAAGCAGAGAAGACACATTCAGATGAGGTGTGGGGGAGGAGGGGAGAGGCCCTGCGGGCCCAGGCTGGGTTCTCTCCCTAGGGGCCCACTGACCCACTAAGGGCAGAGGCACATGACCCCTATCTGCAGAGAACAGCTAGAGCACATGAAACAAGAAAATTGTATCTGGCTAACTCTGGCATCTAGAACCTGCTCGCAGCTATTCCAGAAGCACCAGCTATTTCCCACAAGTCACTGGAAGTTAGAGCTTCAAAGAAGAGGTGTAAGGGGCACCGGGGCGTGAGAGGAGCTGGTTTAAGGGGAACCAGAACACAACATATCTGGAGCTGCTTGTCTTCCCACCCTGATCCTTCATCAGTCTGGAAGTAGCTCTCATGACCAGTCCTCCTAGTTCCGGGTCTTACACTGGCCAAGTGGCTGCCTAGAAGAACCTGATGCAAGCCAAGACCGTTACAGGAGGTTTCTGCATCTCTCAACAGTCCCCACCCTCAGCTTTCAAAGGGGGATGCAGCAGACCAAACACAAGGCTAAGGCATGCCAGGCTAGCTCTCGCTGACAGAACCACAGCAATTCTAGCTTCCCCTCTTCTTCCCTCCCCTCTCTGTGTCTCTGTCTCTCCAGGGTCTTACTATGTAGCCCTGGCTGTTCTGGATCTACGTAGACAAGGCTGGCCAGGAACTGATACAGATCCGCCTGTCTCAGCTTTCCAAGTGCTGGGACTGTATATTGTCAGGTTTATAATCTGTTTTGAGAGAGGGCCTCAAACAGCCCAGGCTGGCCTCCAACTCTATGTGTAGCCAAGGATAACCTTAACTCCTGATCCTCCTGCCTTCACCAACTGAGTGCCTAAATAGCTGGTTTATGATGTGCTGGGAATGAAACTCAGGGCTTTGGGTATGCCAGGTAAGCCTCTGCACCAAGTGCCTCTATGCAGGCCACTATATCTCCCTGCAGCTATTTACCACTGTTCTTATTGGTTCTGATATATACTCTGCTCTAACAATTATATAAACACCTGAAAACAACTCTGTCCTGAAACTTCTTTTTTAAAAAAGATGTGTGTAGCTAGGTGTGGTGGCACAAGTTTTTGATCCCAGCACTCAGGAAGGCAAAGGCAGGCAGATCTCTGTGAGTTCAAGGCCAGCCTGGTCTATAAAGTGAGTCCAGCACAACCAAGGCTACACAGAGAAACCTTGTCTTGAACAAAACAAAAAGCGCACACACACACACACACAAAATCCAAAAAACAAATCAAAATATGTGCATGTGTGTGTGTGTATGTATTAGTTTATGTGCATCACGTACATGTAGGTGGCCTCGGGCAGCTGGTGTGGGTGCTGGGAACAGGACCAGGTTGGCTGTGGAGGCAGCCAGTGCACCTGACCACTATGCCATGTCTCTAGCCTCATCTGACTGCTCTAGCTGGAAATTGCAGGAAGACACCAAAACAACACAGTCTGCTTTCATCTTTCATTACTCACAGTGGCAGTTTTCTCTGTGCAGCCAGAGGTTTTGCCCACAGTGCAAACCATCTTGAGTCTTAATTAGGAGTTAAGTGAAAATGCAGACCAGTAACCTGCACATATGTGATGTACATAAACTAATGCACACACACACACCTTGTTTGTTTTTGAGACAGTTTTCTCTGTGCAGCCTGAGATTTTGCCCACAGTGCAAACCATCTTGAGTCTTAATTGGAAGTGAAGTGAGAATGCAGACCAGTAACCCAGCAAGTGGAAGCTAAGGTAGGAGGAGCATGAGTCTGAGCCTAGCCTGGGCCACCTAGTGAGTTCAAGTGGCCTATACAAGGAGACTGGGAACCAGCAACAAAGTTTTAGTCAGCTGCTAGATAGGCAGTGTGTCTGCGGCGATGGGCTCGTCATTCTAGATTGGTAAGGACTGAAAACCTAAGAACTGATGTAGAACTCCACCCAGCGCTCTTCTCACATCCCTATCCCAGGGCTTTGTTTTTTAATTTAATTTTTTTGAGGGACACATCATTGTGCACATGGTGATCTAATTAGTCATGTGTTTTGCACAGTAAGCACCTTGACCTGCTAAGTTATCTTATTGCCTTGATTTTTTTTTTCGAGGGTCTCCTGTGGTCCTGGCTGGCTTCTAACTCAGATACATAGCTGAAGACATCCCTTGTGGTGGGATGACAGATGTGTGCTATCGGGTCCCTTTGATTTGGTGCTGGACTTCATGCATGCTAAGCAAGTGGTCTTATCAACCACACCACATCAGCAGCTCTCTCAGGGCTTACCCTCTAGGCCCTGTCTGTCATGATCCATACTGAAGAAGGTGGGACTAAGCCGAGCCACCACGCATAGCATGGTGACAAGGGCCCAGACATGCTACATAATAAGTGCTTCATGGCTCTCTCAAACAGCAGCCAAGAGGCTGATTCTTCTCCCTGGCCCTAACCAGAGACTTTGGGTGCCATGGCAGAAAATCTAAATTCTCCTCAGGCTACAGGGAGCTCCTGGTAAGGGGCGTGGCTACCAGCTGTTGTTCCCACCCCGCCTTTGGTCTCCCTTCCCAGCGCCAGTGCCTTGCCTGCCGCTGCTGCCATGACTTCTTTGGGAAGGTCTCTCCAGGTCTCACCCCTGACACTTCTGCTACTGTCCTCGATCATCCACCCACTCCCCGGTCTCTGTGTCCTACATGGGCAGCACTGTGGTGTCTTACTCATTGTCCTCTTCACAAGGCCTGGCTGGGGCTCTGGCTGAGAGTGGCTATTGTAATGCAGGGGCTTCTGGAACATCCCCCACAGGCCTGAGCCTCCCCAGGGAGGGTACCCCAGGTCACACCCCAGGGAAAAAGGCACACAGCAGGCAATACCCACCCTGTGACCAGCTCCTCAGTATAGTAACAGCTGGGTAAATGGGAAGGCCCCGGAATCCAGAGAAAGAAGTGGAGTGGTCAAAGGAAAAACAGGAGAGATTGTGAGAAGGAACTGTGGATGAAGTGTGAGAAGCAGAGACACTGAGGTGAGGAAAATGGCAGCAAGCAGTCAGAGGGTCACTCCACTGTCCATGCATGGCTGGGAGAGCAACACTTGAAAGACGCTGTCTTCCCCAGTCCCTCAATGCAGACCACCCCAGGGAAGAAATGACCCAGCAAGGACCCTAGGCTATCTGGGCTCAGAAAAGGACTTCTGACCATTCATTCATTTCACTTGTCTGCCAGGTATCCCACGCAGAACTGATGCTTCATCAGCTATGCCTGGAGCACCAACACACAGTTCAAGTCTTGTGTTCACCAGGCTCTCCATTCAGGAAGTGTCCAGAACCCTAAGGTCAGGCCCCACATGTACCCTGTGGACTTTCTCCTGCCCTGAGCAGACTGTGTCCTGTCTGTCTTTGCACAGGGACTTCCTGAGAGCGGGCAGACCCAGCCTGGACTGCTAACTGCTCCAGCAGGGAGCCTGGCATGAAAGCACAGCAGCAGTGTAGATGGACACACAGGGGATGGCTTTTGGTGTGGGGAAGTGTCCTATTGACTACAGCCAGGAGAACCTGCATGAGCCACCAGAGCACCCCCAGTGGCCCCCAAGTTTGGCCAGCTGGTCCGGAGCTGATGGTTGAGCCAGGAACAGTACATCAGATACCACACCTGGTTTATGTGGTCTCTCCCAGGGCCTTGTCCAAGTTAGCCAACTGTGCTGATGAGACCCTTCCCCAGCAAAAGGTTCTGGTATTCAATCTACAGTTTTTATGTGGAAGGGTAGAGCATTCAAGGTACTCTAACTGTGAAAAAGCCAGGGTTGGGACATATGTTGGCCCTTGAAAGGCTCTGAGAAGTCTTGCAGGGTGTGAACCTGGCTGGCCTCCCCCTTCCCTGAGAATGACCACAGAACACATACTTTGTCTCTGAGATGTCCATAGACAGCATCCTGAGTGAGGACACAGTGACAGAAGTCAAATCATCCCGGAAAAGCTTCAAGGCACACCCAAAATAACTGCCCTTTGCCCAGCATCCCTACCAGATAGACACACACTCTGGCCTTGGTGCTGGGGTTGGGGATAGGTGCTGGCCCTGTGGCACTGGCTGTATACGTACTTGGCAAATCCAATGAAGTCTTCATGGTTTGTGTTGATGTAGGACTGCTCAATGTCAATCAGAAGAAGAATCTAGAAGGAAATAGGGGTGGCTATGAGAAGACTGCATACAGAACAAGGAAGGCAGTAAGCACAGTGCTTTAAGTATGCACACACACAGACCAGCAGAGGGCAGCAGGCACACTTGCTGTACATGCACGCACGCAGAAAAACTGGACTAAGTGCACAGTACCTGGTTGCCCAATGTGGTGGTCATGGGTACAGCCTTGAATGCTGATCACAAGGACTGGGTCTTCCTTTGGCTACTGACATGCCTGTGACCTAGGGCCTACTGTTACTAAGTTATTTATAAGAATGGATTAGGGCTCATTTTCTTCTTTCTTTTTTCTTGGTACTCTGGGGTTGGAAGTCAGGGCTTACACATATGCTGGGTGAGAGAGCTCTACCACTGAGCTGCACCTCAGCCAGCTTCCATCACCATGTATGTGACTTCAGAATGTCCTCTGGGATCTCATTAGCGCCACTTTCAAGCAAGGTAAAAGCATGCGTGCAAGCACACCCACAGCCCCGCACGCGTATATAGTATACTGAACAAGACCACAAGGAGCCAGGCACTGTGGCACAGGCTTGTAATGCCAGGGCTTAGGGAGGCAGAGACAGAAGGATCACTGTGAAATCGGGGCCAGCCTAGTCTACAAAGTGAGTCCAGAACAGTCAAGGCTACACAGAGAAACCTTGTCTCAAAAACAAAACCAAACCAAATTAAAACATCCAACAACAACCCCCAAACATTCACAGCTGCATTCTGATTTCAAGCCAGCATGGATGATGTGTGTGGTATATTCCGTTCTCTCTCTTTCTTTTTCAAGATAGGGTTTCACTATGTATTTCTGGCTACCCTGGAACTCAAAAGATTTGCCTGTCTCTTCCTCCCAAGTGATTAAAGACAAAAGACATTTGCCACCAAACCTGACTCATGTGTGCCTGTTTTCAAGCGTACTAACGTAAAATTAAGAGTAGGGCTGAGGGCTAAAGAACGTGCTCACTGATTACAAGCATCTGTTGCTTCCAGAGGACACAGGCTGGTTTCTAAGCTCCCATATATGGCTCACATCTATCCGTTAACTTTGGTTCCAGGGGAAATGATGCCCTCTTCTGGTCTCCACAGGTCCCTGACATGCATCTGGTACACATATATTACATGAAGATATCTATCACATGTATATCTATAGTTTGGTTTTTTGTGTTTGTTTTTCTGAGACAGGGTTTTTCTTTGTGGACTGGGACTTGCTCTGGAGACCACCTGCCTCTAACTCAGAGATCCCAAGTGCTGGGAGTAAAGTCACAGGCCACTATACCCAGCTAGGAAATCTTAGAAAAAAAAAGAAGTCAAAGCTGGGTGCAGCGGCACATGCCTGTATTCTCAATACTCTGAGGGGCAGATATAGGCGGATCTCTGTGAGTTTGAGGCCAGCCTGGTCTACAGAGTGAGTCCAGGACAGCCAAGGCTACCCACAGAAACCCTGTCTCAAAAAAAAAAAAAAAAAAAAAAAAAGGAAAGGAAAGAGAAGAAGATAATGGTGCAATGTGGATGAAGCCTAGCACCACTCACTGAAGCCTAACCGTACTTGTCGGCTCCCCTGCCTGTGTGCACCGGGAAGGCTGGCCTCTCAAATCTGGCACACAGAGACGCCTTGAAATAGTCCACTGCCACCCTGTTACAGTCCTGTCTGCCCTAGTTTGCACAGGCTGAGGCTGCTGCATGGACACCACTGGCTCAGGCAGCTTTCCACCTTAGTTCCCGGTTGAGAACAGGCCAGGCTGTCTGGGCAGGGGGGCTCTGGTTCCTCAGATGTTTCCACTGGCCCAGGCCAGACATTCCCTGGTCAGTGTGTCGCTACATCCTCACTAATAAGCAAGACGAAGTACACAGACCCACAGGGTTGTTGGGGAGGGCTGGGTGTTGTGTGCAGAGTCCCTGAAGCTGGCTCTGTAAGGCCTGAACACTGTCACCCCACCGCTCTGATCTGAGGCTTGGTGGTGTCCACAGTGGGGCTCCAGGGACTGTGTGCATAAAAAGAACAGCAGCAGCCTCAGGAGTGGTGATGGAAACCAGTTAGAAGTGCTCATGCTTCTGGTGGAGTATTTATTTTGACTTTCTGTTAGGGTCTCATGGAGCCCAGGATGGCTTCTAACTCACCACATAGCCAAGAAGGACCATCAACTCCTGATCCTCCTGCCCCTACCTCCTGAGCAATCTCACATGCACTATTACTAAAAGGTTCATGAGGTGCTGGGGATGGAACCCAGGACTTTTGTGTATGCCCTTGTTTTATTTTAAGACAGTCTCACTATGTAACCTAGTCTGTCTGGCTTTAAACTCTTGCACACCCTGTTTCAGCCTCTCCATACTGTGATGACAGGCCTCTGCACCAAAGTCTTGTCTACCAGGCCACAGAAGCTAAGAGGCCCAGTGCTAAGTGAAAACTTAAGCACAAAAGAACCAATTCCTTTGCTATCAATTGCATGGCAGGGGAACTCTCATCGGAGAAACAAGCAGACACCATATAGACGCCTGCAGTAGCTTAGTATTACCTCATATCTGCAATGAGGCCCCATAAGTAATTAATTAATTTTATTTTATATGCATGAGGCCTGCATGAATGCCTGTTCACCATGTCCATGCCTAGTACTTGCTTTATTAGAAGTAGGCGTGGGATATACCCTGGAATGGAGTCATAGAAAATGTGAGCTCTGTGAGCACTGGGAACAAAATCGTGGTCCACTGACCGCGTAAACACTGAGCCATCTCTCCAGCACCCCACTTGAAGAATTAGCGACAGCCCAGAGTATGGAAGGGGATGGCTGAGATTGTTGTGGAGGGGCTGCAAGTCTGCAGGTCCTTCTCCAGAGGCCCCTAGCGTTCCTCCAGTGGGCAAGGGCAGCCCTAAAAAGGTACATTACATTCACAGTTGAAAATGTCCCAACAATAGAGAAAGCCAACTGCTGGCACCACGGGTGCTGCATGGACCCTACACATTGGGCCAGGGTCCAGTGTGAAATCAGAGCCACCAGGAGTCTCCCAGAGCACTGTGGGGAAAGGCCCTGGCAAAGAAGAGACCACCTTGGTCTTTAGAAAATGAACAAAGTTTATGTTCTACATGCACAGAACAACCTAATCTATAGCTGCACAAAGACATTAATACCACCTGAACAGTCATGCTGGGAGGCCAGAACACAGGCTGGGCAGTGGGGATGGTGGAGACCAGTAGAGCACATGCTAGGCAATGCCACACCAGCCAAGTCATGGTCATCGGCCTCAGAAGCAACTTTGGGGTTGATGAGATGGCTCAGAAAGTGAAGACGCTTGCCTTGGAAACCTGGTGACCTAAGTTTGACCCCCAGAATTTCTATATAAAGAGAGAAAGAAATAACCAACTCCTCAGAGATGTCCTCTGGCCTCCACATGCTGTGGAAAACACACTTGGAACAAATATTGTAACTAAAAAACAAACAAACAAAAACCAAACTTCACAAAACTAAATTCTCAATATTTGCTAGACATGAACAGAGGAAAACCAGTACAATACCTGGTCCTTGGTTCTCCCTTCTCGCTCCCTGATGTAGGTGGTGACAATTCGCTCTGTCTCCTCTCGCAATCGGGGGTAGGAACTGAGCTGGGGGACAAGCAGAAGGGCTGAGCTGACAAAGTCTTCTGGCCAGGCCAGGGAGAGACATAAACCGAGCACAAGGACGAGACAGAGGGAAGAGATGAGAAGCCACCAGCTCCCCACTCTGCTCTTGTCTCTCAGCTGCACGAGCTAGGAGACAAGGGCAGGCAAGTCTGAGGCATGTGTGGAGTAAAGAGGAGAGGGTGCCATGCATGCTGAGAGCTGCTTTGCAAAGCCAGCGATCAGGGGTGGAAAAGTGGCAGAGAAAGTCAGTGTCAGGCTTTTGCCACCCAGAGGTGCCAGACATCCCCCTCCCGCCTAGCACTGTGTGAAGGCAGGACAAAATGATGGATCTCACTGAGCATTCATATGAGCATGGTGCCCTGCTCCAGGGCAACAGGGACAGCATCTGGGCCATCGAGCTCAGGAAACCCTTTGCTGGCAACTCTACCCCGATCTTTGTGAATTTGGCAACATGTGGCCAATCTTTAGACCCCCTCCTTTTTACCTGGGGTAGTGAGTGACCTGAGCCACACCTTCTCCGGTTGAGGAGAGATGCTGCTCAAGGCACCGTAAAGCTGGAACACACAGGAGAACATGGTGCTGGCAAGGGATGAGATCTAGGAGTGGGAACTGCCTCACAAACGTGTCTGCGCTGGAATACGTCAAAGGTTCCCCTATGGGACCCCAAAACTGAAAAGGTGAGGCATGTGTGTGGTGCACCTCCCCCTATTCAGTCTGCCATGCAGAGCTCGAGATGGCAGTTGGGATGGGGGTGCATGACATTGTGCCCAGCAGCGGTCCTCTCCAGGCAGGATTGTCCAGATGCTCAGGGCCAATATATGAAGAAATGATGAGGTAGGAACTGATGAGAGACAGGAGGAGCAAGACCTGTTACCTTCTCAGCACACTTTTTAATGACCGTGGCTAGCTCCGACACCACCAGGTCAACACACTTCAAACTTGGCTCTTTGAGTTTTACAAGCTGTTTTTTCACGATGGCTTCAAAGGCCATGTCGGGGGTGAAGAGCCCCGTCCTGGGTCATGCGGAGGAGGGCGGGATGAGGTTGAGAGACACCCAGGGGTAGTGCAGGCCACACGCACAAATGCACACATAGGACGAGAGATGGAGAGAAAGAAAAGAAACGAGAATGAGCTGGTTAGTGCATGCGCAGAAGAGCCTGCGCCCACGTCTGTCTTGGAAGCTGCTGGGGAACAGCAAGGCTTAGGGGAGCACAGGGCTGGTCTGCAGCTCGAGGCTAAGTGCTACAGGACGCTGTCATCATAGGGCCAGAATGTGTGAGCGAATCTTAAATCCCCACGTCTGTGAAAATGGCCCCTGGGATGATAACCAGCAGCCCTCTGGGTTTTGGCTTTTGAAATGGTCTTGTAGCACAGGCTAGCCAACAACTTGGCATATGACTGAGGATGACCTTGAACTTCTGATCTTCCTACTTCCAAGTCCTGAGTTCTAGGCTCACAGGTGTGAGCCGCTATGTCTGGTGTGTGTGATGCTAAGGGAGCCGGAGCTGTGGCAAGCTAGGCAACCACTCTACAAATTCACCCTAGCCCCAACCCAGCCCTTGCCTGACTGTTCATTTTTTCCCCTCCTCTGCTTCCAACTGGAGAAGCTGAGGAAGCAAGTCCTCCAGTAGAACAGGCAGTGTAAGCAGAAGTTCTTTGCCATTGCAGAGAGCGGGGAATGTCAGGGTCATACAAGCAGACGCCCCCTCTTTCCCCTCAAGCATTCCAACTGCTTGGCAGGAGCGTGCTGCCCTGGGAGAGAGCCCTCTCAGAGGAGCCTGGTGGGTTGGGCCAAATGGAGACAGTTTCCCATGAAGAGTGGGACATAGCCTTCAGGAGCAGAAAGACTGAGTATGGCTTTACCTGGGAGAGGTGGGGATAAAAGGAGGACAGTGTAAGGGCAGGCGAAAGCTGGCAGGGCCGCTGTGGAGCCCAAGCAGCTCTGTGAAGCTGGGCACCGAGCTCTCATTATGTCACCAGTATTTACGTTGTTTCCAGTGCCATGGGGACAGAGAAGTGACCCACTCTAGAGAAGCCAGGCATTTGTCATTTGTCAAGGGGACAACAAGGGAGCTTCAGAGGCCTTGGCCTCCAACAGCTGAAGTGGGGAGCCCCAATCTGCTTCCCTAGCAAGCAGCAAAGCAACACAGCCAGATGACACCCCCATTCCACCATTTGCATGCTGGGCTTGGTATCAGGGTCCCAGGAGGCCTGTCACCAGTCTAGCTGGTTCTAAGCAGTTCAGTGCTCCCCCACCCCCTCCTGAGTGGGTCCAGACTGACGCATTCCCGTCCCTGCAGGATCCTTGGAAATGAGGTAACCTGGGGCCTGATACCAAGCCTGCGGCCCACATCTGCGGGTGCGGTACCTTGCTGGTGCACTGCCTAACTGTACTGATTAGCTCCTGGATAACCAGGTCCACGCATTTCAGACAGGGCTCTTTCAGCTTGACCACCTGCTTTTTCACAATGGCCTCGAACGCCAAGTCCGGCGTGAAGAGCCCAGTTCTAAAAACATCCAGACCCAGTGGGGAAGCAGGGAGAGATAAGTCAGAGAGAAACAAAGGGCGTGGTCAGCCACTTTCTAAGCATGGCTAGATCCCTGACAAGGAAGACTGTCCCATCAAAGCTCGGGGCGGGCGTGGTTGGGGGTGGTGGGAGACCTGAGAGTCTCCACTGGGGAGCCCTCAGGGGTAGCCCCAAGGATCTTGGGATGCTAGAGAATGGTGTACACCCCACTGATTGCAATTAAGGAGGGGACCCCAAGAGGCTCACAAGTAACCTGTGATGACAAGGTTCCTGTGAGCACGACTCAATTGTTTCCACCCAACCCTGATCACTACAGATTGCACAGGGAATAAAGTCACACAAAGCTATGCATTTAACCCAGGGGACACAAGTAGCCAAAAGACCCAGGACAGTCACAGAGTCAAAAGAACACACTCTCCATGTCCTTGAAGACTAAGATGTTTATACAGTACTGATAACTATCCATGAATCTTCTAAAGGCCTCACTACCAGGGACTCAGAAGGCTAGGGGCCCACGTGGGTGGAAGGGAAGAGAACATGGGAACTCCCCATGGAACTTGCCTGACTCCATGGATGTTCTTAATAGCATAGCTGATCTCTCGTCGTAGGTCTTTCTCATCAAACTCCATCTGAAAAGAAACAAGCCAAATACATGGAATGAAGTCTCCGGGTCGCCTCACAGCATGAGCAGATTCTGGATGGTTTATCTCTATTTATGATTGTATTTTGCAAAGATGACCTAGCAGCTCAAAATTAAGAACAACTGAGGGTCATAACCATGAGTCAGTAAGTAAGGGTGTCTGTCACTAAGCCTGAAGACCTGAGTGCATCTGGGTACACTGGACTGCAGAGATGGCTCAGCAGTTAAGAGAGCTGGCTGCTCCTGCACAGGATCCAGCTCAGTTCCCAGCGCCCACAGAGTGGCTCACAGCTGTCCATAACTCCAGTGTCATGGGATCCAGTGCCTTCTTGTGGCCTCTGGAGGCAATCAGGCATGCACATGGTACGCTTAGCACACATCAGGCAAAACACTCATAAACATAAGAACATAAACTTTCCAGGCAACAGGCCTAGCCTAATGGTTAAGCTCCAGGCAAGTGAGAAGCCAAACCAGGGCTGCTGCTCTGTTGGTGGAGTGCTCGCCACTCAGGCATGAAGCCCTGGGCTCCGCGCACAACACAGAGTAAACTGGATGGTGGGGTAAACCTGTAATCCTAGCACAGGAGGACCAGAAGGTCAACAGCATGCTTGACTACAGAGGGAGTTTAAGGCCAACCTAGGTTACACTGAGACCTTAAAAACTCAGTGAATGGCAGCTGGGTGGCGGCGGCGGCACACACCTTTAATCCCACTCTGGAAGCGGGGGCAAGAAGATCTCTAGGTTTGAGGCCAGCCTGATCTATGGAATGAGTTCCAGGGTAACTAGGACTACACAGAGAAACCCTGTCTTAAAAAACCACAAAAAGTAAGTGGGAACTCAAAACTGACCCTGGAGGTTCTCTGACCTCCACACGGGCAGGAGGGCACAGATGAGGCAGCCCCTCAAGGGAAAGGGCGCACACACAGCTTTCTCTACTTGTTTGATTCTGTTTCAGTTTTTCCAGACAGGGTCTCCTCATGCCTCAGTTTACAGAACTCTGGAATTACTGGTGCAAGCTCAGTGTCGTGCATCCATTTTAAAGTTATATTTGTACGTGTTGTATGTGCATATTTGTAGGAGGGCCTGGGTTTCATGGAGTGTGTGTGTGGAGGTCTAACTCAGGTGGTCAGGCTGAGCAGAAGGTGCCTTCACCTTCTGGCCTATCTCGCTGGCCCTCACATACTGTAAATTCCATCAGAGGGAAAAACATGGACTTTCCTACTGTTCTGCCCGGAGCTGCTAAGCTGTGAGGTCTGAGGAGACAGAGATCATGGGGACATGTCCTTCAGGCAAAGTTTGCTGGCAGCCAAGGTCATGACATTGTGGTTTGGAAGAAAGTTTAAGGCCAAGACAGAGAGCAAGTGTGAGGGTGTCTACTCCAGGCTGAGCACATACCTTTACCAGCTCAAAGGGAAAGCGCTCATGAAAGATGCGATTGATGCGGGCTCCCCCAGACAGCTCCAGTGTGTCTACCTGATCTCCAGAGCCCTCAATTCGCTTCTCAAAGTCCACTCCAAACTGTTGGACCATCCTTCAAGGAAAGAAAAGGCAAAAGGTCAAGATGGGAGTTTCTGCATAGCCCCACAATTACATGAGTTGTGTGGCAAACTGCTTTTAAAATGTTTTTTAAGTTACATTTATGTATTCGGGGAAGGTATGCCACAATGTATGAGTAGAGCCAGAGGGCAGTTATGGGAGTCAGTTCTTTCCTTCTACCATGTGGATCTTGGGGATAGAACTCAGGGTACCTGTCTTGGCAGCAAGCACGTTTATCTGCTGAGTCATCTTGCCAGGCCTGTGGCTAATTTTCTTGTCCTTCATGATTTGCTGTTTTTGAAGACCCTTCTGCCTAGGCCTCCAAAGTGCTAGTATTACAGGTATGCACGCCACCATGTTTGGCCATTTTTCTTTCCTCTTAAATATCCCTGTTTAACACCCAGTGTATGCATGTTTTAAAAAATGAGTAAAAGCCAGGCATGGTGGTACACGCCTGTATCCCAGTACTTGGGAGGCAGACATAGGTGGATCTCTGTGAGTCTGAGGCCAGCCTGGTCTACAAAGCGAGTCCAGGCTAGCCAAGGCTATACAGAGAAACCTTACCTGAAAAAATAAAACAAGATAAACAAACAACAATAACAACAAAATAAACAAAAATGAGTAAAATAGCACAGCTACTTTAACAGTTCAACAAACACTGAACACCATCCTGGTTGTTCTCACAGGCGCTACATATCTATTACTGCTAAGATTCTAGATGGATGTCTGAGGTCACAGCTATGCAGCCCCTTCCCAGGGCTCCACGTGATTTATTGAATGGCTGAGTGGCAAAACAGCTGATTCAGAAAGGCCAGGGAGCATCTGTGGTTTCTGCTACCCTGTTGTACAGGAGGTCTATCACAAACAGGCTGAAAAATCTTGATTATGGGTCCTGCAGCGGGGCTGGAGAGATGGCTCAGCAGGTAAAGAGCACTGGCTGCTCTTCCAGAGGATCTGCGTTCAATTCCCAGCAACTACACGGTTGCTCACAACCATCTATAGTGAGATCTGGTGCCTTCTTCTGGCATGCAGGCAGAACACTGTGTACATAATAAATAAGTAAATCTTAAAAAAACAAACAAAAAAGCAGGATGCAGTGGCACACACCTGCATTCCAGCACTCGGAAGCAGAGGGAAATGGATCTCAGTGAGTTTGGGGCCAGCCTCATCTAGAAAGCAAGTCTAGGACAGCCAAGGCTATAAACAGAAATCTTGTCTTGAAAAAAGCAAAAAACAAAACCAAACCCTAAACAAAACAAAACCAAACCCAAAAACAAAGAGTCCTGCACTGTGAGCCTCAGTTTGCATATAAGCAGAGCAGGACAATAGGCTAAGCACTGGAGAGCTTGGAAACCACAACTGTTTATGTAACCATAAATAAGAAGGATTTATCACTGAGTCTGATGACCAGTTTGATCTCGGGGATCTAAATGATGCAAGGAAGGAACTGACTGCCGAATGACACCTTGGATCTCCATACTCCGGGCTATAAGATATGCAACCTTCCCAAAAGGAATAAAAGGCTACAAGTAATTCACTTCACACTCCTGATGCCTCAGCTTGTTTTGTATCGTGAGGCCGGCTCAGCCGCCCTCTACCTTCAGCCTACTAAGTGTCTCAGCTGTCTCTCTCACCCCACCCCTCCCGAGACAGCGTCATCCTGTTGTAACCTTGGCTGTCCTGGACTCACTTTGTAGGCTGGCCTCAAGCTCAGAGATCCACCTACCTCTAGAGGTCCCAGAGTGCTGGGATTACAGATGCATGTCACCAGCCCAGCTCTTTACTACATTTCTCACTAAACATGATTCTGCTGGCTAAGCGGACCACTGAGCCCTGCCTCCCTAACCCCAGTGCCTAAATTATCGGTGCGTGTTAACATGCTTGCTAGATGCTGGAGATCCAATCTCCCGTCCTCAGACAACTTTATAGATTTAGCCACTGGCTTCAAATAATTTTATTTTTAATTTTCAGACATGTATTTTCATTTTTATTTATGTGTATATGTATCTGGGTGCTCTGAAGAATAGAAGAAGGCATTGGATCCCCTGGTGCTACAGCAGTAGGTAGTTGTAAGATGCCACATGGTGCTGGGAACTGAACTCAGGTTCTCTGCAACAGCACCGAGTGCTCTTCACCACCAAGTCTATATCTGTGGGCACCTGTGTGCCACAGTGCATATGTGGAGGCCAGAGACAAATCCAAAACGCATTCTCTCCTTCCTCCACAGCCATTCTGGGGCTAGAACTAAAGCCATCAGGCCTGGAGGCAGCTCTTTAACTTGCTGATCCACCTTCTCAGCTCAACAACTTTTCATTTACCTTCCTGTCTCTACCTGCCAAGGGCTGAGATAACAAGGCCCATGCAGATGTGTCCACAAGGGCACAGCCAACTATAGCACTGAATATGGCACAACACAAAATGGTAACTTATTAAAACAATGTGTTTTTTTTCCCTGTTTCTATAATGCAAATGTAGTTTCTGTATACGAACCTCACAGATGACAATGTAATGTCGAAATATAAAGAGACTGGATCCCCCACCCCCAAATCTTAGAAGCAGCATAGGACAGGGCCTGAATGGAGAGCAGAATGAACCAGCTAGGCAATGGGGCAAGGCAGGAAGGGTGGTACACACTGCAGCAAGGCTTTGGTCTTTCTTGTGGGGTCATCAGGCCGGAAATTCTTGTACTCTTCCACTTCCTTCTCCAGGGACAGTAGCTGGCTCTGCAGCTTGCTGCGCAGGGTCGGCAGTGACTCCCGGATGTGGTTGGTCAGTTGCTATAGGGGAAAGGTAAGGGTCAGACAGGGTAGCACATGCCTAGAGGTCAGGAAAGAACACAATCCACCTTCAGCCCAGAATACCCAGAGCCTTGGGTGCAATCCAAAGAGAGCCACAACCCTACAGACAAAATCATTAGGATAGAGACAGGATCGAGAACAAAGTGAACAGAGAGCCTGCAGGCGTCAGGCGACATCCACAGCAGTGGGCGGCAGGAACAGCGTGCAGGCCTGGGATGGCCCTGCTGGCTCTAAGACCCACCAGTGTCCCCTGGGACGTGTGGTGGAAGAGAGGGAGCACACATCTGCAGGGAGCGGGGGGGGGGGCAGAGTAAGAGCATCACTTCATAGCAGATGGCTTCACATCAAGAGAGAAGAGAAAGGCTCTGAAGGCACCAATGCTAGAGTTGAGGAATGGAAGAGGCTCCTGCCTGTGGTGAGTTCCAAGCCCTCAGGAGCCAGGGGCCTTAGGCCTGTGGTGCAAACCCTGGGCCTCTCTCAAGGGAAGCTACAGGTCTCACAAGGCAGGCTAGGTGCTTACAGCAATGTGGACCTTTAAAAATTCTTATTTACTTATTATTGTGTGTGTGTGTGTCTGTGTGAGTGCACATGCCAGGGCACCTGTGTGGAGGTCAGAGGATAGTTTCAAGTTGTCTATTGTCTCCTTTCACCTTTACATGAGTTTTGGGATTGAAATCAGGTCCTTAGGCTTGAATAGCAGGTGTGAATCTCCTGAGCCACCTGTGGATCACAGTCCTGAGCTCATAAGGAGGAGCAGGAATAACTACTGCGCCACATAGTACCGCTCAATTTAAGGGGACCAGCCAGGATACACACCTTCTGCTTCTCAAGCAGCCCCAGGCAGGCACTGTGGAGGATTTTCCTTCCTGTTCCTCATACTCTGCCCAGGCCCAATTGCCTCTGGCTTTAGGTCACTTCCTGCAAGACACACTGTCCAGTCCCTGTCCCACTTGCTCTAGGGATGTTGCTCTAAGCTTCCATCTTGCAGTGACCCCAGCTACAGCTAATATTTGACTAGGAATTTATCTGATGGCTCGTTTACTGGCTGGCCTTCCACTGGACCTACCCTAAGGACAGTGGCCTTGCACACAGTACCTCTGGCACCAGTCCATGATAACAGAGGGACTTTGCTATTGTTTCTTGATTCAAGGAGGCTCTCATTTAGCCCAGATCATGTAGCTGTGGAAGAGCTTGACTTTCTGACCTCCTGAGTGCTGGGATTAAAGTTGAACCACCATACTGGATTTAGGCGATGCTGGAGATGGAGCCCAGAGCTTCCCGAATGCGAGGCTGGCACTCTACTGCTGAGCAACACTCCCATCCCCTCACTGCAGGACTCTAGACAGGCGATCTACCATTAAGCCAAGCCCTCATATTCTTACTGGGAGATTTTAGGCTGGTACCCTGCTTCTGCCTGCACTTAGTGGTTTTCTTACTGTTTCATCATTGTGAGAAATGAAACATAAAGGATATGGCAGTCACTAGATACTGTTTCCTCTGGCACAAGGTATGTGCCCTCTGCTGGACACCCATGGCCTCACTGTCTCCTATCCTAGGAAATACAAGGGACAACCATTCTCCCTTGATGGGCAAGAGAAGGTGTGGAAACGCTGGAAGACTCCTCGCTTAGAGGCTAGGCAGGGCTTTAGATTCCAGCAGTCCAGACTGCTGCAGTCTTCCCACTTAGCTGCAGTTAGCAGCCTTGACGGACCCTGTTACCAACCTCGGGACTGTCTTTAGACTTCCTGGCACGTGAGTAAAGTACTTACTGCAGTGGTATTTAAAGCAAGAGTGACACTAAGAGATTAAAACAGTCATTGTACCAGCTTATGACTCACCTAGTCCTCAACAGGCCTTCAATGAAAACCACTTAGGACGGGAGTAACAAGATGGACTTGTTATGGCACAGCCTAGACCCCAGCTTTGTATATTACGCAGCCTGTCCCACTCTATAAGGTAGCCTCAAACCTCAGCTGTACCTGATTCAGGGTCTTCTGCAAGTGTGGGGTACCCATGCGGTCAGCCATGTGCCGATAGGCTGGGTGGGAGAGGAAAAACTTCCTCTCAGCTGCCAGGGCAGCCCGGATGTCCTTTTTGCCCTCGATGTCTTTCTGGCTGCGGTTAACCACGCCAATGTAGCCTGAAGAGAAAAGGTCAAGGTACATATGATGCCAGGAGGACACAGTGCTGTGGCCTCCAGTGGTGGCCTGGCTCCGCATGGGCCAGGTAGAGGCTGGAAGCAGGCTGGCCCCTAAGTCACTCACAGGATGCACTGAGACTCTACCAGGGGTGTGAATGTAATGGAAGGTAGCTGGGGAAATGTGGAAGAAGGTGGACTTCAGGAACAGGTATGAGTAGGCTGGAAGTGTAGCTCGGCAGGGACAGCCCTGTGTAGCATGTACACAGCCCCTAACTTCCAGGACGGGCTGGGAAGACAGCTATGCAGTTAGGAGCTTCCAGTTTGTTCTGGGCAGTGTTTGTCATTAACCCAAACTAGAGTCATTTTGAAGAGGAACCTTAACTGAGGACCTGTCCCTCAGATTGGCTTGTAGGCCATTCCTGAGTGATGTAGGAGTGGCCAGCTCATGGCAAGAAGTGTCAGCCCTGGACTAGTGGTCCTGGATGTATAAAAGAGCAGGCTGAGCTGGGCCTTTAATCCCAAAACTCAGGGAGGCAGAGGCAAGAGGATCACTGTGAGTTCAAGGTCAGCCTGGTCTACAACGTGAGTCCAAGACAGCCAAGGCTACACAGAGAAACCCTTTTTCTAAAAACTACACAAAAAGAAAAAGAAAACAAAAAAAGTGTATGGTGTAGGCCTTTAATCCCAGCTTTTGGGGGGCAGAGGCAGGCAGATATCTGAGTTCCAGGCCAATCTGGTTCATGGAGTGAGTTCCAGGATAGCCAGGGCTACACACAGAAACCCTGTCTCAAAAACCCAAAACAAACAAACAAAGTGACAAACAAAAAACCCCACTACAGCCAGCAAAATGGCTCAGCAGTAAAATGGCTAGGAAAGCCTCATGACCTGTGTCTGACCTCCCAGAATTCACACGATGAACAGAGAATGGACTCTAAAATGTTGCCTCTGATCTTTATACCTGAGGTGTGGCAAACCCTCCTCTACAAACATCATACATAAACCCACACCCACATCCAAATAATAAAGTAAAATAAAGCCAACTACAGTCAGGGTTGGTGGCCCATGTCTGAGAAGTCTGAAGGAGAAGGATGTCAAGTTCAAGGTGGCCCTGGGTTATCTCATGATCGTCACTAGGCATATATAGTCTTTATAAACAAGAACATGTAGACAAATAGTTTCAAAAATGAAAAAAATATGCTTATGTAGGTAAATAAACCAGGTGTGGTGGCAGATGCAGAATTCCAGCTGAGGCTGACTCTAGAGATTCAAGTCTAGCCTGTCTCAAACAACAACAAACAAAACAAAGCTCCACATAAACAGTAGCAAGAAAATATGGGATACTTAGGGCAACAGTAACACAGCAGGGGAAGACAGAGGCCATGAGGTTCCCTCCAAGGTCAGAGTCTGCAAAGCAAGGAGGAAAGGGCAGCGGGAGAAGCCTTTGCCTGTTGTAAGGTCTTCTGGTGCTGCGACCAGCCAGGACCTGTGTAAGCAAGGTCCAGCCCTCCAGTGGAAGGGACCCTGAAGTCACAGCAAAGAGAAGTGAGGAAGAGAGCCCAAGGTCACAAGATGAGAGGCTACCACTCTTGAGTGAAGAGGAAGGGACAGGGGCTACTCTCGGAAAGACAACAAGGACAAGAGGCCAGGCGACTGGCCACCATGGAGGAAGAGGTGGATGAGGCTCTGAGGTCCAAACGGATTGATTCTTACAGCTAGTGCCTGTGAGTGCTGACCTACCTCTCGGGCTAATGGGGAAACCCCAAGTGTCTGCCAGCACTCATAGCTGGTGGAGGGGACAGAAGTGTCCACTTCCGCTTTAGTCCCAGCATTTCATCCCTCAGCCTTCACTAGCTAGGGAAGCATTTCTCATCCCCCAATCCTTGTAGCCAAAAAAAGTTTTCAAACATGTTCTTAAAAATGGAGGTGGGGGCTGGAGAGATGGCTCAGGGGTTAAGGGCACTGTCTGCTCTTCCAAAGGACCCAGGTTCAATACCCAGCACCCATATGGCAGCTCCCAACTGTCTACAACCGAAGCTCTAGGGGATCCGACACTGCCACACACATATAAGCAGGCAGACACCAACACAATAAAATAAATCATTAAAAAATAAAGAGAGATGGAGCTGCTTCCCCTTTCCACCTTTATGTGAATTCCAACCAAAAAGCAAACTCAGGTTGTCAGCACTTTACCCCACACTGCCTTCAAACTCATGACGCTTCTACTTCAGGCTTTTGAATGCTGGATTGACAGGTCTGTGTCCAAGGCTGGCTATCCTCCAACACCTAAAAACCACCATTCCTCATGTAGGAAAATGACAGCTCTAGGGTCCTTCAATACGCAGAAATAAGCAGTGTTTTTGCTGTGCTTTGTTTGGGGAATGAGCCTAGTTCCTAGCGTGTGCTAGGAAGGGATATACCACTGAGACTCATTCCCAGAACCTAAATTATTTTTGAAAGAGTATTTTGTATTTGTTTGTTTGAAACAAGGTCTCATGTAGCCCAGGCTGGCACAGAACTTTTTATGTAGCCGGAAGATGACCTGGAATTTCTGATCACCCTGTCTCCGCCAACAGAATGCTGAGATTATAGCATGCACCAAGCCTGGCTGCCTACTTACTTCCTAAAGTTCCAGAAAACAGCTGTAATTCAGAACCGCTGTGCCCAGATGAAAATCTTGAAAGAAAGATCTGTGCTCCCACAGCCTGCTCTAGCCCTGCATACCTCTTCTCAAGGGCAGTAGCTTGTTTTCCAAGATATCCCTGGCGTCTGTGCCTTCATCCATCAGATCCAGCTTGGTGATGACACCGATGGTCCGTAGGCCTGAAAGAGCCCAGAGGTCAGAAGGGGTCACGAGGAAAGGACACCTGAGGCCCTGACAGGCCACAGGACAAGGGACAAGCCATGGTGTCGTTTTGCCGGGACACCTGTTGGCAGAGAGTAATGTGACGATTACAGGCCCAGTGACTGTCAAGTGGCAAGTGCTTTCTCCATAAACAATTACCAAGAGTGTAAATGGGCCACAGCAGAACTAGGGGACATCATGAAAACTAGAATCTCTCCTGCCCATCAACATCACACTTGAGCCTGAGTGACTGTTTCCAGGGCTCCTTGTTACCTGGCTCAAGTTCCATTCCAAGGACCACTGCATCAAAGTTCTCCCCAAGTCATCCAGAGCCAGCACACCCCACAGCAAAGCCACCCCCACCCCTCTACTCTCTAATCCCTACAGCCAAAGTTTTTATTTTAGTTTGGGGTCCTGACCACAATTCACCTGGGCAATTTATAAGCTGAGCTTCCAAGCCAGGGTAAAGGATGGTGCAACTCTATGAACCAGACGTGCTTCAGCATTCACAAACCCTAGGTTCCACCCCTGCACCAACCGAGCCGTGGAGCCCTGACTCTGAGCACCCAGTGACACGGGGTGGAGTGGTGCACTCCTGTAATCTCAGCACTCGGGAGGTGGAGGTAGGAGAATCAGAAGTTTAAGGTCAGCTTCAGCTACACAGCGCTTGAAGCCAACCTGGACTACATGATGTTTTGTCTAAACTAACAAGAACCTGAGACATCAGGAACTCAGGCACCAACCTAAATACATATGTGCATGTGCTGCCTGTAGGTAGCATGTGTGGAAGACACACACAGGCTAATGGAGGCCCACAGAAGACTGTGTCAACTTGGACATCACAGGTGGCTGCATTAGCTGGCACTATGGAGAAGGGGAGCTGTACCTACAAAAATTTGCAGAGCTAATAAGGGATAGGCCACACTAGGAAGAGATGTGCGGGCAGAGGCCTGAGGTATGGACACCAATGAGTGTCTGCTGATGAGAATAAGTGCAGTGAGGATGAAGAGTAGGTACCCAGACAATGGGGCCTCCCCACAGAATAACACCTTCACTACAGTAGAAAATAGGGCCGGGGATGGTGGCTTCTATCTGTAATCCCAACACTCTGGAGGCAGAGGCAGGTCGAATCTGATATAAAGACTACCGTGGTCTACACAGTGAAACCCCCAGGTTAGCCAGAGCTACATTCTGAAACTGTGACTGAAATATAAACAAATAAAACCCACAAAAACCAAAAGCAAAAACCCCAAAACAGGGCACATTACACATATAAAAATAAGAAAAGACTATCCCATTAAAAAAAAATAATAAGTCTACATGTAAGAAAAACTCTGGAAGAAGTGTGGCCAGGGCTATCTACATGGAAGTGAGAAGCTTTGTGGGCTCTTGATTTTTCCATGTTGACCTTTCTTTTCTGTAAAAACCACGGGTACTTTCAAAGGCAAAAACAAAACAAAACAAAAAAAACAAAAAGTGCCTCACCACAGTGATGTCCACTTGGCACTGCCTCACATATGCTTTGTTGTGGCCACACCCATTCTGGGTGTGACAGCGGACCACGCGGCTGGGCTGGCCGGGGTTGGCTCCTGCAGAGGGGAGCACACAGCCCCGTGTCCCCAGCTCACTCTACAGCCTCCCAGGCCTCCCAGCCTCCAATCTCTCCAGGCCGGGCATGCCCGCCTCTACCTCCCCTTTTCTTTTTCTGAGACAAGTTCTCATGCAGCAGATGATGAACATGGACTCTCGGACCTCCTGCCTTCACCCCTGGAGCTCTAGGGTCATGCTGTGCAGCACCACACCAGGGTCATGCAGTGCTGGGTCCATGCTCGGCAAGCATGCTACCAACTGAGCCATACCCCAGGCCGGATGCTCCCGCCTCACCAAAGCGGGCTGAGCACTGTGGACAGATATGTCTGCAATTATAAATGTGTCCTGGGAGGGCTGCTGCTAAAGATGGGGTCTTAAAGATTTATGTTTGCTTGCAGCTTTTTATTTTATTAAACCAGCTTAGGTATTTTTGTGCATATGAGTGCTTGGTGGGCATCTATGTTTGTGTACTACGAACATGCTTGGTACCTGCAGAGGTCAGTAAAGGGCATCAGATCCCCTGAAACTGAAGCCACAAATTGTTGTGAATTATTATGTGGGTGCTGGGAACCGAACTCAGGTCCTTTGCAAGAGCAGTTAAATGCTCTTTTTATTTTATTGTTTTCCTTTTTTAGACAACAGTTTTACTATATACCCTTGGCTGGACTTGAACTCACAGCAATCTACCTACCTTAGCCTATCATGTTCTGAGATTAAAGGCGTGTACCACCACACCCAGCAGAAAGTGCTCGGAACAGAAAGCCCTCTGATCAAACCCAGATTAATGCTGAGCACCTCTGAGCTACCCTTCAGCCTCTTACTGGGGTAGTATCTGCAGACTAAAATTTGGATCTTAAATGTCCCTCAGAGGCTCATGTGCTAAGCTGTCTGTGCAGTAGAGCAACTGGGAGGTGGCGGTGCCTTTATAAAGTAAGGTCTCCTTGATGCTGTCATGAGGGTCACATGGAGCATCACACTCAAAGGTCCCTTGTCCCTTTTCTTATTCTGTTTTGCTTCCCACCTGCACAGTGCTGTCTTCTGACAGGCCCAACAGCAACAAACTGCAAACCACACCAGGAACCTCTGAAATGGTGAGCCTAAATAAACCTGAATGCTCTTTAAAGAGGAAGATATGTTGGTGTTGGTTACAGTGACGGAAAGCTTACTACTACAGCCAGACACCACCCTCCAGGGCTGGCGGAACACACCCAGTCAACACTCAAGAAGAGCGAATGTCTAGCTATTTCAAGTGTCACAAGGGGCGACCACCACACAGGGATGCTGACTCTCAGGAGGCCTCTTTCTAACACAGCCCTGTGACAGAAAGCACACCAGGGAAGGGACCTAATACTACTGAAAATAGTTGCTGCCCTAGGGCTGGAAGTCACCTTGGGGGTCCACCTCCTTGGCCAACTTGAGGGCATCCGAGTTGGCCAAGTCCATGTTGGCAGGTGTGACGGCAAGAATGAGGCTGCTCTCGCGGCTGATAAACTGCAGGATCATGTCCTTGATCTGGTACTCAATGTCTGGTGGCTGGTCCCCCACTGGCACCTTGGTGATGCCTGGGAGGTCGATGAGGGTCAAGTTCAACACTGAGGGGAAAAACAAGAGGCAAAGGTGGTCAGAACCTAGAGAAGAGTTCAGAGTATACGCAAAGCCCAGCCCTGTAGAAACCCAGTGAGCATCAGCAAGTTCCCAAGGGAAGTCACATCTCAGGACCACTCCTAACACACCTACTAGAACATACTTCTGTGTTGGATGGGGGCCCTCATGGGCACAGGTATGTGAGGTCAGAGGTCATGCAGGTATCTTCCACAATTGTTCTCCATCATAGTTACTCTTTTTAAAATTTAATAATAATGGTATTTAGTGTGTGTGTGCGTGTCCCAAGGCCCGCATTCAGAGACTAGAGAATCCACAGTAGTCAGTTGTCTCCTGGGTCTGGGGAAGTGAACTTGGTCATCAGTCATCAGGTTTGCCGGCAGGGACCTTTACTAACTGAACTATCTTTCTGTCTCATACACCTTATCTTTTGAGAATGGGTCTCTTCGCTGAGCCTGGAACTACCAATGCAGCTGCACTGGGCAGCCACTGAGCACGAGAATCCACCATCTGCCCTGACCTCCCAGTTCCAGAATTAAAAACATGCTGGGCTGTGTTGTGCTCTGCATGGCGGCTGTGGGGAGAATGCAGGCTTTACACTTGTGCAGCAAGCACACTACTCACTGAGCCGAGCTTCTTCTTCATTTTTGAGGCAGGGTCTAGTGTGTAGCCCAGACTGGCCTGGAACTCACCATGCAGGTCAGGCTATCAGGTCAGTTAGTAAAGCACTCACCCAGTGTCCCCAAATCCCTGCCCCCATTCCCGGCACCACAGAGACCACGCCTGGATGTGCATGTGCACAGTCTCAGCACCGGAGAGCCCCGGCACCACAGAAGGGTGGAGGCCGCTCTGCACTACATTGTTTTGAAAGAGACAGATAGACAGACAGACAGACAATAAATAGAGCCAGTGAAGTGGCTTAGTGGGTAAAGATTCCTACCACTAAGCTAGATGATGTGACTTTGATCCCTGGGACCTACATGGTGAAAGGAGAGAACTGACTCCTGCAAGTTGTCCTCCAACATCCACATGTGCATAATGTGAGACACTCCTACCCCATTATGCCCCCCCCACAAAACACAAAGAAAATAAAACTTGAAGAAACGCAGTAAAGGTATTTAATAGCTGAGTGGTTACCAACAACCGGCTCTTTCAGAGGACCTTGGTTCAACTCCCAGCACCCATATGGTGGCTTATAACCACCAATAACTCCAGTTCTGTGGGATCTGACCCCTCTCTGACTTCCTTAGGCACCAGGCATACAGATGGTATGTATATATACATTCAGGCAAAATATAGTAACAGAAAGTACAATTTTTAAAAATTTAAACCAGAACTTTTTACAAAGTTTAGCAGACGTCAGCATCAGTCTTTATGTCTTAGGCTACTGAGTGCTGGGATTACAGGTGTGCACACCACCACACCTGACTCATTTTTATTTTAAATGTGGTTCTGGGAATTGACTTCATGCATGCTACACAAGTGCCTGAGCACAGGGCCCCTGCCTCAGCTCTGATTTTATCGCTTCTGTTTGAGATGGGTCTCACGATGTCCTTTGGCCTTCACCTCCCAGAGCTGGGATTACAGGTGTGTGCCCGTGCCCACTCTTACCCACCATTTCCAAGTCCGCAGATGCTCGGGAAGTGGAAGGAGCCTACTGGACAGGAAGAGTATACTAGCTTCCCCTGGTCCCCGCCAAGCTACCTACCATGTGGTGAATAGACCCGGAGGTTGATGGGCACTGGGGAGATGCCTTTATTGGTTCCCGTGACCCGGTCAGTCTCCGCTTCGATTTCCTGCCGGACTTCATCGAAGTCTGTAAACTTTTTGGACTTGCAGTGCAAAAACTCCGCATATTCTGACACAAGAAAACAGACGATCAAAGTGAGAGGGGGGGGAGGGTACACAAGAACATGCAGTGTGCTAGGCAGGGAAGAAATGAAGCCACCGAGGAACACAGCACTTGTTTACTTTACTGTTTGCTTATATTTTGAGGGAGTCTCGCTGTGCAGCTCTGGCCCTGACCTCAGGCATTCGTCTGTCTTTGCTAGGGCTGAAAGTGTGTATGTGCATGCCACCAGGCCTGGCCCAATCTTCTTTTTAAATTCTATTTTTGTGTATAAAGTACTTGCACATACGTGCACATACTCGTGTGGTGGCCAGACATCAGCCTAAGATGTCCTTCCTCTACTATTCTCCACATCACTTTCTGAGATAGTGTTCTGAGTGGGTCTGTCTGCGCTAGACTGGCTGGGCATGAAACTGCAGTGACCCTTACATCACCACCACCCCAGCACTAGGTTACAAGTGTGCACCCCAACACCTGAACTTTTGTTTCGATTTTGTTGTTGTTGTTTTGTTTTTCAAGACAGGGTTTCTCTGTGTAGCCTTGACTGTCCTGAACTTCCACTGTAGACCAGGCTGGCCTCAAACTCGCAGAGATTCACTTGCCTCTACCTCCCTGAGTACTAGATTACAGGCATGTGTCACCATGCCTGGTTTAACACTTGACCTTTTACAAGGGTACTTACTGAGAACCAAACTTAGGTCTTTATACCTTGTGACAAACCCTCCACTGACAGATTTTTTTTCTTTTTGATAAAGGAATTGGTCCCTGGCTACTCTGGAGCTTGGTATGTGGTCTGGATGGACTGATGGTTGAGATTCCATTGCCTCACTGTCCCAAACTGGGAAGAGCTGGGTACTGCAGCAAGCACCTGTAACCCTGGTACTGAGGCTGAGGAAGGACAATGAGATAGACAAAGGCCAAACTGAGCCACACAGGAGAAGCTGACAAAAACTCAGAAAGACAGCAGGTGTCTGTGCTTCTGCTGCGGGAACCAGCTGCTAGGCTAGGGTCTAGCTGTTTGAATTTTCAAAGTAAAAGGCTGAAGAGGTGCCAACTCTTGTCTCAAAGGCTGCAAGAACAACTCCAGTTGACAGACTGTGAGGCAGCAAGGCTCAGCGCAGGGAGGAAAAGCCAGGAAGAGCACTGGGTGGAACATCTGATGATGAAAAACAATCCAAGTCACAGGACCACAGGGAAAGCTCAAAGAAGAACAGGCATGAGGAGCTTGGGACTAGGAGGCCTGGGCGGCTCCACAGCAGAGCTGGCCTAGCAGCTCAGCTGACAGAGCCCTCGGCAAACATGCAGGAAGCCTGGGAGACCCCAGCTCCACATAAGGAAGCACGGTGACAAAGGCCCAAATCCAGGGATGCGAAGGCAGAGGGATTCAGAATTTGGGACCAGCCTGGGCTATGTGAGACCCTGTCCCGTCGCAAAACGAAACAAAACAAAAAACACCAAAGCATGTGGCTACAGATGACTCAGAAGTTTGTTGTACAAACATGAGGATGGAAATTGGGATCCCCTCACCCACATACCCACCAGGCATCCCCACAAATGCCTGTAACCCTTAGCACCAAAGGGCATGGGGAAGAGATGGCTCACTAGGGCTTGCTGGCTTCCAGCCTAGCAAACACAAAACAAGCCCAGCATGGTGGGGCACACCTTTAATCCTAGCATTCAGGAGGCAGACAGAAAGAGTTCTCTATGAGTTCAAGGAAGGCCAAGGTTATACTGTCTCAAACAAAACAAACAAAATGTAAGAGCCAGGCACCCTTGCCTCAAAGAAACAAGTGGAGAGGGTGGACCTCCGCCCCCCCCCCCCATTTCGCAGATATGGGATCTGAGGCCCAGGGAGGACATGGAGTTGACTCAAGCTCAGGAGTGCTGGGACTAGGTAGGCTGGACGACCTGGCAGGGGTAGTGACTCCCACACCCAATGACCTCAACAGGCCCAGGTCTGTGTCTAGCATGGGTGCTAGCCACCCAGGAGTAGGGCCAGTGAAGGTGTGGACAGGAGCTTCTGGGACTCCCCCTCAACCCCCACACACACTATCAGCTGACCCACTTCCCAAGGGCAGCCGTGCTCTGGCTTCCAGGGGACAAGTGGAAACACTCTTCCTACAGCTGCCACTAAAAATGGATCAGTCGCCCAGCCCCCACAGAACCTCAGTTCTCTTCCGGATCAAGGCAATCAGCAAGTGTGAGATGGTGGCAGGGTAAGGCAGCAGCGCCAGGGCCAGAGCCAGTCTGTTCTTCCCCCTCTCCCTCTCCCTGCTTGCCACCCTTTCTATCTGCACTATGCTCACGGGGCTGGAACCCGGCCACGGAAGCAGCAGTGCCAGTGTTTGCTACAGCTGTTAGCTTGATCAGCGCTGGAGGACGCTGGACCTCAGCTGCAGCACAGACATCCCAACCAGATCTGTGCGAGGACGCAGAGAGTGGCAGCCAGCACCACTGCCATTTGGGGAGCAGAGAGCCCTACGGTGCAGTGTGGAAAAGGGCTGGGGGCAGGGGGCTCTGTTATCATCCTGTCTCAACACCAGAGAATCCAGGGAGGGCATTCATCTAAACCACACAACACCTTCGACAGGCCCTAAAACAAACGCCTGCTTCACGTTCCATTGGGGCAGCCCACACCTTCAGAAGCAGTCAGGAGCTAAAGGCAGAATCATGAGTTAGGGGCCAGCATGGGCTACACAGCACAGCATTGTCTTAAAAGAACCTCAGTGAAGTGCATGCTACGTAAGCATGAGAACCTGCATGTGATTCACAAAACCCACAAAAATAAGACAGGCGTGCTAGTGCATTCGTGTAACTAGGGCTCACTGGCTAGGCAGTCCACCTAGCCAAGGCAGAGAGAAACATTGCCTCAAAAGATTCTATTAATGCACATGCTCAAATGTTAAATCAGAGTGTGCTGGATGCCTGAAGGCGGAGATGCTTGCCAGCTGGTCATCGGTGGCCCATGCCACACCTCTAACTCACTGCCAGCTCTGTCCATCTGGGTCCCCATTTTCCCTGGTGACAAATCCAGTCCCTCTGGTCCCTGGGCCAACACTGCAGCATTCTGACAGCCACACATCCACTGGCAGCAGAGTGGATTCTCCCTGGCCCTGCCCTGCACAGTGAACCAGATAGGCTCTCCAGAGGGCCTTCTTAGCTGGCTACACAGGCCCCAGGCCAGGGTCAGGTGCACAGCAGAGATAAGAGAAGAAACCAAAGGTGGGCCTGGGTCAGCAGTCATTCTGTTAACCCTGGTGGGCCAGCCAGCCTTTTTGCAGAGGTTTCCCAATGGCAATGTCACCGTGTGCCCAGGAGACGAACTGGGAAGGGGTCTCTAAATAGCTTCTACCTGCCTGCATGGATGTGACTGTAAATGAGCCTGAGTCTCTACACTTTCCCAGCACCTGCTTCTGCCTCGTAAGCATGTACCTAGGTGTTGGAAGATGGAGGCAGGGGGATCAAGACTTATCCACAGCCTGGCAAAGAGCCATGAGGTCTGCCTTCCTCGGACCTTTAGCATTGGTATGCATGCCTGAACAAGAATGCCTGGGTGACCCCTGGACACACCCAACAACCAAACAGGATCTGTTAACCTGAAGGATTAGCACAGATGGAGCGCCGGCAGCATAGGTTAGGCAGTTAATATCCAGTCTTAAACAAACCAACAGGGTTTGTTGGCTCAGTAGTCAAGATTGAGTACTGTTCTCTCTACACACACACACACACACACACACACACACACACACACACACACACACACACACACAAATAACAGATCGAAACAATAGGAATGGGGGTCAAACTCAATTTGGTAGAGAACTACATAAATCCTGTGTGGTGGCACAATCCTGTAATCCCAGTGCCAGGGAGGTAGGAAGAGATCAGGAGTTCAAGGTCACTTTCAGCTACACAGTGAGTTTGAGGCCAGGCTACATCATACTCTGCTTCAAAAATGAAACAAACAATCCTAAATAGTAGGCACACACCTTTAATCCCAGCACTAGGGATGCAGAGGCACATGGATTTCTGTGAGTTCATGGCAGCCTGGTCTGCAATGTGAGTTCCAGGTCAGCCAGGGTACACAGTGAAACTCTGTCTCGAAAAACCAAAGAGAGATACATAGATGCTCCGCAACATTTACTTATTATTCCTGTTTAGATTTGAGACAAGTAGGGACTGTCTTCTTATCTAAGATACTCTGGTACTAAGATGGTTACAACAAAGCAGTCTTTCCAACTAGCCTACAACTTGAGCCACACCTGCTTCAGGCTCACTTTTTTCTTAGACCCAGAAGCACACCAAAGTATGTTTTCTGCTACTGATGGCTACCCAGGCCTTGGTCTTCCAGACCCTGTACAGATGGAAGACAAAGGTTTAGAAAAGGGCCTGCCGTGGCCAAACAGCCTAGTGGAGGAGGTACTAAGTAAGACATGGTGGATAGCTCCATTCACTCTCTAGTCCTTAGCCCATGGCGACAGGGCACTGAGGAGGGAAACACGGCCCCAAGAGGGGTGTCAGGCAAGAACGGAGAGCAGAGTATTTCGGCATCACCCTGCCTCAGTATATTTGCTATTCCAGTGGGAAAAAGAGACAGTGAGAAAGCAGCAACACAGCCAAACGCGGCGAGGCACGTCTGCAATCCCAGCACATGGGAGGGAGAGCCAAAAGGATCAGGAGTTCGAGGCTAGCTTCAGATAAAAGA